>JAQMRL010000002.1:48689582-49889582 GCA_035578175.1 Catonia carolina
GCACAGATTATATAATTTAATATATTTAAGTTAAATAATCTTATATTAGGCCTAGAAGTGTTTTTTCTACAATGCTTAGGTAAGCATTAATTAGTGATTTTCCTCATTGTAATCAGCAAAAAATGAGCTTTCTTGAGATTGCAGCCTTAATACGCTTTTAGCGAAAAAGTGTAAATGATTAAAGTTATAGAAAAAAATCCCTTTCATGTGATGATGGATCTCATGGCTGGTGGCATTTACTAAAAAGGCTTATCTTTGACTTACGGCGAAAAATATTAGTGATTCCTGTATCTACTCTTTAAGAGGACTAGCTACATGTTTATGAAACATATTTTGCTACAATCACCTGAATTTCATATATTAAGAAAATTGTTTTACTTTCCAAAGGGAAAAAATTATCTTGTTTGTGCTAATCTATGAAACACTTATTTGATTAGGAAAATTATCAACAATATCTTCAGTGAAACAGAAATTTATGGTTCTAGTTAGCAATCCAAGGCAGGTATTTAGTTTTATGGATTAAGGTACAGCATGCAATTACAGGATGACTTTCCAAATTCTACCTTTAATTTTTTTGACTTTCAGTCAAATGATTCATAATTTTTCATTAATCATTTTTCTGATATCAGGTATGAGTTGGTATTTAAAAAATCCTTTGAGGACTGCTCTCATTCAGAAAGTCAGTTTTAAAAGATTATATCTAGATCTGTTGCTTTTACAGCAACATTCCTATAAAAATAAATACATTGTTTAAAAAAAGTTCATGAAGAAGCGACGGAAAAGAAATGTGTTGGTTAAGTAATTTGTGGGTACATTTAAAAAAAAAACACTTGTTAAGAGCAGAACTTGATCAGTGTTGCCAAAACTCAAATATGAAATATTTCGTTCGTCGAAACAGATATCTCTAAAAAGAGTTAAGGTAAAAATGATTTAGTTTTGTAAGTTTCTTTTAATATAAAAAAATATAAACTACATAAACATTGTACTATTTCAAGTGAGAATGCCATGTTGTGTGCGAGTACTTTTGGTCGTATGTATATAAATCCTTTCTTATTTAAATTAATCACTATCTCTTTCCAAAGCAACACATACGTATTATTAAACAAAATAATTAAATTTTGTCATTGCATGTTAAATATATGGATAAACAATTTTCATTGCATGCGCATACAATATTAACACATTTATTCTCTCATTTATAATGGCTTCTCCATATTTAACTACTACTTTTATTTTAACACAGATTGTGCATGATCCGATTTGCGATCAGCATAAACGCTTCAACTAATACAAAATGTAATTGAATAACTGAATATTTGCGAGTATTTTATGAGCATCGTATAAAACGATTTTGAAAACAATGTTGAAAGAAGATTAGATCCCGTAAGCATATGTCTTCCGCGGAAATGAATGTTTCGTTATACGATTCTGTTTATTGCAGATTATGTGCAGAAGAAAATCCCAGTGGAGTAATTTTGCATGGAAATGAAGGAACAGCAGACGATTTATGTTCTTTAATCAATCACTACCTTCCCATAAAGGTAAATATCAATAATACTTATTAGGCCACAACTTGACTACTATATGAAGATGGTGGCTTCAGTGACTAGCTACTTTGTTTAACTACACGAATCAATGTACAATATTATTTACGTTAAGCATTTTGTTTTGATATTTGCTTGAATTGTCTTACATTGGGAAATATTAGTGGTGGATTAATTATTTAAAAATATTTTTCAACACATTTTTGTTCACCAGGAATACAATTTATGATCAAATTTCTTTATCAAAATTAAGAAGCTGTGTTGTTACGTTACCACCACATAATCTGTTTTGGTGCTGATTTTAATTTTCGAATGTACCTTATCAGTGTACTGGTAATAAATATTTTTGTTTACATAATTCACTGCTGCTTTAAAAAACGTTGAAGAACTAAATGTACGTTTTGTTAATTTAATGTTAATATTTAGGGTAACAAATGTTTATTTATTTAATAAATATATTTTATGAGTAAAAAATTATTTTACGGTTTTTATTATGAAGCTACTTTTATTATTGGAAATTTTGAATGAAAATGTATAAATTTTATAACATGAAGTGGTATTTATTAACAGTACATGACTGATGAACCCCATTTTGGTTTTTTTAATAAAATTTTAAGTTACTGTTTGAGTGGTATCCTGTTCTGTACTTCAGTGTCTAATAATTAAAACTTTTATGAATTAATTCTGAATTAAGAAATGTTGTTTTCTACTTTGCAGTTTCCAATAAGTTACTTAGTATTACTGGTATCTTTTACTAAATGTATTCAGTGTAATCCTCATTGATGCTTTACAGGAAACTGTTATTATGCGATTAAAATTCGAAGAAGTAGTTTAATACTTTTTCTATAAACTGCAATTTTGGTTTGTAATGGGTCAATAATTAAGTCATTATTGGCTCTTATATTTTGCCTAATGATGTGTTCCTTTTAAATGTGCTGAAATTTTATGTACTATTATATTGGCAAATTTTTGTATTATATTTACTTGGAGAAGAAGTATGTATTCAAGAGTAACAGATGTACTGGTACTAAACTATAAATTTGTTGGTAATTGTTTAAAAAGAATCTTTGTTCTAATTTTGTAATTCATTATTTATTTAATTAGATCCAGGATGATGGGAAATTACCAAGAACTATCTGTCCTGGTTGTAATATTCAGTTACATGCAACTATACAGTTTTTTGAATTGCTTATTGAAGGTCAGAAGAAACTTCGTGACTTGTGGAAAGATCAGGTAACACGATCAGAAAGTATCATTTTGTGTAGTAATAAGGTTCGACTGGCCCATTGTTGTAGTGGTTAGGTAAACTGGTTTCTACACCAGTTCTGAGGTTAGATTCGTGGTCAAGTCTGGCATTTTGCCTTTACCCATCTTCATCTGCATTAGCATTAATGTGCAAAACACAGTCAAGACATATCAGAAAAGGAAACACTAGTACCTGAGGTTCTGATTAGTGTTCTGATTATTCTTTTGTTTATGCTTATTTATGGTCACATCAACAATAAATTTGGCCATTAGCAACCAAATTATTTTATTTTTATTGAACTCTAATCTTAAAACAGAAATTGAAGTATTTGAGTTAAAATATTGTTTTAAACCATAGAGACCGACTCTTTGTATAGTAGTCAGGGTTTCACTGTTTAGAAGTCTCAAAGAATGAACATATTGGCTGTGCTGATTGAAAATATTACATCTAAAATAAAGTTAAACTAAAGTCCCAGGGCTTTGAAATGGAAGCTGTAATGGATATATTTTATGTAGAACTTGAAACAATTTTCTTTGATTTGAAAACTAGTCGTAAAGTTCAGTTTAGATTTTTCTACTGTAATATTCACTGACACGTGTCATTTGTAAGACTTATTTCAGAAGGCATGTGTATTATATCCTGATCTTTACAGCTGGTCTGTAGCCCATTGTTTACACATTATCTGAATGAAATGTGAATCGCTTTCCTTATTTCTAAATTTTGTTATATCAAAAGCTGGTAGAGTATTTATTTCTTTTGCCAGTGACAAGTTTATACTAATTTTCAGGGCTGATGAGCTCTGAACGTATTCATTGCCCCCTACCCACTTTGTAGTTAGCCAGTGACTTACCATCAACGTTGCCAATATTTGCTCCCGTAGCTCTGTTATTTGTCAGCCATGTTTTTTGGTCTTTCAATTACAATTATAACCTATGAACATGCAATTAGATGATTATATTATAAAGTATTGCATGTTAACGCACTCTATAACTGATGAGTTCAGTACAAGATGCAACACACGAGTGAACTACTGTGGTCTTACACGCATGCACGCGTAATGTTTGTCAGGTTGAAACATTCATACAGTCTGACAACACTGGTGAACATACTGATTGGTCTAAATGTGTGGAACAGCAGAGCTCATCAATCGTGAAAAGCATTATACATGTAGTGACTATTACATGTAATAAATGGAGGGAGCACATAGAGAGAATGCCTGAGGGAAGGATCCCCTCAGTGTTTTGCAATACAGATCAGTGGGGAGGAGAGATGTTGGGAGGCCACGCAAAAGATGGCAAGAATTCAGTAGTTTCTCATTTATAAATAAATTTTTGAAATGTGTCCTGCCAACCATTAATATAAATTACAGTATAAATGAAATTTATCACCTTACTTTTGGTTGCTTTTTAAGTTTAAAAAACTTACGTGCGTTTCGTTGGTATTTAATGATATTCACCACATTCTTCAGAGCATATTATTAAAATTAAAAATTAAAATTCAGAATTGTGTTTCCATTCAGTCATTTAGATTAAAACCTTTTTAAATTTTTTTGTTTTTAATCTAAATGACTGAATTTGAAACACCGTTCTGAATTTTAATTTTAATCAAATGCTCTGAAAAAAGTGGTACCACCGAAAGGCGTGTAAATTTTTTAAACTTAAAAAGCAACCAAAGGTAAGGTAATAAATTTCATTTATACTGTAATTCAGTAGTTTGTCGCTGTTCTGAGTCGCAATTGCGGAAGCCTAATCCTTAATTGTGAGAAGAAGAAGAAGTAACTATTACGTCTTTTGCCAATCTTCTTGGAAAAGACAGAATGTAAAGAACAGGTCATTTTATATCACCATAATCTTGTAAATGGTATTAGATTTTTTTGTAATACTAGAAGTCAGAATTTATAAAGGCTATTTTTCAATTTTTTAAAGGTGGTTTCTGTAGGGAAGTAGGTAGGCACCTGTAAATTGTTTAAATTATGTATTTTAAATATTATTTTTTCTAATTATACCTACAGATTCTGTTTTTAACATTGCTAGACATTTTAAATTCTGTGTAATTCAACATATCACTTATTTATACATGTTTGTAGGTGATAGCTTCAAAGAGACTTCAGAAACAGTCTATTTTAAAACCAAAAGAAACTCCATTAGAAGTATCAGTACAAAGTGAAAGTGATGCAAATTTCACACTAGAAGGAGGTGCTGTAATTGCTACTGCTTTAACCAATACTGGTGAAACAACAGCCATAATCGCTACTGCAGAACAGTTAACTGATGATATAGAAAAGGAATTAACTCAAGGTTTGTGTGTACTTTTTTTATTAGTAAGTATACAAGGTCTGTTCAAAAATTTCTCGAATTTTTTTTATAAAAAAATAAAATACGTGTCTTACAGTCTGAATCCCCTTCAAAGTTATTTCCTTCCCAATGTATACACTTATCCCATCGGTGCTTCCACTTTCTGAACCAATCCTGGAATGCTTCTTCTGGAAAGATCTTCAGCTGCTCTATTGCGTTCTTCTAAATCTCAGGAATTGTGGCAAATCTTTTTCCTTTGAAAGGTTTTTTGAGTTTGGGGAACAAGAAGATGTCACAGGGTGCTAAAACAGGTGAGTAGGGTGGATGGGGAAACATGATTATTGAATTGCTGGTCAAAAACTCACAAGTTCTGAGGGCTGATTGGGCGGGTGTGTTGTCGTGGTGTAAGAACAAGTCCCCGCTTGCCCAAAGTTCGAGAAGTTTCCATCTGATTTTTTTGTCCTAGGCATTTCAGATGCTCAATGTAGTAAGACTGGTTAACTGTATAGCCTGGTGGAAGGTATTTTGGTCACATGATCGTTGTTAGTTGACATCAAAGGCCTCCCAGAACGATAAACATCATCTACTGTTTGCCGACCATTTTTAAATCATTTGAACCAATCGTAGCAAGGCAATATTTTCAAGGATTCATCATTGTAAGCCTTGACAAGCAATTCATGAGATTCTGTGAAAGATTTTCTGAGTTTCATGCAAAATTTCTGGACACACGCTGTTCATGCAATTCACTCATTTTTAACTTTGACAAACGTGTAGAACACACCTTCACTAAAACAGCTGTTTCTCCGCAACTAAGCAAGATATCAACAAACTACAAAATGGAGGTTATTCATGATTTTTCTATGAACCCGAGCCCTGGCGGATCTCTGTGGAACTAATTTTAGGAGCTTGTTAAAAAAAAGTTCAGGAACTTTTTGAACAGACGTCATAGATTTACCCAACTGTATTTTTTGAAATAGAGAGGTGTTTTCTGTTAGAACTGAGGTAAGAAAGTGAGATAGGGAATATTTTGAAAATTAGATAAAGGGTTGTTATTATCTCCTTATGTAGTAATAAGGTCTTTGTTACTAGTGTGTTCTCGTGTATTTTGTGATGATATAATTGTTTTATTAATTATACTGTAAAAATAACTGCCGCATTTGAACTCAAACTTAATGAATTTTTTCTTATCAGACTGCCAAGCAGTTTTTGGCATTAGCAACATAGCATTTTGGGTAATTTATTGTGTACAAATTTTTTAAAAATTAAGTTTTCTAGAAGGTGATCAACAATTTTGGTTAATCTTATCTTGTTAACTGTATATGATTTGCTCATTTAGGTGTTAAAAGATATTTTTATAGTTAAATTCGTGTAAGAATCTTTTCAGAAAATTAATTGTTTTAAAATTACAGTCTTATTAATGGTTAAAATTATCAACAATTCTTTGTAAGGTGCTTTGTTTAGCAGGTTTTTTATTTTCTTACCCAGATATGCCTATCATCCTTCCAGAAGGATTATTGTAAGGTAATTTTCTTTTTAATATGTTGGCAGAACTGTGTGTTTTTGTTACTGTTCTTTTGACCCTGCAGTATGAGAATAGTCTAATATATGAGATAAGATAAGTCACAGTGCTCGGTTACTCATCGGTCGTGTTTTGTAACGTTATGTAAACAGTGTTCTTGAAAAATGGCTTCCATTACTGATCTTCGTGTTGATGGGTGAGTACTATTATTTTATTTTTATTTATTTCTTTGTTTTTCTGTACGTATATTATCTAAAATAGATGGGTTAATTGACAAACAGTAATATTTATGTGTTTCTGTACATTCACAGGTATCTACAGGGCCGTTTTTATGGCGATCCTTCCAGAAGGATGTTAGGCGTATACAACATAATTTGCTAACATTGTGTTCTAGTATTATGGTGGTCTTATTTCTTGCATTTATTCTTTCTACTTACACTTTGTTTATTCTGTTGTACTTCATTTATTCTTGTTGTATTATTGTTTGTTTTACATTATCTATTTTCTTGTATTTTTTTCAAAAACTCTGTACATTTTGTTTTTTCCTTTTTTAGGAAAGAAATGACTAAATGAACTTCTTGATTTATTGAAAGGAAATGATGAATCGCTGAAAGTGGTGTAGATATCACAATTTTACCGCCATCAAATGCTGTGGATAGTAATACAGATGAAGACTCTGGTGAGGAAGACAATCCTACAATCGAAAATTTTCCTGCAAGTCAGCTGACTGCTCCAGTATTTATTTCCTCCAAACTGATGACTGCTTTAGTTGATGATGAACCAATTCCTTCAACATCATCAGACAACCCACCATTGCAAAGCACATCGTCAAATACGAGAAAAAGAAAATTAAAAGCACCCGATAGGAAATCAAAAAAGTAGAAAAAGTATGATTGGGCTAAAAAGGATTCTGAATTTATGAAAGACTGGCCACCAATGATGACAGCAAAATTCTGTGAAAGAACACCTTTGCAGTATTTTGAATTGGTTTTTGATAAAGAATTATTAGAAGATATTGTGAAATATACAAACCAGTTTGCAGCAAAATGAAATCGACTGGGAAATTGTTCTATTGAAGAAATAAAATGTTGTATTGTGATTTTACTTCTTAGTGGCTACAATTTTTTTCCAAGGAGAAGAATGTACTGGGAAATGTCAGATGACGTCCATAACAAATCAGTGTCCGATGCAATATCTAGAGATAGATTCGAATTCATTATGTCCAATCTACATGTGTGTGACAATGACAAGTTAGATAAAGGGGACAGATTTTCCAAAGTGCGCCCCCTTATAAAACAAATAAACAAGCGATGTCAATCTTTCACCCCGCACTTTGAAAATCATTCAGTGGATGAAAGTATGGTTCTATACTTTGGACATCACGGAGCAAAACAATTTATTTGAGGTAAACCAATAAGGTATGGTTTTAAATTTTGGTGTGGAGGGACCAGCACAGGGTATTTATCTTGGCTGGAACGTTACCAATGAGCAGGATCATTATCAGCTAAATATAATGACAAAGGACTGGGATACGGAGTAATTATGTCATACGTTGACCACTTAGAGCCACACCCTTATACAGTATATTTTGACATACATCTTTTCCACTTCTGATTGACTTATCAAAAAGAAATATTTGTGCCACTGGAACAATTAGAAATAACATAATCGATAAAAAGTGTGATATAATTGGATGCAATGAAATGAAAAAACAACCACATGGCACCAATGACTATAGATATGATAAATAAAATAAAATACTTATTGCTAAATGGAATGACAACAGTGTAGTCTGTATTTCAAGCAACTTTTACGGCATCTTCCCATTGCATCGAGTAAGTATTTTATCAAAAATAAGTTTTATGGGAATTTTATTCAGTTTTCATAATGATTATGGGAAACTCGTATTACTAAATGATAATTTTCTCTTTGTTCTAGGTTCCCCGTTATTCTGCACAGCAGAAAAAAAGTAAACATTCTGCAACCACATACGAGGTATGTCCAGAAAGTATGTTCCGTTTGGTAATAAAAACAAATTGTGTACAGATACAGAAAAAACATTTATTGCACAAAAATGTACAACTCTTAAACTACTTTTCCACATAACTGCCAAATTTTTTCAGGCATTTGTCATAGCGTGGTACAAGTTTTTCTATGCCTTCTTCATGGAAGGTTGCCGCCTGTGTCTTCAACCAGTTGGAAACAGTTTCTTTCAGCTCTTCGTCATTATTGAAGTGTCAACCACCAAGGAAAGACTTGAGATGTAAGAACAGATGAAAATCGCTAGGAGCGAGGTCAGGGCTGTATGGAGGATGATCAAACCCGTCCCAGCCAAATCCCTGTAGGAGGTTTTTCGTTGCATTTGCAGTGTGTGGTCAAGCATTGTCGTGAAGAAAAACAACACCTTTTGACAGAAATCCTCGGCGCTTATTCTGTATTGCGCGGCGCAATTTCCCAAGTGTCTCGCAGTAAACATCTGCATTGATTGTTTGACCTCGCTGTAAGAAATCAATCAGTAAGATGCCTTTGCTGTCCCAAAAGACTGCACATGATTTTTCGAGTTGTCAACATTTGTTTCGGCTTAACCTTGGCTGGGGATGAAGTGTGCCTCCATTCCATTGATTGCCGCTTACTTTCAGGGGTGTCTTAAGAAACCCAAGTTTCATCTCCTGTGACTATCTGTGACAGAAAATCTTCGCCGCCTTCATTATAACGGGTCAAAAAATGAAGTGCACTGCCTATCCGTTTGGTTTTGTGTTGCTCAGTAAGAGTTTTTGGTACCCAACGTGAGCAAAGTTTACGAAATTTCAGTTTTTCAGTAACAATTTCATGAATTAGTAATTTTGAGATTTGTGGAAATTCAATAACGAGAGCTCTAATTGTAAACTTACGGTTTTCCCTGATCTTCTCATCAAACGCGTGAACCAGCTCTTCTGTACACAAAGATGGACGCCCACTTCGTTCTTCATCGTGCACTTCACTACGTCCTTCATTGAACTGTCGGACCCATCTTCTCACCATTGAATCACTTATCGCATTTTGTCCATAAACTTCGCAAATTTGCCGATAAATTTCGATTGGTTTCACTTTTTTAGCATTCAGAAAACGAATCACAGATCTGATTTCACAAGCGGCGGGATTTTCAGTCAACACCGACATTGTAAACAAGCACAACAAAGCGTAGGCGGCTGACAGCGATCTCAAAATGGTGCAGGTTTCTTCTTCTTGAAACAGAGCGTCTGCTGGGCATGCGCGGAACTGCGATCGCAGTGCTGCAGCGGATATAAATAGAAATGGAACTTACTTTCTGGACATACCTCGTATTATTAACAATTATAATAAATATGTTAGGAATCTACCGAGCTGATCAAAATATTTTGTTATATAGAATTGGTATACGAGGCAAAAAGTGCTATTTTCCAATAATAGCTTACTTGATTGATGTTGTGGAGCAAACTGCTTGGCAATTACACCGACTGGATTCAGGGAAATTAGATCATCTAACATTTCGGAGAAGGATTGTAATATTAGAATCCAGTAAACGCATTTCTACAGCTAGAGGGCGACCCTCTCTTAGTGCAAAAATTGACTCAAGGTAAATAATCTGTTATTTTTTGTTTTGTAATCTAAGTACCTAACATAGTAGATTTATGTGAATTACAAAATTATTATTTTTATTATTTTAGGTATGACAGAACTGACCATTTAGTAGCAGACCTACCAGTTGGTGAAAACGGGAAAAAATGCTGCTTCAATGTCGGAATTGTCATAAAAAAGCCACGACTCAGTGTATCAAGTGCAAAGTTACACTTCATGTTTCATGTTTTGTTCAGTTTCACACAAAATAAGTTTTTAACTATATCTGGGTCAGTAAAATACAATAATATCCAAGTTTTTCTGTATCGTGTTCCTGCTTTGTGTATATTGTTATGTGTGTGTATTGTTGTGTACTATTGTTTCAAGTTTTCATTTTATGTATTTTTTGTTGATAACGCTAATGTTATATTAAAAAATAAATTTTATTTGTAACATTATAATTAGTTTTGTTTGTAAACTTTTTCAATATAAATAAATAAAAAAATCTTAATAAGTAAAAAATGCGTTAAAATTACTAGCCAGAAATTAAATTTTACAATGACAATACACGCTGTAAGATGTCATGTGCCTAACATCCTTCTCGAAGGATGGCAGTTTTTTTAACACTAGCCAACCAAAAATTAAAATTTCATTTTTACATTCTATTTAAACCCCAAACAGAGAGAGATTGACTGTGTTTCGAAAAAACTGCACAAAAAAAATTCAGGCATATCTGGGTCCTCATCAAAATTCTTATCCAGATGAGAAGGAAAGTCTACAATGCACTGTTTTACTTCAAAGCATTGAATAGCCTTGTCAGTCTGGATATTCTAAATAAATGGCTTGTGATTTCCAATGTGAATAGTAGGAGGCGAAATTGGTTTGTTTATAAAGGTATTGGGGAGTTTAATTCCTTGGAAAAAAGTGTGAAAAGTATTAATCATGCCTGCAGGATGTTGATGTTCCTATTTGTTATAAAATTTGTTGGTTTTAATAAGATTGTGAGTGAATTTTTTAATAGTGTGAAATGATTAAATATTTCTATTTTATGTGATGAATTTATATAATAATTTCACTAACCTTCTTTTTAAACTGTGTCACTTTTATTTTTATTTTTACTTACACGTGTTTCGGTGGATCCACCATCATCAGAGCAAATAAAATAATTGAAACTAAATAATTGTTATCTCACTTATTTAAAATCTATAGAATACATCTTCAGTCATTTGTATAAAAATAAAAGTGACGCAGTTTGAAAAGAAGGTTAGTGAAATTATTTTATAAATTTCATTACATAAAATAGAAATAATTTCAAACTGCAGGATGCATTATAAAAATTTATTTTTGATTAAATATTTGTTTTCTCTTCAAGTGAAGAGAATATTTTAGAATGAAGGTTTACATGGTATGCAGAAAGTTAAATAGTTTATGGTAATTCTTAGCTTCTAGGTTAACTAATTGTTAGTTAGATTAAGTTTTTCTGTATGATGATTCGTAGGGTTGTCTAGTTCCTTCCTGAAGAATCAAGTACACTAAGGGTTTTTTCACTGTCCTACTATAATTGCTTTAAAAAGCTAGAATATGGCACTATGGCTATAAGATGACTATTAAAAAGGAAATTCCTCCAAAAAAAAATTGGTTGTATAGATTTAGTATTGAAGTTGCATATTTTTCACAGCATAAAATGAAAAGTTTCGTACTGTAATAAAATATCACTTACTAAACCAAATGAAGCACTTCATTTGGTTTATAAAATTATTTTGTGTAAATTATTTAATATAAAATAATTGTTGAAATTAAAATAAATTTTTTCAGTAGCTGATTCGAACGCTGTATATTCAGAAGAACACCATCTCTCATTGCAAGTAGAAGGGCTTGATAAACCCCGACGTAAACGTGGCCGTCCCCGTAAATGCGTTGAAGTTGAACCTCGTACAGATGCTGAAAATGAAACTCAAGATGGAGAATCTGAGCATCGAGAAGATGATAGAGCTCCTAAGTCACCTATCTCAGAGACTGGTGTTGATGATGATGCAGATGGTCGTAAACGAAGACGAAGAAGAAAAGTACCGGTTCGGTATGTTGTTTTTCTTCTTATGATTTTTCTTAGACTAATTAAAATTTTCAAGTTTTATCATAAAGACAAAAGTAATTGTAATTAATCAATCATACAGTTATCATAAACATTATCACTTGTTACCTGCAGGACTGATACTTTTTTTGATAATTAGTCTTCTATTACCTGGATTTAAACATTATCTTATAAATTTTATCAATTTGTTATATTTATACCTTTCTGTGAGAAAAACTTTTGTCGATATATATTCGACACTTGCCTTAGGGGCATGTAACTAAAAAACAAGAACATTCTTCAGTGTTTTATGTTTCATTTTTTGCACTGCAAAAAATTTAGCAATAGTTAGCACCTACCTTGAAAAAGAAGTTTTTTTACCTAATTAAAATTAGGGTCTTTTAAAAAATAGTGAGAGTTTCTGTAACTGAAACTGGGAAAATAAAAAGCTGCTCCAAATAGAAACAGAATTAAGAATTACAAAATTAAATTGAGTAGAGGCAAACTTAGAACATTTTTAATGTTAAAAACTATTAAGGAAACTTTGAATAAAGTGGATTCCTACATTTTATTCAATTTTTAAAAGTTTTATCTCTTAATTTGAAAAGACTTCATACTAGTTTTTGGGGGTAAAAACTTTTTTTGAGCTCTAAATTAAATGGTAATTAATTTTTTAATTAATTAAATTAAATTAAATGGTGTGGTAGGAAAATGTTACAGATTAGATAAGTGGACAAAACAAGTAATTTAGAGGTTCTTTACTTTTGAAAGTAAGAAAAAATTAGATCTCAAAAAATGTTTTCGTGATATCAAAAATGAGAAATTAAAAGTAGGATTGCTCAATCTAGAAAAGCCTTGGAAATGAGAAACAGCTTACTGACTACAAATATTGATTTACAGATTAGGAAAAATTTCTTAAAACACTAAGTTTGGAGTGTAGCATTATACGGGAGTGAAACGTGGGTGATATGGCATGTAGAAAGGAAGAGAATAGAAGCTTTTGAAATGTGGTGTTGTAGGAAAATGTTACAGATTAGGTGGGTGGACAAAACAAGTAATTTAGAGGTTCTTTGAGGAATGGTTAAAAGAAGAAGTATGTGAAAACATCTTACCAGAAGAAGAGATAGGCTAGTGGGGCATATGTTAAGATATCCAGGTATTGGTCTATCAATAATGGAGGGTAATATTGAGGGAGTGAATTTTAGTGGGAGGCGAGTGTTAGAATATTTAAAGCAAATTACAAAAGATGTAGGGTGTTACAGGTATGTAGATGAAACGACTTGCACAAGATAGAACAGCTTGGAGAATTGCATCAAACCAGTCGAGAGACTGATGACAAAAAAAATGATTAATTCACATCTGCTGATCTTTGACCTGTAAGTAGAAAGTGGAATTTCCAACATTGAAGACCACTCACAAACGTTTTTTACCTTTTATGAAGCCAAATTTATTAACTATAATTACTAATCCATGAATTGGATGAATTTTTATTTTTCTTTTGGTAAATTTTCACTAGCTGATTTCTAAAACTGTTACAAACCTTTTATTTTATTTTAATTATGTAAATTTCAATTTTGTAAAATTAAACTTAACTTTAATGGTCCAAACATTAAAAAACTTTTCAATAGAAGCAGAGTTGAATGTTTGAAGATCAATGATGCACTAATATAAAATTCAGTGATGCTAAACATTTGTGTCAGCTTGTTGACATTCATCTTAAGTGTCCAGTAACTTCTGCTGACCATGTGTCGGCAGAAGCAAATGTAATTCTGCGTGCAATATGACATGTATTATCTTTACTTGCCTAGCAATCAATTCTGTGCATTAAATTCAGTTCTTTGATTCCTGAAATTTAAATTTTCTGACATACTAAGTTAGCTAATAAGAAGATATTTATTTCTATATCCTGTGACATGCACAAAAAATTTAAAACAAATTTTAACAAAATAGAATTTACATTTTGGAAACGACTCTGTGAGTAATGATAAAATCTAAGAGAACAGGTGTAATTAGATAGAAAGACATAATACTTTATACATGAAAGTAAAGATATATTGATTAAAACATAAAATATTATAAAAAAATAAACAATTACAAGAGAAAACACAAAAAAATAATGCATCATAAAAAACAAAAATAATATATTATAAAAAAGAAATGAGCCTCATGATAATCTACATAGATATTCTTATATAACATTGAAACAAATTCTAGAAAAACATTTTTTATGTATACAAAACTAATCATACCCTCGTGTACATAGTTCAGTTACCACGGTCGATTTCAAACTAAACATTAACATTTTAAATTTTGACATCTCTGTTACATAATTACCACCTGCTCATCTCGAAGGATACTGCAGAACTGCCCGAAAAGCTTGCAAACACGAAAGAACAAGATATAAAAACACCCATATGCGAAAAACGAACCGAACGCATGCCGCGAAAAATAAGACCAAGTAACAAATGTCACAGTCCAGTTTTGTTTTGTCAAGGATTTGAAAAAATTAAATAGCCTGTTAAAGAATTCGTAAACTGACAATAAGGGTTACTAACTGAAATTGATCTTTTAACTTAAAAAACATGTGCAAAGGTTGTTAGTAAGCTATTTTTGATTACACTTCTATTATAAATACAATGGTTGGCAAGCCGTGGCTAAAGAAATTTGTAAGATGAAGAAGTATCTGCTAAAATATGATTATAGAGCTCAAAACCATTTTATTTGATCCATTAAAAGATTTACATTGATCAGGTTAAGTTTTTTGATATAATTTTTATTTGAGGTGTTAAATTATTATTAACTTAGGTATAAAGAAGCTGTTCAGGGTAAAGAATTAGAAAGAATATTTAGAGAAGAAGGTGTAATTGATGAAGATGAAGAAAAAGAGGTTGAAGTTGTTAATGAAGAAGAAAAATCAAAAACTGTTGATACTGAACAAGGTAAATCATTGATTTTTATCTTATTTAGTTTTTTTTATTATAAAATAGTTTATATGTAAATAACGGAATATCGTCCTTAAGTAGTTAATTTTCTAAAGTGTGAAGAGTTTACATACGAAAAATAATAAAGTAATTTTTGATTGTTAGATACATTTTTAAGGCTCTATTAAAGTGGATCTAATGTATAAAATACTTGTATTAAGTAACACAGATACATCTGCAGAACTTGATTATGAATAATAAATATTTACTTCAGTAGGTAGTTATTTTACCACTAGTAGTTTATTTACACAAGTTCATTCTGCAATATCATTCTGTTTTTTTATCAAGTTCTGGGAGTTGTTCAGTCTGCAAAATATAGTGAGTGACTGATAAATGTTTTTTTTTTTTAGCTTTTATTTGTTATCGGGAACTGTGCATTGTTGACAACTACCCAATTTGATCGCTGCTTTTTACTGTATTTTTTGTCATTGATTAGACATGAGTTTGAACAGGGACCCCCAGTAGAGTTTGTTCATTGATGGCTGTCAACTGGTCATCATACAAAGTCGCTTGCCCAACCGATGTTACTTAACAAATAATAGCGACTTTCTACCAGCTGACTGACTGGGCTGGCCCGAAGGCCTGATAAATTTTTAAACATGTCTTCTGTGATACAAAATGTTTTGTAAATGAAATTTTTATTATATGCTTTGGCAGTGATAATGGGCCTGCAGTGTCAGATGGTATCTTTGATTAAAAAACAAAATAATAAATAAATAAAAGAATTTGGCTGCATCTGTGGCTCAATATTGTTAGCGAGCTATGCTCCAAAGCAGAAGTGTTCTGGGTTTTATTCCCAGCTAGTGTTTTGACAAATTATTACATGTTCAAACTCTCTGTTCTTTTACACAAAGTAATTCTTTAACCAAACCAAATTTAAAGTATTCTTTAACTCAACAAAGTTGTTAAATATTCCTAATAAACTAAAAAAAATTAAATATATTTAAGAATTTTTGTATATTTTTTGACTTTCATTATAGTATATACTTAAAAATAACAAACAATTTTTTAAAATTTTTGCCTCAGATTAAAAAACCAATGTTTAAGTAATTGTTACACAAAAACTTTATAAATTAAATAAGTTATAAAAATTGATAGTTTTAGTTAAAAAGTAAAGTGGTATTTTTTTGTGCATAACTGTCATTTGTACTATGTATAACCAATAATAATATATGTGTTTTAGTTGTCCAAAAATCTCTAAATAATCCTTTATATAAATTACAGAAGTAATTGGTCATTTGGAAACACAAGATGGGCAAAACTTGGGAGAGCTTATTGTCGTTAATAGATTACGTGTCAGTAGAAATCGCAATACCAGGCATATAAGAAGAAAAAAAGTCAGATTTCATTGCGAGATTTGCGGTCGTGGATTCCTTCATCAAGGAAGATACCTGTTTCATAAGTAAGAAATTTTGTTTATTGCAATATTTATATTGAAAATGAATGTAAAATAATTTTATGGTATTTATATTTTGACTGCCCAGTTCATTACTGCTACAACTCAAAAAAAATTATTTTTGAGTTTTATATTGTAAGTGATGTAATTTTTTGTCCTCTTTCTAGTTCAATACCGCATTAATTAAAATTACATCTAATAAGATTAATGTTGACAGTACATTGTCCAATGTTAATTTCCGTATACACCAGATTTGTTGGAAGCATGGTATATATATTTTTAAAATTATAGACTATAGATTTTTTTAAAGTTCACAATACCCCAAGTTTTGAGCTTTCTTTTAAATATTGAAATATTGTAAATAAGTAAGTGGTCAGGACCATAAGTAATTTTTTTAGTTGGCGTATGGGTTTTTTCTGGCTTTACCTTAAATTTAATAGGAAATATATAAGTCGTTACAGTACTGCATTATAAAATTAATTTAGTATTTGTAAACTAATGCCACTCAAAAGAAAGCTAAGTACACTTAACACCTCTTATTTTCATTTAAAAAAAATCAGGTGTCCTGAATACATCAATTAAAAATAAACACAGTTTTGCTCTGATTCTGACATTTCTTCCAGGTTGCATGATCTTGCAAATGCTTTATTGTCGTAAGTTTAGTGAATGACAATCTTTTTGCCTTTCAAAATATGTCATTAACTGCTCCAACATTCCAGCAGCTACAGGATTACTTGGGCAAGCTATGTTCTCTGATATTTCATTAATGGTGCTTACTTCAGAGTATGATGCTAAATAAAATTTTTATCTTAACAAAAAATTTTAATTTACAATTTTAATAAAAGTTCTCGCTAATCACTATTTTCCTCCCCAATGTGTGGTTAGAATTTTCATAAAATTCTAATTCTTCAGTGAATTCTACTGAAAAAGGTTTGATTAACTGTTCTTCTACTTGTTACTACCTAACGTATTGGTTGTTTGAAGTACTTGCGAT
Source organism: Catonia carolina (assembly GCA_035578175.1). Taxonomy (NCBI): domain Eukaryota; kingdom Metazoa; phylum Arthropoda; class Insecta; order Hemiptera; family Achilidae; genus Catonia; species Catonia carolina. The sequence continues at coordinate 48,707,204 of JAQMRL010000002.1, forward strand.
TGGCTGACTGTTATTTAATTAATCCCTTCTTCTTTTGCCCTTCAAGGATTAGGGATTCCTGGCTGTTCTGAACCTCTGAAATCTGCCCATCTCTTCCTTGGGCGCCCTCAGTCTCTCCTTCCTTCCGGTTTTTAACCCAGTGCCTACTTAGGTATCCTATTCTTGCTCATCGTGTCCATATGCTCTATCCACTGTAATTTATTTTGCAGTACCCTATCATTAATGGAGAAGAAGTTAAGCTCTTTCCTTATCTCTACATTCCTATAATGGTCTTCTCTACTATATCCATATGTTTGCCATAAAAATTTCATTTCAGATGCCTGCAATTTGCTCTCATCTGTCTTTGCTAGCACCCAAGTTTCGCTCTCTCAAAGGCACTGCTATTGTTTTATAAAGTCTCAACCTTGTATCCCTACTGGTGTTGTTTTTTAAGGCTCTGTGGGTAGTCCCGCAAACATGTGCAGCACATTTTTCTGTGGATTCTACTATAAAAGATTTAATTAAGTGTTCTTCTACTTGTTACTACGTAGTGGTTGTTGAAGTATTGCGATTGGCTGACTATTATTAATTAATTAATTAAAGCAATACTAATTGTCAATAGACCTTAATACTTGAGAACAACTTATGTATGTTCAGAATATACAGGTTTGAATTGTGATTAAATGGTTTCCTTTGCTAAAATAGTTACATGAGAAGTATTCTGGTCATGTTAATTATAATAAAATTTTTGTGGCTTCAAAAATCTTGATATGTAATGATTAATTACTTTTTCAGGTCATTTCATACGGGTATAAAATTTGAATGTGAGGAATGTAAAAAACGATTTACAACAAAAGAAAATTTTGATTTACATCAAAAGGTTTTAGGGCATAGCGGTGAAGGTAAGTAAGTAATTAAAATAATATTTTTTTAATCAGTTTATACACTCATTCGTTCGAAATTGAATTAGTTTATTCAGTGCATCTAGTATTGAATTAATAGTTTGGAAGATAGATATATATTTTTAGAAACTAGTATGGTAAAACTTTGCTAATTTAGCTTATTTGGGAGAAACAGTATTCTGAATTATTGAAATTCTGGTAGTGCAATTTTGATCTTAACTAAATTTATAATAGTACAGTGGACCTTCACTTTACGATGCACTCACATTACGATATTTCACTACGATGTGTCATCAAATTAGTCATCGGATTCCCAAAGTCGTACGCGCACTTGACCCACCATTCGTCAACCCCTACAGTAAGAAGTTCTGATTGAATGTACTCCCTCCCTCTTGTCAAGATACCCTCGACCATGCTACCCGCACCCTCCCATCATCAGCTTAAGGTTGTTTCTGTTTTTCAGTTTTGTCACAGCACCCATACTATTTAGTATTGTTACACGTTTCGCCTTGGTTATTGGTTTAGCATCTGTGCCGTAGTGTCTATCAAGTTATATAATAATATGTATTCTTTGTAGTTTTGGTACCGTGTTTCCTTTGTACGTTACTGTAGTTATAGTGAAACTGGGTCCTAAATCGCGCATAAAAAGAAAAATTGTTATGAAGAAAAGCAAGAAATTATAAAAAAACATGATAAAGGGGCTAGGATAAATGAATTGGTTCACCAGTATGGTTATTCCCAATCTACAATTTCCACGATTATAAAGCAAAAGTCAGTTTTAAAAGACGTTAAAGTGTCTGATAGATCAAACACAATTCAAAAAGGCATTTTTTATAATCCTATTATCAAATCATTTGTAATAAAATCAGTGCTATTTGAAGAATGTATAGGGTTATCTGTATGTACAGGCTAATGTAAATTTCTTGTGGAATTGTATATATGGTCTAATGATTGGGCAAGAATGTGGTCTGACAATACGATATTTTCGCTTTACAATCGTTCTTCCAGAACAAATTACGATCGTAATGTGAGGGCCTACTGTAATTCCTGTGGTTTTCATAATTTGACTCAGCATGGTGGCAAAGAACATAAGAATTAACAATCATTTCTTTTTTAATACTCAATGTAATTGTGCATAAACCCTTGTTAGTGCTGTAATTATGGTACAGTCATCATCCTCTTTAGTCCTTTTCTAAGTTTCCTCAGGTTGGGCCCAACAAAACTCCTCACCTTTCTCTGTTGGTCCATCTCTTCTCCATTGCTCACTTGGCATGGCGTCTTTTTCTTAATTCATCCAAAACTGAACCCTTCCACTTAAACTCTTAGTCTGCTCCTTGGTCTTTTCATTCAACCTACGAAGCACAGCATTTCAGGCGGCCAAGCCTTGTATATCCTATGGATGTATTTAAACCATTATAGGTATGTCTGTCCATTCCTTCTTGTTATGCTGTGCATCCCCACTAAGGAGTTCCGTAATTACATAATTTTTCACTCTATCTCTTCTCGTCTTTTATAAAGCACTCCTATTGAAATATATACAAATGAACCTACTTTTTTATTGTATAATTTAAAAAAATGTAATCTCAAAATAGCTTGTCAAGATTTCATAGATTTGTTATCAGATAAATACGTTTTGTAAAGTTCAATTTGGGAACATGTGAGAGGAATGGTAATATGAGTTGTTACAAACAGTTAACCCAGTTTTTATGTCAGTAGTTAATAAAAACACTAGATAACGACAGACTATTTCACTTGCAGTATTGTATGTTTCATATTTTGTGTACAGAATTCGTAGGAAACACGCTAGGGTTGATTAATTGGCTCACAAAATGTAGTTTATGGAAGGACTGCAATTCAAAAATTTTTTTAAGATTATTAAAGTATGTGCAAAGAAGTTATCAGTAAGTAACAATCACTGGTGTTATTACTCGTTGTTGTTTTTTACTCTCATGTATTATTCTGTATTTAAATGGGACTGTTAAGAGATGCTAATTTTCTTTTATATCTGTCAGTTTAGCATAATGATTCCAACTGTACACTGTATCTGTAACTTGGCCGAACTTGTTCTCATCTACTGCAGTTTAATTGTGTTGGACTAGTCATCCAGCTTATTCGATTCTTGCCACTTAGCATATAGATCATCCATAAATGAACCCATCCACTTAAACTCTTTGTCTGCTCCTTTTCCTTCCACTTCCCATGTACAGCACCTTTTAGGTAGGCAAGCCTCATGACTTATACTTTTTTGTCGCTTCGTATCTCTTTAGCTCAGAAAAAGGAAGTGCTGAGTTAACCATATATTAGAAGAATGAAAAACAGAAGGCAAATTTCACAATTTCAATGAACAAGTATTGGGAGTAAAGTATAAACATTTTGATTATTGCAGAATGGGTGTAGAAACATTTGATTGTATACTATAGTTTGATTTTGTCATAAATGATAAAAATAAGTGGTTTCATGTTCATAATAATACTGAAATTTTAAACAAAAAAATAAAACAGTTTGTCTATCTGTAATTTATGTCCGATTGAACCAAAGTATCTGGATTTATCCAGATACTTTCTGTACTTCATTGTATACAAGTAAGTGACTATTTTTACTTTCTCTTGCCTATATGAATATATAGGAAGGAAAGTATTGTTTTCATGTCGATTTTTCGAAATCAAGTTTTCACCGGATCTACACATTTTCAGACCCCCTGAACCAAAAAAATATGTTTTTAGCGATTGGTCTGTGCGTGAGTGCGTGCGTGAGTGTGTGTGTACAGAATATCTCAAGAACGGAACATCGTACGAACTTGAAACTTGAATCTTAAGTTACATACCACTACCGAACCCGACACGAACATTTGCATCAAAATCGGTCAACCGGAAGTAGTAGTTTATTCGTGTAATTTTTTACTTTTTGGGGATTTTCTCAAAAACTGGTCCTACGATTTTTTTAAAAATCGCCTGAATTACTAAATTTTTTATGCTTTACAAGATAGGGTAGGCCCCATGTTTGCTGAAATTCTGGGTGAGGCTGTTTTCACGTAAAGAAATTGTTTTTTTAAGATTACGGCTTTAATATGCATTTTAGCGCAAAAGTTATATAATAAAAAATGTAGAGAATTTAAAATCCTACAACTTTTATTTCTAACATTTTTTTGTATAACTCTTAGTTTAGCGGTAATTAGCGATTTTCTGTTTTTTCTCACGAAAATGTGTGAAAAATCGATTTTTTTTTAAAGATTTCAACCTTAGTATGTATTTTATGACAAAAGTGTATATAATAAAATTTATAGGAAGTTAAACGATCTACAACTTTTATTCATAGCATTTTTCTCTACAGAGGCTAGTTTAGCGTGAAAGAGTGATTTTCCGTATTTTTAAGCCAAACTGAAGTCGATTTTCATTTTGCTTCTTTCACTCATGATTAAAATAAGGTTATGTTTTTTAAAGGTTAGGTTTCTGTTTATTTCTAATGTTTATATGATGAGTATTATGTTTTATTTTTAATTATTTGCATTGGCAAGAGAAAGTCGTGTGAGTGTTTCACACCAGATTTTTCGGTTTGGATTTGTCAGGTGTTGGTCGTATTCAATTGATCATTTCTTTTGGCCAAGCATGGGTACATAGAATGATCAGCCTATTGCTGTTGTCTTGGAGTACAGTAAGACGTCAACTTGCCCGAGGCATGTTCAGTTTAACTTTAAAACATTTGCTAATTGTCCATGTAGTGGTGATATTATGAACTCATATTTTATGCACAGTTACAACAAAAACAAGAAAATAAAAAACCTGCAAATTGTAGCACAATTAAAATCATGGTTATACAACTGATATTTTGAGCATACTAAACAATACTAATGTTTAGAACAAAAGCAAACCAAGATAAAATTCCAGTGTAAAAATGAGCAGTGCAACTATTATAATGGTTTCGAGAGGAATTAGCAAAACAGTGGCCATAAATGTAAACAACCGTAAGATGAGAATAACTATTGTACATAATTATTATAATATTATATTATATATAATATATATAATATAATATATATATATAAAATATATATATATTATATTATATTATATTATATATTATATTATATTATTATATTGTATATAATATATTATGTTCAACAAAATCGCGCTAACGTGAATTTGTGTAAGTCGAACTCGCATAAGTTGAGGTCTTATTGTATTTGTGAGCAGTGTTAAAACTAACATGTACTCTGCATGTACTGTGAAAATGAACTTCTTGAACATGTTGAAGTAGTATAGTTCAGAATGAACTATGGTTTGTATTCTTCTGTTTATTTACTTAATTTGCAAATTTTCAGATTCTAATTTATTTTCTTATCTAAAACTGTTACTTTCAAATTAATAAATTTTTTTTTTTTTTTTACTTGCATCTAGGAGTCTCCAAAGGGAGTATAGGACATGTCAAGATAAAACTGATAAACTGAAAGTTTATCACCAATGATAAATTCATCACTTACCACCAAAAAATTGTTCTTGCTACTGCTTCCTTCAATAGGCTTGTCATGAACCACATTGAATCAAATATCACACAAAATAAAAATAAAAAAATTAACACAATGATAAATTCATCACTTACCAATAATTTTTCCCTGCTACTGCTTAACTCAGTAGGCTTGTCATGAACCCCTTTGTATCAAATAGTACACAATATTTTTTTAATTAGAAGTTAAATACTTTTCAACCAAAACTACTCAGGAAGGAATTTTTCATGTATGAGGACATTAATTTTATTCAATTAGTTGTAATTATTAAAAATGTTAAAAGAATTTTAATTTTCTTTTATTAGGTATAGTTAAAGAGTCAGAAGAAGGAAATGGTTTGAAGGATTTGGAAAATGATGGAAAGTTACCTTGTGCAATTTGTGAAAAAACATTTATGAGCAAACAAAGTTATGAGGTATTTTTTTTTAATTTTCAATTTTGAATGTTGTAGTCATTTCTATTATAATTATTTAATCTGCAATTAATTAGTTAAATGAGAATAGTTTTTGTGTGGAGCATGTTTTCATGTGTAAAGATAATTTTGTGAATGGTAATAGTCAATTTTATGTTTTATAGATACATCTGAAAGCTGTTCATGAAGGTCAGAAGCCTTTTGCCTGTAGTGTCTGTAAAAAGGAGTTTGGTTACCAAAACAGTTTGAAATGTCATATCATGACACATCATGACGTAAGTGTGCTTAGACATTTTATTAAGTTTTAATTTTTTGTATAAGTTTTGGTGGTATAGATGTTAGTAATTGTTAATATTATTCACTGTTAAGATTATGGTAAAAAAGGATGAATAAATAATTAATGCAGTGGATGTAAGTACTGATGCATTAACAAAAAACACTTTTAATAAATATTATTACATTCAACTAACAAACTTAACAGCTGACTGACTGACTGACAATGAACGGATGACTGAGTTAAAAAGCTACAAGTAATCTCTTGTATACTATTCTTAATTTGTGGAACAGTCTGTTATTATTTAATAATTTATAATAAATTAGGTATTTCTACTACAGGGTGATTCATTTAAAAGTAGCCCACTGCATTTAACAGCGGCCTTCGGCATTCAATTGGATTCAAATAGTAAATGAATAAATAAAATTACTTAATACATAATTTTACGTATTTATTTAAAATTTATTTACAAATTTCAACTTCACCTTTACAGTAGATGCTGAAAGTGGCGTCCTTGAACGCTTACACATTTTTGTGCTCGTTCAATGTTATTAATGCACACACGACGCAATACGAAAACGTCTATAGCTTGAATGGCTGCCACGATGTTATTCTTTTGCTCATGTATACTGCAGGGCTTTGTTTGGTCAATAGTTCCTTTTAAATAACCCCATAGAAAAAAATCGCACATACTCAAATCGGGTGAACGAGGAGACCACAAATCTTTACTAACAACTCGCATGGGAAAAGCCTGGTTGATATGAGATAGGGACTGGCGAGACGTGTGACATGTTGCACCATCTTGCTGGAAAAAATTGTACTCGCGTTCATCGTCAGTTAACTGTTCATGAAATTCATTAAAAATTCTGACGTACACATCGCTATTTACAGTTTCATGAAAAAATATGGGCCCTACAATACGATGTCCAGAAATCGCACACCATAAACCAATTTTTTCGTCATGTAGTGGAGATCCATGTAACACATGAGGATTTTCAACTGACCAATATCTAGTGTTCTGTGAATTTACATGGCCAGACAAATGAAACCAAGCTTCATCACTCATGAAATATCGCGTAGGATCTAATTCACCGTTGATAATTTTGTTAAAAAACCAGAAACAGTAGTTCAAACGCTTCTCTTTGTCTGGCTCCCTGATTTCTTGTACACATGTTACACGATAAGGTTTCAATTTAAAAGACTTAAGAACACGCAAGCATGAAGAAATTTCATACCGCTTTGTTGAGATAACTTTCGTACCGACTTCTTTGGGCTTAAAGTGATTCTTTGTTCAATATTCGCGATCGGCTCTGGCGTCCTGATTGTTGGTGTTCGTTCCCGTTTACAATTCGCTACTGATTCAGTTTTTCGCCATTTTGCGACAAGTTGTTGTATAGTGTACTTCTCTTTGCTGGTACTGTAGCATTAGGAAACCTTTCAGAGAAATATGCACGTGTTCGTTTAATGGAATTTGTGCGCATGTAACCCTCAACTAACACAATTCTTTCTTGTAGTGAAAATGGCATTTTAATAACACAATAAGTAAACTATGCGTTGTACACTACTAATCTCACTGAAACTTTACAACAGACTAACGTGCCTGTCTGTTCAAGGCCAGTCGATCACATCGTGATCAGTGCTGCCAATACAGCATATGAAAATTATTCGAGCGGCTATAAATTAAATTACTCTAGCGGCGGGCTACTTTTAAATGAATCACTCTGTATAATCCTGAATAGACTCTCTCCACTGTTACGCCCACAGTCTCTCTCTCACTCACACACTTTACCTCTCTCTCCGCTGCTTGTCAAATCATGACGTGCCCCCTGCATACACATACACCCACACTCATATAAACAATCATCTTTTACTATAAGTTTGTAGAACTCTCTGATATTACTATTTACTTCAACATTGTGCAGTCTCTCTCTCACGCACACACTTTGGCTCTCTTTCCGCTGCTTATCAAATCATGACACCCGCACTCCGTACACATACACCCACACATGTATAAACAAATTCATTTTTTACTATAACTTTATAGAACTCTCTAAAATCAATTATTTGCTTCAAAATTTACATCTATTCCTTGTTTAAGTGATTGTGAGAACTTGAATGATTTCGTGTTTTCCTCCTATTTCTCGTAGCCATCTTTTCATTCCTCCCTAATCCTTTTTTTGAAATTTTATGAATGGTTTTATTAATATTTGTATGTTTTATTTTGTATAAGTTAAATATTAGGAAGTTAAGTTAAATGTTAATATTAAGTTAAATACATGGAACCAATTATGATAATCTGTCTGTGCTTCTCCATTCCATTTTCTCATAACTCTTTCTACTTTTTACATTCTCTTGCCCTGTATGAATATATAGGGAAGGAAATTATTGTTTTTTGGTCAATTTTTCAAAATTGAGATTTCACCGGATTTTGACAAAAATTTTCATCAAAATGGTCAACTGGAAGTAGTAGTTTATTTGTGTGATTTTTCACATTTTTGCAATTTTTTCAGAAATGGCTCCTACGATTTTTCTTAAAATTCGTTAAAATCGTCTTGTTTACTAAATTTTTTATGCTCTTCAAGTTGGGATAAGTGCCATGTATGCTAAAGTTTTGGGGAGGCTTATTTTTTTCATTTTACATTGTTTACTAGTTTGAAAGTGGAACCTCTGTAAATTTATACTCTCCTGGTATTCATGGAACCGAAAAGCTAATGCTAATATAGTTAGTTATGATTAAACATTAGTTGTATGTTTCATTATTTACATTTATAAGGAAAAGTCGTGTGAGTGTTTCACACCGGATTTTTTACTTTCTCATTATATTTCGATAGAGCTTTAGTTGATAGACCTGTGTAGATCTATAACAATTTCAAGTATCAGGTTTTAAGTTATGTACTTGAATAAAATTTATTTGAGTTTCAAAAATATTCCCTAGAACCGACACTAACTTAGTATAATACAGTATTATATTACAGTAAATTATATTGAAAGTTTACTCACAATTTTTCACTTGTGTTACAGTAATGACTGTAAGTAGAGTCAAACTAATATCTTATGTATGTTTTAGACTGTTCCGGCAAGAGGTTTCCCATGTGATATTTGTGGTAAAAGATTAAATCATCCTAGTTCTGTAATATATCATAAAGAAGCTGAACATAATAATGGTCGCAGATTTGTTTGTGATACTTGTGGTAAAGGATTTAAACATAAACAGTTATTGCAGCGACATCAACTCGTCCACTCTGATGTTAGGTATGTTAGTAAATCTCAACTTTTAAGGCATATTCCTGCTACGCTAGGACTTGCTGCTAGTTGACTAGGAGCTAGCAAAATAGCGTAGGGAATGAACAACTACAGTTACTCGAGTCACGAGTTTGCCTTTGGTTTTAACAAGGTTAAAGGGGGAAAGCATCAGTGTGGATGTGCGACTGCTTTGGTATCAGTATGCCACTTTGGTATCAGTATGTTAAAGAACCTACAATGTATTGTGGAACCTTTTATAGGTTAACTGTACGAATATAACTGTTCATTACCGTAAACGGAAATGTCAGTTTCTTGAAAACGCAGCCGATCTTTTCACAATGCTGAATGAAATCTAATATGCAATGTAATAAAATGCTGTGAAGTTTTAGCTAAACAAAAATACCTTTCCTTGCCCCTTACCAAAAGCCATGAGTGAGCAGCTAACTACTGTGATATTTCTCTTTCCACGATTTGAAATATAAAGAAGAAAGAAGGAAGTTAAAGACAGTAAAGAAGATAATTCATCAACAGTTTATTTTGACACCTGATGAACGGTTATATCAATAAGAAAATGATGCTAACATGTGAAACGTTATTACCAGTTTTGAAAGAAAGGCTAAATTTTAGTTGAAACTTTGTAAATTAAGAAAAATTTTAAAGGAAATAGGGTTTAAGTGGAAAAGTGTCAGTCACAACAAAGTATATTAATTAAAAGGTAACTTGTGATTAACAAATTGTGCAATTGCAGTTTTCCTCAATTGAAATTTTGTTTGGTAATAAAGTATCACAGGATCTGATCTCATTGTTTAAAAAATAAAGTTATGTCCAAGATGGCTGACCAAAATTTTTAATTCATACCAGTATATTTTAAACCACAATTTTTAGTAGAATAGATACCACACTTGGACCTCTCTTATAATTATGTGTTTTCATTTTTAAAATATTAATATTAAGATATCTTGTCTAACCAAGATAGTCTTTTTTTGTCTGTCCATTGTATTTTATGAGTCGTATATTTTTTAATTTTTTTGTTTTTGATGAAGTTTTGAGAATTTGGTAGTATTTTGGAAACAACTATTTAGATTTTTTCAAATTATGTTCCACTTCTAGAAATTTTTTTTATGTTCTATTGAGTCTTAAGTGCAAAAAAACCCGTTTTGCAATGTTCTGGGCTACTTTATTTTTATGTATACTTCTTCCATTATTCTTTATTATTTCATCCTATTTCTACTTCATACAACTGTCTAAACTGTTTTTATTCTTGGTAAGTAACTATTTAGTCACATTTACTATTTTAAGTAATTTATAAATTCTGAATGGTTTACTGATTTATAATTATTTTGCAGGCCGTATCAGTGTAACTTTTGTAATAACTCATTTAAATCAAAAGCAAATTTAATGAATCATCAGTCAACTCATACTGGCGAGAAAAAACATTTTTGTGAAATATGTGGTCAACAGTTTGCCCATAAAACTAGTCTGACTTTGCACTATAGGTGGCATTCAGGTAAGACTCATTCTTACCATATTTATTTGTCTTTCTGAATGTACTTTTTGTGAGTTGTGTAAGTACCTGTTGCTTTTAAAGTAGAAATATGTCATTCATTTTGTGAAGATGAATAAGTGAAAGTGGAAAAAACCCCTTGAGACTATGTGTCCCATGGCTGGTAGCAATTTTTAAAAGGGCTTACCTTTGACGTATAACAAAGACCATTGGTGATTTCTGTATCTATCTTTAAGAGGAATCAAATGACACCATTTTTGTTTCCAAAGTCAGACTTTGATTTCTTGACTTCCAGTTTTGGGCCACTTCCGGTCGAAATCAGAACTTCAAACCCAATCCAGGCTTACTAACTTTTTGTGTAGATTACAAATCCAAAAACTGTTTGTTGCTATCCATTGTTGTTTCTGACTGAATCCTTGGCTTCTGGTTTAGAGGCAGTTTCGGTCGAAACCAGAACTTGAAACCTAATAATTTCTGTATCTACTCTTTAAGAGAAATCGAATAACACTATTTTTGTTTCCAAATTCCGACTTTGATTTCTTGACTTCCAGTTGTGGGCCACTTCCGGTCTAAATCAGAACTTCAAACCCAATCCAGGCCTCTAACTTCTTGTGTAGTTTAATCCGAAAACCATTGTTGCTATCTTTTGTAGTTTCTGACATCTGGGTGTGACGAACAGACAGACTTAAGGAAAATGATAGATGACAATTTTAAAAATTGCCACCAAAAAATTACAAATACAAATCTCTGCAGTGAATGTGTTATCCTGGCAAAATTTTATTTTATTTATGATCACAATAATTTTGTAAAATAATATGAATACTATACTATACTATATATGTTTGTTTTTAAACATACTGCCCAGGAAAAACAGAAATTAATGCTAGTGTGAAGATGCTGCCAAATTTGTTATCGCACAGCCAGTATTTAATTCTGTTACATAATATTTTTTGTAACTAGTCAGTGTATCCTCTTAATTCCACAGGCTGGACAATTCATTCACTGCTTATAACATGGGTCATGTTACTGGAAGGAGGTTAAATGAAAGGGTAGAGAAGCAAAGGCACCTGTCCAGCAATTATGCAGTATTTACATGCATATTTCCCATATTAATAGTTCTTATTCAATTGGCAGAAACTATCTAAATCTAAGCTGAAATTAGTTCAAAAATTTATTTACAAAAAAAACCACTTCTTTTTTGGTTTCTCTTGTCCCATATGAAATATAATAGGGAAAGAAAGTATTATTTTCAAAAAAAGTTTTCTCAGGAAATACTTTTTTTAGACCCCCGAACCCACAAAAAAATGTTTTTACCAAATGGTGTGTGTGTGTGTGTGTGTGTGTGTGCGCGCATGCACACGCATGCATGTGTGTGTGAACATAATATCTCAAGATCAGATTAGTGTACAAAGTTGAATCTTGGAACTTAAGTACCATGAGCGGACCTGACATGAAAATTTTTGTCAAAATTGGTCAATAATAAGTAGTAGTTTATTTGTGCAATTTTATTTATTTGTGTATAATTTTATTAGTTTATTTGTGCTCTAAAATAGCTCCTTCGATTTACTGTAAAATTGCATCATGTACTACATTTTTTGTGCTCTACGAAATAGGGTAAGTGGGATGTTTGCTGAAATTCATGGGAACATGCTCTTGTGACTTTATTATGTTTTTTATGTGTTTTAGAACAAAAGCATGTTCTATCAAATTTGTGGAGAATTAAAAACCATAAAACTTTTATTTAAAAATTTTTTTCTTTAGTGGTTAATTTAGCATAAAGTTGTGTTTTCATATTTTGCTCATGTAATCTGTACGAAAATTGTTTTTTTTTTAAAGATTGCTAATGTTGTGTAGTAAAAAAACTTTCAGTAGTAACAATAAGGATTGCTCTGCACTTATCTGTTTGAATAATCAACAATGGTAATAGAGCTGGAAAACTTGATTATATATTGAACATTTTTGTTATTACAGGTCAAAAACCATATCAATGTCAAGTGTGTAAAAAGAGATTCTCGCAAAAAGGAAACTTGCATGAACATATTAGAATACACACTGGTGAAAAACCTTTCACCTGTGATTATTGTGGTCGGAAATTTACAACCTCGTCGCAGGTAATCTAATCTGTGGTTAAATTGCATGTGAATTTATTCAGTCATATTTATATAACGTACATTTTTTGAACGGCATTAAAAACAATATTTTTTGTTTTGATTTTTGTCTTCTTGTGGATACAAACTTTAAGCATGATACCTGCGGGAAAAATATATGAGAATTGTGTTTTTACCAATATCTAACGTACTCAAATTTATGGCAAAATTGGGATATTTTTCTTGTGAATTAAATATTGTTAACAAAATATTGTCAAAATATTTATAAGAAATAATATTGTAATTGCTATTGTTTGAAATATCGACTTCAAAGTAATCATCGAAGAAAGATTTTTTTTATGATTAAACTAATTTTTTAATAGAATTTACATTTGTTAATGTAATATTTATTTTTATTCCCAGTATAAACTTCATATTAAACGACACACTGGGGAACGACCATGGAAATGTGATTATTGTGGTAAAGCTTTCTTACATAAGGATACATGGAAATGTCACATGAGGCGGCATAAAGGAGAGAAACCATTTCAGTGCACCTATTGCACAAGAGAATTTCCAGAACAATGGGCTCTTAAAAAGCATCTTAGGTTACATACAGGTAACTGACATTATTATGGAACATTATTACTATTAAAATTATGAAATTATTGGTTTGTACATATGTGGTTTATAGCTGAAGAATTGTCATCTCTTCTTCGTTAGAGTTTGAACATTGTATTTTTCATTAACTTAACTTTGCTACATTCTCACTTTGATAAATAAGATTCATCTCCAATATTGTTTATATTGTAATACTTATTGGTAAGGTGCATTCCAGGATCTGGGTAAAATAAATAATTAACAAACTATTGTTAGAATTACAAGCAAGTATTTATTACACTATAAATTATAACTACAGTGGACCCTCACTTTACGATGCACTCACATCACGATATTTCACTTTACGATGTGTCATCAAATTAGTCATCGGATTCCCAAAGTCGCACATGCACCTGACCCGCCAATTCAATTATCAATTCCTACAGTAAGAAGTTCTGATCGAATGTACTCCCTCCCTCTTGTCAAGATACCCTCGACCATGCTACCTGCACCCTCCCATCATCAGCTCAAGGTTGTTTCTGTTTTTCAGTTTTGTCACATCACCCATTTACTATTTAGTAGTGTTAAGCATATCACCTTGGTTATTTGTTTAACATCTGTGCCATAGTGTCTGTTGTGTTATTATACATACGTATTCTTTGTAGTTTTGGTACCGTGTTTCCTGTGTACGTCACTGTAGTTAAAGTGAAAATGAGTCCTAAATCGCGCATAAAAAGAAAAATTTCTATTAAAGAAAAGCAAGAAATTATAAAAAAAAACATGATGAAGGGGCTAGGATAAATGAATTGGTTTTCCAGTATGGTTATTCCCAGTCTACAATTTCCACGATTGTAAAGGAAAAGTCAGTTTTAAAAGACGTTAAAGTGTCTGATAGATCAAACACAATTCAAAAAGGCATTTTTTTTATAATTATATCTATTATCAAATCATTTGTACTGAAATGAGCGCTATTTAAAAAATGTATAGGGGTATCTGTGTGTACAGGCTAATGTAAATTTCTTGTGGAATTGTATATATGGTCTAATGATTGGGCAAGAATGCGGTCTGACAATACGATATTTTCGCTTTACGATCGTTGTTCCGGAACGAATTACGATCGCAATGTGAGGGGAATAGTTTTACTTAAATCTACTAATAAGTAATAAATTAATGACATTAAACAAAATTAACTAGTAATAAGACTTTTGCACTTAATTTAACTAAATCCTGCTTACAACCAATTAAATGATATCTATACTAAACAATCAGACCTTCTCACAAAATGTAAACTGTTATACGGTATCCAATTGGCTTTACACAATTCACTCGCTGATGACAACTCAACTGAACTCTGATGACAACTCAACAAAACTGAATAACGTAACAGCATAGTGCCTTTATATTCCTAACTTATCGAAATAACTAGATATTCAAAGATTCTCTACATAATAGTAAAAATACAAAGTCTTCCTCTCGGCTTATGAATGTTTTAACTCATAATTAACTAAAAAGGTAAATACGTTAGAATTAAATATGGTTACAGTATAACACCATCACCCTTCTCAGGTAGCAGTCACAACAATAGGCGTATGCTATTTCTAACCATTTCTTGGAAATAACCCAATGTATCAACTGTTGTTTTATACAGAACACTTTTAAAACTTAGGCCTGTTAGAGAATTCTGGAACAACACTTTTTCTTTAGATGTTGTTTTATGTTTTTACTCAGCATGTTAAAAACTAGAACCATAACCACTTAACCCACATTGTTTTGTAACAACTTGATAAAAAATTGGTAAGATTTTTGTTTCTGGTGAAATATTTCTGTATCTACCATTTCCAGTAATGCATGACAGTCAAACTTTTACACATTTCAGTGTTGTAGGGGTAATGATTTTCATCATATGTATTGGCAACCAAAGATACATTTGTAGAATATGCCATCACTCTATATGGCAGAACTTCTATGTTCACTAACTCCAATGTTGTGCAAAAATTTTTTTTTTAATATTAAGAATGGCAGTCCAAGGTTAATTTGAGCTCCTAATGGTTTTACTTAGTAAAGTGAAAGATGTAGTTACCTGTACCTTCTCGAGCCATTTGTGTAATTAGCACAGCTAGCTTATATTCCAAGGGTCGTGAGTTTGATTCCCAGTTAGGGCTGGGAATTTTTATGTATTATTCTTTACCATTTGCAACAGATGTATCAGTTGGATATAAAAAGATCTTCAAAATACTCGTATATATTATTTCTTTAAACCACCAGTAATACGATAAACAGTAAACACTTACCAATCATAGCGCTTTCATGAATAAAATGCACATCTTCAGTAATTTTTATTATCAAAATTTTTTAAAGAAATAATATATATTTTGATATCAATATTATATGGCTGTTAAAAATACCTATGTAGGATGTTTGACAGGATAAAAAAGATCTTTATGACTGGGCTGAATGGTATAAGATAATGTATACACTATTTATTTGTACTTTGTACAATTCGTTTTAACTATTTTATTGTTTTGTATTACCTTCTGTATAGATAAATATGGTTTTCTTTATAATCAGTACGTGCTTCTATTTCAGGGGAACGTCCTTATGCATGTGATGTGTGTGGAAAAGCATTCGCTGATTGTTCTAATCTTACTAAACATAAAAAAGTGAGTATACGTATAACATTTGATTTTAAATAAAACTGAAAACTGTGTACAACAAGCATTCTAAAAAGTATTATTTCAAGTGAACTGAATTGAAAAAGTTACTTTGTATAAATTCATGTATATTTTGATATTTTACTTTTTTTTTTAAATTAATGGTAAGTTTTAAATTAAAAGTACTGCCATTTTCTTTGGTGAACGGAATTTATCAGTAAAATGTGGAACTTTACTTAACATTATAATCTTTGTTCCTTTTTAATAAAAACAGGTAAGTTAAATAAGGTTAAATGTGTGTTAAAATAACTCAACTTTAAGAATTAGGTGTATTGGCCTGTTGTGAGTGCTAATTGGTCAGCTCAATATGTACATGGACCTTAAGTAAAAATTGCATCTCCACTGCTTCCACTCAATTAATATCATTGATGTTAAAATCCACGTTTTCGCTGCCGTAAAGCCCTACAGTGATAGTCATTGATGTGTAAACTACATCACCGTTTATTTTGAAGTTTTACTTTTAACTTCCAGGTGTAAGCGTGCCATTGCCGACCAAAATTTTAATGTTACAGAAAAATAAAATGTCATGTTAAAAATTAATTTTTATTGTGTTCATAAAAAAAAGCGAAATTGTTTTTACACTAAAAATATTCAAAATAGGTTTTTTTAAGTTGATTTAAAGTCGCATCGTTAGCTTGGTTATTAGCAAGTACTGTGGGTTTTGGTCTGCCCATAACAGACAGGTGGAGTGTCAAATTATTTACACTCAATCTGTTCATTGCAGGGCTAAAATAAATAGTTCTGTTTCTTATTACATGGTCAGCCAATTAAATGACTGAATCATTTAAGAACAGAAGAGGTAGAGGTGCAAAAGACACTAATCAGAGTTATCTCCTCTGAAAGTAATGAATTTCATTATACAGCCAGACCCTGTGATGAATGAAGTGAAGGTGTCATTTGCAGAGTGAAAAATATGTGCTTTTCAGAGGGCTCTGCATGCTGATAAGCATACTTTTCCATTCATTGATGAAGGCAATGGTAAACCACCTCACTCCTCGTTTTACTTAGTAAAACCTTTAAAGGTTCAAACCATCCTTTCGGCTGATGACCTAAACAACAACAACAACAACTTTTAAGGTTTCTGGATACCATTCCACCCAAGTGATTAAACATACCCAGGTTGAAGTCTACATCTACTTCATTAATGTATGATGTCAAACATCCAAGGAAATTGAATTCCTGTTTAATACTTTAACCATTCAACATCAGCTTAAACATTGAGGATAGTTACCAAGAAATGTCATTGTCTTATGTTTGACCACAGAATATCCAAGTTGTACGAACCAACCAATTTTTTTGTAATTTATACAATGTATACTGAATTATACTTATTATACAAAGTAAAGTTATCTTTTATATCATTAAAAAATACTTTTATGCTTTACAGAGTGGTTGAAAATTTTGCCATGGAAAAATATTGTTATAAAATGTGCAATTCATGAAAGGAATAACTATTTATTTCAAAATTATTTTTTTTATGAAACATCCTATATAGCATTATAAACAGCCGTAGTATTTAAAATTGAAATATATATTTCTAACCACCAGAATACGGTAACAGAAAACACTTACCAATGTTTATAGCACTTTCATGTATCTTGAACACATTTCCAGTAAATATTTAACAAATTTTAAACACTTTAATTTACTGAATATGTGTAAAAGATTTACTGAAGATGAGTACAGTAAATATTTAAAAAAATTTTAAATACTTTTATTTACTGAAGATGTGTACAAGATACACAAAATCGCTATAAATATTGGTAAGTGTTTTTTGTTACCGTATTCTGGTGGTTAGAAATATATATTTCAATTTATTTTCAAAAATGTACGTTGGAGCTTCACCACTGCCTTTTTTTGTCTGAATCCCATGTATTATTTCCGTTAATTTTAAAATATTTGTCGTGATGTTTCTGTTGAATTAATTACAGGTTCATGATAGAGAGTTTAAAATTGATGAAGTTGTTAAAGGTGAAGCCGATGAAAATATTGTGCAGGTTTGTTTACAAGAATCAAATGCTGAAGGAACAAATGATGGAACAACTGCTGTAACTCCAACATTAAGTTCTAATACTGATGTTTGGAATATTATCCGCCAGTTTAATTCAGCTCAAGTGTCTGATGATGATGTTCAACAGATCATTTATGTGACATACCAGGATCCAGAAGATCCCAACTCTAAGGTAAGCATACAAGAAGTTCCAATTCAAGATAAAGATTGATAAAGGTATAGATTTATAATAATTTTTTCATAGTATCTTAACTGTAGTGATTGAGTTCTTCAAGTGTTATTAATTTTTTACTCATGTGCCACAACCTCTGTGTTTCTGAGAGTAATGCTGTATGGAGAATGTGTACAATTTACTAGCATACTGAAAAAAGCATGCGACCCTCATTAACTTTGAATAGCCGTCTAACTCATTTGGAAATTAGTGCACAAAAAATATTGGTTTAAGTGTTGAACACCATTTTCATCCTCTTAGGGAATGGTGTTAAGGGTTAATTTTTGTAGTTGAACATTTCCATGTATGAAGGCCGCTGTATACAACTACAAAGTATTTGTTTACATCTTGTATAAGTAACATCTCCACCAAGTTTCAACCATCTAGCTTGTTAGGAACTTGGTAAACGGAAAATATCGGTTTAAGAATTGAATGCCCTTTTCAACCCCATATTGGTGGAATGTCGAAATTATTTTAGTTTAACTCTTCTATTCACCTTTAAAAGAATATTCCCTCCAAATTTCAGCTTTCTATCTATTGTGAAAGTAAGAGAATTAGTGATAAATGACTTATGAATGTTATACACTTCTGGAAGACATCACGCATGTTACATTCCTCTCGCCCTTCGTCCTGCAGACATGTGGAGCTGGCATGTATGAAGTATATTCTCCAGCAATGATCAAATTTCAGTCAAAATCAGCTATCCATAAAATAGACGCATTTGTTTTTTTATACACTCTTGTACTGAACTTTTTAATGATTCATATTTATTATTGACTGTATGGCCAGTTTACTAAGAACATGGCTTATTCTTGAGGGGAAAATTGAGGTTAGTTGCAGACCTGGTTGAAGGAAATACTTATGGTTAATACATATGAGACTGGACAAATATTAGCAAGCACACTTTTGGGGATAGATCATGACAGAGAGTGATTTACCAAAATTGTGGTCAATCCTTAGTGGCGGATTTTTCATGTCTATACAGAGGGCATTTTGAAGATAATATACTAATATAAGACAGAAATGATGTATAAATCCCATATGATATACTAGTAATCAATCTGTCAAGGTTTGTCTAGTAAGCTTTTACCAAACTTATTAGAATTTTACCATCTTGGTTAATTTTCATTATAGTTTAGTTTTATTTGGTTTACTTGAGGTCATATCAAATGAATTTTAGATGACTTTGTCCATTGGCCTCCTTGGTCCAATTTTTGATTCCTGTCATTTCACCTGATGCATGTTGTATATGTTTACACACTATTTGTTCCAGTTTTTCTAAGGTTGCTAATTGTTTATTAATTAAATATATGAACTTATTGTAAATATTTTTGATGGCAAGGTGCTGAGTGTGAAGTAAGGGAAGGCCAAAAAATTAGAACTGAAAAAGATTAATGAAAGATGTAAAATTCAATAAATATTATATATGAAAAGAATGGTTATTGCAAAGAAACTTAGTTTAACCGACATGCACTAGAGCAGCGGTTTCCAACCTTTCTTTTCTTCCGTACCCCTTGGTGAATCTTTAACTAAAATTGTACCACCAAAAATGTAACATCACTGTAACTACAATACTTCACTAAGTAGGGGCTATTTTTAATCACTAGCTAATCTCTAATCAATTTGCATATTTTCATATGGTTTTTATTTATTTTCAAATATTTTGCATAATGTAAATTTATTTTTTTATAATCATAATGGTATTTTTCTGTGAGTATACGTTGGTTAGTTTTTAAACATTGCAAAATATAACTTACACTTGTACGTTTTATTATGTGTTCAAATTAAGATATAAATTTAAACCAAGGAAAATGAAAGTTAACACAAGCATTTAAAATAGATATTTTATTGAAAACTGAACATTTCTTGTATGGTCTTAATTTTACATCAAAATACTAATGATAGAGTTATAATAATTATAGTATTTCTAATCTAAGACAAGACAGATTAGTTTTAAACTTTGAAAAAAAAACTCACATTGAATACAAAATGCTTTTAAAATTTGTAAATACAAAATCTAACATGAAAATTGTGATGTATTGAAACTAAATTATTAGTCCAGGAAACGTCTTCAGATTTCCTTTTTAGTGTGACTCTTAAGGCTGTTTTGTTACACTGAATTGTTTGAAATCAGGTTCAAATGTAGACAAATAAAGCCTTAGATCTGGGCTTGCATTAAGCTTGTCAGTACAATAACTCCACCAAGTTACTCAGAAAAACAACGTCTGCCATTGCCCTTTATTTTCGGCGTACCCCTAATCGGTTCGTCGTGTACCCTGGATTGGGAACCGCTGCTCTAGAGTATGAATGAAATGAAATATATATATATATATTTTTTTTATTGAGTGATGATGCCTACATAAGCCTTGGGCTTGTGCATAGGTAATGATATGTGGTGATTTACAGATGAAAAAAATGCCAGACCTGACCGGGAATCGAACCCGGGACCCTGGCATAGTAGCCAGTTGCGCTGACCACTACACCACTGTATTTAATAGTATTATATTTAATAGTAAATATATAATAGTAATATAGCATTTTTCATTTTCGTTTAGATATCAGAGAAATTCCTGGTACCAGATGATGCTGCCCAAGAGGATAATGCATTAAACATAAGTTCTGCCTCTGAGGAAGTCACTTTAGCGGCATTGGGAAGTAAATCATTACAAGTTACTGATGAACAGGGTAATCCAATTCGTTTTACTATGCAGGATGGTAGTGAACTTCAGGTAAGTTTTCATGATACAATTTTTATTTTCTCTTGCTTGGGAAGGAAAGTATTGTGACACTTATTGCTAAGGTCCGTTTCGGGATCTAGGTTATTAAATAATTAATACAGTAAAGTTTACAATTACAAGAATTTATTACACTAAAAGATTACAAAATAAATAATTTAACTAATTATAATTAAGAAATACAATAAATGATTTAATAATTCACTTAAAATAAATAACAAACAATAAATAACTTAATAACTTACTTAGCCTACTTACAATCACTTTTATAGATTACACTAACATACAAGACACAAACTGAATTCACAAAACTACACATTAACTTTACAATACACACACAACAAAGAGACGGTATAACAATCTTGAATAACTACAATACTCGGATGTGTAACCTGTAAATACACACCCCAATAATCGTACGGCAAAGACCACACGAATACTGACTCGACCGCGCTCGGGGGTCTCCTTTTATAATCATTCACAAAGTTCGTTCCAGAACAAAGTAGTGAAATCTAATCAAGTACAAAAATAACTCTTTATTAATGAATGCTAGAAAAATCCCTTTGTTAACAAGTCAACTATTGTAAATAGAAACGTAAACAACCTCATAAACAACTTCATAAAAATAGCTGTACACAATAGTATACCTGAACTTTTATAATAGGCGTACTACACGAGTTTTTACAACTTTTGTGAATAGACACACCTTTATGGCCATCATTGTAAAACTGTCATACACAATTGATATTTTTATTATTCTCTAATTATCTCCATGAATGGAATTCTGGAACATTCGTGATCCGTCTAGTCGATTATGTTACAGTATTGTTTTCATGTCAATTTTTCAAAATTGAGTTTTCATCGGGTATATTCATTTTCAGTTCCCCTGAACCCAAAAAACTTCTTTCCTAAAATTGAAATTAACTTGCTAATTGTTTTTTAACAAGTGTTGTCAGTGTTTGCTGATGTTAAAGTTGTAACAGCAGGTCTGTTAAGTTATCACAGACTTTTTGCTTTTCGTTTACCATTAGAAAGAAATGTACATGCGTTAATTTACTATTTTTAGGAATAACTCATAATAACTGTGTAATTTACCCTATTTACGAAATAAAACAGTAGAGAGGAGTAGTACATCTACTGCTAAAAAACAAATTAATTTGTGAAAATTATAATAAATTTTGTGTTTGTAATCAATTTAATATAAATAACTTCCTGGTCATTTCTGTACTACTTTCTATCTTTTCCATGTATGTTATGTATTCTTCTTTATGTAACCCAAAATTTTTTTTTTTGTATCGAGGTGGTGAAAAAAAAACTCATGTTCACTCCCTCACGACCCAAATTGTTTTAACATTTAATTCCAGTAGTGCATATTTACAGTCAAATTTTTACTCATATTTGGTAGTGTGTTGTTAGGTCTAAGCTCATTACATAACATTTATTTAACGTTATATTAATTACTTTGATCATTAGTACCTACTATAGGTTATGAAGTGAAATCAATGGTTTTAAATAGATAATAGTTCCCAGATGGCTAATGACGTTCTGCTTTGTAGTGAATTCTAGTGCTCTAACCACTGTGTTGTATTTGTGGCCCTAATTTATGAGCTTTAGTTATATCTCTTGAATATGTTTGTAATTTTAGATTACAACAGCTGACGGTGAAAATCTACAGGTTACAATGAAAGATGGTCAAACAATCCCAGTGCAGATATCCACTAAGGACGTTGATGATGATGATGATGAGGAAGAAGAAGAAGAGGAAGAGGAAGAGGAAGAAGATGAAGATGAAGAGGATGTTGACAATGAACATCAACATGAGTCTAAAGTCGATGTGAATACTTACCATCTTGCACTTCCACAAATGGTATGTTTACAAAATCATTAAATCAATAGTGCAGACATAAAATGTGCTAATAATATGTTGCTGAACTGATTTGTAAATTTTGTTGTAGATAGTAATAGTTTACAATACATTTTTCATGTAGCTGAAGAAGTAAAGTTATTTTATTGGTGGCAATTTTAAAAATTTTCATCTATCATATTCCTTAGTCCATCCATCTGTCACCCAAATGTCAGAAACTACAAAACCTAGCAACAAATTGTTTTCGGATTCGTAATCTACACCAAAAGTTAGTGTGCCAACCCAAAAGTTAGTGGGCCTGAATTAGGTTCGAGTTCTGGTTTCAACCGGAAGTGGCCAAAAATCAGAAGTCAAGAAATCAGTCGGATTTTGAAACAAAAGTAGTCATTCGATTCCTCTTAAAGAGTAGATACAGAAATCACTGGGTTTGAAGTTCCGGTATCGACTAGAAGTGATCCAAAACGGAAGTCAAGAAATCAAAATTGGAATTTGGAAACAAAAATAGTGTCATTCGATTCCTCTTAAAGAGTAGATAGAGAAATCACAAATGGTTTTTTTGCCACATAAGTCAAAGGGCCTTTTTTAAAATTGCCACCAGCCATGAGACGCGTCATCTCATGAAAGGGATTTTTATTCTTCTGTTCTTGTTTAAAATTTAACATTTTTGTGACGGAATTTTTTCAGTGCAATATGTACAATCAAGATTACTAAAATTAAAAGTTCTCTAAATCAGTTGTATCAATGGGTTTAGTTAATCAGTCATTTCATCTTATATTGTAGCTGACTGAACAGCTATGGCGATTGTGGAAACACTATCAGCCGTGTTATTGTATTATCTAACACTTAACTTAAGGTAATATTTGTTAATTAATTTTATTAACGTAAATTAATGACATATTGTATCCTTTTTAATTCAAGATATCATCAGATGAAAATATTCACATAACAACAAAAGAAGGGCTGAGTATTCCTGTTGAAGTAACAACTGATGGCGAAGAGGTTGTACAGTCAAAACACAAAGTGAATTCAAGCACTTACTCTGTTACTGCAATTACACCTCAAGTGGTAATGAACTGTTGATTCTTGTTTGATTACTTTAGTAATGTTTGATTACTAATATCCATTGTTAATGTACATTCCAATATAATAAGGACGTATTGTAACCAGTGAGAATGTTCGTTTTATTTTTACACAGACAAGAGTGAATATTTATTACAGAATCATTGGTTGGATGATTATGTGCATGATTTATTTTAATTATAGTATCGATATACGAGGAGTGGCTATTAAATAATCAGACTGATGTAAAAAATTTAATTTTAATTTTATACATAATCACTTATTGTCACCTTCAATATACACTCCTTCTCTATCCCTAGAATGCTCCATGCAAATTTTTCATTGTTGGAAACAGTGCTGGAAGTCATCTTGTGTCAGCTCCTTCAGGACATATGCCGCTTTCTCTTTTACAGCTCCCACACTCAAATCTTGTCCCTTTTAATGCAGATTTCACCTAAAAGAACAGGTAGAAGTCACATGGTGCAAGATTTGGTGAATAAGGTGGATGTTCTAACATTGAGATGCTGTACTTGGCTAGGAACCTCTTGACAGATATTGCAGAATGAGCTGGCGGATTGTCTTGGTGGAGAACCCATGATTTGTCCTTCCACATTTCAGAGCATTTTTTCCTTACTCTTTGACATAGTTTAGAAAGTACTTCAAGGTAGTAATATTGATTAATTGTTTGACCTTCAGGAACCCAGTGAAGGTACACAATCCTGTGGATATAAAAAAAAACAATTATCATTGCTTTAAATTTTGACTTCGAGCTTTTTTGGTCTCTATGAAGTTTGGCTTTCAGTGCATGGATTGGCGCTTTGTTTCCAGATCATAGGTAAAAAACCACATTTCATCACATGTTATTATCTTCTACCTGTTCCCTAAGGTAAAATCTGCATTAAAAGGGACAAGATTTGAGTCTGTGGAAGCTGTAAAAGAGTAAGCGGCACATGTCCTGAAGGAGCTGACAGAAGATGACTTCCAGCACTGTTTCCAACAATGGAAAATTCTCAAGGAGTGTTGTAGGGATAGAGAAGGAGTGTATATTGAAGGTGACAATAAGTGATGGTGTATAAAATTAAAATTAAATTTTTTACGTCAGTCTCGTTATTTAATAGCCACACTTCGTATTCTTGAACAAAGACAGTAGGTTCACAGTATAATACAGTATGTCAAAATTGAATTGATGCAACTCAAATAGCTATCACTCATTCTCTGTCATGTTCTTTGTGAGTTATCTTCTACATGTAGGCGAGGTATGAAGAGAGGTATGATCAAAATTCTACAGCTACGCGGGCCAATTCAGATAGGACAAACTATAATTTTCTGTTTAACCAGATCCTGTTTTTCTGATGCTTTTTAATGATTGTCATTATCATGACAATAACTGTAATTAAATAATTACTCATTCATACTGTTATCAGTTAACCCTTATAGTGCAATGTGTCTACTGCATCAGCCCATGCAGTATTTTGCAAAAATGCCAGGGCCAATTGAATCAGGACACAACTTTCATTGATCGTAGTTTAAAAATTTCTGTACGGATCGTGTTGTTATTTACATTACTAAAACCAGCTATTCTTTCTTTATGTATATTATGTACACTTATGACATTTTCTTTTCTTTGACCAAGCAGCAATGATGATGGAGGCAATTGATTAGACAGTTGTTATCTCCTATACTTTGTAGTAGCTGTGCCCATGTTCTAACCTATAATTGTATTGCGTTCACATGTGATTCCGTAGTATTATTTCCTTTTGTATATTCTAAACAGCTTGTTTTAAGAACAATTTGAACAAAATGTAAAAGCGGATTCCAGCTGCCTCCGTAGCGTAGTGGTTAGTGCATTGGCCTGTCACATGGAGGTCCCGGGTTCGATTCCCAGCCAGGGTCTGGAAATTTTCACGTGTCAGATCCCACAGTTAATGTTACATAATCCACTGTAGTCGCTAATGACCAAGCAGTTGATGCGACGTTAGATAAATAATTTTTTTAAAATATGGATTTCATGCTTTGCAAAGTATAATTCTTAATGGAATGAATAAATATGAAATTCAATAAAACTTTTTTTTTAATATAATGGTTGTATTTACAGATGACTGATGAAAATGGAAAAATTCAACAAATTGAGGAGAATATTCAAACATATGAATTTTTGACAGAAGATGGGCAGAAAGTTCGTCTTGCACCATTTACAGTGACACCCTTAAATCACCACCTTTCGACTGAATATTTGAACGTTTCATAGTTTTATATTTTGTAATACTGTAGTATTTATTTGTAAAAGAAATATCTTTATATTATTGTAATTTAAAAAGTGTAAATATAGTACTTATAAAATTCTTAATTTATGTTTATTTATTAATGCCTGGACAAAGAGTCATTAGTCAGACATCTTACTAACTTTTATACTTTATTACACTAGAGGTTACCACTTTAGTAGTTCTTACTGGGTTTACTGAATGAACATGTCTTGGGTAGTATGAATATGTAAACTTTCTCTCCTACATACATACATGCTTACATATCATCCTCATCTCATTGTGATATGGGGTTGTTTATTGTTCTTGAACAGATTGCTAAGTACAAGTATTAGGGATTTTAAAAAAGTACCAAAGGTTTGTGTCTTTACTGCCTCATAAACCTTGCTGTTAAATTACATACTTAAAGGGATGTTCTTCATGTTAGGCTTAAAAATTGTTAGATGTATAAAATTTTATTTTAAATCACCTTACCAATTAGCGACTATTTTGAGCTATGGAATGATGAATATTAATGTAATGAAATTTTCAGACTAACTGGAAGCAAAACATTGAACATGTAGAATTCACAAAATTTTAGAAAACTCAGATGATATGCAGGATGGGAGATAGTTTGCTGGTTCTCTGGTAAGGTGCAATATGGCGTAGTGGGAGGAATTGTCAGCACAAACAAATGCTATACACATATCCGTGAGAGCCCGCATTGTAATACATATTTAGTTACTCAATTTGTATTCTTTTTTGTATTATGTAATGAAAAAATACTATGAAAAGTATTTTTTATATTTTAACAAAATTGAGAATTATAAGGGAATGAAGAATATGATTTTTTTTAATTCAGAGGCTTCATCTTAGTAAAAAGAAGCAAAATTGAAAATACTGAGAACAAAATATGAAGAATTGGTATTGAAAAATGCTGTTTAATAATCACCGCAAAAGTGGAAACTACTGTGTATCTACATGTTAATATTTTTTTTCTAAACTTTGATGATACTTCATCATCATCATCATCTGGGTATCCTTCCAGCAGGCCGGGTAGGATTTGAGTGGACGATATGCCTCCATCTATCTCTATCTTGATATACCTTTTGTATTCTGATATCCTGTAGTGTCATTCCTTTTGTTAGGAGATCATCATAAGTATCATTGATGATACTTATTATTGGGAAAAAGAAAAAACCTTTACATATTTTTTTATTAAAAGAAATTGCGAATTTCTTGGCTTCATTTATGCTACTAATTTATCTTGTAACTCTGGAAACAATATTTTAGGAAAGAATAACAAAACATAATAATTATATATAACATTTTATTTCAAGCAAAAGTAAAAATTCATTACATTTTACAATGGCTACATTCGTATTATTTTATTTCCTTGTGAGAAAATCAATATAAAATTTACTTTTAAGATATAAATATATTTTTATAATTAAACATAAATATTAAACACCTTAGTTGCTCTTGACATTAAAAATGCCTTTTCCATGACATATGTTATCATATTTATCATTAATTTATTATCTAAATTAAAAAAAAAAATACAGATAAATATCAAATATGTACAGTTATCAAAACACATTAAGATAAATGAAATGTGTTGAAAATTGCACGATAACTATAAAATAAAATATTACATTCTGTAAAAACTATATTAATTCACTTGGTGTACCTTTTTAATATTATCTGTTGGGTATTGGACTGAGAAAGTATACAAAACCAGAACTGATGGTCTGACTTAAAGCAGTAACATTTGGGTAGAGGATTAGTAGAATAAAGTTTTATAATAACTGTTAAGTATACCTAAAGCTACAGGTTATACACAGCTGAGTTGTTGTTTAGGTCAACAGCCGGAAGGCTGGTTTGAAGCTCTAGAGGTTTTACTAAGTAAAACGAGGAGTGAGGTGGTTTACCATTGCCTTCCTCACTGAGTGGAAAAGTACGCTTATCAGCATACCGGGCCCTCTGAAAAGCACATATTTTCCACTCTTTAAATAACAACTTCACTTCATTCACCACAGGGTCTGGCTGTATAGTGAAATTCATTATTTTCAGAGAAGATAACTCTGACTAGTGTCTTTTACACCTCTACCTCTTCTGTTCTTAAACGATTCAGTCATTTAATTGACTGACCATGTGATAAGAAACAGAACTATTTATTTTAGCCCTGCAACAAACAGATTGAGTGTAAATAATTTGACTCTCCACCTGTCTGTTATGGGCAGACACAGCTGTATACAATCCAATTACTTTGGATGAAATATATAAAAAAAATACATACAATATAAAATAAATGAGGTTGTAAAAGATAGCTTGTACACTAAAAGTAAACTACTAAAGTGCATTTCATAGATTAAAATAGTTTACTCGATTGGTGTTATTCAAAGACGTTTAAAAATACAAATGCACTTTATACAGTAGACCTTAGATTAACTAAGGCATAAAAGCAATGAATTGTAGGCCAGTTTGTCACAGTGATAGGCGACTGAAAAAGACGTAGACTTGTGAATGGAGCTATTTTATTATTACACTGGCTGGCTATATATCTACTTAAAAGTGCTTCATTCCTCTAACATTTTCATCCTCTTTTATCAGTATGAATCTCTTATTTTGGAGCTTTTCCTTTAACAAATAACATCACATCATTCTCGAGTGACCCTTGTTCTAGTTAGTAAATATTCGTATATTGTGCGTATGTAAGTGCAAAATTAGTGTTGAGTATTTTATTTATAAATTCCTAAAAAGAATTAAGCCCATAATTGAAATATTTAAATTCAATTTGATGAACAGGCCTATGAATTTATATTGACAGTAATAATTTAGAAAGAAGGGAAAGTGTTGTTTAGTCTATTCAACAAAAGTTTGAAATATTTAGCGACCATTGATAAATTATTAAGTGATACAATGATGGATGGATGCAGTGTACCTTCATTTTAAAAGTTAATCTATAAAATGTTGAATTATTACTGTAGATATTTTAAGCTTTTCTTATTGCCAGGATTTTTGGTTATCCATGGCACCCTCTGTATAATCGAGGAACTACTGTAATTCATACTTTGAAAGACACAAAGTATTGTCTTAGAGATACCTTTGACTCATAGTTCTTCAATTCCGTAAAATGCGTAATAAACAAACATTACAGATTTTTACTGCACAGCTAGATGAAGCCCTTACTTGAAGAGTAAAGTAACAGGTCAGTTACTATAGTAAAAAAATTCATGTAATTTCAGCCTAAACGTGTCTAAATATATTATTCCTGTGAAGTATTTCCAACAATCTATATTACAGAAATTAGCTACATGTTTAATATTTTTAAAATTACAAAGACTATGATTTTCAGTCTATCAATCATTAAGTCATAATGCATCACAAAACTAAGCAACAGTGTAAAATTTCATTTCTAGAAAACTACAGCAGAATAAAAATATGCTTGTGTTCCTGTAAAATACACGATTCATACAGTTAGCAACCAAAATTTTCCACACATTTCAATAATAAAAAAAAAACAAAGGCATATTATGGAAGCTAAAAATGTTATACACATAATAGACGTTCTTCTAGATCAATAATTTAACTTAGTTATTCTACATTAAACAAAAGACAAAATAATGTAAACCTTTCAAGTCGCAACTGTACAAACTTTTTGCTGCCACACAACACAACTTGACTAATATTGTTATTTTACAACCATTCTTGAGAAAACACATTATTTGTACAAAATCTATGAACGCATTAAGACATAAATTGGATTTATATTACTCTTCTTACATTGCAAAATCAATCTTATAATCTGAACGGACAATAGAGTATCTAGTATTTAGCAATATATGTATAAAATGTCATACAAACCACAGCCAACAATTAGGTTTCAGACCCTACATATTGAAATAAATATGGAGTACTTCATTAGGTCTACCATCATTTTTTATTCTACACCATAACTTACCAGAACATACAGCTAAAAAAAAAATCCTATAGTCAATTCTCATTACTTTACAGTAGATAAAAACAAAATCACATATTATAAATCTGTAGTAAATCATGAGCTAATGCGTTATACAACAAAATTAGAACTGGCTGTCTCTGTAGCATAGTGGTAGCATGCTAGCAATTGTCGTAGCGGGTGATCAATTTGTCTATACCCTCTTCGTAGAAGGTTCCCGCCACTGATGTGCACAAAACCAAGAGACTCGGAAGTGCTTTGACTTTTCTCACACGGTAGAGTGATGATGGTGATGATTTTTTAAACAAAATTATGACAGGTGATGAAACTTGGGCCCGTCATGTCACACCGGAATCTAAACAGCAGTCAATGCTGGTGACACACGCAATCCCCGAAGAAACAAAAATTCAAGATGACAATGTCTGCACAAAAAAATCATGTGCACTGTCTTTTGGGATCGGAAAGGTGTTTTGCTGATTGATTTTCACCCAAGAGGTGAAACCATTAATGCGGCAAGGTATTACGAAACCTTAAGAAAACTAAGGCGGGCAATTTAAAACAAACAAAGAGGAATGCTCAGTAACGGAATTGTGTTGCTCCATGACAATGCTCGGCCCCATACCGCTGGTGACACTCAAACATTGGTTCGACAATTTCATTGGGAGCAGTTCGATCACCTGCCCTACAGCCCGGACTTGGCACCGTCTGACTACCACTTGTTCCTGCACATGAAGCGCGAGCTAGGCGGCCAACGCTTTGAAACCGATGATGAAGTGAAAACTGCTGTGAAGTCGTGACTACATTCATTGGCAGGAACCTTCTATGAAGAGGGAATAGACAAATTGATCACCCGCTACGACAAGTGTTTGAACATCGGCGGAAACTATGTTGAAAAATAGTTTAAGGTTTGGGCTTTCATGTAGAAATAAAATTGTGTTGAAAAAAATTGGTTTACTTGTTTTTTTTTTAAAAACGGTACTTACTTTCTGAACACGCCTCATACATAACAAGAAGGTATAGTTAGTTTTACTGTAAACCCTTTTCAACACTGCTAAGATTCCATTTCTGGAAATATTTGTGGTAGACAAGCCATTATATTTAAGAAAAATGTTAGAACAGGGGATTATAAAATGAACAAATTTTTAGAATTTTAACTGTAAAAACACTTATTTATCACTTCCTCATTAAACATTTTATTAGTAATTATAATACAGTGCTCATCAAAGATATGTATTTAACACTTAACACACAAAGAATTAATGGTTTTTAAATACCTCAATTTTGTAGTAACATAAGTATTAGAGAGTCAATAGAAAAATTTCATGAAAATTTAAATAAATATTTGAGTTACTTATCACCCTAGTGCAAGAGTGAAGCATAACATATAAAAATGAATTATAAAAGAATTCCAGACCACAGTAATAGACTCTTATGACTCATCACAGATTCACAAATGTTTTTTTTAGCAACAAGCACATGAGAGTTGACTACATTCATTTTATTATACTAACTAGTAAATAATGAATACCTAAATTTGTTATTTACTTTCATTTTACAAAACAATGAGATAAATTATTAATATATATCTGTGAGATAAAACCGAAAAACCTTTTTTATATTCAATAAATGCAAATACATACGTTCATACTGCAATTTTATAGGTTTGAGTAAATTTATCAATAAAATGTCAGGATCGAAAATTGTAAGCTCAGGTAAACAAATGTACAAGTATGAGTTAGCTAGTGAAAATTTAAATGATACCTGTAACTACAAGTTACTCATTCCACTTATAAATATTTCTTGTATCATTGAAATAATAAACCATTGCTCTCAGTACAATAATTTAAAATGTTAAAATACTATTTCAAAACCACTGGTTAAATATTTTCAAATAAATTTCACGTTATATACTATTTTAATTTATTGTATTATTATTTTACAAGACAATTTTTCTAAAAAAGGCACTGATTTTAAAAACAGTTAAATAGCAAATGAAAGTAAATAAACAAAACAGATATACAAATTGAAAAACAAAAATATACTATAATTTCTCATAATTATATCAATAATAAAATCTTAAAATAAAAATAACATTCATTAAACCATATAATTTTTTTATAACGAAATGATGCTAACTCATCTACATAATATTACATACCAAAAAATTAGTAAGAAAAAACTGAAAAATTATTAGTTTTATTAAGAGATGCATCTTTGTAATTACTATCAGTTAAAAATAAAAAAAATGAACATAGTTTGGTTTAAAATTGGGAACAAGTAAGTAATAAGTTTACAAAAAAGACCTGCTCTGTCACCAATGTTTTTTAAAATATTTTTGTAGCAAAAACTAAATTATGGAAAAGAAAATCCGTGGAAATGGGTATCGTAATACAAGATAATTTCCTGTATTCATTCACTTTTGTTGATGATGTTCTTAGTTAAATATGAAATAGTGATCTATTTATCTTCTAAAATGATAGATCTATTTATCAATCATCTTTTAGATAATAATCTTTTAGCTTTAGATAATAAAGATATAAATTTTATGATGCAAAAATTCGAGGAAGAATACACAAAGTATAGGTTTAAATTTTTTTTTGAAGAAAACATAATATTTAATAACTGCAAAAGAATAGGGGAAAAGCTTAGACTTCAGTGATACAGAGATAAAAAACTAAAACATTTATATATTTATGATTTTTGATCTCAAAGAACATAAACATAGAAGAGAGAAGAAAAGAACAAATTTACACAAGCCAAAACCTTAACAAGGCAACTTAACTTAGTATTATGGAATTAACACATTACAAAACCTCAAAGATAGGAAACACAGTATGACTTTGGGGCAGAGAGCTAGGTGGTAAAACCATTTGCTTGCGTACGATGCGCACCTTTTTTCTAACAATCTAACGTAAAATTTGTAGGTGCGTGTCATATGCGGGGTTTTCTGGTAGATACAATACTGGTATATGGTTAGATTGTACGATAATCTAAATCGGCAAATACTGTCCGGTGGTAAGTTAATATGTTTATGGCATTTTCGGTAGAAGTATTGTTTGTTTAAATAAAAGCAATTTGTTTGGGTGTAACAACTGTGGGACTTTGTTAAACAACAAGTAGTGGTAATTCATCTCCAGTTTAAGGCTTCACAACAAAAGTGTCTGTTCAGTTGTCTTCTTCGGGGATTTCCGTACATACAGTAATCGTTCTTTTAAGTACAATTTATACATTTCACACAGCCCAATCAAGATCAGGTGCGTGTTTGGTTCAGACAGTTTTTGAGTGAAAATGAGTTACGTAAAGCGTTTGCGTTCATTTACAGCAGGTGAAAAATTCAAAGTTCACCTTGAAGCAGAAGAGATTGGTAACCGTGCAGCGGACCACAAGTATGACATTCCGGAATCGTGTGTAAAAGATTGGAAAAAGAGAAGCTTCAAGATTTCAATAAAAACAGAAGAGGATTTTGCAGAGGAAAACAAAAATTTCCACAAGTAAAAGAACAGCTACTGTCCTACATTGAATACCGTCATCAAGAAGGTTTGGCAATATCAACGAAGTTGGGAAATTTGAAGGCAAAAGATATTATATTTATAATTTAGTAATTAAATTTGGTTGAGTATTTGAGTGGTGCTTCTAATATGAATTTTAATTACCTAGATTTTATTTTGTCTTAAAAACTTACTCCCATTTTTGGCGTGCGTGTCGTACATGAGTAAATATGGTAAAAGAAAAAGGAGTTGCCAACTAGATTTTATACAAAAACATTTTTTTTTTTTTTAATTTTAAATAATTTTTCACTTAAAACAAATATTAATAAGTATATTATTACCTGAATATTAGAGATCATTTAAATGATAAAAGTATCAGTACAAAAAAAAAATGTTAAATGAGGTGAATGCATCTCTTCAGTGAATTGATTTTACCAAAATAAAAATTTTAATTACATTCTGTTGTTTTATTTATTTTGTTTATAAATCAAATATTTTTTTACAATTACGAAAATCCCATTAACATAATATATTTACTTTATTTATCAATGCACAGATTTTTATTCCACATGGTGAAATTTTGAGTGTAATCATATTCTATAGTTGGAATGACCGATTGAACAAATTTAAGGAAAATAATTAAATACATGTGAACTCCTAATTCACTACCACCTTCCAATACAGTTTGAATAATTTTTTGCATAACCTCAGCGTGCCTGAAATACAAAAAAAAATATAATAGTAAAATAAATTACACTAAACACTCCAACAACTTTCTCTTGACAATGCAAATAATGGGTTCGATATAAATATGCAATATTAAATATAATGTATGATATAATAATGCAATAAAATGGGTTCGAATCCCATTCAGGCAAGGCATATTTTCATCCGTTACAAAAATGCATTTCATCCTTCACCGTCTGCATTGCAGAACAGTCGGATGTTTAAAAAAAAAAATGCAAAAAATGAACAATATAATTTTGTCATAAAATGACATCAAGATCTTAAAAAATACAATTTTTTTACAGATTTTTGTGAAAAAACGGAAAATCACTAATTAGTACCACTAAACTAAGCGTTGTACAAAAAATTTTCTGAAATAAAAGTTGTCGGTTTTTAAATTTCAGCAACTTTAATTATATTCACTTTTGCCATAAAATGCATATTAAGGCCGTAATCTTAAAAAAAAACTACTTTTTTCTATGAGATCACAACCTCCCAAAGAATTTCAGCAGACATGGTGCCTACCCTATCTTGTAGATCATGAAAAATGTAGTAAATGAGGCAGGCAATTTAAAAACAAGTCATAGGAGCTGTTTTTGAGGTTATCGGAAAAAAGTGAAAAAATACATGAATAAACATTACTTCTAGTTGACCGATTTCGATGAAAATTTTCGTGTTGGGCCCTGTAGTAGTACCTAACTTAAGTTTTAAGTTTCAACTTTGTAAGAAGTTCCGTTTTTAAGATATTTTGTTCACACACACACACACACTCACACACAAACCAATCGCTAAAAACATGCTTTTTGGGTTCAGGGGGTCTGAAAACGTTTATATTTGATGAAAATTCGATTTTGAAAAATCGACATGAAAACAATACTTTCCTCCTATATATTCATACAGGCAAGAGAAAGTAAAAACTAATTAGAAAGATTACAATAGTTATCTATTAAGTATTGAGTGCAGTAATTTATACAAGTTAAAAGAAGACTGTGTTGTTATTATGATGAAAACTGTTTAGGCTTATTAAATTTTCAAATGGGATTGTAATTGAAATCTGTTAAAAATATTTGGTTGTGAATCAAATTTATTTTTAATAAAATTGATATATATAGGAAGAAATGAATTGGATGTAGTAACATTTATTTTTACACAATATTGAGAAGAATGAATGCTGTAATATAAATAATAACTTACCTGTTTTATGTTTTAGATAATGGTTATTGATCACAATTTTCGTCCACAGTGGATGCTTAGCAATGTTTTTTGTAAACTATGCCTAATTATAGTTTAGTCAGTAAATTTATATGTTAACTATAAAAATCACCAAAACATCTTCTTCTTCTCAGTCGTCCTCATTCTCTTTCCCTCCCATTTATAGCCTAGTGCTCACTTAGCTATCCTATCCTCCCTCATTCTGCTTACATGCTCCAATCAGTTAAACGAAACATCAACTGATTAATAAAACACTAATTTTTAGGTACTTAAAATTTAGGAATAATATAATTACCGGCAAGGATGAACTGAAGCCATTGGTGGTCCAGGTAAGTGAGGATGAGTTTCCATTGTAACAGTTTTCTTAGCATAATCCTGATTTACATCTTCATACATCTGTTCAACTGACAAAGGTTTACGATTCTGTAACAGAGACACAATAATGTATTACTATAACAGAAAGATATTATTAGAACCACACTTTTGATTTTTCAATAGAATATAAATATCGACTTCATCAAAAGTTGCAACTTAAGTTGAATTGTTTACAAAATAGGATTGGGACCGTTTGGAGCGCGAAGAGGGGAATGAGAGCAGTGGCCAACCAGTTACGAGAATTCCATACACTGTTGCCACACCTGCACTCTAGTCTCAGTCACTGCTCTGCAACCAAACCATGCGTTTCCCTGCTTACTGTGCTATTTCTTGACCTGCTATTATAGTGGTGTTATAATTTACTAGCATGCCCCGCATGACTTCGCATGCGAAACATGTTTAGGGCCTAATCAACTTTTTATAATAAATATGTAACAGAAATTGTGTAGCTGCTAGACCGACTGTACACTCCAATGTGCATACGCACGCGCACGCAAACACACAAAACAATTTTTTGATAAACTTCCAGCATATGTCTCTCGCTAGTCTTTATAGTATGTACCGTCTTAAGCAATAGTACGCACAGACACACAGAAAACGATGTTTTGATAATTTCCCCCACGTATGTCTCTCACCTTCATCTATTTCAACAGAAATATGTACTCACATGTACACACATACACATATTTATGAAAATTTTCATTTAGGCCCTTAGGGTTATCATTTTTGAATATTTAAAAATAAAATGTTACTGTGAATATAAATACGAATATGCTGTCAAAATTTCATGAAAATCCGTTCAGTAGTTTTGGAAATTAGCCTGAACAAAAAAACAAGCTTTGTCTTTGTAATTATAATTTATAAACAGTCCTTTTCAGGACTAGCTGTGCTTAATAATTGTGCTATAAACAATTCGTTTCTCTTGTAACCTTAGTATCAGTATCTTAATATTGGTTTTGCCAATATGAATGCAGAAAACCAAACTGTAAAACAGCATGGAAATCCACGCATTCATGTTCAGCACCTACATTATAAAAATATAGGACGTGGTGTACCTCTGCATACTCAAGCTAGGAAACTTGTCTGTGCTGTCAGAGTATTTCCAGCAGAAGAAAATAAACAATGTACAGCCAGACGGTCAACAAGCTAACGCTGCTCTCTCTCTCCCTTGCCGAGCACCAGTCCTATTTTGTAATCAATTCAACTATTAAATAACACAATATATAAAAAAACATAGTTAACAAAAAACCTATCTACATTTGTAATTGAAATACTATTAGTAATTCAAGGTATTAGTAATAATTGTTTATCTTCATGTTAGTTTTATGAACATTATGCTAAAATATGAAGAAGTGTAATGTGAAATATGAAGTTTAAGTGTTTAGATTTGATGTATAATTAAGAAGGGGTATTTTGTTGTTATTAGGTATTTATGTATCTTAAAGCTAATGGAAACTTAATCAATGGAAATAGGGAGTTTAATTTGTTTTATTTTGAATTTACTAATCCAGACAGACGACCATCTATAGATCACATCAAGATTATGCTAAGTACGTAGTTTATTTCTTTTACTTTTGAATTTTAAAGGCACTTTTCTTTAAAGCCTTACATTAATAATAATACAAGATAATATGAAGAAAATTATACAACTTATAAAATGAAAATACTGACCTCATCATAACCATAAAGCCATAATCTAGGTGTTTGGTAATATTTATCATAGGTAATGTGTAAATCATACGTTCTTGTTCTAACTATTTCACCTTCATCCAATCCATTTTCCTGGTTTTCTTTCAATTTTCCAAAATCGACAGCAGCCTTTAAAAACAAACAAAAATACAATAAATCAATATACTCCTGAAAATTTCTAAAAACAACACTAATAACTTCTGATGAAAGACTTAGAACAAGTAGCATAAAAAATGAGTAATATAAAACCCACTGAGTTGATCTAGTGGTAAAGTCATCAACACGAGTCACTTCAAAAGCTTATTTTTGGAGACAAACGTTCCTGGTTCAAATCCCAGTAAAAGAAGTTACTTTTAAATGGATTTGACTGTTAGACAAAGGTTTCAGGTGTACGTTTAATGGTTGGGGTTCAATTAACGAAACTCTCTTAGGAATGGTTGGCCTGATTCTGAACACTTCATTTACATGTCATACATTTCATTCTCTTCTCATTGTGCCATGAAGTTGCTTATTGTTGTTGAACAGTTTGCGAAGTACACACATTAGGGATTAAAAAAAAAAATACAAAGTTTTGTGTCTTTACTGCTGAAACCCAGCTGTTAAAATATGGACTTAAAGGGATTTTATTATTGAAGGAGTTAATCATAAATTTAAGTACAGTCCTCTTAACGCTCAACTTAAGGAAGCAAACCTTATCTGGTGTACTTCTGCTTCTAAACTATCTTGCTTACTCATCAAGTTTAAAAAAATTCATTTTCTAATTTGTAAGAATATAAATTTTTCATAAATAATATTTTAAAATTTAATTGTAGCACGTGATGTATATGAGATCAAAAATATAGTCATGTGGGAAGACAGGAGATCTACCCCTACTAAACTGCTCGTCATTCCTTTCCTGTCAACAAATGTGATTATGCATACATTAAAGTTAATTTATATTGGATAATGATAAAAGCAGTATTTCCTAAAAATATTGTTCTTATCTAGTTTATTTTTTCTTCTTTTCAACTCACATGATAAGGCGGTGATTCATTAATTTATCCATTACAAAAAAATAAATAATTACATTCAGTTTCTTTTGTCGATTTAATATATACATTTTAACATTTTGTGACACGCAAATTCCATAGCCAAACATTTTTTAATATCCTCACAATACTACAATTTTATTTGTGGTTTTTTGAGGTGCTAAGGGAACTTTTCCCTAATTTCATTTTTAGAAAGCCTCTCAAAAAAACTGCAAGTTCAAAACGATTTTTTGCTTCGACCCTCATTATCCAGACTTTTGTGTATCATTATAAAAATAGAAAATTGAAAAAAATACACATTTTTAATTAAAAATAAACCAAAATTAAGAATTAATGAGCTTAAAATAAAAAATGAATAATAAAACGAACAGTTTTGTAATTTCATTGAAAGTTAACAATGAATATACAAATGGTGAACAAATCCAGCATGCAATTCCTCAATGTTATTTATGTACACATTAATGGACATAATATTCTCGACACTGTCATGTGTTCATATTAGCTTGAAAAGGTTGTTATAAGCCTACAATGCTCCAAATTGTAATATATACTTACAATTTACAAAAAGGACATGTCAACAATAATAATCTTTACCTTTATAATAAGTTCCTTGTTTTAAGACAAAACAATTAAATGAAGGGTATACTGTTCGCCAATTACGGTGGCATGTAGGGAGGGTAGCGAGACAGAGAGAGAATGTGCTGTGTTCGCCGTTCCCCTCAACGCATTTCAATCAGTGCACGGTGTTCAAGCGCAATAGTTACAATACGCGATACAGTAGGCCACTCTGCCGGCCAGTTTCGTTCACTACACTCAAACAAGCTCATTTTTCATCAAAAAATTCTGAAAAATTACTTTCGCTTCCTAATGAATCTTATTTTATTACACTAAAAATGTTACTATTATACTCTAATATTTAGTTAAGATACGCTTGTACAAAGTTAGACATTTAAATCTCATAGCATTTTTTGCGTATCACGTAGGCTAATATAACTTCTTTTCCAGGACGACATAATATGTGTTTTATTATTTTCTTATAAATTATAAAATTTTATCTGTAATTTGATATTTGTTGGGAAGAAACAGAAATAATAAACGAGCTTGAAAAAATCACTTTTTGAAGGGAAGTCAAAGATAGATCATCGTGTCTGGTGTCTCCTTCCTGTTAGTATTCCAAGAAGCTAAATAATTTTTTATAGCTGTGAACTTTATACCAAACATACGTCAATTTTTAGAAATCAACTATGCACACACAATATCAGTTGTATGAAAATTTAACAAAAAGGACGCATAGTAAATATAACAGAAAGAGAGTATGACATACCACTCTTTCGGGCCAGTCAAAACATATGGTAGGTACATCATTTAGAAAAAAAACTTATTGTCTATTACCCCAAATTGAATCGCAGACATTTTCCCCCGTATTTTGTGCGCGCGCAACTAATTTTGACGGCGTGCGGCTTTCGAAAGCGACACAAATGTCAAAACGATAACTGCACGAACAGAACACGAGTAGTGAGAGTACTAATTTAGACGCTGTGGTGGGGGAGCAACTTACTGCCCATGTGTGGCCCGCACGCAGCCGTAGTTGGTTATAGTTATACCTATAAACAAAATTCAATACCAATTGATGAACTGTTCAAAGAATACAAGATGGTCAGAATAAAGTTTTTGGAGGAAGAGATACAGCACAGACAAAATTCTTAAATTTATCGCTATTTTTATCAAGACTTATTGCAGAGTAACACATCTTAATTGTACTCAGTCATTTGTAATAACCAAAAGAGCTTATAGTAAATTAATAACAAAGATCCAATAAAATATTAGCAACAAGAATATATTAAAATCTTAATGAAGAACAATGATCTATAAAAAAAAAAAAAACAGAAAATGGAAACTCACTTTTTCTTCTGCATCTAAAAGGCCACTCTCAATAAATTCATCCATATCAGCAGCTTCTTCATCATCATCATCGTCATCTTCATCATCATCCTCGTTATCATTTTTAACTGCTTCTCCGGCTCCAATATCTTTGACTTTACTATCACCCTGATAAAAAAAAAAAAAATCTGGTGTGAAACACTCACACGACTTTCTCTTACCAATGCACATAATGACCAATCTACCCTAACATTAGTAACAAAACATTAAAAATAAACAAAAACATAACCTTATTTTAATCATGAGTGAAAGACGCAAAATGAAAATTGACCTCAGTTTGGCTTAAAAATACGGAAAACCACTCTTTCACGCTAAACTAGGCCCTGTAGAGAAAATTTTTTTATATAAAAGTTGTTGATCTTTTAGTTTCCTATAAATTTGATTATATACACCTTTGTCATAAAATGCATACTAAGGCCAAAATCTTTAAAAAATTGATTTTTCACACGTTTTCGTGAGAAAAAACCAGAAAATCGCTAATTACTGCTAAACTAAGTGTTATACGAAAAAATATATGAAATAAAAGTTATAGGATAGGATTTTAAATTCTCTACATATTTTGTTACATAAATTTTTGCGGTAAAATGCATATTAAAGCCGTAATCTTAAAAAAACATTTTTTTTGTGAAAACAGCCTCACCAAGAATTTCAGCAAACATGACGCCTACCCTATCTTATAGAGCATAAAAATTTTAGCAAACCAGGCGATTTTTAAAAAAATTGTAGGACCAGTTTTTGAGAAAATCGCAAAAAAGTGAAAAATTACACGAATAAACTACTACTTCCGGTTGACCGATTTTGATGAAAATGTTTGTGTCAGGTCCGATAGTGGTATGTAACTGAAGTTTCAAGTTTCAAGTTTGTACGATGTTCCGTTCTTGAGATATTTTGCACACACACACACACACACAGACCAATCGCTAAAAACATGTTTTTTGGGTTCAGTGGGTCTGAAAACGTGTAGATCCGGTGAAAACTCGATTTCGAAAAATCAAAAAGAAAACAATACTTTCCTTCCTATATATTCATATAGACAAGAGAAAGTAATAACATTTTATACAATACCATATAACTAATTTTTAAAAATGTGTATAACAGGTTCAACAGGCAGAAAAATCACAATATTAGTATTTTGCAATATGGTCAATATTTGTCCGCATTTGCATGACAAACTGAAAATTCTATGAAGTTGTTCATAGTAGTTCATCAACAATACAAATAACATAATTAAAGACCCAGTTCCCTTAATCACAGTAAAATTGTAACTTAAATGGAGATTACATTGACTGCAACATTTTAAATAACTCCATACATTTTGCTTCTCCTATAACAACTGAATGATTTTCTTCCATTTTCGAAATCACTGGTTAAATAGATCTCAACATTTAAGCAAATTTATCACGGAAGCCTTACCTCTAAAAATAAAAAACTGATTTTTATGTTTGTTTTTTCAAAGTGTACTATTAGACAATATTACTGATAACTACAAGCTTTGTATCTGAACCAAGTCCTTCAAATTCAATTGATTCTGACTGAGAAAATACCAATGAACTTTTTTTTTATAGCTACTTGATATCATACTATTGATTAATCGTAAAAGAAAGAAACCTATTTTAATTTTATTACCAATACACTTGCCCATAACAGGCATGTGGAGTGTTAAATTATTTGCACTCGATCTGCTTATTCCAGGGCTACAAAAAAATAGTACTGTTTCTTATCACATGGTCAGCCAATTACATGACTAAGCATTTAAGAACAGAAGCGGTAGAGGTGTAAAGGACACAAGTCGGAGTTATTAGTTCTGAGAGTAATAAATTTCATTACAAAGCCAGTCCCTAAAATGAATGAAGAGAAGTTGTCATTCGCACATAGGGTGGAAAATAGATGCTTATCAGAGGGCTTGGCATGCTGAAAAGCATACTTTTCCACTCAGTGAGGAAGGCATGGTAAACCATCTCACTCCTTGTTCCACTTAATAAAAGCCTTTGAAGGTTCAAACCAGCCTTTCGGTTGATGACCTAAATAACCTAAACAACAATAAATACACAAAATAACTTAAGCCTAAATATTTATTTTAGTTTACTCACTGCATTTTTATTATCAAATGTCATCTCAGAAACTTTCTCTTCCAAACTAACGCCAGCTGGATCATTATGATGAGTATCGACCCAACCGCCTTCCGGATCTTCTGGCTCTAAAACCTTTTCCTGGTCTTCACAATATTCCATCTAAAAAAACAACAACATTGATTTCTGATCATTTATTAATTGCATTTCTGGTCAACCTCTCTTTGTTTTCTGTGAAGTACCATAACCCTCCCATTCCCAATCCCAAAATTCGACTTGACATGGATATAATATACCCATAACGGGCAGGTGGAGTGTTAAATTAATTGCACTCAATCTGCAGTTTACAGGGCTACAAAAATAGTTATGTTTCTTAACACGTAGTCAGCCAATTATATGACTGACCTATTTAGGAACAGATGAAAATTAGGTGCTTTTCAGAGGGCCTGGCATGCTGATAACCATAGTCTTACAACTCAGTGAGGAAGGTACATGTAAACCACCTCACTTCTTGTTGTACTTAGTAAAACCTCTAGAGGTTCAAACCAGCCTTTTGGCTGTTGACCTAAACAACATGTATATAATGTAGGCCTACATAATTGTACACATTAAAAGGGGAGCTGGTCATAAATACTGATTTTTTAATTTTTTTATCAATTTTCTTGTAAATACATTATTTGTACTTTGAAATTTCTGTTTTTTAATGGTACAATTGGTTTCTTTGTAAAATTACTGGAAATAATAGAAAAAAAATAACCACAAGTCGTCCACTGATGCTTTTGCCTTTATCTGCGAGAAAACAGGTCATTTCCTACTTGGTATACATCAAAAACTTTCAAGAATCTGTTTTCTCATAATTGCTCAAAAAATAAAGACAAAAGACTCTTGACGATTATGCTTACTTTAAATTGAATTGAAATATAATTTGAAATGCAGAATGAAAATGTTAAAATATGTAGCCCTACAGTAACAACCTTCTTAAGCACAGTACTGTAAATTTGTATATTAAATTTATGTTAATTGTAGTTATTAATAAATGAATGTCTTAAAATTGACTTTTTTTAAACTAGTATATCCATTCCCAAGAAGCCTTTCAATTATGTTTTAAACGGTACCCTCAGTAATCCATAATTTTTGGTAATACAATAGCCTTCTAGGGTCCGATATCTGTCTATTCAATGTGGGCTATTCAATGTAATATACTCTAGTAATATGTAATTTTTTATACACACCAATTAAACAACTAATCTAATACACCTGTAATAAAGTGAGAGCACACTATATAATAGACATCTATAGAATATGCGGTTGAGAAGAGTCATATCCAACTTCAGAAAAGAAATTGTTGTAGAAATTGCATGCCACATATTTATCAAACTTAACAAAATTTTTTTAACATTGTTATTAGCTAGTATACATTGAGGTCACATTTACCCACATATTTGTTTACATTGCCTATCAAGGGAACGATAAAAAAAATAACTTGAAATAGAAAACAGGTTTAATTATGTAAATGTAATACTACATATTAATATGTATTAACAGAAATTTTAAATAAAGTTACTATAAATGACTTTTGCATACAGACTTACACTTAGATGTTTAAATTATAAGAAATTAAAATTAAAAGAAATTATTTAAAAAAGTGATTTACTTTTTACTGATCTGATTTGTTATACTTATACTTTTGTCTAGACATAATAGCTGTTAGCCAACAAGTTGTGACATGAAAATGTAAACAACACATGGTACGGAATGGGACAGTAGTTTAACAAGCCATTTCGGGTGGGGGGGGGGATGGATTACTGAAGGAGTCAGATAATCACGGGGTCAAATTAAAGCAAT
This sequence comes from Catonia carolina, assembly GCA_035578175.1. NCBI lineage: Eukaryota > Metazoa > Arthropoda > Insecta > Hemiptera > Achilidae > Catonia > Catonia carolina. The sequence continues at coordinate 48,751,871 of JAQMRL010000002.1, forward strand.
CTCATTGTAATAAAAGAATTAGATAGAATAAATAATGAATGCGTATACCTCTTTACACCGGCGAGAACATGGCACATTACGAGTGATAAGAAATTGTTTATTATGAGGTAAATATGCCTTAGCACGCAACTCATCTCCACATGCCCACTGCCATGTTGGACAATGATGTACTAAATGATCTCCAGCTGCCACAAATTCTTCAGGAGTTATAACTCCCGTCTCACGAAATTTTGATTCCTGTAAAACCATTACAAACAGCTTATATCAGCTTATATTGATTCATCACAAGATCAATATAATTATTTACCTTAAAAATAACATTAAAAACATAAAATTTTCTAGCCTCTCTAAACTAAAAAAACAACACAAAAATCTGGTGTGAAACACTCACATGATTTTCTCCTGTCAATGTATTTAATAAAACATAAAATCTATGTTTAATTTTAGTAAGGAATTGCCACTGTAAAATGAGAAACATAACTAATTTTTATCATGAATGAAAGATGCAAAATGGAAATCTACCTCTGTTCGACTTAAAAAAATACGGGAAATCTTACTAATTGACGCTAAACTTGGTTCTGTAGAAGAAAATGCTAGAAATAAAAGTTGTAGATTTTTTTATTTCCTATAACTTTAATTATTCAGACATTTATCATAAAGTGCTTACTTAGCAATCCGCAATGTTATAAAATTTTATAAAGCAATCTTATAAAGTGCTTCCGCAATCTTATAAAATCTCATTTTTTAAAGATTTTGATGAGCAAAATACAGAAAATCACTTATCAACTTTTAACTAAGCAATGTAAAAATAAAAAATGTTTGAAATAAGTAGGTTTTTAAATAAATCTACAACTTTTGATTATTATACTTTTTTGTTCTGGAATGCATATTAAGGTTGCAATCTTAAAAAAATTAAAACAAATATTGTAGGAGCACTTTTGAAGAAATTGCAAAAAGGGAAAAACCACACGAACAAACCACTACTTCTGGTTGACAGATTTTGATGAAAATGTTCTTTTCGGGTAATTATTCATCACTATATTACAAAATGTGATGTAAATACTCAATTGTATTCAAACAAAATAATACATAAAATTTTTACCAAACCCCCAAGGGCACTAATACCAGTACTGCAAATACTTCACATGCCTTCCAGCCTCCAAAATTCGAGTCACGTGTATCTATTTTTCTGAACATGCTCAAGAACTTTTTTTATTTCATGAGTGACAACAATAAATTTTTCTCTTATTCCACGCACCTGCATGTTTTGTTTCACCCAAGAATAAATCAGAAAACTTAAGTAACCAATATTGTCACTGCTTCAACCTAATTTAATTTTAATTAATTAATAGCTGTGTATTTTCTTTATTAATATTGACAAAGTAGGTGATTCAGGTGTTAAATAAAATAATATACACCTATATGCAGCTTTACTTGATTATTGGAACACCAAAATTTATACAATTATAAATTTAGATGCACTTTTGTTAACAAGTTCTACAAAATAATAGTTTGTTTGCAGTACAACAAATCACTGATTACTTCTAATGTTTATTACTATTAACCTTATAATCAGACAAACACAATAATAATACAATACTGACAAAAGTATTTTCAATCTAAAATTTTTACATTAATATCCTACAGATATATTTTTACTTATACATAATTATACAGAAAGATTTTAAAATCTGTAGTAGGTACACCAATATCATTAAAAGAGGCACCTTGCCAAGATTTTATGCACATAAATGTCATTGTTGGCTCTGTAAATACAAATAGTGTATCATTAAAATAAATAAAATAATAGGCCCTCTCCTTTGTACTCACAATTAAAATAATTGTTAATTTATGTGAATAGGCTTACATTGTGTCAGACGACCATAGCGCATTAATAAAAGAGGCATTTAAAGTTATTAAAGTATAAACCCAATATACATCATTTCTTTACCTTTAAAACTGGTGTAAGATACTCAGCTACTCCTAAAGCAGTTCCTTTTACAGTATTGATAACACTTTGCATTTTGTTAAATTTATAGAAGCTATTGTCTATTATAGATCATACCGTTATAATCACTCTTTAACAAGAATATACTCAATCTATTAAGTTGAGTAAATAAATAAACCTATTAAAAAGTTATAATGAATTCCATATGAATTTAACACGTAAAAAATATAAATTCCAGAACCTCAAATTACTACAACACTCGTTCGACAACTACAGTGATGCTCGAATCTGTTATGAATCGTTTTCTGTCTGATACATGAACTAATGTTGAATATTACAGGTGGGTTTCATTTAAATTGACACCGTTTGAAACAACATTTTATTAGATTAGAATAAATGTTACAGCAACCAGACCAATTACTGAATTTATTTTTTAGTTATCTTCTCTAAAATAATAATTAATGTGTAATTTATATGTACATCAATTCGGTAAACTGTGTTGTTGTGTGTGGTAATGGCCGTTTTCAAACGACGTAAAAATATACAGCAATTAATCTTAAATTAATCCCAATGTATGTGAATAATATAATTATGCAGCAGGAAATTAATATTCTTCAAAATACTTTACATTATATTCCTCAAAAATGATCACCAGCGACCTTGAAATTGGTAAGTTTACAGCTGTGATTGTTCTCAAGGTTAATCGACTTAGTCATATGATATGGATTGTTTGAAGTTGAAAGGTGTCTGCAGGTTATAGTAGCTTTGGAATGCTGCTCGTCTTTGAATGAATATCTGAAATGCTGCGTATTTCATTGATGTTTCGGGAAATGTTATGCGGTATGTAAATATGTGGATAGAAATTAATTGCTGTGTTATCTTATTTATATTAGAAATATTTATGACGTAAAATTATTTCTAATTTGAAGAGGCGTTATGAGACAAACGAAATTCCTTCGTATTGGTTCATAGTAACCCAAATAAAGAATCAGTTTTATTTAAGCGAGTTTTTGTTACTTACAGATATGTTTCATTATTAATTAAAGAATCCTTGTGATCTTAGCGACTATTTAAATTATATTCGTTATTTCTTTTTAATATAAAAGAAGTAGACTACCTTACATTGATTATTTTTGTGGGTGTAACCCAAAATTCCAAACATGAATTGTTTGAATTAAAATAGTCTTATACATTTAGTCTAGTTTGTTATTTATTTGTATTTTAAAAAGTTGAATGTCTATGGCTTGTAGTGACTTGTAGGTAAACCTGATTAATAGTTAATTATGTGTAATAAATTTTTTCTGATTTTAAGGAGGTTTTACCATGGTTTTCTTTGATTAACCCTAAAAAACTTAACAATGTTTATTTTGTCTTTAGTGGATTAACATAACCTTTCCTTCTATTATTGGCTTTTTTCGGTTCATTTAAATACAAGCTACTTAGGTTTAGTACCAGTTACATTACATGAGCGATGTTCACTGAATTGTAACAGTAAAGATTTTCCAGACCATAGCCAGAAAACGAACCTGGGATTTTCTGTTTTCCAGTCTAGTTATTTACCACCATTCTATGATTGTAACTGAATTAATGACTTGCCTGATATAAAAATATAGCCTATTTTAATTTTATGTGAAAAGTAAAGTTTTGTAACATACAGTTCTTATTTGTTATTAGGTATGTTTGGGTTGTCTTTGGATACAGCTGACTTACATTGATTGTATTATAAAAAAAATGTTCATAAGTTTATGGTGGTTGCTAGTGTAGAAACGTAAAAACCAAATGTTTATTACAGACTTACAGTTATTCACAAAGACGTTTTAATTAAAATTTTATAATTGTGGTCGCTAATGAGTTTATTGTTGATGCGACCTTAAATAGATAAACATAAAAAAGTTATTAATATTACTATTTCATATAATGAATTAATACAATAATTTCACTAACCTTCTTTTTAAACTGCGTCACCTTTATTTCAATTTTCACTTACACGCGTTTCGGTGGATCCACCATCATCAGAGTAAATAACATATAATTGAAACTAAAAACATTATTTATTAAAAATCTATAGAAGATGATACATCTTCAGTCACTTGTATAAAAGTTACTTGTATACAGTTTTATACAAGTGACTGAAGATGTATCATCTTCTATAGATTTTTAATAAATAATGTTTTTAGTTTCAATTATATGTTATTTACTCTGATGATGGTGGATCCACCGAAACACGTGTAAGTGAAAATTGAAATAAAGGTGACGCAGTTTAAAAAGAAGGTTAGTGAAATTATTGTATTAATTAATATGAAATAGAAATATTTAAAACTGCAGGATGCATTATAAAGATTTATTTATTAATATTAGTAGAACTTTACTCTAAATAAAACGTTATTCCTAATAATTTAACATTTTTGTTACAAATATTAATTTTTATTATTAATTTCCTTTTTTTATTACTTTATTACAATATTTCTGTCTGCACAAATTTTGCCTTGTACAATATTCAAAAATTTTCTTGTTTAATAAGTTATTGACAAAAAATGTTTTAGTTTTCAATTTTTTCCTTTGTTAGACTGAATTATTTTTATGACTTAAACTTTAAAAAAATCTTGTACAGTTTATTGTAATTTCTTTATGTAAACTGTGATAACAAAAGCCTTAACCAGATTCTGGATGACTTTTTGTGACCAGCAAAATATAAATCTGTGTTATCTGTCGTCACAAAGACTGACACATGGAACAGCCTTCTGTATAATTTTATTGTGAAGCAGTACAGTGTAAAAAATTAATCTTTTCTGAAAATATCTTGAACCCTTCCTCATCCAGCCCTCTGGTATCAGAAACCGTCGGTACCCGGTGTAGATTTTTCAACAAATTGAAGTTTTGAGACTTCACATTTATAAGCCAGGCGGAAGCAAAGAATGGGTTTTATTAACGTTTAACAGAATGAGCGTACAGCATTAAGTAGTGCCTGCAAAGAAGATTAGGTCCATTAACTGCAATCTTAATTGTTTTCATTACATTTTTTCTGAACTACAGTAGTTCTAAGGCTAATACAGTAGTTAGTTGAAGCTTTGTCTTTTTTTATTGATTTACATCCCTAAAAAGTTAAATCATTTTGTTGAAATCCTTTATCGCTACTCTACAATACTCAAACACTTGTGTATTTCAAGCTCCTCTAACGTCGTTCTTTCATTACGGCAATATAAGTTATAATTGCTGTAATTGTTGGTTTTGTGTCATTTTTTACTTATTTAAATATCTCTTTTCTAGTATCTAGATCATCCAGCACCATTTAGTCCAGATATCATTGGTATTATCGTACGGCCTTTAACATTTAATAACATCACATATAATTTCATATTACCTGACCCTCTCTAGTTCCAATTTTCCTATTATATTCCTGAGTGTTTTTGTACACATAACTTTTGGGCTACTGATATTGTGTTGTTGAGATGGGGCACTGGTTGTAGTCAGTTGCGGTCAGCACAAGTGGCTTCTATGCCAGGGGTCTTGGGTTCGATTCGTGGTCAGATCTGGGATTTTTTCATCTTTCACTTTCATCGTGTGCTTTAGCATTCATGTGCAGAACAGTCAAACTTTAAAAAGATGTTGAAGTTCTTAATACAGCCAAAAGGGGAAAGGGAATATTACTGAGAAACAGTTCTGGAAAATGTAACTGTTAAACATTTAATAAGTTTAATTTTAATTACTTTGTAATATTTAATCAGCTGCCATATTTTGTTTCTAACTTGTGACAGATAACATTTTCTTAAAAAAATAGTTTTTTCCATTAATAATCTATCTTCATTTTATTTTTACTTTGCTTGCTTTATATGAATGTATAGGGAAGGAAAGTATTGTTTTTTATATAGATTTTTCCAAATCAACATTTCCCCAGAAATAGACATTCTGAGGCCTCCTGGCCCAAGAAAAGATGTTTTTACTGATTGGTGTGTCTGTGTGTGTGAAAAAAATATCTCTAAAACGAAATAGCATACAAAGTCGAAACTTGAAATTTATGTTCGGTACCATAAGTGGACATGACATGTACATTTTCATCAAAATCTATCAACCATAAGTAATACTAGTTTATTTGTGCAATTTCTCATAACTGGCTCCCACAGTTTTTTTTTTAAATTGCTTCATTTACTACATTTTTTGTCCTCTGTAAGGTAGAATAAGACTTATTCCACGGTACTTAGTACCGTGTCTGCTGAAATTCTTGGGGGCTGTACTCTTGTGGTAAAAAATGTTTTTTTTTTTAATTGTGGCCTGAATATACATTTTACGTCAAAAGTGTATATTAATAAAAATGTAGGAATTAAAAAATCTACAACTTTTATTTCAAGCATTTTTTTCAACAATGCTTAAATTCAGTGTCAATTAGTGATTTTCTGTATTTTGCTCATCAAAATTGGTAAGAAAATGGGATTGTTTAAGATTGCAGCCTTAGTATGCATTTTATGAAAAAAGTATTTATTGTGATCAAAGTTATAGAATATTGAAAATCCTACAACTTTTATTACTAGCATTTTTTCTGCTGCTCCAAGTTTATGCAGCAATTAGTGATTTTCTGTATTTTTAAGTCCTGAGGTTGATTTTCATTTAGCGTCATTCACTCATGTTTAAAATTAGGTGATTTTTTATTTACATTGGCTAGAAAAAATTGTGTAAGTGTTTCACACCATATTTATTTAATTATTAAAAAACTTTTAAGGTAAAACTGGTTTTAATTTGAAAGCTATGTTGATTTATCAGTAATTAGTTGTTTTTAATATGAAACATTTCTGAGTAAATTAAAAAATGGTGTAGTGTGAATTCCATTTACTGATTTACTACTATTATTTGCTTGTGCAAATTTATCTGAGTTGGATAATTCTAAATCAATTTTATTTCATTAAATTAATATGTATGATAGTTTGTAATTTTTTTGATAATAATGTATGATGAAATTTTTGTTATCTCTTTAGTCATTACTTTTGTAACTAAGCGTTTTGCCGCATTTTTTAGATTAACTATAAGTGAACGTTGTAAACTTAATTTTTACTTGTAAGCCTAATTCTAATTGTTATTGTCAGAGTTTGTCGTGTAAGGACTGTTTTGCGTCAGTTGTGTGGTAATTAATAAAGCATCTGTGTTGTATTACTAATAAGCTGATAGTAATTGTCACTTATTGTGACCCTAGCTGATTAATACCTAATTGCTTTATAAATTAATGTGGCTTTATTTTCAAAAATCATAACGATAATATTTTTACAGAAGATATATGTTTGCACCATATGTGGGTTCACTTGTGTAGTTTGTTAATCTGATTTATATTGCATGTATGATGTGCAGTTAGATATTTAATAATCTAATTATTATTGCATGAAAGTGATAATCCTTTTTGTAAAGTTCTCAGTTAATTTTTGTCTTCAATTTACTAAATGTATAGTGTATGGTTTTTATTATTTGAATTTACTAATATATTTTAAATCTTTAGATTGAAGTATCTTTAATTTAATGTAAATGCAGTTTCAATGGTGTTCATTTGGTGTCTTAAGACTTCTAACTGCTGTAAACGGTTACTTTGTTCCATAATTCTATTTTATATAATGAATCTATATAATAAATTTCACTAACCTTCCTTATTAACTGCATCAACTTTTTTTTTCACTTACACGTGTTTCAGTGGATCCACCATCATCAGTTTTATACAAATGACTGAAGATGTATCATCTTCTATAGATTTTTAATAAATAAAGTTATTAGTTTCAATGATATGTTATTTAATCTGATGATGGTGGATCCACCGAAACACGTGTAAGTGAAAAAAAAAAGTTGACGCAGTTAAAAAGGAAGGTTAGTGAAATTTATTATATAAATTCATTATAATTATAAAATAGAATTAATTTCAAACTGCAGGATGCATTATAAAGATTTATTTTTGTTCCATAAGGGTCAGCATTGCCATATCAATCACAAAAAAGATGTTTTTATACTTTGAAGAGTAGTTGGGGCATATATATACTATAAAAAAATAAAAAAATAATTTATTCTTCAAACCACCAGTAATATGGTAAACAGTAAACACTTAACAATTATACAGCTTTCTTGCATAAAATGCACATCTTCTGTAATTTTCTGTACTATTTATACTTTAAAATTTAAAAACATTCTACTTCCATTAGGTTATCTACCATGGTGGAGGCTGGATGTTTTTTAATTTTAAAGTATAAATAGTATAGAAAATTACTGAAGATATGCATTTTATGCACGAAAGTGCTATAATTGGTAAATATTTACTTTTTACCGTATTACTGGTGGTTTGAAGAATATAATACATTTTGATATCAATAAAATATGGCTGTTGAAAATACCTGTATAGGATGTTTGATAAGATAATAGCAAGGAAATAAACCCTCTAGAACTTTTAAATAAAAACAGACATTGTAGTGTACCAGAAATATGTACTTCAGATATTATAGAGTAAGGATATTTTAGAACCCATTGTTAATTACATGTAAATAATTGTGTTTCAATTAACTTGAATTCTGTAAAGTTAATTTGAGTATTGTTTGGGTTGTTAATTTCTGTGATTTTAATGGCATATTATACAGAGTGGTCCAAAAAAATGTATCCACTGTTTAAAAGTCCATAACTTGCAAACTAATTGACGGAGTTGTCTCATCTTTGGTAGTGTACTAGTTTGTAGTTCCTCATAATTGTGTTAGGGCGTATCTCGACGAAAATCTACCAGGAAGATGGATATGCCGTAGAGGTGCTGTGGAGTATCCACCACGTTCCCTAGACTTAACTCCTCTGGACTTTTACCTGTGGGGAACACTGAAGGACGTTGTTTATTGACAAAAGCCACGCACATTGGATGAACTTCGAGAATCCGTCGTACATTCATGTGCAAATATCCAACTGAACACGTTGCAGACAGTAGTTCGTGCTGCAGTTCGGCGGCATCGTTTGTGTGTGGATGTGAATGGTGGCCATTTCGAACACGTACAGTGATATCTTTAAGTTGGACTTAAAGCTACACTTTCACCAAAGATGAGACAACTCCGTCAATTAGTTTGCAAGTTATGGACTTTTAAACAGTGGATACATTTTTTTGGACCACTCTGTATAAGTGCGTAAAATTAACCCCAAAGTTGAGGTAACATTAGTGTAAACTTCAAAAATTAAAATTGATTCTTGAACAAAATTTTTTTATAAAAGTAAACTTGGCTTGTCGTTGAACTTCGATGTTCTCCATAACTCCCATAACGTAACAAAAAATACTGTATAACTATTTCACAGTTTTCAATCTTTATTTGTTGAAGTAAAAGAAAACTAGGAAAGTGGCCCAAGTTTACAGTTCTGTTATTGAAATATAATTTTACAGATAGTACATAATTTTCTGTATACAGTTGATAATTTTTGATTATATTGCCTTTTATGTTTATAAAGTATGGACCATTTAACTTGAACCATTTAACACTGAAAAGTTAAATGGTTCATACTTTATAAACATTAAAGTTAATATTAACAAAAATTATTTGACTGTGTACAGAAAATTATGTACTATCTGTAAAATTAAATTTCAATAACAGAACTGTAAACTTGGCCCACTTTCCTAGTTTTCTTTTACTTCAACAAATAAAGATTGAAAAACTGTGAAATAGTTTACAGTATTTTTTGTTACATTATGGGTTGTTGAACATGGAAGATCAACAACAAGCCAAGTTTATTTTTATAAAAAATTTTGTTAGGGTAAAAACACCTTATAATGTAAAAATGTCATCTATATTTTAGCATAATCCGTTGATGTAATGGACGTGGTTAAACTGTGATAATTCATGTAAAAAGGCACGTCACATAATCATTTTGTGCAAACACACTTTTTAAGCTACAATTAAGTTTTCATTACATGTATCTTTCAATTATGGTGAAAATGTTCGAAAACTAATAATTTGTGAAAAAACTGATTTGTATCGTGTAGACAGGGTTTGGGGTTTAAAGTGTCCCATAAATATGCATGTTGCTTATTGAATATCTTCTTATCACAACAAAGGATTATGCCTCCCGGCTGTTCCGATTCACAACAGTGACAAAACACTATTGAATGATTGCCATCTCTTGCATGGACTCCCAACATTGTTCTTCCCTCCAGTCTGTATTTCAAAACATTGTGGGGGTACCTTTCGTGAGGCATTCTTTCCATGTGCTCCCTCCATCGATTTCGCAATTCTGCAGTCTGCCAATTCAAGTTGTAAACATCCAGTTTTGTCTATACTATGATTATTTTCATTTATTTAATTTAAATACATAAAAACATTACAGAAAATTAATACATGTGTATAAAAATAACAGAACATACAAGTTTATGTCAATAGCTAACATTTAACAGTGCACATAAAACAGATTAAGTAAATTTTGTTCAAGATAGGATGATAAGCTAACGAAAGGTTTCATACAAAATTACCTCTTTATACTTACCTATCTTATTACCTATCTTATTTTTTACCTATTACTATTACCTATTACCTATTACCTATTACCTATTTTTTACTTATTTTTTACCTATCTTATTAAAAATGTTATTTACTTTTTATTCATTTGTTGTTATTCTTGCAAATACAATTAGCCGTGATTCCGCAATATCATTTTTTGAGAACACGGTATTTCTTTTAAATTACGAAACCATGAAAATAAATATATTATGCCCATAGAGCACCTTTTGCTTCTGAAGTACCAATACAAATTAGTATTTAATAGATAATCAGTAAACTCAAAATAAAAAATTGAATTTAACTCTGATAAATTTATTAGCAGGTATAATTAATTAATTACAAAGCGACCTAATATCTTATCTACCAAAAGTTTTATATAAACCTTCAAAATAAAGTTTATCATTTTGTATTAGTAGTAGCAACTTTATAACAGGTAATAAAGTATGTTGAAATAATTTGTATGTGCTTGTTATTTACTTAAAATTATCAATACATTCGATTACAATCTTTGTCCACATTGGATGCTTACCAATTAATCCCGTAGTTTTTGTGGATTATGCCTAATCATCAAGCAAGTTTCTCTAAAATGTCTGTATCCAGTTTACATAAGATTATTTGTTGTATTTATTTCATTTGTAGCTTTACTCTACATTTCTCTCCTTTCATTCCTTCCAATATTGTTTTCATGAAGCCTTGTGTCATAAAAAATGTCCCATAAATTCTCTTCTTTTGGTCTATTTTTTTAAGTTCACGTCAACAGCTTGGTCATGGTGCATACAGTGGTTTTAACTGAGACCATGAGTTTTAACTTAATTAGTAATTTCCAGACCCTGGCTAGAAATGGAACCGGGACCATTTGCTTTGTAGGCGCGTGTGATAACCTTCTTCAAAGAGGCAGCCCTTATAAATCTTGTTCTTCTGGTTTTGATGCTTTTCCTAATGGAACATTCTCCCTCTCTCTGAAGAACTTCTTTAGTTACTTTATCTCTCCAACTAATCTTTAGTATTCTAATAAATGCTGAGGTAATATAAAAATACTTATTAAATATTTTTCGTTTTTAATAGATCTTTTTAAGTAATTTCCTTTGACTATCTATGTACAATATAAGCATTGTTGTATATATTACAATTATTGTATATATTAAATGGATTATTGGAGGCGATGTTGTGGATGTACAAGAATGGACAGAGTGAGAAATGATGATATTCGAAGGAAGATGGGTCTGACTGAGAATATTGCCGATTGGATAGAGGCAAAGAGTTTGAAGTGGTATGGGCATGTGAAGAGAATGCCTCCTGAGAGATGGCCAAAGATATTATTGGACTGGGTCCCTGAGTCAAGCCGGAAAAGAGGAAGGCCGAAGCACTCCTGGCAGTATGGCATGGAGGTGGCGATGCAGGCGAGAGGACTGACAGAGTGACTGCTTGGACAGACAAATGTGGAGGTTATTAGGATGCGAGAGATGGCGACAGCTGTAAAACAAACTCGCTAATAATAATAATGTATATATTAGTTCTAAAATTACTAATAAAAGTAATTTCTCTTTTTAAAACAATGAAAAGTTATTTAAGAGGTCCATACTTTATATTCATTTGGGTTTGCAGCTTTATTGTTTTTATCACACATTTTTTTACAAATTTTCTTTTAATATTTTTTATTAGAAGGAAAATTTATTTAAATATAATTTTGTATTGAATTATATTACAAATTAATAACATTCTTTTCCTTAATGCCATTGTACTTTTATGTGTATGTAATGAAGCTCGCATAATTAAACATGCATTGTTTCTTTCTGTGACAATATTTATATTGTATAATTCAGTGATATTGTGTTTGTTTTAGTGATCGGCTTCAATGGAGGAGACACACCAACATCTGTTGCAACAGTTAAAAATGACTGTCGAAGGTCTTTTAATCACGCAACCGACAAATGTTTGGCACGTGTACGGTGGCCTTAACAGACTCTTCTCAGTATTGGAGAGAATATTCAAACATGGATGTCGCGTATTTAATCAAGATGTAAGAACGTATTTGTTACTGAGTAATTATTCTAGTACTTACTTTACATTTGAAATTTTTAATTTTAAAGAATTATGTATTAAATCATTGGTAATTTAATAAACCCATTTATTTGTTATTCAGTGTTAATTTTAAAAGTTGTAAATAAAAACAAATTTTTAAATTTTAATTTCACTTTTGTAATAGTGGGTAAGTATTAATATTATCCTAACTGATTTAATAAGTAAAAATAATGAAATATAGAGAATTTGGTTAGCTTTGATTATGAAATGTACATTTTATTTTTTGTTTCTATAATTTCTACGTCTTCACATCTATATTTAAATTTTTGTTCTAGATTATTAGTGAGAATTAAGTTATAAATATGTACAGAACGTTTTCTATGAAATATAAAATTAATACAAAAATGAAAATGTTCAGTAACTGTAAATGCTAAAAAATAATTTCAAAAAAATTAGCCTTTGGCTAGTTCTATTTTCAGCTACTAGAAAGTTGCTTTAGAATTTAATTTGTACTAGATAATAACAGTTTTGTAAGGTAAAAACACCTATAACCATATACATCCAGATGATGCCATTGAATTTGAAAGTTGTTTGTCTAGTATTGAGTTTAAATAAAACCAATCGTTTGGTTTTGATAGCCAAATTAGTTGGTTGTTAAAACAAATAGTTTTCAATAAGTTAAATAATTAATTAATGATATTAAAAGATGTTAAGGTACTGGTAGAAATTGTTTGATTTCTTATCTACTTTTACCTCTAGTTCAAGCATTAGGCCTGTAGTCTTGTGACTTCTAGTTGGTCAACCCATCTCTTTCATGGTCAGCCAACTTCTCTGGCACCAGTTAGAACATATAGCATTATTCTACTCAACAGTCGACTTTCTTCTACCGACATGGTCATGGACATGGAACCTCATTTCAGCTGCTTGGATCCTACTTTCTTGTCATTTCGTGGTAACCCATGACACTTGCATAAAGAAGGACTGTGGCTGCCATTACCTTGTAGAACTTGACTATTGTCTGTTCTAGCTCTGTTAATGGTACCACAAATAGCTTGAAATTTATTTTATTTTGTACATCCAAGTCTCTATCAAAGCTCACATCGCATCCTAGATAGTTATAGTGAGACACTTGATTTAATACTACATTGTCGAAAATAATCTTCAAACAAGTAGGATATCTCCCTCTGAATGCCTTAACTTTTGATTTAGCAACCAAAACTTATAAATTATACCTTTTACATTAATCATTTAAAGCATAAACTGCTCTTTAAAGCTCATCTTCACTCTCCTGTATAATCCACATGTCATCCGTAAATAACAAAGCATTGAGGTAATCATCAGTACCTATTCTAACCCCTGGACTAACCACACCTTTCCACTTTTTAAAAACATAGTCAAAGTTAACATTATATGGGAGTGAAACGTGGGTGATAGGGGCTGTAGAAAGGAAGAGGATAGAAGCTTTTGAAATGTAGTGTTATAGGAAATTGTTAAAGATTAAGTGGATGGACAAAATAAGTAATTAAAAGGTTCTTAGGCTAGTGGATGAAAAAAGAAGTATATGGAAACATCTTACCAGAAGAAGGGATAGGCTAGTGGGCCATATCGTAAGACATCCAGGTATTGGTCTATCAATATTGAGGGAGTGAATTGTAGGAGGAGGCAAAGGTTAGAGTATGTAAAGCAAATTACAAAAGATGTGGGGGTTATAGGTATGTAGATATGAAACAACTTGTGCAAGATAGAACCACTTGAAGAACTGCATCAAACTAGTTGAGAGACTGATGACAAAAAAAGTCAAAGTTTATGCAAAAATGTAGTCTTATCAGAGATCATGAATTTTTAAATCTGACTTTGTTTACATGGATTTTTTAGTTTGAACGTTGTGTAGGTTGCATTATTACATTGGGTTATGGAATGGAGGGTTTAAACGTATAATAATCTTGCAAATTCTAGCTGGGAACTTTCATGTAGTAGTTTGAACTTATATCTGGTAAATCATATAAAAATCACAGTTTGGCTCAATTCTCAACGTCTCAACGCCCGTATTATTGAGGGCGTCTCAACGCCCTCAATAAATTTCAGTAAAATATTTGAAAAACGGTTAGTCTTTGAATGTAAATTACTTAATTTTAATTAATTCAATTATTTATAAAATTTGTTTTTATTAACAAAAGCTTAAACATATTGATACTGTGTTCCTCATTAAAATTAATAAGTTGATTAACATTTTGTTTTTGTGCTTTAGGGAGAACCTGACTGCTGGGTTTTCATACAAGGTCTGAGTTGGCTGCAACCATCATTAGCAGCTTCTCCTACATTTATTAGTGATTCATATCATGCTTCACATTCTCCTAATCGTCCTAGAGATAAAGCAAAAGCTTGGCTACATAAAAGGTATATTTAACCCTATCTAGACCGCACAATAATAAAATCTCAGAAGTGTAAATACAACACTAGGTTAGACGCACATGTACCACATGTGATGGCTTCATTCAATACACAGGTGACACGATCTGATGTATTTTTGAAGCCCTTACAGTTTACAGAAAAATCTGACGAGGTGGGATTTAGAAGTCTCGATGGTCAACTAGGCAATTTAAATGTTAATGCACGAATAAATGCAATGGTACTAAAATTGGACTTGTAAGTCCCGATGGTCAAGAAAGGGTTTAAACAATAATTACGATTAAACAAAATATTTTAGCTTATACTTGTTCAATAAAATAAAGTAATTTATTTAAAACACAAAATCTGGTCCCATGTACTTTAAAATATAGATTTTGTTTGTCCTTAAATACAGAGTTCTATTGAATGGATTTAAATGATTTTTATGTGGTTGTAAAGAGGACTTGTTTGGGGTTCTGCAAAAAAAATACTATATGAAAATGAAAATTGGTAGAAACCATAACAAGATTTTGTAAAGCAGATAATAAAATTATTGAATTTAAGTTTCAGTGGTGCTACTGTTCTGGTGGTGACTTTGCAAAGTTCAGCTATTTTTTTAAGGGAGTTGTTTATTTACGGGTGCATATCTTATTTCATGAAATAACAGTATAAAAGTTAATGTAATTGTGGATCAGTTGTTAAGAACAAATTAGTATTATTATGTAAATTAATTCACAAGTATCAGTTATTAGTTATAATTGACTTAATTGAATTAATTATCATTAGTATAAACTAATGATAATTAAACAGAATTAAATTTAGGCAATCAAATGACAGAATCTCTGTCTCAGCCTAAGATTTAAAAAAATTATGTAATCTATTTGAACCAGCCTGAGTTATTTATATACCAGTAATTTATTAACTAATACCAGAATGTATTTATATATACAGTATATTCATTAGTTTGGTCTATCATTTTACGGTTTGATTTTAATGCAATAAATCTGTTGATTTAATATATTAATATTATTGTATTGTTTATTGAAAAACTGTAAAAATAATACATATATTGAGGAAAAGGAAACTTGAATTTTTTGGACATGTGGCAAGAATTAAAAATAGCAGATTGACTAAACAACTTTTCGATATCATAATAAATCTCAAAACCAAACCAGCATGGTTCACAGGAACATTGAATGACCTTAAAGATGCAAAAATTGACGCGGAAAACATACAGAATAGGGAAATATTTAGGAAAAAAGCTAAGGAGTGATCTTTGGGCGAGAGAATGAAAAGAGTGAACCGCACAACATTGAAAAACTTAAGAAGGAAAGATCGAAAGAATAAAAATATGATTGGAGAAAAAGAAACATAAAGTAATTAAAATAGAGATGGCATGCTCTCTCTATAGGGCTATTTAGTAAAAAAATCTGTTGATGAATTCAATTTTAATGTTTTGACTAATTCTATTGAACTTGCATTATCAAGCACAAACTTGAGTTAAGCATGAGTAACACAGTAATTAAGAATGTGTTCAGTAATTGCTACTACACTGCTTATAGATTAATGTAACTTACAGTAATTAATTTAATTGTTTATCTTAACGGTTGTTATGTTTTTATAATTATTAAAAACAAAACATATTATTCATTTTACATTGCATAAATGTATTTAGGTATTGTTACATTAAAAAAGCAATGGACTGATTTCCCCATGAGGGATTGTCATACTTGTAACACAAATAATAATAAACTATTTAACTTTCCACAGTAGAATGAAAAAAATATTAAAAATAATTACTCCAAAGTCATGGATTTGAAAGTATAATAACTATGGATTGAAAAGTTTCATACGATGTAGAATAATGAAATAAACAAATATTAATTATTTATGATTATCATATTTTAATGATATTTAGTTACAAGAAAATTTAATACTATACAAAAAATAAATAAAATTAAAATACATTTTACATTATAAGAAAATACAAAAATTATTTTAAATTAATACAAGTTTTACATGAAAACCTGATAAAAATGGATGTTCTTTGTGAATGAATGTTATAAAAGAAAAGATTAGAAAAAAGTTTGTTGCAAACCCCAAAACATTTGGGGTTGGAAATAAGTGTAGTAACAGAAGATTCAAAAAGCAAAATAAAAGTGGCAAGGCAAATACTGATTTCTGTAGTTTTTATATTTGTACTATAGTACTGGTTATTTGCCATGTTTTCTTTTTCTTTTTGAATCTTCTACTACTGGACATATTTCGCCTCCAAATTTTTTGTCGTTTGCAACAAACTTTAAAATACATACCAAATTTTAAAAAACCAATAGCTGTCACAACTGCTCTTGATCTGACGAGAAAACAAGTACAAAAATTGTAGATTTTTAATTTTCGTTATATGTATTTTTGTCAAAATTTACCTTGAAGTTGTAATAATGATAGAATCAAGTTTAATGCTGTTTTTGTAGAAGAATTGTAAATTGTCGCTAAACCTATTGTTTAAAAGAGTTGTATACCTTCAAAAGTGGGAAATTTTGTTTTTTTTCTGAAAAAATCATTTTTTAGTTTTTTAAATCTCTGAAGATTTCTCTATAAGTCAGTATATTCATTTCCTTGAAAGAAAATATCTAAATTTAGAAAAAAGTAATTAAGAAAGATGTTCAAGTGTAAACAAAAATAAAAATCCAATAAAAAATTCTGATTTAAATTTTTATTAAGTAATTACCAGAGATAGATCAATGATCTTGGTATCACTACAAAGGTTTCTTCTTTCTATTGTTATGAAATATAAATTTTATCTATATTTATTTTCATTTTTAGTGAATTAGAGGAGTATAATTTCAGGTAAGGTTGAATTATGTAGTGTGAACGTTTTTATATAGTATATTTCCGAAAGTTTTAATTTCTTATGTGCCTTAAGCTTTAAATGAAAATATCTCAGGTTCTCCTGAAGATAAATTTAGGAACTCTTGTTAATTTTAAAAAATTTAGTTCTTTAAATCAGCATTTCCCAGCCTTTTTTCATTCCGGTACCGCATGACAAGGCTTTTTATTTTGACTACCCTTTTCTCAACCCCTAAATTCTCCTGCTACTTGTTTGGAGGGATCATTGAATTAGTGTGAGGAGGATGTGCACTTATTTATAAATGAAATAAGTGCACTAATTTGAGTGTCAGTTGGAAAGAATTCAATTCAGAAGTTTTACCTTTCTTAATTTTCTTTTATTCTTGTTATTGCATTTTTGGATTAAGGTACACATTAAGGCTGAAATTTTTAAAAAGTTAATTTTTCCATTTCCTTTCTTTCAAAATAATTTCTTAGCGAGTGTTTATGACCCAAATGGGATTGACATATAAGTTTCTGGGCCTTCTGGTTCTGGAGATTTTTGATAAGCAAGTCAGTGAACGGATTTTTTAATATTTTATATGTATAATATATAAATTTTGTTTTATCTATCCCACAAGTTACAGTAGTTTACTTTATAATAATTACAAATTAGTAAACACAAATTACACACTTTCTCCTATATTCACAGTATATAAAAGCTAATATTCTGTTGTGTAGTGGTTATGTGTAATATGCAGACGTCCGGGATTCGATTCCCGGCTAGGCCCTGGAAATTTTAACAAGTTACGAACCCACTGTTCTCGATGCATTAATCACTATGATAGTAGTTGCTAATTACCTAGTAGTTGATGTAACTTCAAATAAGCAAAAGATCTAGACTAATGAAAAACTTAAAACTAATCTTCTCTTGATATGTCAGCAATTCAAGCCAAGTAAAAGGTTGAGTGCTAGCACTGAATGACAGTTCAGACTAAAACGAGGCTTCCTGTAGATGGCTGTTTTAAGATGTCTAAACAAAACATATTTTGATTTATCAATGTACTCGTAGTATGCATTTACCAATAAAAAGGATTATTTATGATTTGAAGAGAATATGTGTAAGAACATTAATCTAAGGGGTACAGAACATTTTTCATTGTTTGTTTCCTTTCATCTCCTCTAATAAAACTAAATTGTCCCTTTGCAAAAAAATTCTTGCCCTAAAACAATTAATTATTGAACTTGTTTCAAAAGATTATTATGAGTAGTTAATCTAAAAGCTAAAATTATGTAGGCCTAGTGTTAATCTAAAAAACGACTATTATTCATATTTTTATTAAACTTATTTTCTTTTCAGTTTGGAATCGCACAGTTTATCACAAAAATTATCATGGCTGTTAACAGACAGAGAACATTTATCATCATGCTTTAACCCAAATGCAATTCTTTGCCAGAAAAAATATAGTGAAGCAATACTCATCTGTCTTCAGGCTGTTGAACAAAATCAGTTATCTCTATTGACTGATATAGACCCAAGCTTGGTAAATATTTTAAAAATTATTTAATAAAATATTAAAAATATTATGATGTTTATGCTGAGTTCTTTTCAGGATCTGGTTATTTCTTTAAATGAAAATTCCTTTTATATTTATAATAAAAATTTAATATTTACATATTAAATTATGTACATTAATTATTACAGTTATAATAACTAGAAAATTACAATAAATTACTTAACAGACTATATTTAGTACAAAATGTTTTCATTTTGTACTAACTTAATTAACTTTATCACTGCCTAAACACGAGTATACACATAGTGGGCTTACCATGCTTACATGCCAAATACGAGTTAACTCGTTTCGAAGTTTTAAATCGTATTGCCATACACGATTTAACTCGATTGGCATTGAAAGTGTTTGAATTGCCTCCAGTAAGTGTTACCAACTGTATTTACTGATTTACTGTTGACTTTTTTCTTCTTTGTCAACAGAATCAAGTATGTAGTAAAGAGATATTTTCATTTCTGCGTGGCCTGTTTTGTTTCTAAACACAAAATGGCCTCGATAATAATACTGATTTATTTTTATTCCTCTCCGATTGTGATTTAGCCGATATTGATAGTGATTGTGACATGGAAGAACAATCTAGTGTAATTAAACCTTCACATAAATGACGTAAAAAGGTTAGACCTACTTCGGAAAGCTACCAGTAGGCTTCCAATAAATTTATTCATGTTGTTCATGATTTTAGTGATACAAATAGTGGACAAATCTAATATAAATTTTAATAAATCTACTACAAAGAAATAATTTTAATCGATAAAACTAGTAAAAATTAAAATGTTTAAAAACTTAAGGATGCATCCAAAAAAATATTTAAAAAATCCCGGCTCACTGGTTTAACCCACGGTTTTATAACTTGGCAGTGAAAGGGTTAAAAAGAAATATGGCCATTTACAATCCCACACTTAATTAATTCTTACTTACAAATTAAAACAAGTTGTACACTAACTTCACATGGTTCAAAGCAACGCTGTCTGAAGAAAGGGTATCAGCCTTAAATAAAAGCAAATGTAGTTTCTTTCTAGAAGGACAAGGAACATAAAAGAACTCAATATAATAGAATAAGAGTAATATAAACTGACAGAACACAACAGAATAACTAATTCGGTACTAGAAAGACAAGTGAGGCACCTCCTGAAAGGCTATAAATTACAAATACACAAAAGCCATATAGAAAAAAACCATTGACTAACTGCTGTAAGTTACAGTAGCCTATATTTATGATCAATAGTAAAACGAAAAAGTGAAGAAATTTTTTCCCCCAAGACCAGCTTCTGTCTGCATGTGGTCTTCATGGTAGGGTATAACTCATTTCTGATTTGAAATATTTGAAATTTTTGATTTACTTATACTTTTGTTTTGTGCGTGTAAAAAGAAATAAATGAGTGACTGTCAATTGCACTCATTTATTGCCAAAAAAGAATTTTTGGTTGAGAGGTGGTTTGTAAATAATGTAATAAATTCCGTAAAAAGCATTAGTATTAATTAAAGTAAATAAAAATGTAGTAATTCGTCATTTGAATTGAATGAATTTTGTTGTGATATATCTTTATACGTTGTACAATAATTTATTGTATTTTTTTATTTTTTACAGTATTTGTTAAAATTTAATGTCACCAAATCACATCGACGTTGTGCATCATTTCCTGATGGAATCAGAGTTATTAGAGAAGAAAGTGAAGAAAAACGGCCTTCTGAAACTTCTAAAAAAGAATCTAGTGATTTACTGAATACTACATCAGCAGATACTTCTTCCACTCAAACCAATTTGGCTTTACCGGATGTTGTACGTTCTCGGAATATAGTAAAGTCAGAATCTGATAAAACAAATTTTGTGCTATTTATACATAAACCATGGCATAGTTTGCCTTGTTTATCTAGTGTTGATAAAACCTTTGCTGATGAGAAACCTACGTCTTCTTTGCTGAACAAAAGCAGAACTCAACCGTCATCTCCAGCCATCACATCTGTAAAGAGAACAAGCCGTGTTAAGAATGATAGTTTGTCAAATCGTTACCAAAAAGAAACCGAACCAATGTCAGCAAGTGTCCTTAAGATTGATTACAAAGAACTTCAGAAAAATGATTTTCCCAATCAAAAAATTAGTTCAAAAGTTAAATTAAAAAGTAGTAGAAGTGGTGATATTATCGCAATGAAAGACGTTCCAAAGAGTAGTCCAGTGCCTATAGACATTTCTAGTTCTAGACTTTCAGTGACATCACCTAGATGCAGTGGTTCAAGTGGAGGATTTGATTCTTTTGTGCCTAAACAAACAGAACGTAAATTGACTAAAAAGCGAAAGAAAGACTGTCCGAAATTGTTTAACGTGCCTCATAGTATTTGGGAGGAGGCAGATGATCATACAAACTCAATCGATGCAGTACGTAGCTCCTCTAAAGCTACGTCCAGATCTAAATCAAAATCTAGTTTAGTCAGATCTGCTCCAGAGCAACGATGGCAAGTTACTAGGAAAAAGAGTTTTATGGAAGATGGAGGAAATAGTGTACAGCCAATGTCAACTAGGTATTTCCCTCGTCCAACTCAAGGTCAGAGCTTAGCTAGCTTTCTTTCATCTTCTCAGTTTACGAGAGCAAATGCAGAACTCGATCGAGAAAATGCTCATTTTAGTATATCTGAAGCCATTATATCCGCCATTGAGCAAGTAAGTTGTGGTCTTTATTATGTAAAATATAAATAATGTTGATAAAATAATATACTGTAAATAAGGGAGTCAAAATTTTTTTTTTATATCTTTCTGTTGAATAATTTATTTGGTGTCATTGACGTTAAGATAGACAAATTCATTACCATTATATTATCTTGATGATGTAAAATTAAAATAATTAAGTGTAAGAAACGCTAGTGACATCTTGGCTTAAGAAACCTAATAAATTATTTTATTCTGTTGTAACAAATAATCGTTTCAATTCTAGTTTTTAAATATAAGGCTAGTTTGTGTTCTTTGAGTAATTTGATTAAGTTGCAAACACTGAGTGATTAAACATTTTAGTAAATGTTTACGCTGTTGTCATATCATAAGTAGGCCTAAGTTGATTTAATATTTTGAATTGCCGGAATGGTGGGAGGCATAGATGACTTAATCCTGCTATTCACCTTAATAGGATTTGGTGTTTTTTTTGTGAATTGAGTAAATAATAAATAATATGACTGCTAATTTACTTCTAGTATATTAAATGGATGAAATACTGACGTTAATTTACTCGATAAATAACTCAATTTATACAAACCAGACTGTCATAAAAATTTAATTTGTAAATATTGCTCAGTCAGTATACAGTGCACTGCAATATTGACTTTCTTTCTTGAATCTGGCATGTGTAAACTGACGCAAAGGTAGTAGTACTTCCTGCACAGGGCATTGTGGGAATAAAGTTACTAAGAAAGCTGAGAAATGTATTATAAATTATCTAACGTTTAACATAACCTAAAAACTAAAAACCTGTATTTTTATGAAAGTTTAATTTTTTAAAATTGTGTTGTATCAACATCTTGGTTGTTAGGGACTACATTAGGTGAAAACGTGTAATTATTTTACAGAACCTGGCCTGGAATCGGACCTGGGATTTCCACTTTTCAGTGTAGATATGCGAACTACTGGGTTAGCATTTTACCATGGAAGCGACTTTTTTAATGTTTATTTTAAGCTTTTGTGTCTTGTCGTAGGGAACATTTTTTAGTTTAAAATTGGGTGTTCTTTGGCTGTTATTTAAATTGAACAAATGTGGTTGTTATTTTCATTTTGAATATATATATTTAACATTTTTATATTTATATTAGAAGGTCAGTCCAATTATAGTTTGTCCAATCTGAATTGGCACGCGTAGCTATAGAGTTGTGATTACACCTCTCTTCATCCCTCGCCGAGAGGTACAAGTAACTCACAAACAACGTAACAGAAAATGAGAGAATTGTTTATTTATTTTTCTCAATTAGAAGGATAAAATGTTTAAACAGTCTTGTCTTAAGAAACACTTTTTACTTGTAGAGGTATTTGAGTTGATGCGCCAATTCAGTTTGGACATGCTATAACCAAGTAGTTTTTGAATATCTTTCACGAGTATATGATTTAGGTTCACTCCATTGTAAGCGAAATTCCTCATACATTTATTCATCACTAATTCTCTAACTTTCTAAATACCTAGCGGAAGGAAATTCAGCGCATTCATTCCTTAGGTGTTTACAGAAAAACTAAAGTATTTGCATTATGAATACTTTATTACTTACTTGCTTAAGAACTAAAAAGAGGGTTTGCTATCCTAACGCAAAATATGTTATTTCAAATGAGTTTACTAGGTATCTAGTAAAGCTTTTTAATTTTTATCATTGGCTCTTAAAGGATGTAAAAGTGGTGTAACTCTCCAATAGCAATTAATAATATTTCTGTACCTTTCAAAGAACTATAATAAAATTGTAGAAGTCACTAATAATATTGTTAAAGGGATATCTAGAGAAAATAAAGTTTGGAGGAAAGCAATAAAACAATATCTAATGTATTTTTCTGGGGCTTACAAATCCAGTTGGCACGTTTGCTCATTACAATGCTTAGTACGTCTGTGTTTTCTTCATTTCAGGTAAAATGTAATCGTTGGATGGGTCTCCTTGACGAAAATGTTGAGGAAAGTGATGAGGAGATAAATAATTTAAAACAACGTATTCGTATACGTCGTCGCCAAAAGCAAGAGGAAACATCTTCACGACATGCTCTACTAGGAATTGCATTATTAAGTGATGGAAAAACTGATAGTAAGTTTATAAATTAATATAACGTTTTTATGAATATACTATAAAAAATCTTTAAGTTTAAGTGTACTCAATTACAAATAAAATACTCAATTTTAATTAATTTTAATTATTTAATTAATTAAATAAATTAATAATTTAATTTTAATTATTAAATACTCAATTTTAAGTGTAAGTTTGTAATTTTAGTGCATTTGGAAAGTCAACCTTCTGCAATCAATTATAGTATGTTAAATTATGATCATTTTGTAATGTATCTTACATAAAACTTAAATAAATAAGAGGTTATTATAAAAATTGGTTCACTGGTGGACCTGCTATGAAATACCATTTTAACTGTTGTTTGTTAAGTAAATAACTCTTGTTTTTAAAGAAAACATATAACTGTATCTAATAAGATATTCAGATGTAAGTTCAGTATATGTTTCAGCAAATAATTAAAGTGATTTGCTGGTTTTGTGAAGATAAAATGTGTATAAAATATTTGTAATTGTCTCTTCTTGTTCTTCTTACTATCAAGGATTAGGCATAAGCCTGTTCCGAACTCACAAACCATCCTGCATGTCTACAGAAACATGAGACATTCCAACCCTTACATCTCGACTACTGCCATCATCTTCGAGGTCTTCCCACCTCCCTTCTTCCAACTGGAACATATTCCGTCACTTTTAGAGGTATTCTCTCCTCTGGCATCCGTTCCAAATGTTGCCGCCATTGATTCCGGTACTCCTCCACTTTTTCCTTCAAGCTAAATACACCCAACTCGGGTCTAATTTCTTCGTTATGTATTAGATCCAGTCTCGAGTAGCCCTTCACCCTTCTTAAAAACCTCATTTCAGCTGCTTGGATCCTACTTTCTTGGCGTTCGGTGGTAACCCATGACTCACTTCCATAAAGAAGGACTGGATTTGTGATTGTAAATTTTTATAATTATGTATATTTAATACGTGTGATTTTTTTCCATTTTACAGCAACCACTACTGATCAGAGTATCAGCCCTTTCTCATCATCGCCAGATGCTAGTTCTGATTATTTGTCTACTGATGATGTGGATGACTTAGAATTAGATCAAGTAACATCTACAAATTTTGAACGTCTTTCTAAGTCTGGTATGTATTATTACTATCTAACTATTTCAGAATAAATTCTTTACCTTTTTTTCTGCAGTTATCTGCAATAATTAATTTAGTTCATTTATCATCCATTGATTTTACCCAACATTATTGTTTCGAAGTAGATTTACGGACTTACATTTATGCCTTTGTATTAATTTTTGCAGTGTTACTTCAATATTACAACACAGCGTGTTATTATAATTTTATTTATAATTAAGAATTAATGAATTGAAATTAATTACAGGTTTATCTGTTTCAATGGCTTCATTGTATTCAGAAGCCGAAATTTCTAGGCCGTCACCTGCCATGGCAGCATCTCCAGAAATGAATGTTTCTGCAGAAGGAGTGGCTCTTTCTCTTCTTAGACAGTTTAGTGACAAACACCTTCCTCGTGCTTCTGATTTACAGTGGCTGGTTTCAGAACAAGATGCACCACAGCAGGTAAACTTGTCACCTTGGTGCTATTTAGGCATATGTAGTTTTTATTGTTACTGATTTATTATTCATATGGTATTTCTATGATTATTATTATTTCTATTTCATATAATGAAATGATGGTGGATCCACCGAAACACGTGTAAGTAAGAAATTAAAATAAAGGTGACGCCGTTTAAAAAGAAGGTTAGTGAAATTATTATATATTAATTCATTATATGAAATAGAAATAATTTCAAACTGCAGGATGCATTATAAAGATTTATTTTTGAATGAAGATTATTATTATGAGTGTATGTTGTAGATGTAATGTCACAGATGTGCTTATAAAGATACATTTGTTCTGTGCTGAATTAAATTTATTTAGAACATTAGCCAAGATGTTTTACCTTCTGGTGAAACAATTATTTTAAATGGAACAAATATTTACGTGATCTTTTTATTTTTTAAAAAATTTTTTGAAGACTTGGTTTAATCTAGGTTTAATCTATCTCTCTTTAATGCAGGCCACTATTTAAGGAGCTTAAATTGCTTACAGTTCCCTCTCACTACATTTTTGAGGTGATTATGTATGTTAGGCAAAATAATTTTGTGCAGAATTTCAATGTTCGCAATCATAACACGAGAAACAGAAATGATTATTATGTGGCTAATCACTCCACAAAATTGTTTGAACAAAAACCTACTTATGCAGGGAGAAAATTCATGAATAAATTACGCCAATTTTTAAAATGTTGTGAGGATTTGAATTCCTTTAAAAGGAATCTGAAAAATTACTTGATCGGTGAAACTTTTTATAGCGTACAAGAATTTCTTTCTTGATAGTAGTGATACATTGTATAATTCTTATATATATTTCAGGTGTTAAAGCTGACATGTCCTATACTCCTCCTGGAGTCTCCAGGGGGCAAAAAAAACTACTTGATTCTGTAATTAATGAACGTATAAAATAAATATACTTTATAAAAAAAAAACTACTTGATTCTGTAATTAATGAACATATAAAATGAATATACTTTATTGAACATGCTGAGCAAGTTTAAGCTTAATGAAATTAGTTTACTGTAAATGACTATACTTTTAACTCTTTCAGTACCAGCGTCTGGAAAACAGGACGTCAGTATATTTTTACGTAGTGATAACATCCGGTTTACTGGACGTCTGTAAGTGATACAGTACATACGGTCAGGTCTGGCATAATGTACCAATGTCCGGATAACCAAACATTTCCAAAAAACTTTTAGGTCAGGTCTAAACTTTAACGGTCAGGTCTGGCAGTTTTTCATCACTTATCTTCATGTATTATCCTTCTCACCGTCTGCATTGGCAGCAATTGCAAAACAATCAGATGTAAAAAACAAAAATAATAGTAAATATTAATGTTTATTTTCTGAGTATTCTAGTTTTTAGTGCCGCGAATAAAATATATTTTCCGAACCTTAGTTTAAATTTTCAATCAGACTGTACCGAGCGCGTCACAGTATTTCCATCTCATTCTAAATTGCTCTTTCTCACACAGCTGGTGTGCGCATCTCAGAGACCACTTGGTTTGAGTTGGGTTATAATTTTATGTAGACTGATTTAAACATGGCTGAATTTCAAATTTTCTTTTAATTAATGAAAAAATAAGTTTTGATTTCACTACAGATATCAATTAAATTATATGTACTTATTTCAATGAACTTTTTCTATTGCAGTTGTTACCTTTACCAAAGAGCTGGCCAGTAAGTCCTGATGAAGCAGAGGATCAAGATATGAGACAGGCTACTCCACTTCGTGGTACTACTGATTGGGCGCCACCTCGACCTCAAATAATATTTACTGCTCATCCAACTCCTGTGTAAGTGAAAAATCCTGTAATCAGCAAAAAAGGCTTGGATTTTTTTTTAACCTTATGAATAAGCTTAGACACTATTGACTTTTAATTGTTATTGAAAATTAGGAGTAACCTAGAGACTGCTTAAAATAATAATAATAATAGTTAAGCCCAACTTTGGTATCATAAGATTATAAAAAAATAATCATTTTCAGGTGATAAAGAACTTCAAGAATATTACATTTATTCTAAAAATTCACAAAATTGTTTTGGATCCCTTTTTAAAGATCCTACTCACTAGAAAAAAACTCATTTTTTGTAGTTATATTTTTAAATGTTCATTTTGTAAGTCTTGTTCTTATCTACAGCATAAAAAATAAAATAGAGTTCTATGTAATTAATAATAATAATAGGCCGCCTCCATTGCATAGTTGTTAGCAAGCTAGCCTATTAAGCAGAGGTCCATGGTTCGAATCCCAGCTAGCGTCTAGAAATTATTACAAGCCAAAACTCATCATTACAGTTTCTTAACCCACCGTTTTCGCTAATGACCATGCTGTTGATGTGATTAAATAAAAAAAAAAACCAAAAAAATTTTGTCTCAAATGTGTTGTATTTCACATCAAACTGTTTATGAAGTACTAACGTACTATTAATTATGGAATTTTATTATTAAAATAATTGTAGAGCCCAGCATTTTATTAATAGTTTTGATCTCAATAGATTTGCCCATAACAAGCAGAAGGAGTGTTAAATTCTTTGTACTCGATCAGCTAGTTTCAGGGCTACAAAAAATAATTGTTTCTTATCACATAGTCAGTCAATTATATGAATGAAGCATTTAAGAACAGAAGAGGTTGAGGTGTAAAAGACGCTAGTCAGAGTTATCTCCTCTGAGAGTAATGAATTTCATTACACAGCCTAACTCCTGTGGTGAATGAAATGAAGGTGGCATTTGCAGGGTGGAAAGTAGATGCTTTTCGGAGGGCCCTGCATACTGATAAGCACACTTTTCCACTCACTGAGGAAGGCACTGGTAAACCACCTCACTCCTTGTTTTACTTAGTAAAGTGTTCAAACCAGCCTTTCAGCTGATGACCTAAACAACAAATCAATAGATTGCACTGAATTTGTCAGTGTTCATTTTTAATAGTAACTGGTAGATTTTGTGCTTAGTTGTTTACAAATTTACTAGAAAAATTTTTTCATAAATAATTTATAAGGCAAACCTTTACTTGTTATCATTTAATTTAGAAATTTCATTATATTTAGGCTTATATGATATTCAAATTTTTTAACTGATTTTTCCATGTTTATACAGACGTAGAGTTTTGATGACAAAACAGAACTACAGGTGTGCAGGTTGTGGAATGAAAGTACAAATAGATTACGCACATAAATATAGGTACTGTGAATATTTAGGCAGATTTTTCTGTACCGGTTGCCATACAAATCAATTCGCTATTATTCCTGGCCGAGTGCTTACAAAATGGGATTTTAACAAGTATGTATGAATTACTGTATTTTTGTTTTGTTTTATCATGTTTCTTTCTTGTTTCGTTTTAAGTTCGTTAATAAGTGATGGTAACCTCCAAGACAGGATTAACCTTTGAAGTTACCTAATTTCCATTCTATGTTAAGGATAACATGTATTTCATCTTATTTTTGTGTTAAAAATTTTTGAACTGTACGGTTTTGTTTTTGAATTGTTTATTTTTTCTGTTTTATTATGTTTTAAAATGTTGTATTTTATGAATAAAATTATTTTTCCTTGACTTTGTAATGTAAAAATACTTGTTTATAACATACAGTTTTTGGAATTAAGTTTCTCTGTGATCAAGCTTGGTATTAGAACAGGGGACACATTTTACAATCCGTTAATCGGAATGAAAATTAGTTTATTGAGCTTACATAAAACTAAGTTTTAAATTTTTCAAAGATGAAGAAAACAAGAGTTTGTGTTCTGTAAGAATGCTATATTAGATTTGCAAGTAAATTAGACAGATGTCATATATAAGCTAAGTGTTTATGTATTTAAAATTGTCCATAATAATACATTATTGTAATTTCCAGTACTTTTAGATATATTATGTGTTCAGGAGCAAGTCACAATGGTGTCTACAGTGAGGCCATAAAACAAGTTAAGCTGAGTGACACCCTTGTTTAATCTGATTTTAAATATGGTTCTGGTTTACCTAAAATGAACTTGGTACCATCAAGTTCAGATAATGATGTCCCTTGTATACATATAAAATTCAGTATTTGCTGTGTAAAACAGGTGCTACAATAATCATGTGGGTTGCCTCTTTGGCCCAGTGAATGCTACACTGCAAAACTGAAGTTAAAGGTTTGATTTCTAGCTAGGGTCTTGAAAATTATTAAAAATTTAAACCCACCGTTCTTAAACCAAGGTAGTTGCTAATAACCAAGATGTTTATCCAACTTAAACTAAAAAGAAAAGAATAATGTATTTTAAAATTGTGTTGAAATTTTAATATATGCTTCTTTGCATGTTAACAAACTAAAATTGTTAAAAATATAATTTATAGAATTTTATTTAAAGGAGAAAACAATTTTACTTGGAGAGGAAACACTAGGTAAAAATTTATGAAATCTAAAAATTTTGTTCCATGATGAACATCCTGTGGAGTGTAGATGTCTAATTAGATGATATACATTCTCTTATGTATTGTATTGTTTAGAATTATGTAATGTATAGAGAAAAAAATCAAATACACAATAGATGACTCTCACCTGAGTAAAAAAGTCAGTCCTTTCAGATGCCATGTACGCGTTATCAGTTGCAATATAAATATATAAATGCGTGCACTCTTTCATCAATTTGTCATGACTAAAAAGCACTCCATTTTCCATGACAAACTGACAAAAGGTGCATGCATTGATGTATTAATATTGCAACTACATGATATCTGAAAGGACTATTGACTTTTTTAATCAGGTGTGAGTTATCTATTGTAGATTTGGTGGTTTTTTTTCTAATTATCTGGCAAACCTGAATGTAATATTTTTAAATTCACCTAAAAAATTATAAAGGTTAATAAAATGAATAACAGTTGTATGTTTAATGTTACAGATATCCTGTTTCAAGTTTTTCATTCAGATTATTGGATCAGATGTATAGTGACCCGCTGTTTAATGTTAATGATCTCAATTCACGTTTATACAGAAGAGCTCATTGCCTCGAAAAAATACGTTTCTTACGTCTCCAGCTTTTCTACTTAAAAGATTTTCTTCTTACTTGCAGATTTGCTACAGAGTTAGTACATTTATTCAATAATTTTTTAAGTTGTAATTGTGGTAATTATGAGAATTTGTTGCGTTGATTAAAATTTGTACCATTATTTTATGTACCGTACAATCGGATGACTTTGGACAATTTCAAACTTTAACTTTGAGTGTAGAATTTGATTTACACAATTAATGCCTCTAATATGTATTAAAAGTAGGGTGTTGGTCCCTAGATACTATTTCCATTTGTTAAAATGTCAAATAAACATTCCATTGTACCTTTTTTTTATTTTTTTATTTTTGTCCAAAGTCACCCTCAATCTCCGGGTGACTTTGGACAGGCATGCATTTCTTATGGCAACTCAAAGTACACCAATGATATGGATGACTTTGGACAGGCTAATTGTTTTTTAAAAAAAAGGGTAGTATTTGCAATGAAAACACATTTATTTTCCACTAAAAAATTAACATATATAACAATTACAAAACCTGTAACCTACAAATAATTTACAATTCGTATGGGAAAGAATACCTTCCTCGTTTTACAAACAGTGGTTTTACTACTTTGATAATCTGATTCATTGTTATTTCACACTCATCTGTTTCGGTAGGAAATACATAAATGTTCATCCCTGAAACCGATTTTCTCAAGAAGGAACATGTAATGTCTTTAGGGGTTTTTTTTACAATTTGACATAAAGTTTTTTCTAATGGTTTTGCTTTTGGTTGAGTAATCTAACCAAACAATGAGGAAATCATTCACATTTAAGTTATCATAATGAATATCTTCATCTTGAAGTTCGTCTTCATCCTCTGATACTGGTACCACCGGTATGTTCTCACTCTCATCTGAATCGTACCGGTAGCTGTCGTCAAGTAGGCCTTCTGGTTCTGGGTCGTCAACTTCTTCCTCTTTTTCCTCTTGAGTTTTTTGTTTCTTTTTCGTTCCTGATGTTGAAGGCTTTATATTGACATTATTTATTGGTACAGTGGACTGTGGAACTTCTTCGACATTAGCTACACTTCTCCCTGCTGGAACATTGATCTTCACTCTTTTCTTTTTTTGTGCACCAAGAGATGTTTCCTTTTGATGTAATTCCTTCATAAAAGTCTCAAATGCAGAATCAATACTGACCAATGATTGATTTTGTTCTCCATCTGTATTTGCTGGTGTGTCTGGTTTTGGGATGTGCCTCAAGACCTTATCAGGGTTGAAAGGAAAAATTCCTGTCGCACTGAATCCAGACACCATGTTCTTTTCCCCTTTACCTTCCTCATTCATCTCTTCAAGACATTTCTTTACTAAGTGAGGAAATTTATCCTTTGGTATAGTGCCCCTATTCTTGTTCTTCCAGTCACTTAGAACTGATCTCCATTTTACCTTTAAGCCCTTAAAACATGCCACATCTAAAGGCTGTGTGACATGTGTACTATTTGGTGGTAAAAAGGAAAATCTTACGTTATTTTCGGCACATGAGGATATTACTTTTACCGAGAGATGGCTTGATAAATTATCCCCAATTAGAACTTTGGGAGAGTCAGCTTCTAATGTTTTAAAATATGGTAGAGCAATGTTGAAGTACCAATCTTCAAATATCTCGGTTGTGAACCAGCCAGTTTTTGACCTGTTGTACCGAGCACCTTTAGGCCCCATTGATGTCCAACTTTCATAAAGGTGCTCTGCCTTATAGACAATGTATGGAGGTAACCAGTGACCAGTAGCAGTTCCTGAGAACATCACTGAGTATGATTGTTTAGATGTGTCAAGAATTTTTGTGGGATGTTTTGTCCCTCTCCTGCAAATTACCTTCTTATTTCCCGGGTCGTCTGTTAAGTTGCTTTCATCATAATTAACTATGGCTTGAGGATGTACATCTTTTACAGTATCTTTTAACTCTTGAAAGTATTCTTTAACAGTCTCATATGTCAATGATGCACGTGCACGCTTTACATTTTGAGCCCATCTTTCAGACAGCATGTCACTATGTCGCTTAAAAAAACCAGTAATCCAATCTTTTCCAGGTAGGTTATTTTTGAAAGGTTTAACAGTAATTCCCCGTTCGTTTAAATATGATTGAACAATTATCTGAACATCAAATGATGTTAAAGGGAAGCCCCATGTACTTGCAATAACAATGTTATCCCGTATTTTAAGTTCTTCTTCGGCTGACAGAGCACATTGACCACCAACATTGGATGAATGTTTACCTTTGGCTTTATTATCAATTGTTGATTTTGGGATACCATACTTTTCACTTAAATACCTTAATGATTTCCCTTTTAACCTTTCTGAGACAGCTTTATTTACCTGATCCTCTGTGAAATTGCCATACCGCCTTCCGCCAATTTTTTTTTTATATTTCCCCATCTTAAGTAGATACCTGGAACAACACAAATTACTGTAGAGGTTTGTACAAAACATAAATAATAACATTAGTAATATGTAATGATCAACATTTGTACCTATTAGTGTGTTTTTTTTCAGTTGTTAGGTAGGAACAAAATATGCAAGGTGACTTTGGACATGTCCAAAGTCACCCGCACAAATGCCTAAATAAATTGATAAAATCATAGAATATTTTCATGATGAAATATCAAACTGGGCTTCCTATATGTGTTGTACAACTATATAAGTTAACTGTAAGTAACTAAAAAATATATGTTGTTTCATTAGTCTCTTACCTGCAACAGAAGTTTTGAAGGTCGTGCAAAAATACGTTTTTCAATTGTCAAATTCAATTTGAGGTTAGGAACTGAAAACATGAATTGCAATCTGTACAACAATGTGGAAACAGCTGTCAGACATCAGTGCTACCAACTGATACTTTGGAAGTGAAAATAAATTCATTTTTGGAATTGTCATAGACTACCAAATAAAATAGATTTTTTTGTCCAAAGTCACCCATGTGTCCAAAGTCACCCGATTTTACGGTACTATTGGCTTTATACTTGTCAGTTTTTGCCTTGTTTGCAACAGTAGTTCACAATCATTCTAGATATGCATAGTTATATATTTCATGAATAAATCTTTAAAATGCTTCCTCCATCTTGTAATTAATCCAAAGGAAAAAAAAACTGTACGTTTTCACTTACATGGTTTTTGTTTTCTGCTTCTTTAAATTTCTTTTCTACACTTACATATTCCAGTAGAAAGAAAACCATACATTCGGTAGGATAGAATATCATGTTATTGTAATAGAACCATGTAATTCAATCAAAATAAAATTGAAACATGAGGTGCTTTATATGTACAGGATATCTTTTAAAAGTTAGGCTAAACTCTAGGAAATGATTGTATAGCTAAAAGTAAGAAAACAAATTATGTTCATATAGCCTAAACATAGGCATAAGTGAGTTACTTACGGCTGGCAAAAAATTTTGGTTGGAATTCAGTTTCCTTGGTAAAATGGGACTGTACTAAAATTTTCAAGGTGTCAATTAAGAGACAAATTTTGTCGCATCTTATGATTTTTAACTCAAAAATTCAGTACAAAAGGTCCCAGAACTGTATCTCCCATAGTTTTAAAGATACCTGACATAAAACATAAAAATTAGGGGTAAAAATAACCCTAGATTTTGGTTAATATTCAACTCTTTAAACCCCAAAAAGCTGGTTGAGCCAATTTGAATTTTTATGAAAGGCTGCCAAGAGCCAATGACATCAGCTCTTCATATATTGTGCTGTATTTTTAATATTTTTCAATAGATCGCGTTCATATTTTAAAGGACAGTAGTATAATATGTGTCTTACAATATACTCTGCATTAGCCAAACATATCAATTGTTTTGGTTTTTACAAACATCTACAGTTTTGAGTACACCAATAGGAGTGAATGAGTTGAATGAACAGGTTAAATTTAGTAATGATGAAGTGATATTGACTGCTGCTGCTATCTACAGTAAATATGAGAAGGGATAAATTAAAAGAAATTAATTTTAAATCGGTTTTATACAAATGACTGAAGATGTATCATCTTCTATAGATTTTAAATAAGTGGGAAAAAAATTTTTTAGTTTCAATCATTTTATTTACTCTGATGGTGGATCCACCGAAACACGTGTAAGTAAAAATAAAAATGAAAGTTGACGTAGTTTAAAAAGAAGGTTAAAGAAATTATTACATAAATTCATTACATAAAATAGAACCAATAGGAGGAGTGTTTGTTTTGGTTATATCTATTCTCAGTGGGACTTACATACGAGTTTATTACTGTGTGTTTGTAGGTTATGTATAATTATTGTTATTTTGCAGTTAAGAAAAGAAAGCCCTTTCTTTTGATATAATTGAAAATATCAAAAAATATTAAGACTTCTCCCTACAGTTTTGAAAATGAAAACTTTTTATTTTAAAATTTTGTTTTAACTTCAAATTTATTGAAACTATTTAAACTTTTTTCTATTATTACTTATATGAGCAGAAAGAGCAGAATTTAAGGTAAAAATTGATTCCAAAAGCTTTCTTCTGTGTCAATTCTGAAATTTTTAATAACAATTTTTCAAAATTACCTGGTGAAATAACAGGATTGTAGCTTGGTATTCTTTGGACTAGTACGTACAAGCAGTTTGGCAGCTGGGTTAATATACATTATTAAATAAATATAAATATTATTAAATAATTTAATATTAAATAAATATTAATAATGAAATATTTTATTTTTTTAAATCAGCATATAGAGAATTAAATTTTGAGAAAATTGACATTCACCAACTTATTTGATTATTAAAACGATTTTTCTTATATCTGAAAAGGATTTTGAAAATCTCAGGTTTAAATCATTTGTGAAAGATTTTTTTCAAATTTTTTACAAAAAACTAAAAATTAATTAGATATTTTGTATTAATAATTTTATGACCTATCTGTAGACTTATTTATTATTTTACTGGATTGTTTTATAGATTAGGAGATTTGATCCAAAATGAATCTCCGTATATCTATATGGAACCAGATGTTTATTCTCTTCAGGATTTGATAAGCGCAAAAAGTGGAGAACTGGGTACAAGACTGAAAGATTTAATTAACTCAGCCACATCGCATGTAAAAGACTGTCAGGTAATATCTTCAACTTTTAATTTTCTTTACTATATGAAAAATATAACACCTAATAAATTTAATTAAATTAAATATCTTCTACTTAAGCAATGTGCGTAATGAAAATCAAGTTTTTTAGCTATTCAACTATTGAAAAATAAGGCATCTCCTTCTAGATTAATGAAAACAATAATTTTTTAGGTTTTTTTATCACCGTGTAAATTTAATAAACAGTATTTTAAATTTCCTGATTCTCTTAGATGAGGAGTGCTTGAAAAGAAACTGAAAGTCATTGTTGTGAAGAAGACAGTGATTATATATGTATGTATACATCTCACCATCGTTGTGACGTTTTTTCGGATTCCCTACTCTGTGGTGTCCACCTGAAGGAGCTATAATTTTAAATTATGGAAACAGATATAAATTTCATGTAAAATAGGGGTGGAGCCTGGCTTCCATTTTAAATTTTGCCAAGTATTCACGTTAACGCGAATTATAAGAATGAGAAAAATTAGTTTTATTTCACCAGCATTACTAACTCCGTCCAAACTGAGTGGTTGCCGTGTCCAGTATATGTTATGTACAAATGAACATCACTGTTGTGTCAAATTCATGTAACATTTGTTGAATCAAAGACGTACTAAAGTCCAACAGGGTTGCCAATACCGCTGGCTTTATCGCGCCTTTTCAACTGCGGTATAACTAATTGCTATTAGTTTTATTTATGTTATAAAATGAGTATTGGCACCAGTTATATCCATATTATATTTTTTTGTTTGGTCATTATTTATTGTTTAAATGTATACTAAAATATTGAATATTTTCTTAAAAGTAATGTCTTCTGGTATTGAGTGTCGTTGTGTTCACCAAAATTAGTTTACTTTATATTTAAAACTGTTCCAAGAAAAGAACAATGAACATAATTGTGTTTGTTTTAAGTAAGGTTGCTATGTAATCGAGTAACAGCTTTGGTTACAAGCCGTGTACAACTGTCAAGGTTAACCAAAATAACTTGAATTCGGATAACATCACCAATAACAGATTTAATTTAGATAAATATGGTTCCAATAACACGAAATGGAGACAAATATTACACAAACGTTAAACTAACAGCTTTCTCTCAATAAAATGTTAAAAAAAGTACACCCGAATGATTCACAGCTAAAAAATTCAATTTTGTATGAAAATAAAATTCCTGTTAGCAATTTACAGGATGACTCAGAACTATATGGCAATCTCGGTAGCTCATTCTATAGCTAAAAATAAAAAAAAGTTCATACAAACATAGGCTCAAAAACCCTTCATTAGCAAGTTATACAGGGTCAAAGATTTCGCCAAGAACTCAGAACCCTCGGTGAAATGAGACTGTATAGACATTTTTAAGGATGTAATAAAGAGATAAATCTGTTGGTTCCTTATGTATTTTTACTTGAAAAATTGAATAAAATTGGTTCCAGTAATGTACCTTCATTAGTTTTGAAGATATCTCATGTAAAATACTAGAATTGAAGCTAAAAGTAACACATTTTTGTCTTTAACTGAAATTACTTTTATAAATAGTAGATTAAAATGTATTTTTTATTATTTTAATTTGTAGAAAATTTTATTCAGATGATTTGTGTAAATTACTTAAAAAAAATTGAATACTAGATATTGAAATTTAACTTTATTTAAAAACAAAACAAACGTATTTGTGAAGAACATTTTTTGAACCACACCTTATCTCCTACGCAATACCCCGATGATGTTGCTGCTAGATCGTAACGACTCTTCATTTTTGTGTAGCACAAATTCAAACTAGTTCGCGCAAGTTGGTGGATAGTTCGTAGTCGTTCTTCCATATCACTGACGTACTCCACTGGAGCATTTGGTCGATCTGGAGGGGCACCAAACACTAAATCACAGGGCAGTTAAGATCTCTTCCGAACACCATTTCTGCCGGACTCCAACCAGTCGCCTGATGGGTTGCTGAACGATAAGCCAACAAGAATATAGGCACTTTAGTATCCCAGTCCTCCTGGCTCTCTGATACAACTTTCTTCAGGTACTCTACAAGAGTACGATTGTAACGCTCCACCATACCGTCTGATTGTGGATGTAACGGCGTTGTCCTGGTCTTCCTCATCCCCAGCAACTGACAAATATCCTGAAGAAGTTTCGACTCAAAATTCCTACCTTGGTCACTATGAAGCTCCAAAGGGACACCGAAACGACAGATCCAATCTTTTACCGATGCTCCGTCACTGTAGCAGCTTCTTGGTCTGGAACTGGATACACCTCCGGCCATTTTGTAAAGTAGTCCATTACCACAAGAAGATAACGATTTCCGGCTGCAGAACGAGGAAATGGTTCAAGAATATCCACGGCAACCCTTTCAAATGGTGCGCCCACAGTGTACAGCTGTAGTCGATCCCTGGAACGAGTCTTCGGACCCTTGCTTGCAGCGCACGCATCACAACGTCGACACCACATCTCCACATCCGCCCGACAGTTCACCCAGTAAAACCGCTTTCTTATTTTCTCTAGCATCTTGTTGACGCCCAGATGACCACCGGATGCCCCACCATGGATCTCTTCCAAAACTTCGGTCGTTCTGTTCTTCGGTAGTATCTTCTGCAGTATACTACTCTTGCCATCGGCTGACTCCCACCGCCAGCTCAAGACTCCATTCAACACTAGCAAAGAGTCCCACTGAGCCCAGTAACTCTTATATGCCGTACTCCTCATCGAGATTTCACTCCAGGCA
Source organism: Catonia carolina (assembly GCA_035578175.1). Classification (NCBI taxonomy): domain Eukaryota; kingdom Metazoa; phylum Arthropoda; class Insecta; order Hemiptera; family Achilidae; genus Catonia; species Catonia carolina. Next base: position 48,790,254 of record JAQMRL010000002.1, read on the forward strand.
GGTCGAGAATCTTCCTCCTTTTCTTCTAGGATGTGGCGAAGATCTTCTTCCGCTATCTGGTCTCGGCGCAAAATGTCATCGTGCCAATCACAGGATGACTGAATCTGTGTTCAGTTCACGGTAATACTGTTATGTCCCTCCAGCTTCATGCAATGCTTGCAGCCTTCTGGACACGGTCTTCTGGATAGAGCGTCAGCGTTGGAATGCATTTTTCCTTTCCGATGTTCAATTTTAAAATCATACTCTTGCAACCGCTGCATCCAGCGTGCCGTCTGTCCTTCCAGGTTCCTAAAACCGAACAACCACTGCAGAGCAGAGTGGTCCGTTCTGATAGAAAATTCTTGGCCATACAAGTATTTATGGAAATGATCAACAGTTTTCACAATAGCCAGTAACTCCTTGCGAGTGACACAATAATTCCGTTCTGCTCGTGATAGAGTCTTGCTGAAATACGCAATGACCTTCTCTTCACCGTCTTGTATCTGAGACAGCACTCCTCCAATACCAACATCATTGGCGTCTGAATCGATGGTAAATCGCTCGCCCAGCCGCGGATACGCTAACACTGGGGACGTACATAATGCCTCCTTTAGAGCACAAAATGCCTGTGTAGCTCGGTCACTCCAATGAAAATGTCTTCTTTCCTCAGTCAACGGCTTTGACAGATTGTGGTAATTACGAACGAATCTTCTGTAATACGTGCATAGTCCCAGGAAACTCCGAAGTTCAGTTTTACTAGTTGGTACAGGCCAGTCCTTAACGGCATTTAACTTCTCTGGATCCGTGCTGACGCCATCCCTGGATACTACGTGGCCCAGAAACTTCACTTCAGTCCTAAAAATATTGCACTTTTTAGGAGTCAATTTCAGGTTTACTTTTCTTAACCGGTCAAACACCTTCTCCAAATTCGCCTTATGTTCACAAAATGTTTTACCAATCACGATGATGTCATCAAGATAGACCAGGCATACCTCATACGAAAGACCATGTAAAACCATTTCCATTAATCTCTCAAACGTAGCAGGTGCATTGGTAAGACCAAACGGCATCACTGTAAATTGCCACAAACCTTCACCAGTAGAAAACGCTGTTTTCTCTTTGTCCTCCGGGTGGACCTCCACCTGCCAGTAACCGCTCTTCATATCCAGTGTTGAGAACCACTGCGATCCTGCTACAGTATCTAGAGTATCATCGATCCTCGGCAAAGGGTAGCTGTCTTTCTTTGTTACGTCATTTAGTCTTCTGTAATCGACGCAGAATCTTAACGAACCATCTTTTTTCTTTACCAAGACTACCGGCGATGACCACGGGCTACTCGATTCCTCAATCACTCCTTGTTTTTCCATGTTTTCCAGCTGGTTCCGAACATCCTGTTGCTTTGCGAAAGGAACTCTCCTTGGCCGCTGACGAATAGGTAGTGTTTCGCCTGTATCGATTTTGTGATAAGTATAATTTGTTCTCCCTATATCCGTTTCACTTGTAGAAAAGATGTCCATATACTTTATCAACAACTGCCGAGCCTTCTGTCGTTCCTTTTCCGTCAGTTCACCAGCTCCTTCCAGCAGTACATCAAGGATTTTTCTTTTCTCCTCGTTCAGTCTTGGTTGAATAACGGCTCTCTCGTCGTTTTCGGCTATCCATTCAACTGGTTCGCAACGTCCTATTACTTGCCCCGGCTTCATCACTTTACTTTCACTAGTCACATTCGCGACCCGTACCGGAATGCAGGTAGTCTCCTGGACGAGACTTCGACCAACCAACAATCCGTCACATTTTTCCAAATTATCCGGCTCCGTGATAAGAAGTGATGACGTGACTTGCTCTTCCGGAAACATTTCAATTATACGCTCAGTCATAGGTGGTACTACTTCTTCACTTCTAACCAACAGCCGAACCAGTTTATTCGTAAACTCACGAGCATGCCGATTAGGTTGCAGACATACACTCTCGTTTCCGATATTAACTAACTATCTTTTAACATTTATAACAAAATTATAAACTCTCATGATGTCCAGCCCAACAATAAATTCATCCGAGATCGGTGCGACAAACACTACAGCCCTAATTCTACGACGGCCGAAAGCGATGTCGACATCCGCTTCACCTTGTACTGGAACGGTCTCCCCACATGCTGTCTGAAGGACGAAACTTCTGGTTGTCTGTTTAACAACATCTGCTGCCACCATATCTGGCCTGATGACGGATGATGTCGCACCGGTGTCGATAGTTAAAACACATGACCGTTCGTTCACGCGGGCGGGCATCATAAGACTATCACCATCACTTTTCAGTAGTGTAACGCTTACAACAGAGTCTGGAGCATTTGGTTTAACATACGCCCCGCCGTGTCAGCTCGTCTTAGTTTTCCGACTGCGTACTTACTGAAACCTGACGACCTCCCTCAGCCGGCTTTTTCTCTCGGCAGTCCCGTCTTAAATGGCCAGACTTGCCACAGGTCCAACACATATAGTCTGCTTTCGGGCTCCTTTTCGGACAGGTTGATCTCACTTGGCCGGCCTCTCCACAATTCCAGCATTTGATTTCCTGGCTCCAAATTTCTGATCTTCCACGGGTCGCTTTCTGTTGAACAGTAAACTCGCGAACTGGTATCGAACGTGACGCTATCGTAGCCGCTTCCAGCGTCAAAGCCTGCACTATAGCTGCAGCCATAGTCCGATGGTCACTTAGCAGGAGCAGCTTCTTCATCTCTTGATCCCGTAGACCGTCCACAAATGCCTGCGTAGCAAGTTGTTGTTGGATATCTACCGGTGCCGAGTGATAAGCCAGCTGGCCTAACCTTTCCACTTCCGCAGCAAATTCTTGAACAGACTCGCCTGGTTTCTGATTCCGATGTTTCAGTTGGCAGCGGTACACGTTTTGTAAATGACTGTCACCGTACCGCTGCTCCAGAGCTGTTACAATACACTGGTAGCTGGCGTTTCCCGCGGGAAAAGTTCGCAGCAAGTCCGCTGCAGATCCCCGTAACGATAACATAAGGTCGGCCTCCTTCTCCGACTTGGACCAGTTATTAAATTTTGCAGCTGCTTTGAACTGTAACTGATAAACATACCACGACATACTCCCATCATACTTCGCCGGCCGCATTGGCGAAGTTGGTAACGTGCTCGCCTCTCATCATGCGGTCTTGGGTTCGAATCCCATTCAGGCAAGGCATTTTTTCATACGTTACAAAAAATCATTTCATCATTCACCGTCTGCATTAGCAGTAATTGCAGAACAGTCGGACGTTAAACAAAAAAAAAAAAAAAAAAAAAAAAAAAATACTCCCATCAAATATCGGTACTTTTACTCTATTCACCGATTTTTCAAACGATGATGTATTTCGGAAACTGCGCTCGGTAACATCTACGGGCATAACAACATCCGTAGCAGTTGCATTTATTTCGTTAAATTCCGGAATTCCTTTCCGTAAATCCCTTCCGATCTCCTCCTTAAACTTCCTAAATTCTTCATCTATTTCCTTTCTAATATTTTCCCTGAACTTACAAGATTCTTCTTCGACTGTTACAATTTTTCACTTATTTTGTCCATACGTCCTTCAAACTGTTCTATTTTTCCTTTTAAATGATCAAGATTTTGATTTAAGCTGTCCGTAAAATTTTGAAGTTTAACACTTTGTTCTTCAAATTTAGAATTTAATTTGTCTGTTTTTAAATTTAGATTTGCGTTTAAACTAGCAATAAGAACTTTTAATTCTTCCATTTCTCTCAGTTTTGTTCGCGTCTCCATAAATCAAAACAAAGGTTTGTTTACCAATACCTAATTAGTTTACAAAATTACTGACAGCGAATTATTAGAAATTTATCCCGCTTCTGACACCAATGTTACAACTCGTTATAGTAAAGTAAAATTGTAAACTTTAATTTAATTAATTCACATAAAAAAATGTTTATTTAACAAAATTATTTGACAACAAAAAAACTAACCTTTACTAACAACAACGAATATAATGAGTTTATGAAAATAAGTTCTTAAATAATTAAAACAATGAAATTCACGCAATTTATTAACAATAAAACAAAATAAAATAATATCCCTTACCAAATTAAACATTAAATACAATGTCTCATGACAAAATAACAAACTTCACCGTAACGAAGAATCCTGTACAATTTAGATCACTAACACGTCAGCCATTCAAACCGCGGCCGCGTCCAACAATGGGAACCTTCGTTTTTATATTTAACCAGTCAGCTGTTTTATGAGAAGCTGATTTTATTTGACCAGCTGATTTTATTTTCGCCACTTCATTATAACAATATTTTCTCCAAATATAATTATATAAAATGTACCTTAATTTACCATTTACAAAAGTAAATTCACGTTAAGACAAAAATGTGTTATTTTAGCCCCAATTCTAGTACGTTACGTGAGATGTTTAAAACTCTTGAAGGTACATTACTGGGACCAATTTTATTCAATTTATCAGGCGAAAATACATAAGAAACCGTCAGATATGTCTCTTTATTGCACCCTTACATGTATTAATATGAAGTACTCAAAATTCACCGTACAGAAGGATTTTTCCCATATTTATCATTGTTTACAAAATTGATGTAAGTTTTGATTCTGTTTTACTCATATTATTGGATTAATATTAAGTTTTTCATGTGTTTTAGCAGATTTATTATAGGAAATCAGTTATTTTTAGTAAATGTCAATTTGAAGTTTTTTAAGAAATTGTGTCTGATGAGAATAAGATTTGATCTACTGCAGTGTGATTGTTGTATTGATAAAAACTCATTAATTTTAAGTCAAAAGTTCATTGAAATTTTTGTATCATTTTTTTAGTTATGTCAAGTTCGAGGATTCGTCTGTGAAGTTTGTAGATCTCAAGAAGTAATTTATCCATGGGAATTAGAAAAAGTAGTTCGTTGTGTAAATTGTGGTGCTTGTTTTCACAATGTGTGCTATTCTCCAAAATTGGCTTGTCCCCGTTGCGTTAGAATATCTAACCGCCAAAAATCAGAGGGACAAATGTAAATAAAATTATACTCTTATAGAATAAGAAATATCCTGTGATAATATTATTTACATTATGCATTTAGATTAATTTTTGTGTGGAAGAAAATTTTATAACGATAAGAAACAGCAAATTGTATTGGCCATTTTATTAATTTGTGTACTCTATGGAATACATTACCTGTATAATTAAAAATAATTTGGGAATGTATCGGCTCAGTGTACCAGATAATTTGGTAATGTCAATTCATACTTTAGAATTATGGTGCTAGTTTTTAATGTCTATTTGATTTCCTACGCTTAGGAAGTTTTAATCACAACTTGCAAACATTGTCATAAGCAGGCTTTTTGTAAAGTGGTGCCTAAACTTTTGTTTGAGAGAGGCTATCGGTCAATCTGGGTCTGGGAATTCTCTCTTGCAAAATTCTTCAAATTATGGGCTTAAAAGTGCATTTTAAAACAATTTTGAACCTGTTTTATGAGTGAAACTCAGTATTAAAAGGTAAATCGGTATTTAATGTACGTCAAACATTTTATACAATTTTTCACTAGAAAGTGTTGGCTTAACATTTTTCTTAGTACAAAAATACACTTACACATGATTAATATTTATTTTATTGTTGTAAATTATGATTGATAGTCTATACTACGCACCACCGTCAACCTCGACTGGTGGGCAAAAACTTTAGTACAGATTTAAAAACAACGAATAATAAGAAAATATTGGTCACCAGCTCTATCAGTAGAGCATGAGAAAAAAATTGAATAAATAATGCTACATTTCTTTGCATTAAACTAAATATTTAATGAATAAACTACTAACAAAACGATCCTTAACCTATTAAAAATATAGCCAACCTTTTTCTCCCGCGACTTTAATAAAAAACTAATATATGCAAAATGAATTTACCTCAACTAAATATTTTTGTCGTTCTCGTGGTCACTTCTTCAAATACCTCCTCCTTCTTAAACCACTATTCAAATCTGAAGTCCCAATGAAACTAATTTTAATTCCCTGGATCCAAACCAGGAAACCTCTGGTTGACAAACCTCCCTCTCCCACCAACCTTCCAATCAACCAACCGTTCAATTAACCTGGAGGACCAACGGGAAAGAGAACCATCCCAATGATTGGCTGTAAGGTGGTAGGTGGAAGAAAGACCCAAAAATACAGAGGGGTAAATACACACGCCTAATGACTACTACCTCGTTTCAGATGATTGACAGTTGGCTATATTTTCAACTTGTATTACAACTATTCTAATGTAACTAATTCTAACAATGGGTTTTTTCCATATACTATTTAATGGGTTTTTACTTTAGTAATGGAAGTTATAGTAATTAGGAATTACCATAAGTTCTATTTTTTGTACAATTGTACTTTACAATGGTTCAACTAATGGAAACATTAACTGACCCCAGGAATAAGAATTTTAACTCTTCAGTAGTATAGAAGTGAGTATTCTAACAACCACGACCTTTGATTAGTATTAAAAAATAACATTAGTATTAAAAAGAATTCAGCTAATTATTGTATGAAAAAAATCTGTATATTCCCGTAGCAAATCGTACAATGTCATATATCAAGTTCAAAAGGACTGACAATTCATTGTCAGTTTATACACCTCAGAATAGTTTCTAGTTCATCTGAAGATTGTACATCCTGGGATAAACTTAATTAGTCAAGTGTCATTGTAAACTCTACACATATAATACTCATGTTCACCATAAATATTTATCTTTTTTCCTGTACCACCCACCATATTTCTCTCACTTTTTAATCACATGATTTAGAACATCACACACAAAAACTGATGTAGAGTTTTGTCACCATTTCTCCCTCCCTGTGGCCTCTACCCAGACTACATGACATTAGACTATTGTGTGGTCTTGTACCCGATTAGCCAATCGGTTTTGTTTCTAAAACTGTTGCAACGGGTTTGAGGATTTTACACTCTTTTGTTGGTTCAAAATTAAAAATTTTGTGAAATTTTCTTCCGTACATTTGTTAATTATTTATATCCCTAGAAACATTTATATCAAAATCTCTTGACTGTTTTTTTTAATAGTATTATACTCTTCAGCCGTCCATATTAATAAATACCTACTTAATATAAAAATCTTTTAAAATTTGTATTGTAATTTTTATAAATGTTGTTTAGTGTATGTTCTATAAATGTTGTAATAAAATTAATTAATGTGTTACATATAAATGGACATTTTTCATATTTTAAAACCAAAATGGTTTCTTATGAAAAAGAACATTAAATATTTTCATAATTTTAATATAATCTTATATAAAAGATAGTTTCTTAATGAACAACAGTTTTTGTGGTTTACATTCATTTAGTAACTACAAGTTGATTTTGTTTAGACACGAAGATTTGACGTGTTAATACATTTTATGTATGTTTCTGAATAATTCAATTTACTGAGTAAATTCAATTTACTTTTGGCAGGTTTTATATTGTATTAATTTTTAGTAACACATAATTTAAGTTTATTAGTCATTTAATTAATTTTCTGTGATATCAAGTGCATTCTTTTGCTACTTACTTTTTCTTTTATTTGAGTTCACAACTTATAAATATTTCATAATTTGGCTATAAAGTAAAAATATAGTCAAACTTTACCGTAACAAAATTTTTGTATTTATTGCAAATTATAAACAGTAGCATATAATTTGTACAATTAAGATTGGCACAGTAAGATCAGTTCTTCATTTCTTGCCTTGTTAATGTATTCACACCATATGTGAACAGTTTAATTTAATAATTATACTTTTTTCTTATGGGTAACTAATTTTGTTTGTTATGCATGTCATACACTTTAGTTTTGGTACTTTATTTTGAACTGTATGTACGTGGAGTCTGTGCCAATTGAGTGAGGATTGTACAAGGTATATGCACATTTGCTTCTTTGTAAATTTTATTAATTTTTATTTCACATTTTATAGTAGTAATCATTATTCTGGGTTATTTAATTTGCAATTTCTGTTTCTCCACTAAAAAGATGTACTGTAAGACCATCCAGTATTTAAAATCCATCTATTTAATTGAAGTTCGATATTAATGTTTTAGTTCAATTTGGAGGTACAGAAGTGCAGTTATTTATTTTGAACCTTCAGCTAGCTCCTCAACTTCATGATTATTTTCCCGAGTTCATTTACATTCTTGCAAATTGATTGTCTTGTTATCTTTATTGTTTTACTGTATTTGTATTTACCATGTGGTAATGTATACTATTCAAATAATTATTTTGTTTGGTATATAATTTCATCTTAATAACTGTAAATACTGGCTTATTATGATGGACATTTGTTTATTAGCCTTCAGTTGTACAGCACAGAATTGTGCAAAAAAAATGTTAGTTTCAGCTTGAGCTTAGCAAGTAGAAGGAAATAATAATTATGTACTGTAATAGTTACTTAGAATTACTCCTCATGGAGCCTCTATTACTTTGTTTCATTATTTAGTTACTAGTGGAGCATTAATGCTTTAGATTTATTGAAGATGGCATTGTACTAATTAAAAATATCATATTTCTGTTACAAACTTGCTTTGTACCATAATGTTTCTATTTTTATTTTAATACTGGTTTATAAGTCCAACCATTAATTTTTCTTTCGTAATATATTAGCTTGCCCAAAACGTACAGGTGGAGTGTCAAATTATTTGCTTAATCTGCTAGTTCCAGGGCTACAAAAATAGTTCTGTTTCTTATATCACATGGTCAGCCAATTATTTAACTGAAGCATTTAAAAAAAAGAGAGGTAAAAGACATTAGTCAGAGTTATCTACTCTGAGAGTAATGAATTTCATTATACAGCCAGACCCTGTGGTGAATTAAGTGACGGTCTCATTTGCAGAGTGGAAAGAAGATGCTTTTCAGATGGCCTGGCTTGCTGATAAGCATATATTCTACTTAGTGAGGAAGCCAATAGTAAACCACCTCACTTGTCGTTTTACTTAGTAAAGCCTCTTTAGTTTCAAACCACCCTTTCGGCTGACCTAAACAACAATATATTGAATAGTGCTATAGCTCATCCATCAATGTCATAAATTAACTCACTACTTATTGCACTAAGCACTGCTTCAAACTCTTATCACTTTGCACTTTTACTTTAGCTTGATCCTCTTTTAGCCTTCTTATAGAACACTTTTATTGTTGAGAACTTACTATGTCTTAATAAACATGATACGTACTACATGTACCATCAAGGTATAAATTAAGGTGTAGTAGTCAGTGCAGCTGGTTTCTATGTCGGGGTCCCATGTTCGATTCCTGATCAGGTTGACATTTTTTTATCTGTTTTATCATCTTAGATCATTACTAACGCATTAGAAGCCCATATTGACTGAATGGGTGACTCATTCTTTCTCTCAACACTGTTTTTTTTTAATTCTAGATCACATAGAGGGTTGAAATTTGACACGTTTGTTTTTAAAAATTGAACAGATAAACTAAAGCATTTGTATTTTAATTTGTTTCCAAGGGGTATAAACAGGTTGACTACTTTGAAGCAGTACATATAATTTCTATACTTTCCCAAAGAACTTTCATTCTGAAAGTGGCACTATTCTTAAAGTAATACCTAGAAAAATTGTACAGTGAAATTGGAAAAACAATTATATTTAATGCTGTCCTCTGGATTTGTTGTGTTAACTAACATTTATTAATATGAGTGCCCACACTATTTCTTCTACTTGCTATTTACTATCTTAATTGTTTGTATTGTTCATTATGTAGTCATATTAATGTTTTAAATACTCAGTGTCTAACAGAATATTTTTTGTTAAAACGAGAATTTTAAATGGAAAATACTCATTTTAAAATAATTTAAAACAAAAAATTAATTTTTGCATTTAAAAAAGGGAATTTTCTGTAAGATTATTATCTTAAATTGATTTTTCTCATATTCTCTGGTTACCCTGAATCTGGCTCCAGTCCTTATTGAGATCTGGCTTGATGAGATTTATCAATCAAAGAGTAATTTTCTTTTTGTCACCTGTATATTTATTGAAATTTTTGCAATGTTCTGTACCTTAATGAAATGCCAAAGCATATCATAATCATTAAAATGTTTTTATTTTTGTAATTAAAGTACTGGAGTTAATTTTCAACTAACTTAAAAAGAGAAAGTCCTACCTTTGCTTAGATTTATGATAGTTTAGTATGAGACAAATCCTTTATTCTAGATGTTGATTATTTTGTAACAAATTTGATTTCAAAATTAATAACTTATGCACAAAAGTACAAACACATGCACTTATGCACATTCTTGTTAAATACATAAGTATAATATTATTGTATTAAATTTATTTCATATAAATTGATACATTTTGGCACATCAAAATTTGGTCAATAAGAACTAATAATTAAATTGTTCACCTTTTAAAATGTTGTTACCACTTTAGTTACCAAATTTTATAAAAAAGATAAAATTTCAATGGATTTTACAATTGAAATAAATTTATATATTATAGTAAATTTTAGTAATGTGTAATCTTTCTTTTCGTTACATGTTTGTTATGTTTATCAGTTCTATAAAAAATTTTTGTATAAAAATTCGTTCACAAGTTCAATTATATAAAACTATTCTTTTAAATGCACCTAAACCTTTCCAATCACGGTTAATGCGTTAAGCGGCATAATGAAAATACGCAGTGTTCTTAGACCAACAGAAGTATACTATAAAAAGTAAACATAAATCACGCCTTTTGATCATAATACAGTAATAATGGAAACAAAACATTAGAAAGAAGTATGATTTTGTAAAAACATGCTATGTAGACTATATTTTTTTATTAACAAGAAACTATGGTAGGCCTACTAATGAAAATTGTTTTTTAAGACAAGAAAAATTCTAAATATCATACACAGACCAATTGCTAAAAACAAGTTTTATGGGTTCATGGGGTCTGAAAACATGTATATCCGGCGAAAACTCAATTTAAAAAAATTGACATGAAAATAATACTTTCCTTCCCTATATAATCATATAAGACAAGAGAAAGTAAAAAGTATTATTTATAAACTGACAAAGTAAAGTAAAAATCTGATGCCAACTTGTCAACTAGTTGCACATTATGCAACAAAAAACTAAGTTTAAATTTCTCAAACCATCAATTGCTCGCGTGAATTTTTTACAGTTTCATCTTATATCAGTTCATATAACTTTTTTGCTTTACTTTTTATAGGGCCACTTCAAGATGCTTTTTTGGCTTTGGTCTTCAATAGAAATGTTCAAAACATTATAAATTCATTTAGGCTGTTCTGTAGAGTTATCTATTTAAGGACTGTACAGAATTTTAAGTATAGAATTCTGAGTTCTGACATATAAACTAAAACAGTCTTTAATAAAAATTACTGTAAAACTGAAATTATTAGTGAACACAGTTATATCTGTTATAACACGAAAACCGTGATTGAGAAGGTTCTACGTGATTATTTTATTTTTTACACTTTTCTGTTATTGTCTGAACGCTTTCTAACTCTGTAAGTTGGAAAAATCATATAATTTCTATAATTTAAATATGTGTATTACATATATATACAGTATTGATCAAATAATTATTGTATTTAAAAAAAAATTAATGTATTGTAGTAATACAATTTTTATGATATAGATTGTATACCCACTATCACTAAAAATCATATCTGCATAAATAAATATTAAATAAAAATGTAACGTTGATATAATATACTGTATTTTTGTCTTAATGTATTTGTAGTATATAAATTATAAAATATGAGAGATGTGCCTATTTTATTAACTTTATGTTATGTGTATTTTAGTGCTCAAATATGTGATATAATTTTATAGTAAAAAATTATATGGAAATTTATTTATTATTGTATCGATAGATTAAATTAAATGTATACAATAAAATGTATTGTTTTTATTTTTTAGTTTCCTGTGAAAATATGTTATACTTACTAACAAGAGAAGTGTATTTCATGTAAATTTGTTAGAAAATGGTTAACCTTTTGCTGCCACCATTATTTTCGTTAGATTTCATGTGCCGTTTTATTTTTTACCATTTTTTATTGTATTTACTTTAAATATACGTACAAAGTGCAAGATTTTTGTGAAAACAGTGATTAACTAAAACAAAAGAATGGAATGTTTATTGTGTGCCGAGGTCAAAATAGTAACGATAGGTTCACTACCGTAAAAGAGAGAGAGAGAGAGTATCTCTTTTTACTACCGTAAAAAGAGATACAAGAGTGCGCTAGACAGACCCGAAGCATATACAGAGCTGGCACAGGGAGAACACACCCGACTCCGAAGGGTATTCGGACCTGGCAGTGAAAAGGTTAATGCGTGTGGTTAATCATGCAGAGTGTTCTTATTAGTTCAGTAACTATTTCTTTTGAAAATGTGTACTACACCTATAACTCTTTTCATGGTTGATGAGCTCTGCTGTTCCATGTGTTTAGACCAATCAGAACATTTGCCAGCATGCATATAAGAGGCGCAGTAGTTCTCCCGTGTCTTCCACCTCGTACTGAACACATTGATTATAGAGCGCGTTAACATGCAATACTTTATAATATTATCAGCTGGTTTTACATTGTTATTGAAAGACCAAAAAAATGGCTGATGAAATATATAACAGAGCTATGAGAGCAAGTAGTGGCAAGTCATTGGCTAGCTATGAAGTTTGTAGGGGGCAATGCGTGTGTTCAGAGCTCATCAACTTTGAAAGTATAGTGTAGCATTGCTGTGATAATGTATTCATGATAGAACGATCTATTTACAGTTTAGAACAAAGATAATTTAGAAATCCACTGACAAATTTTGGTACCTAAGGTTTACTGTAACACAGAAGCCTCAACGAAGCAGAAAGTTAACAATTTGGGACAAGCAAATTACATCCAGTAATATGGAATAAGCATACTTTTTTAATCCCTAATGTGTGAAGTTGCAATTTGCTCAATTAAGTACAATAAGGAAGGCCCATGACCCAATGAGATGAGGGTATGGGATACGTATGATGTTTTGTACAGACTCAGGCCAACCATTCCTGAGAGTCAATCAATTCCATTGAAATAAAGTTTTTACGGTTCAATGGATTAAACCAACCCTGTTGCTCACAAGTGGTTTACCCATGTAAACCCATCAAAATTGCAAAACTTGTGATGCTATATATGCCAGTAGCTTGGTGCTATCATTGCATCCTGATGTTAACTGGCACATTTTTTCACCTAGAAAACAATTTTATATCTAGTGAGCATCTGACAATGAGAATAGTTTCTTACACACTATTTTATATTTATAAACACATACGGTTCAACTTGCTGTTTTTTCAAAGTTTTCACAGTGTGTGCAGGTAGTCTCGGGATTTAGATTGGTGGAAGTAGTGCATTTATAACAATCGGGTAAAAAATTATAGTTGCATGTAACTTTTTACAACTTAACATTTTTATGAAATTAATGAGGAACTTTTTTTAACTTTTTACTTTTTAATACTGAACAGTATTAGCTTAGAAGTATTAGAATGTATTAGCTTAGTTCCTTTTCACAAAAAAAACTTAAACCAATCTTATACAAATACAGTAAGACCTTGTCTTACGCGAATTCATGTTAGCGCGATTTTGTTGTACATAATAATTGTATACAGTAGTTATTCTTATCTTACGGATGTTTACATTTATGACCACTGTTTTGCTAATTCCTCTCGAAACCGGTATCGTAGTTGCCCTCCCCATTTTTACACTGGAATTTTATTTTATCTTTATTTGCTTTTGTTTTAAACATTAGTACTGTTCAGTGCGTTAAAAATATAGATCATGTAAGGTTGCGTAATGTAATCATGATTTTAATTGTGCTACAATTTGCAGGTCTTCTATTTGCTTGGTTTTGTAGTTACTTTGCATACAGAATGAGTTTGAATAAAGGTTATAAAAACGGAGAGTGATTACTTAAAAGGAAAAGTTAATGGCGTTAAAATTTACGAAAGGGGTGAAAAAAATAACAATTTTTTTTGTTTTACATCTGACTGTTTTGCAATATCTGCTAATGCAGATGGTAAGAACATAAAAGGTTAGTGAATCAACACTACGGACAATTAGCGAATGTTTTAAGGTTAAACCAAACAATCCAAGTTATGCGATGATTTTGTGAAACTCATCCCTTGCATAAGTCGAGTTCTTACTCTACTGATAATATAGCATTGCTAAATATCTGTCATGAGTACAAGAATCCTTTGCTACTGGCAGCACCAAAATGAGTTAAGGATACAATGTGAAAGTATTAACGCAGTAATACCTTAAAAGAATTAACTCAGATAATACTTAAAATATATATTTTAATAAAGAAAAACCAGCATAAAATACATAAAATTCATAAAACACAGTTCTTTAAAAATAATAAAATACAAAATGTTTAGTAGAAGTGACTTAACTAATTTGGTACTTAACTAATCTATAGCTGTCAACACATATTTACACTAATTAATCTAATTACACATAACCCAACAGACACAAACAATACTTACTAAGCTGTTTTAATATATAAAATTAATAATACAAAAACCACACTGTCATTTCTGCAAACTTCCATTTTATAGTTTATACTTCAAACTATTTTATGTTTAATCTTTCGAACAGTTGTAATTTTGTATCTACCTATGTGGAACTCCAGAATAAATAAATAAATTTTATAATTTTTTAAAAATTCCTCATATGTTTAAGTTGCAATCTGTTCACTCTAAGAACAATAAGCAACACCATGACACAATGAAATGAGGATGATATGTATGACGTGTAAACAAGGTGGTCTTGTACAGACTCAGGCCAATCATCCTGAGAGTATGATTAGTTGAACCCAACCTAGAAAGTACATTGGTAACCACTGTCTAGTATTCAAATCCATAAAAAAGTAACTACCTATCGATAGAATTGAACCATGGACCTTTGTCGCTGAAAATCAGCTATGTCTCAGCGACGACTTCACCACTAGACCCAACCTGGTGGGTATTTTTATACAATAAAACTACGTTTCTGCTAATCAAAATAACATTAAAATGTTAAATTTGTAAATTTTGTTGTAAAATAGCTTACTTTGAAAAATTTGATTCCAAAAAACTCATTATTGCAGATCAAAAGTGAAATTTTGAGACAACACAATTACAGCACAATAGTATTTTATTAACCATAAAAAAATGTAGTACCTAAATAAAACTATTTTTAAAATTGTAAAAATATTTATTTTCCAATTACTTTAAATTTGAATTAAGCAGCCAAATTTTGGAAAATATAGTTTTATTATAAAAAAAAAACACAAGGTAATCTTGTAAAACAAGCGAGTCAAGATTCTGGAATGGTGTCGACATTTTTTAATGCTGAAATATTAAAGCATATTAATATTACAAAAGCGGAAAATATTTGACAGTTTCTTCTTACAAGTGACAGTTTAATACTTAAATCAAAGTTACTAAAACTATGAACAGAAAAGTTCGCCTTCATGGTTAAAGCACTAAACTGGATTTGCTCATTGTGAAGTAAAAGGTCCCAGAGGTTTGATTTTCAACTAGGGTTGGAATCATTACTTGTTAAAACCAATTCTATACCGTAACCTGCTAATAACTAAAGCAATACATTGTTTAATGGTAAAAGCTGATTTGAGCAGTGTGCACCAAATCAATGATTCCTAAATTTACTGACTTGAACTTTTTATAGGTGAAAACCAAGTTAATTATCATTTCAGTAATTTGAAGGCGTAAAATAAACAAAATCAGATTTATAGCAAGTTACTGTGTAGTAAGACCTTGTCTACACAATTCAGTTCATTGTCCTAAATTTCCTTTATAGAGTTCTAATTGCAGGAGTTCACACTGGCAGGAGGCCGGGAACACTAAAAATGCAGCCACAGTATTTTTTTAGTTCTACCAACAGGTTAAAAAATTATTATTATTACTACCATAAAGCTCAGATACATGGCCTAAGGGATTTCTTTCTGACAGAGATAATAACTATGATCCCTTTACAAAGGAAAAAGGAACCAGTTTGAAAAAATAAAATAGTAATCTTGGAATTTAAGAGAATATTTACAAAGTTAATACTTTTCGTTAGATAAAGGTGTAATTTTAAGCAACAAAATTAGACTTAAAGAAATACAAATTTATTAATGCAAATTTCACAAAACTGATAACATAAACTCAAGTGATAAAAATTCACTATTCATACAACAAAAAACGTACACAGAAATAAAACCCCTCATGCCAATCAAAATTATAACAAATTACAAATTGCCATTTATTACCAATTCTGTATAACACACTAAATTATTGTACAAATATTACTATCAATACATTTTGGCGATTAAAATTAAATATATAATAAATAATCAACTAAAATTACTTCAAAACTGTAAGTTATTTTGGGACATCTAAAAATGACTAAATATACATTTTTTATTTGATATTTGATTAATATGTTAATATTTCAAGGTTCATTATTTCACAACAAAAAGAACCACGTAACTAAGACACCTCAATAAAATAACTTGATATTTGTCAGTATTTTTCACTACAAATTTTTACGTTAAATAATTATTGTACACATTAAAAATTAAGTAGAACAAAACATAAAAACATTAAAAAATAGAATAAACATGTCTGTCATCAATTCACTGTATAACAAACAATATTGTAAGATTTAGAAAACTACAATAAAAAAAAATGTTGAAAAGATACATTACAAAACAGCACAGCCTAATTATCTGTTAAGGTATACATTTGTTCAATTATAATACATCAATTTTTTTGTTCAAATATTGTGAAATTAAGCCTATGTATAGATTTAATTTCATTAAAAAAAATTATTTCCATTTAACACCATACTACTTTTGTACAAGTCTGTAGTTTTCATATTTCTGTTTACTATATTCCTTTGAACATAATTTCATTGACAGAACACTAATACATGAAAAAATTGTATTGTATATCTTTATTTTAAAATAATTTCTGTCCAAATCGAAAAATTCCAACCATTGTTCATGAATTTAGCATCACTCAGAAATGTTTTTAAAACTTCATACATAAGAAGATCAAAGGCTGGTATTTGGCATGGTGAGGGTAGTAATGCTGAACATATTTCACCAGTTAATGCCTACTGGTATTGTCAATCAAACAGACCCTTCTGTATATGCAATTGGTCAGCTTTTGCCAGAAAATCCTCTTCCATGAGTTCTTATCTTGACCCCTGGGCAGTACATGGTGGCATGTGGGTACTCATTATTTAGCAAGATGGAAGAGGGTGAAAGGGGAAACAAAGATTATTTGGGTAAGAGATATGGTGACCCTGGTCCTCCAGGTTCAATGTTGGGCATGAGGTTAACAACTCTTCTTAGCAAAAATGAACTTACAAAACCAAAACAACAACCTCATATGACGGAGAGAATTTGGATTACAGAACTGGAACACCCAAAGAAATATAGTTGGATATTTGATTTTGATGGGTGTCAGAAGATGAAGGCCGCTAGCAACTAACAGAGAGGATTGTGGAGGAAGCCAAAGCCCAACAAGTGCTGTAAACCTTTATATAAAAGATCGGTTAAAAATCCTCCTCATGACCAGATACATCAAGGTTTAAGTTGTACAAATTGAAGAGCAAACTTCTATTTTAAAATCTGGAAAGACAACCCACGCATTTTCTACCAGGAGTTGCTATTATATAAAAAATTCCTAGAGGTTTCCCAAATTAAAACTGTCCATTAAAAGTTTTATTTTATACAAACAAGCAGCACTAAATTATTTAAAGTAAAATTTACAAACTAATGTATAAATCAGCTTATCATGCATTTATTTGTTCATATTGTACTGTACCTAAAAATTATCACTCGGTAATCTCTTTGGTATTCTATTGACAAGCAAAGCTTAAAGAAACAGTAAAACGAATGAATAAAATCTTAAAATGCAAGTTGACAAAAAATAATGCACTTCATTTACAATTAAAATATTAATACCATAAAAACTAATTAAAACGATGGAAATATTTTCTTAAAAACTTTATAAAACATAAAACACGATAAAACATTTTTAAGACATGTAAAGCAATTTTAAAATAATAAAATTGTTCTTTTTTTATAAAAATCTGTAAAGATAATATCAATTAAAATAATTATACAAATACAGTAATAATATTTTCTTAACTAAAATATTATCAGTCATTATTTCATACTTTTTTACTTCATGAAACAAAATTTTTCCTAATAAAAAAGACAGTCTTTTTTAGTTGGAACAAATTTTGTATTATAAAAGAGTACAAACCCAAAATTTCCCTTTTTATTAAACATTTGTGCATGATACTTGGCCATTTAAATCTTTCGGTACATAAAAGTACAATTGAACATAATATACAAACATGTTATTGAGTGCATACTTATGTTTCATTTTGTAATTATATACATTATGACAATTAACTACAATCTTGAGGTATCGCCTTACAAAAGACAAATAACATTGACCTATTCAAAGGCTATAAACACCTATTCTTATAATTCAACATTGTCAACCAATGGAGTTTTTGCAACTGAAAAAAATATTCTGAAACAGAAAAATAGTTACATCATAAATATACAATTTCTTTTTAGCGAAAATCAATAATAGTCGTTTTACATTATTTTTAATGTTGATTAATATTGATTGTTTTCCATTATTTACATTGCAAGAGAAAGATTAAAGATAAAGAAAACCTTTAATCTGTTAAAGGTTTCTAACCTTTAACAGATTAGATATACCTTCAGTTTGAGAACTAAAATGTTTTCCATGAGTATTATTCTTTTTTGAATGTGACCACCTGTAGTGTTTCGTACACCAGTCATTAAAATAACATCGTTCCGTTAACTATTTGCCACACAACAACTTAGGTTCAATACATTAGTGTGCCACATTATACAGTCTGGAATTATGTCATTGGCTACAGTCGTGCAAGTATTATTTTTGACTCTATAACCGCCTCTCCTAAGCCACCTGTCCATTTAGTCCTCGATGATGGGAAAAACTTCGACAAAAGTATAATACATATTCTACAGTGTCTGTCAAAAGTTTACGGACACCATGAAAAAATACAAAATTTAATTTTTCTTATAAAAGTTTTCCTGCGACCTTTCTGTAGCTTAAGTCACTTTTCCACATCCCACAATTTGCCATTTCACACTGGTATTCACCGACTCGCGGCCCATTTTCAGATTTTAAAGTTAAGAAATTAACCTTAACTCACTATTAGTAAACTTAACAGCATAAATGACAAGTGGCGGGAATTAGTTGTTTCGTCAATGCTACCAGCTCCTCAGATCCCGATTGAATGGCAAAGGCTGTTTGAAATTAATATGGCAGCAATTACGAAGACGAGCAAAGTTAGAAAAACAGGTTTTTTTTATCTGCAAACAGAGTTTGCTAATGTTTTACAATGTATCGTTTAGCAAAGGTATGACAAAACCCAATAATGTGAAAAGTAGCGGCATCCTTAAACTTTTGGCACACTGTATTGGCTTGTTCAATTAATAACTCCACTCAGTCACCTGATTATTTATCAAATGGTTGGTTAGATCACAAAAAAAAATCACAAAAAAATGGTTGGCTAATCCACAAAAAAAGGCAACTATTATATGTAATAAAAAAAATGAACAGAAGTCAGCAACCCAAATGGCAGCTAGGAACTGATTAGAAAATAAATAAAATATACAAAATTAAAGGCAATAACAATTGGACCAGAAGAAAATTCACAAAAATTATTGTTAATAATAGGTTCCAAACAAAACTTACAAAACAGCAAACAAACTGAACGTTAAAAAAAAATTGAACTATGGCTAATTATTTTTTGACGCAGATTCTAAAAATGAGGAAGCTGAACCGATACAGAATATTCCTGAATTAACACCGCAATTTGAAATTTTTGGTTTGAAATTTTTATAGTAAAGACTTGAGACACAGGGTTCGAGTTGACATTTTTGTCTTCTATGCCTATTAGTTAGTTAAAAAAAAGGTATTAGTTAGTTTAAAATCTATCTATGTTTTTAGCGATTGGTCTGTGTGTGTGTGTACAAAATATCTCAAGAAAGGAACATCGTACGAGCTTGAAACTTAAAACTTGAGTTACATACCACTACCGGACCCGACACAAACATTTTCATCAAAATCGGTCAACCGTAAGTAGTAGTTTATTCGTGTAATTTTTCACTTTTTGCGATTTTCTCAAAAACTGGTCCTACAATTTTTTTTTAAATCGCTTGGTTTACTCAATTTTTTTATTTTCTACAAGATAGGGTAGGTGCCATGTTTGCTGAAATTCTTGGTGAGGCTGTTTTTATGTAAAAGTGTTTTTTTAGATTACGGCTTTAATATGTATTATAGCGCAAAAATTTATATAATAAAAAATGTAGATAATTTAAAATTCTACAATTTTTATTTCAAACATTTTTTTGTATAATGCTTAGTTTAGCGGTAATTAGCGATTTTCTGTTTTTTCTCACGAAAACGTGTGAAAAATTGATTTTTTTAAGATTTCAGCCTTCAAGTATGCATTTTATGACAAAGTGTATACAATCAAATTCATAGAAAATTAAAAGATCTACAACTTTTATTTATAGCATTTTTCTCTACAGAGTAGTTTAGAGTGAAAGAGTGATTTTCTGTATTTTTAAGCCAAACTGAGGTTGATTTTCATTTTGCGTCTTTCACTCATGATTAAAATTAGGTTATGTTTATTGAGGTTAGTTTTTTGTTTATTTCTAATGTTTTATTACTAATGTTAGGTTTATTGTTAATTATTTGCATTGGCAAGTTAAAGTTGTGTGAGTGTTTCACACCAGATTTTTAACATTATAAGTGATAGCTAATGTATCAATAACGTTTGCTACTGGTTTTGCGGATCCCACCAAGGACAATACTCTCAGTAATGCTACAGTGACTTAACATAATTATTATGAAAAGGATGGTTATTGCTTGTTAACTAGCAACCAAATTTGTAACCAGACAACCGACCCATAACAGACAGGCGGAGTGTTAAATTATTTGCACTCAATCTGTTAGTTACAGGGCTGCAAAAAATAGTTTTGTTTCTTATCATATGATCAGCCAATTAAATGACTGAATCATTTAAGAACAGAAGAGGTA
The DNA here is from genome assembly GCA_035578175.1 of Catonia carolina. NCBI lineage: Eukaryota > Metazoa > Arthropoda > Insecta > Hemiptera > Achilidae > Catonia > Catonia carolina. The sequence continues at coordinate 48,811,361 of JAQMRL010000002.1, forward strand.
GAGGAGCAAGACACTAATCAGAGTTATCACCTTTGAAAATAATAAATTTCATTATGCAGCCAGACCCTGTGGAGAATGAAGTGAAGGTGTTATTTGCAGGGTAGAATATATGTGCTTTTCAGAGGGTCTGGCATGCTGATAAGCATACTTTTCAACTCAGTGAGGACAGCAATGGTAAACTACCTCACTCCTAGTTTTACTAAGTAAAACTTCTAGAAGTATAAACTGGCCGTTCGGATGATGACCTAAACAACATTCCAGGCCATCAATAATTAGGTTCCAATGTTCAATTGTACTAAATTGTTTGTTCATCCTAACAAAACTACTATTTGAACAGTTACATGATTGAATTATCAGTATACATCACTGAAGCGATGTTAATAGAAAAGTGCAACAATTTTTGCCAATGCTTTCTCTATCTAGTAGAACTGTATTCTAAATTATCATGTATTGTACACCAAAGATGATAACAAAGATCCATCAGTAATAAATGTTAAATTTATCAATTCTCTTTTGCTACTTCAGTACTTACTCATGTGAATATTTGTTCCTGACAGTTGCCAATGAACTTCTGGGCTTCTTGTGCAGAATGTCATTCATCTGAACGGCAATATTTTTGAAATCATTTAATTTGTATCCTACAATAACAAAACCAATAAACTGTAAAGATTGTTTTACAAAAGAATAAGCAAACGTATTAATTATTTTAATATATACAATTTATTATTAAAAAATGCAATATAATCTCTAACAACAAACTACAGTAAGAGTCCCTGTCAACCAAGTCTGTAATACCTCTTCGCTTCCAAATTAACCAAGGGTTGGATGGTGGAAGATCAACCAAAAATGCGTGTGAATGGATTCTTCGGTGTTCAGAGGTTGGATTTTTAGCCTGATTATCACAGAGGTTGAGAATTTTTAAAAGAGCAGAAATCAACCTCTAAAAGCAATGTAGGTGATAAATATTGCTCCTACTCATCCGGACACAGAAACATTGGTTAGAGGTGAAATCAAAGCATTTTTTTTGCCGATATTATGCATGTGCCAGATGTGATAGCAATCATTCAGAAATTCAGGTAAGAATGGTGCAGACATCTGTAGCAGATGACAGGTGATCGAACACTCAAGCACGTGTTAACTTACAAGTTGGACAATGTGTTACAAGACACACTTGAAAGAGATGAGAATAACAACTTCTTTAACAAATGGCAGATTACAAAGATTGAAGTTGGCAAAAGCCAAGAGAGAAAACCTGTATGATTTATGATGATGTCCTAAAAGAACTACAGAATACTACTGTATTCTAGTGACACAAGAGTGTGATGTTTTGTAACTTACAGTAAAAATAAATTTGGCACCAAGTCTGGTAATGTAATTTGAAATGCAGACAAACATTTCATTTTTAAGTTAAAACAGATTTCAGAATACAACTCACATAAATTATCAGTACTTTTACGTGATTTAATGATTTAGATTTTACAATACGACTCAAAATAATTAAAATATTTACAGTTACTTTATCGTTTTCAATTTCTTTTTTTATTGAGCAATGCCTATACATATACTAGCATTGGTTTGTGTGTACGTAATAATATGAGGTGATATACTGATGAAAAGTTCCAAACCTAACCCGTATCGAAGGAACCCCAGTTGCGGTAACCACATTTGCAACAATCTGGCCATACAATACGCCTGGCAATAGTTAGTCTTCTTCTTACTATCAAGGATCAGGCATAAGCCTGTTCCAAACTCACAAACCATCCTGTACTTCTACACAAACACGAAATATTCCAACTTGTACATCCCAACTACTGCCATCTTCTTCGAAGTCTTCCCACCTCCCTTCTTCCAAATGGAACATAATCCGTCACTTCTAAGTGCATTCTCTCTTCTGCATCATATTTTATAGGCATTATAGTTACAGTATAAATGAAATTTATCACTTTGCTATGGTTACCTTTTAAGTTAAAAAACTGACACATGTTTCAGTGGTACCACCTTTTTCAGAGCAATATTACTAAAATTAAAAATTAAAATTTCGAACGGTGTTTCCATTCAGTCATTTAGAGAAATTTCATTCATATTAATGGTTGGCAGGATGCATGTAAAAAATTTATTTGTGAACTGGCAATAGTTGTAGAAGCTTTCCATTTTTACAAATAAAAAGAAACTGTCGTTTCAAAAACACACCTGAGTAATATTCCAATGTTAGATTCCAACCACCAGTTTTTGTCATAATCCTTGCAATGTGCAAAGAAGCTGCTGCCATTTTTGAATCTGAGAGCGTTATCAAAGAATATTCCATTAAGCAATACTCAAGAATAAATCGAGCAAGAGTCAGTAACGGCATTGGAGCTTTCGAACACTAGAATAAAGAAATTTAATGCAATTGAAAACTACACCAACATGAAGTTTATAAAAACACAAAATTATTCTATAAACTATTTTAAAAATTAAAAAAAAACTACTATTTTTAATAAACGGTTTACAAAATTTATTAAACTATTTATTAAACAGTATGAAAAAAGTTCTAAAATAATTTTCAAAAGTGAAAACTCATGGTGCAAAAATTACAATACTTATAACGGGTGAGGCAGTGAATCGGGCAATTATGAAAACACCGTGAGGAAGTTAAAAAATGTAGTTTAATTAATTTAGAATATACCAAGTAATACTTACATATTTACAACTTTTTATAAGTTACTTGAAAATCATATAAAGATGTCCTCCATTTTGTCGCACACATTCTTGAACTCGTGCACGAAGGTTATTCATCACATTTCGTAATGTGGCTGTAGGAATTCGTGCCACTTCTTCACATATCCGTTCTTTAAGTTCCCGTACATTTCGAGGCGGTGGAGATTGGAAAAACGTGATTTTAAGTGGCCCCATAGAAAGTAATCACATGCAGAGAGATCTGGTGATCTGGCTGGCCATGAAATGTCTCTGTTCTTAGAAATGACGCGATTGGGAAACAAGCATCGCAAAACATTAATTGAAGCCCTCGATGTGTGGCAGGTAGCAGTCTTGTTGAAAAAACATGTTTTGGTAAACCGGATTACAAACTAATTCCGTTTGAAGGCAGTTCTCTCCAACATGTTAACATAGCACTGAGTATTCACTGTAACTGCACGTTCATAGTCATCCTCAAAAAAATATGGTCCTACAATAGCCGGTGTTGATATTGCACACCAAACTGTCACTTTAATACTGTGAAGCGGCTTTTCGTGTATTTTTTTGTGTGCATGCAACAAAAAGCAAGTCAAGATGTGTGATCAACATTATTCAAAGCGTGCACTAACTGAATTTTAAACGGATGGAACTGTAGATCTTTGTGTAAAATCCTCTCCTCACACTGCGATTAGAAATGCTGAGTGATATTGCATGCCGTCGAGCTGAACACGTAGGACTTCTTAACACAGCCGCCTGCACCTTGTCAACGGTTTCTGGTGTACAGACACTTTTTACGCTTCCAGATCGTGTCTTCAGTGTTGAGCCTGTTTCTTCGAAGTTTTTAACCCATATTTTTATTGCATGGGGTGAAGGTATCGGATCATTACGTGGAATATTGAAATAATTACGAAATTCGCGCTGCGCGAAAACGTAACTATCATTATTTTTATAATACGCTTTAACAGCGTATGCTCGTTGTGCACCGCTCCACGACTCCATTGGAACTAAATGGTAAAACAGACGCTTCATGATGGCGGTAGTCTCATTCTCCTAGCCACACTACAGAAGCCTGTATGCAGTGTTGACAAATCGCCCGATTCACTGCTTCACCCGTTACATTATAATATATTTTTTCCTTGTAGAAATAGCCAAAAAAAAACTTTTTTTCTGAAGTAATTTTACACAGTTTATAAAAAACTGTAACAGACAGACCTGTAGATACAAAAAGTTATTCAAGGCTTGTTGAAACAGTCAGCAGAAGCTGCCCAAAGTTTAGAAGCATAAACTGTACAGCACAAATAAGGATTTCTTAACTTTACATTTAAAAATTTATAAACCAAAAATCTTTACTTGTACTTTTAACTCACCCTAGCATAACGCCTGAGGAATCTATATGACAATGGAAATCCTAAATCAAAATCCAAATTCTTCAAAATTTTTTTTTCCATTTTAATTACATTTTTGTCATCATAAGCTTTGTCGCCAATGTAGACGATATCTTCTAATTCAGGAGGAGATCTTTCCTAGAATCATATGAATACACAATCATAATGTATTTTTACTTTTATTTATACCATATTAGCGGCAATACTGTGTAAAATAACACAAACACTTTAATTAAAGATACTATACTTATACTAAGATTATACTTAAATCTCAAGAGTATCACAAGCTCAACAATCTGTATTTGTTGACAGCTTTGGCAGAATCAGCTATGGGAGTGAGGGTGAGGCGATAGAGCAATTCCTGGGAAGTGCTTGAATCAACGACTCTTGTTCCAAATTTGGAAAAAGCTACTTGACCATTACAGGACGAGACACACAGTTCTGGCGAACTTGCTGACCTGCTCAAGAGAATTACAGGATGTGAAGAATCTACAAATGGTGATGCTCAGGAATGGATGAAGCCAGAACACCTTGAGCAGATATGGAATCATAACAACTATGAAAGGAAAAGAGGATAATGAAAAGGGCTCTAAGATAGAAATGAGTCACATAGTGAAAGTTTGAAAGCAGTCAAGAGAGCGCTGTGTTAGTATTTGCCTTAGATATTCTATATCTACATTGGCTTCATGAAGAAGCAATTAAAGAAAAATCAATCACAAATTGTTTCACCCAAAAATAGACAGACTACAATCTAATTTCTATTTTCCAGTCTTTCACATTTTTTAATAATATTACTTTTATTTTAAAAATATGTTGTAAATAATCATGGATATGTACAGTTTAAGTTACTAATGTGTGTGCATTATTATACAAAGAGTTGTTAATGATTCCCATTTAATGTCTATTAACTCCACAAACCTCATTACATATTGAAGTTTGAGACATGACTATATCTATCTGCTAAGTCAGCTTTCAGTAAACCTCTCCAAATTATCTTTAGTTATTAGAGCGATTTTTCACTTGCAATTTTCTCAAAAAGGCTCCAACAATTTTTTAAAAAATTGCCTCATTTGCTACATTTTTTTATGCTCCACAAAATAGGGTAACCGCCATGTCAGCAGAAATTCTATGAGGGGCTTGTGCTCCAATTAGTGATTTTCTGTTTTTTTTTCCATCGAAATTGGTAAAAAACTGGGATTTTAAATATTGCTGCACCTTAGTACGCATTTTATAACAAAAAAGTTTATAAGTTATAGAAAATTAAAATATCTACAACTTTTATTTCAATAATTTCCTTCTACAGCGCCTAGTTTAACGTCAATTAGTGAGTTCTTGTGTTTTTAAGTTGAACAGAGGTTAATTTTCATTTTGCATCATTCACTCATGATTAAACATAGGTTATATGTTTTATTATTTAAATTGGCAAGAGAAAGTTGTGTGAAAGCTCCACACCAGATTTTTTTCATTCGGATTACTAATTAGATGCAAGATGCATTTTAAAAATTTATTCATAAATGAAAATACTTACCTCATACTTGCTTGCAATAAACAAAGCAGTGGCCCCCACTAATTGTAAGGTATCTTTATTGATAATAACTTTTGAAAGAAATTTATCAACTATTTTAACAGCAAGATATAAAGTCTCGTGAGTCAACTCGAAGCTTTCTTGTACTTCAACCATCCAATCGACCAAGAGTGGTCTCATAACACTAGTCAAGGAAGTCTGTTTCGGCATGTAATCGATCAACCTATACTTTGCCTAGAAAGAGGTAAATATAAAATACATTACTCTAGTTAATGTAGATAAAAACTTTTTGGTAAGCTGGAGAAATCATTTTATGTATAGTTACTTCACTCACGAGTTTCCCTTTGATTTTAACAAGGAGTAAAGGCGAAAAAAATTAGTGCACATGCGCGACTGCTTTGGTTTCAGTTCAACCAACACAACAACGTCAAAACATATTGCGGAACCTTAAGTAGGCTAACTGTACAAATGTAATTATTCGTTAATGTAAACAGAAATGTCAGTTTCTCGAAAACGTGGTCGTGTTATTTCGGCATTCCACCAGAGTAGTATCTTTCTCGCAAATGTTATTAGCTAATACGTGCAACTAGTAACAAAACATTAACACCACCAACTGGAGTGGCAAATGTTACATGTAGCGCATCACCAAACGGTGTTGTATTGTTCTGATAGGAATCTGCTTAATCAGTTTTTATTTTTATTACTTATATTACTGTGCATAGTTACTTATTGACCACGAACTAATAATAACATTATAGTGCACTACTTGGGGCAATAGAAATGGAGAATTATGCAAATTATATTGTTTCGCTGCATTGGTTAAATTTAAAATTACTGATCATATTGCTCATGTTGAATATAGTAGTGAATAAATATTTAAAAAACATTAATAAAATGCCCAAACTACAGACAGAAACACCAGTCGCACAAAAGCAAGGAAGTGGCGTGCATCTCAGTATGTCACTCTGGTGGAATGTAGTTGCATTTGTTTCAGTGTTAAGTTACAAGGAATCGCATGCTATTGGACACAAAATTTGTGAATTACCAAGCCATGCCGCTCCCATGCTACTCTGGTGGAATGCCGGCTGTACAGTGTTGAATGAAATCTAATAAGATGTTGTGAAATGAAGCTAAATAAAAATCCCTTTCCGTACCTCTTAACAAATCCATGAGTAAGCAGCTAACTACTGTGATGTTTTTCTTTCCACAATTTGAAATATAAAGGACGAAGAAGTTACCAAGAGTGAAGAATCTAATTCCTATATCAACAATTTTTTTGACAACTGGTAAAAAAAGGAAACGACCAGAATACAGGAATGCATCATTAGACAGCTTTGACAGACGTGTGGTTGTCAAAACTATATTTTTATATTAATAAGAAAATGGAACCAGCATTTGAAAAGTTATTACTGGTTTTAAAAAAAAAGCTAAATTTTAGTTGAAAACTTTGTACATTAGGAAAAATTTTAAAGGAAATGGGGTTTCAGTGGAAAAGTGTCAGTCACAGTGACGTGTATTCATTGACAGGCAACATATGGTTAACAAACAGTGCAATTACATGGTAGTGAAAGGTAGTGTCTCACTGTTGAGGTTGGCAGCACTGTCAGATTTTCCCTTACCTTTCTCACAGCCCATATATACGCAAAAGGCATTCTCGTGACTGAAGTATCTTTAACAGCACCAGCAAATAGATTACCACTTAAGTAGTACTAACTACAACTACGATATCTAAAATTTATGTTTCAAGATAAACAGAGAGGTAATCTACTAATTAACAGATTAAAATAAATTAAAACATTTGTATAAGAATTTTCAAACGAAACTACATAAATTAAAAATTTATTTAAATTGCATGCAGGATCTTTATATTGTGATTTGATATGAAACTACTTGCGATCTTCCTGTTGGCAAAAAAGAACACTTGATCACATTTGATGAGATGACCACCATTTTATGGTACTTGAAGTTTAACTGAACCAGACACAAACATTTGGTATTCTTGCATTCGTTCAAATCTTCAAATACTTCCTTACAAATCCTAAATAATTTAAAATATTAATTTAGATAGTATTATTTTAAATTATATCCATTATAGAATTCAAAAATAAAATTATCACTGAGATTTACTGTTTCAGTGTAAGGAGTAAATTTATCATTTCCAAGAAGTTTCAACTAATTTCATGACATCAGCGAAATTAAAAATGCGCATCAATTAATTACAAATGGTGTTGTTTCTTATTAATACTCAGATGTTCCTCAAAATGTTGCATAATTTACATTATTCAAAATCTAGGTATTAACCATTCAAAAGATAACTATAGTCTAATCATAATTAGGACATAAAGTAATACGTATAGCAATTTCAGAAAACATTTATAACAAAATTACACAATATAATTTTTTTTTTTTATTGAGTGATGATGCCTACATAAGCCTTGGGCTTGTGCGTAGGTAATGATATGTGGTGATTTACAGATGAAAAAAATGCCAGATCTGACCGGAAATCGAACCCGGGACCCCGGCATAGTAGCCAGTTGCGCCGACCTGAATTAGAATATATTATATTCCTATCAACCAATTTTTAAATACAGAGCTACCTAATTTATCGTATACCCAAAGAGATTAGGAAAATCGAAAATCCATATAAACCGAAAACAATATGAAAATGATAAATACAAGATATAACTGGAAAACTCACCATGAATTTATACTACTTTGAACAGAAATACACTACAATATGTTTATATACAATTATTTAATATTTCTTATTTTTGTATGGAGTTTAAAGGTGGAACGATTGCACAATTGTTTCATAAGTTCAGCCTGTGGAGTCAAGCTGCCGATTGAAGTACACAAATGTCGTTGTCCAAAAAAGACTCATTAAGCAAATGCAGTAACATGCACATGCACTTTAGCTTGACGCACTAATGCTTTAACAGTATAGTACACACAGTAACTACAAATACACTTTAAATATTTTAACATTTATAGGTGTGCAATACTGTGTGTAACGAGTGTGGCAACGAAAACACTAATTGGTGTACGTAAGGTTGGGCGCATGGTAAATGTGTGGTGGGGTGGGTTTATATAGCACCTACGGTAGCGCTGCACGACAGAGAACCGATTTACAGCAGTACTGGATGCTACCCAGTACTCAGATGCAGTCAAGATGGTGAAGTGTAGAAGTGAGTTGTTACATCGTCAGCACAAAACAGCATGCGTTCATTCTTGAACATTATTTTGCTTCGTCATCGTACGTTGTTGTTCGGGAACAATTTGCAGCTGTTTACTGGCTCGCTGCTACCCAATAAGAGCATCGATTAATTTCAAGAATGTTACATCGTTGAGAACTGTAAACACAAGCCACTAAATCCAATGTTAGCAACCGAAAAAATACTCAAAATTCGCAACAAACTTGCGGGTGATCCATCGACATCAATCCAAAAAATGGCTTCACAGACTGGTGTGTCCACTCGAAGCATGCAACGTGCCCTAAAAACATTAAAACTGCGTTCCTATCGCGTAACATTGTTGCGGGAATTGAAGTCTCCTGTAAGTGGTTTACTCGTTTGGTCTACGACAAAGTATTCTAGATAACACTTTTATCAGATGTGGCCTGCAGCCTCATAGGCTTCTTTCTATGGCACTATTTAAAAAAACCAAGTTTATGAAACGAGCCCACGAACTTTAGACAAATTAAACTTGCGGATACCGGCAGAAATCAATCCTATTACACCAGCGATGTTGCAAAATGTATTCCGAAACCTCATGAAACGAGTAGAACATTGTAAAGATGAAAAGGGAGGGCATATTCAGCGTTTATTGTAAGTAATAAAATTTCCCAATAAAAATTTTTCATAACTGCATTTTTATAGCTTTCATTATTTTGGATTACATTTTCGCTGCTACACTCGTTAGAACAACGGTATTTTATGAATAAATTTGTCTTTCTAATCCACAAAAATTTGAAATCCAAATAAACAAGGGTAGTACTGAACCTACATAAAAAAAATAAATTAATTTAGATCAATAGGGTCAATGTTGATGATGTAAATATACATTTTTTTACAGCAATAACAAAATTTTTTTTAATAATACCTCTCTAGATTTCAAGTAATTGAAAATATCAAATGCATAATGAGACATTTGGTTTGGATCATCCCAGTTTTCTTTATCAAAATCTTCAACTCCTGGGGGAGGGCCATTGGATGCAACATTAGACTGTTTATCATCAGTAATATTTAATCTATAAAAATAATAAAAACAAATTTAAGCAAGAACAAAATTTAAGTGCATTAATAAAAAAAAAACAACTTAATAAGTAAAACTAAATATTTATAATTCTACCAGAATTATAAATACTTTGATAACTCTACAAGAATTACAGTCAAACTTTTATTAAAGACCACCCCCTATTAACAAAAGTTGTTTTAATGTACCCTTTTTACTTAACTAAGTCCCATGTATTTTTTAACCCCCTTTGAGACCAACCAACACCATGTCATTTTTCTTATGACTGTAGAATATTTATAGTTAAAATCTACTAAGTGAACAAAACTTTTATTATTATTTTATTGAGTTTATGATGTAATTCAGAGCTTCGCTTAACTTTAAAAACTGATGCTTAATGTTAGAATTGAAGTCTTGTTTAAGAAAACGAGGGCAAAGTTTAACATCAGTAGAGTGCAAAATGTATAGAATTTGGTCAAAGCAATCAATATCTGTGATTATTTTAGTAAAATGCAGTAATTTAGAAAAAAGGGTAAAACAAATCAAATATTTTTAATTTTTAATGCATAATATTGTTTAAAAATTACTTGTACAGGACAGAAGTTTGACTGTACTAATTGCAAATTAGGTGTTAAATCTTGTCTTTCAAGAAATACTTTTACATACCACAAAGAAAAACAAAAAGTTATAATATATTAATAAAAAGAGGAAATAGATTGTTTATTACATACACAATTCTCAAATAAATGTGTGAGTATTATTTATTTTATGAAAGAAGTTGACACTTCTTTCAATATTAAAAAGAATACCAATCATATTTTATTGTAGAAACAACAGAAAAATTGATTTAATTTTTGATATTAACATCAAATTACACAACTAATCTGTAAGTTGACAAAAACTTAAACTTTCAGTTTACTGTACTTTTGGCTACACCAAACTATGATGAATTCTGTTTTTAAAACTAATCCTAATCTAAGACTGATGTTCACTAACATTATAACTATCTAAGTCTAACATATGTTCTGGAATAATAATTACAGAAAAATGAATATTCCAGTTGCAGGTGACAGAAACACAATTTAACTATTAAAAATTCAGTTTGGTAGCATTAATCTGAAATAATTTCAAAAAATTGAAAACCTTCCCTGAATCATATTCTTCTTTTATCCACAGATGTATGAGGGTCTTTTTTATGGTTTAATGTCCGACTGTTCTGCAATTACTGCTAATGCAGATGGTGAAGGATGAAATGATTATGAGGGTCATTTCATAAATAATGCGTACAATTTACTTGCATGTTTTTTTTTTAACAATCTTTAAATATAATCTCCCTACTTCTGAATGACTGAGTCCCAAAATTTGGGAAGCTTTACAATTCTATCTAATATGCCACCATTGTTCATCTGACAAATGGCTAGTGTAACAGCAATAAAAAGGTCTGAAACAGAATAACGTCCTTTCATGATTGCACAAACTTTGGGAATTGGTAAAAGCCTGGTGGACTCATGTAGGGTGTATGAGTTAACAGTTTCCAATCGTATTCCCACAGCTTCTCAGCAACAACATTGGCAATGTCTGAAGAATTACATTGCCAAATAGAAGAATGACCCAGCCTCGAACAACTGAGTTTGGGTTTTGTTGTATCTGTTCAGTTTTTTAATTACTTCTACTGTTTTGGAATGAATTCACGAAATATATTCCTGTGTTGGCACTTTTTCCACATAAACTGCGTGTCATGATGATTATAAGCAAAGATCAACAATTATTTGATTGACAAAATTTTTTTGGATGTAGAAAAGACTAACATCTCTACTCATTCAACTATGGTTTCAACTCCGGATTAATGACTCTTAACTCATGTTTCATTAGTAGCAATAATTTAATGCAGCAAAGCTAGACCTTCAATGTCAAATCTTCATTTTAGCAAGGTCGCAATGTCAAGGTGTTAGTGCTACTGTTCATCACTCAAGAAATGAAGGACCAATTGCGCAGGAATCTTTCTCTTGTTCAAATCATTTGTAAAAATTTGGAATATGGATGTTGTTGGGTTCAGAAATTTCCTCACATCACTTAACAGTCTTCTTCAATCACATGTAACAAAATTCAGAGTAAGTTCATCTGTTAATATTTACAGCCTTCCTAGTCTTGTGCCATTATTTGCGTTTATACGACTTTCACAAAAACGATTAGCCCAACAAGAAACTGTACTACAATCTATTGCTAACTCACCGTTAATTTACTAAAAGCATTGTGAATTTCGGTCTGGTTTAACTCACATAAATTTTCAATCCTAATGTACAATTTTTGATCAACAATCACAGTACCCGAGAATGATCAGGCTCCATTTCTAACTCGGTCATTGAACAACAAAGCCCACTACCGATAAAACAATAACGCATTTCTTCTTCAAGCTTTGAACTACAAGTGACATAATATTCAACACAAACATGTCCTTCACTCTGCAGCATTTCCAACCTGTGTATTATTTATGCTGTGGCCCTTTTGTTAAGTATCTTTTTACACACATATACCAAAAACAAGTTACTACATTATCCATACTACTTAATGAGTCCTATGATTTATCATAACATACGCTAAGCGTATTCTGTAATATATTCAACAGACATTCCAAACACAATATAATAAGCAGTTTATCTTTATTTGTTTAGAATTGGATTAAGAAAGTAAAGAACGATGTCTAAAAATGGAGTTAACACCTGAAGATAAAAAATATATTTTATGATAATAAAGTTGAACACTCCATGATAATAAAATTGAACACTTGCTAGCTAAATGGATTGATGAACGTAAAAGACCAACCAACCAAAAAAATTATTCACATTATATTGCTAGAAAATAAAAGAAAACTAACATAAATATAAGTGTTTTCATGGTCCATAGTACGCCAGGAATAAATAAGTTTTCTATCATAAAATTGTAACATTCAAGAAATTAAATTATCAATTTCATTTGTTAAAATTTTTGACAGCATCCTGAAGCTCTCACACTTCCAACAAATTATACGACATACCTTTTTTTATTCTTGCCGGAGTAATTTTCAAACTAGATACAAATATAACACTAATTTCAATGATCTTATATACAATAAAATATTGTTTACTGTATCTATATCTTATACAGATAACATAACAGAAAAGCCAGATAATATGAAACGTGGTTACTTCATTACCTTTTAGGACATCTTCACTCTCCTGATTATCTATGTTGTTAAGTAATTTACAAACAGTCAATATACACAACCATCAAAAACAATTAAAAAATATGGAAAATTAAAAAGCAGAGTGTTCATACATTTATGAAATGGTATTGTAATCATTAATTCTTAAATTCTACAGAATTAAGAATATTTACCGCACATACAACTTGAAATACACTAGTTCTGGCCAAAAGTACACTAATAAAACAAAACAAGAGACTAAAATAGCAAAATTTAAAGATAAAAGCTGAGCATAGTATTAAAACAAAGATCAGAGCCACTAATGGTAAATTTTTCTTTTGATGATACAGGAGATATAATTTTATAAAAAAATCAAATAAATTGCTTGAGCAATTGTATAAAGCCTACATTAATTCAAAAATTTTCACAACTAGTTTTAATATAAAACACACCATCACAAAAATTAAAGTTCTAAGTTTCATAAAAATGTCATGCTATTTGGTAAAAAGCTGTTTAACAGTTGATTTTTGGAGATGAAGGTTCCATAGTTCAGATCCTAGTAATGCTAGTTACTTTTACACAGTTTTGAATACTAGATAATGGGTACTGTTGTACTTTGATGGTTGGGGTTCAAATAACCATCTCTCAGGTACAGTTGGCCTGACAAAACTCCTCACACATATGTCATTCTTCTTCTCATTGGTTCATGGAGTTGCTTATTGTTCTAAGTTAAACAGATAGCAACGTACACACATTAGAGGAAGAAGTAACTTTGGTAACAAGACTACAACACATACCAACAAAAAACACAAGTTCATTGATACTTTTATACTGCTATAAGTAAAATTAAATTTTAAAGAAAAAACTGTTCGGCAAGAATTTTGTTTCGTTAATGGCTCAGAGATACAAATTCTATAAATTTACATTCTAGATAAATAAGAAACATTTTCTAAGGTACAACATACTTAAAAAATTATGGAAACAATGGACTTTATAAACAAAATTTTGGAACTGCAGATTGAAAGATTACTTCTACTAAAATTTTTTAAAGTCACTTTTTGAAGAGTGTATCACATTATATTTAAAGGTTCAACAGTTACATCATGATTATGTAACAAAAACAGCATTTGAATGTGAAACCTATATTTTTTAAACTCTCCTATGATCTGACATTTTCACTGATGATAATTATATCCTAATTCTGTGTATGATAAATTCTCATAATTGTTTTTTGGAAAACACAGCTATTTTAGTTATCTTAATGCTTATTGAATTATATCTAGTTTAAATTGTAAGGACACAAGTTTTTAAGTCATTTAAATTTATGGAATCTGTGTTAAAACTGAAAATATTTTAATATAACTACTTAATTGTAAGGACATTCAATGATAATTGAAATGAATTTATTTTCAAGAATGAATTCTCTATCAACCCATATTTTTGCATAGAAAAAACTACAGATTGAGTTACTTTAGAAGCAAATATAAACAGTATTAATAATAAAATAGTAATTCAAGTCTGTCAGAAGGATCTACAAATAACAAAAACAGTATGAAAAAAATGAAATAATGGAAAAGAACTACAGAAGAGCGCACAACCCATACTGATTTTTTTATGAAGCCTTCACAAACAGAGAAGCATGATTGGTATTTTATTAAAAATAGTGTACTAACTCTTCCAGAGCAGAAACATACAATGAGCTTTCTTCACTACTAGAAGTAGCTGCTACATCACTTAAGCGAATAGACTGCCTTGTTACTGGTTTAGTTGTAGCGGTGGTGATAGAGGTAGTAGTAATTTTTATTTCTTCCCTTGTTTGAACTTCAACCTTAGATGTCTTTACAGCAGGCAGTGTCGTCAGCTCTGTTTTTCCTTTTACTCTATGAACAACATAAGTTTTTTTGATATTCGTGTCTTTTTTTGCATCATTCCGTTTTGTAGCAGCTGTAATTTGTGCTGCAGATTCTCTACATAGTCTAGAAACGGTAGAAGTGACTGTAGCAGGCTTAGTAGCATTTAATTTTACTTTATTGACAGCTGATACTGTACTGGCTGGCTTTTTAATAGGTTTTTTAGCATCCAATGCATTCTTCTGTTCAACAGCCTGAAAACATACAACCAAAGCACAAGGATTTCAATTAGGCTGCACAAAAAAGATCTGTATTTAATATCTTAATTGTTTTTTTTTCAAATCGTAAATTTTTTAAATAAAATAGTCAAGGTGACTAATGAAAATGAACACAAGGTCAACATTAAGAGCAGTGGTTTCCAACCTGTAGAAGTCTGCGAACCACTAAGCCAGAAATTGAACCATGTGAGACCACCCCCATTCGTGATTTGGTGGGAGGGTGGGTTTGGTCGGAAGACATGGGTGTTGCATGGAGTATCCCCCCATCCTGGTAAGAATAAGGAATACAGAAATGTCTCAGCAAAGAAATTTTAATTCACCACTCAATAGTAATCAAACATAGCTCGTTCAATTAAAATCGCTTTCAAAATCTGCATTTATTTGGCAACTTTTTTATTAAGTGTGACCAGACCCTACCGCGGATCTTGCGGACCACCGGTTGGGAACCACTTTTAGAGGACAGATAGGTATTAAAATGGAAGAGGGTGAAAGGCAGGTTCTTGGCACTGTAAAATGAAGATTATTTAGTTAAGGTATGGTAATGCTGATAAAACAATCCCTGGCCCTCCAGACTGGTGGTTAACAACCCTACATTGTAAAAAATAAGCTGTTATGAAACCAAAACAACAGCCTCTGATTATGAACAAGAATTACAGATTTAGAAAACAGAATCAAACTTACAGTAAATGTAAAAATATGTGAAGGGAGGCTGAGGAAGACAATAATTATGAAATTCATTGGGAGCAGAACCAGAACAGGCAATCACGTACATGACAACAAAAATTACAAAATGGAATGTCCAAAGAAATAAAATTTGGATATGGCAACATGGAACATGAGGACCATGTAGCAACTTGGCAAAATGAAGTTGATATCTGATGAAATTTTGACATCATCAATTGAATTCGATGGGTGAGGGGTTGGAGAGCATTGACAACTAACCAAGAGGATAGGAGAAGAAGGCAAGGACCACCAATGGATACACAGCTATGAAATGATAGCAATTCTATTCAATAGTTACTGGCCATGAAGGTGTGACAAATTTCAAGGGTAACAAAAATTACTGTACACCCTGCAAGGAATTGACTGGTCTAAACAAGCCAGTGCATTATTAAATAAAAATCATAACAATAAGTGCTAACGTATATACGTATGCAATCATTCTGTTTAGCTACGGTAACATTTGTAAAATTTTATTTGATTAGTCACTTGCTGTTAAATTTACTGGTAAGTTAATTACACAACATTCAGAAACAAGGAATTAGAAAAAAAAATAGAAACAATGTATTAATGTGACCCATTTTTTAAGAATTAATGCAAGCTTACAAATTTAAGAACTAACAAAAAATACTAGTCAGCAACTTTTTACTATACTAGCCTGGAAATATTATTGTGCAACTATTGTATTTTATATATTGCAAAATTATTATAAAGTCAATAACCTTTGAAATTAAACATTTGTTTTATTATTTATTTAATTATAATGATTATCTGAAACACCATTAATATATTGATCAATATGACAAATTTTGAAACCTTACATTAACTTACATGAAAGAAGTTAAAATACCATAATTTTTTTTTTTAATTTTAAGTACTTATCAACCAAAACCAGGTAAACCTAGGCACTTTAAACACTACCCTTCATAAAACTTTCCAACAAAAAATGGTAATTTGAAATTAAATCAACGGTAACCCAACTTCTCAATAGAAAATGCAGAACCGCTCCGTCTGAGTTTCTTACTACACTGAAAATTTTTTAATTGAATTTAAATATCAGCTCACAATACAATCATTTTTTCCATTGCATCCGGGAGACTCCTAGAAGAGTATAGGACATGTAAAGATGTTTTAACATCTGAAATACATATTACAATCACACATTATTCTACTACTACTACTATTTAGAAGGAAATTCTTATATGCTGTAAAAAAGTTTCACCAATCAAGTGAATTTTCAATTTTTTTTAAAGTAATGGAAATTATCAGAACTTTTAAAAATTGGAGTAATTTATTAATGTACAGTCAAACTTCTGTAACTTGAATTTTCTATATCTCGAATTTAATTTCAGTTCCCTTCCACCTCCCATGCATTGAATGTGTAAAATCCATCTATAACTTGAATTCCGTCATTTCTCTAAGTCGAACTATTTATTTAGTTTCTTTTGACAAAATTATTTACATAGTTCTCAAAGTGCCATTTTTGGTATTTTGAAACCTGTAGGTACAGTGCTGCTTCTTTCACTTTAAAAGAAAATGTTCGACCATAAAAGAGTACAGACCCTCAAAGTCATCTGACAAGAGTAAACCAAAACAATGAATTTCTTTGAACCGACGAATCTTTGGTGCAACATAGAACAATAGAACCAATGACTGTTGGTACAATATAGGTACCATATTCAGCATTTACTGTAATTAAAATAGCATAATTTTGGAATACTGTATAGTGTACACAATATGTACAGTAGCTTATAGCTAAGCTAAATGCAACATACAGTATTGTATTGCAAAATTACGCATGTCCAGTAAGCCTATATATTTACATATTGTAGGCTACTGTATTAGCCTATGAGGAATGTTCTGCGGTTGTTACTTTTTAATAACTGATTTGTTGTTATTTTTCTATAACTTGAAATTTCTGTAACTCAAATTTTTTTCCTCACCCCTTGAGGATTCGAGTTTTAGAAGTTCGAATGTACTTTCTCCCAGCATAAGTCACACAATTTTGTGGTGTGATTAGCCACATAATAATCATTTCTGTTTCTTGTGTTATGATAGTGGACATTTAAATTTTGCATAAAAGTATATTCCCTAATACACATTATCACATCAAAAATTCTCTAAATAAAAGTTGTAGATCTTTTAATTTCCTATAAATTTGATTACACTTTTTTGTCGTAAAATGCATAAGACTGAAATCTTTAAAAAAATGGATTTTTTTTACAAGATTTCATGAGAAAAAAAAACAGAAAATCGCTAATTACCGCTAAACTTAGCGTTATACATAAAATTGTTTGAATTAAAAGTTGTAGGATTTTAAATTCTCTACAACTTTAATTATATACATTTTTGCGCTAAAATGCATATTAAAGTCACAATCTTAAAAAAACAATTTTTTTATGAGAAAACAGCCTCCCCAAGAATTTCAGCAGACATGGCGCCTACCGTAACTTGTAGAGCATAAAAAATGTCATAAATGAGGCAATTTAAAAAAAATTGTAGGAGCAGTTTTTGAGAGTATCGCCAAAAAGTAAAAAATGACACGAATAAACTACTACTTCCGGTTGACCGATTTTGATGAAAATGTTTGTGCAGGACCAGTACTGGTGTCTAACTTAAGTTTCAAGTTGGTACGATGTTTTGCTTTTGAGATATTCTGTTCATACACAAACCAATCGCTAAAAAAATGGTTTTTGGGTTCAGGGGGTCTGAAAACGTGTAGATCCGGTGAAAACTCTATTTCAAAAAATCGACACAAAAACAATACTTTCCTTCCTACATATTCATACAGGCAAGAGAAAGTAAAAATGTAGCTTATAACTACTATACCTATGTAAGTATATGAGGGGAAACAAGACATTAAATTAAAATTTTTTTTTCAAAATTATTATACTAATTTTGAAATTAATTCAACAAAAAAATTATATTACTTTCAGTGGACCGTTATACGAAAAAATTTGATTTTAGTTTTGTTGTTGTTTAGGTCAACAGCCGAAAGGCTGGTTTGAACCTGTAGAGGTTTTACTAAGTAAAACGAGGAGTGAGGTGGTTTACCATTGCCTTCCTCACTGAGTGGAAAAGTACGCTTAACAGCATGCCGGGCCCTCTGAAAAGAGCATATTTTCCACTCTGCAAATGACACCTTCACTTCATTCACCACAGGGTCTGGCTGTATAGTGAAATTTATTACTTTCAGAGAAGATAACTCTGACTAGTGTCTTTTACACCTCTACCTCTTCTGTTCTTAAATGATTCAGTCATTTAATTGGCTGACCATGTGATAAGAAACAGAACTATTTATTTTAGCCCTGCAACAAACAGATTGAGTGTAAATAATTTGACACTCCACCTGTCTGTTATGGGCAGGATTTTAGTTTATTAAATAAAAATAAATAAACTTTACTGCCCTGTAAAATAATACCATGACATGTCACAATATTTGGGATAGGATTTTACAATATTACTGGCAGGTACACAGCCGAGATTTTGGTACAGAGAGCTAAGTCTTGAGAAATCTAATCAGGGACCTGCAACATATTAGTCTACGAACGAAATTAGAATTTCCTAGATTTTTGATTTGTTATTCTTGTACCATTATACTCTAATAATAAGTATACTAAATAAAATCCCATAACTGGTAAAATAAAGTAGGCCTCACGAGAAAAAAATCTTAAGGACAGTCTTCTCAAATAAATAACTACACCACTGCATCCACTGTAAATATCCACTAACATTAGCCTGCTAATACTGTATAGTTCTTTTTTAAAAAGATGCTTTAAATAATATTAAAAATAAACTACCAGAAAATATTTTCAAATTCTACACAAAATGAGACAATTCTAAAAATTTAATCCTGTAAAATTAAAACACAATTTATGCTAAATGAGATATTTCTATTTCATATAATGAATTAATATAATAATTTCACTAACCTTCTTTTTAAACTGCGTCACCTTTATTTTATTCCTACTTACACGTGTTTCGGTGGATCCACCATCATCAGAGTAAATGAAAAATTGAAACTAAAAATTTTTTTCATTTATTTAAAATTTACAGAAGATGATACATCTTCAGTCACTTGTATAAAAGAGTTTGTATATAGAGTTTTATACAAGTGACTGAAGATGTATCATCTTCTGTAAATTTTAAATAAATGAAACAAATTTTTAGTTTCAATTTTTCATTTACTCTGATGATGGTGGATCCACCGAAACACGTGTAAGTAGGAATAAAATAAAGGTGACGCAGTTTAAAAAGAAGGTTTGTGAAATTATTACATTAATTCATTATATGAAATAGAAATATTTCAAACTGCAGGATGCATTATAAAGATTTATTTCTAAATGAGATACTACACACTAATTTACTGAAACAGTGCTAAAACCTGTTTGTAAAAAAGCAGATATTTTATATAACATGATTTTTCATGAGTATAAATTTTGTAATTAACTGATCTCTCCTGCACTGTGACCTATAACAGATACACTCTTCTCTTTTTGTCCTAAAATATTTCTCACTTCCAGTCAGAAAAAAACACTGTACACTCACAAGGCAACTGACTAACCCAAAGAAAAACTAATTTTAGATTTATCTATAAAATAAACAATTATTAACAAATGTTATAATATAATTCTGTTAGTTCTATAATGCTTTTAAAGCATTTTAATGTTGAATCATCTATTAGAAGATTCAATAATTAATTAAATTGAAAGGTTTTAATGGTCAGGGTTACTTCCTCCCTGATGATGGGAGGAACTGTAACAATTTCATTAATATTTAATCAGAATTACAAAATTAAAGGTAGGCCCTACATCCCACATTCCTGTTAAATATCTTAAATTAACACATTGCTGTCCATAAAAAATTATAGAATGATTTTGGAAAAAATTGTTCATCTAAAACCCACATTTTCTACATTCAAGAAATTTTTATGAACATTAGACCCAATTTGGGGGTAATATTTTTACAGTAGGAAATAAAAATTTTTCTTATAAAAAATAATATTAAATAAAACTGTATCAAATTATTATTTTAACCAATAAATTTACGGTAGTAAGAAACTGAAATGCAGTTGACAAGTTGGTATTTGTCAATAGTCATCAGCCATTCATATAAATTACTAAGATGTTTAATCTACAAACTATCAAATTAATATCTAGTATTACATTCCTGCTTGTCCTTACATGTTTCTATTATCCTGACATAATACCATGCTGCATATCAGTTTATAAATTTAATCTCTTCCTCAGATTATTATATTCAGATCATTTAATATTTTACAAAAATTAAAAGTTCATAAGTTTTAAAAATGGAAAACACAACCTTAGCCGATACTCAAAACGATTAAAATTATTTAGTGCAGTATAGATAACTGTAATAATGAAAATTTGCAAACAATTTTTACTTACATTAGTTATGTCTCCAAATGCAGATCTTTTCAAAGAGTTGCCTGAAATTGGCGATTTTTCGGCCTTCCTTTTAACTAAAGTACTTTGATTATTTTCATTTTTTGAAGCGATACCATGTTTCACACCAAGTGAGACATTTTTCGTTTTTTGTAGAGTGCTTGATGTGATTTTGCTGCCACCAACAGAACTCCTTGTCGTCCTTTTTGCAACAGTCACCGTCGATTTCTTACTGGCCTGAAGTGGTGCAGGCATTTTCTGTAAAAAATACCAATACAATATTTCAAACTAAATTGTAAGAAGAGTAATTAGTACACAAACCTGCAAATTAAACTGCAGAAAAAAGTTCAACGAAAATGTCAGGTTACGAGAATGAACATGTTACAACACTATTTTACCTTTCCGTGTTTAAACGTTACTGGAATACAAAAACGATTAAAAATTATTTGATAATATACAGATGGAAATATTACATACGTTCCAACGACTCAGTTTCTAATTTTCCATACAAAACACCACAATATAATGTTATAAGAAAATATATTGCACATACAAATTAACGGCCAAATAACATGTATACCAATTCAAAAAAGTCAGTTACGTTTTCACTTCACCAACAGACCAACAGCTTGTCGGTTTCTAGATCGCGTTGTTAGTAACCGTTGAGGAAATATTTAAGACATTTCTGATTGAAACGAAATTGTGTAGATTATTTAAACCTATATTTCTAATATAAAATGCATAATACAATAAATATTATTTTTAGAATATAAGTACACTTTATTTTGAATATATAATTTCGTTTATCTGCAATATTGGTGCGGTTAGATATTATATGTAACCAACTGTTGTTGAAGATCCCGAATTTTTGCTGATTCTATTCACTTGTACAAAACGAATTAACATTTTTTACTGAACCAAAATAGAATATTAATAGTTGATGTTACAATATTGCCGTATATAATCTCCACACTACTGAAAAATACTCGGACAGGGACTAAGCGCGTGGAGGCGAATTTCTTTCTCGAAATTAGAATGCAGAAAGATCATTTAAGAATTATATTTTGTATGCGTTTTGTTTCTTCCTTTCTTCTACACAAGACTGATGGAAGACAAGAAGATGAAAATTTAATGTCTCACCACAAAAAGTTTAATCATGTAGTTCAATTATATCTCGCTGTTATGATTGGCTTCGCTAGTGACTCAACTGCAATCTTTCTATAACTATTTACATCTATATTTCTGGGTCCGTGGTTTAGCCACAGGCGTTTCGAATGGTGTAATTTTGTGTTCACGTTTTTACTTTGTCTTGCATGTATAAAAATATTTATTTTAATCCCTAACGTGTGTACGTTGCAACTGTTCAATTCAAGCATGTAGCTAGGGGGCTTGAAGGGCTTCAGCCACCCGAACAAAAATTCAAATTTTATACAGACTTAATGCCACGGGTCTCTGGTATTTCTTTTATCCACGGTCCTGGTATTTTTTATGCCGCTGGTCCTTAGTTCCGCTGTATTTGTTTTTATCGATTTTATAATTATTTTTAAATTATTTTCAGTAATTAACATATTTTATTTAGCAATAGAAGTATGTTTAGTAAGAAAGGTTTTACCGATTTTCTGTCTATTTTTCGCCTGTTTTGATTTAATGAAACCCCAATTTTTGAAAAGTTTGTGTTTGTCTATTAGCGGCCTATTTTACATCATATCAATATCTTCTTCTTCTTCTTGCTATCAAGGATTAGGGCTGTTCCAAACTCACAAACCATCTTGTACGTCTACACAAACACAAGACATTCTAACCCGTACATCTGGACTACTGCCATCTTCTGCGAGGTCTTCCCACCTCCCTTCTTCCAAATGGAAGATATTCTGTCACTTTTAAAGGTATTCTCTTCTCTGGCATCTGTTTCAAATGTTGCCTCCATTGATTCCGGTACTCCTCCATTTTTTTCATTCAAGCTCAATACACCCAACTCAGATCTAATTTTCTCGTTATGTATTAGATCCAGCCTCGAGCGGCCCTTTACCCTTCTTAGAAACCTCATTTCAGCTGCTTGGATCCTAATTTTTGGCGTTTGGTGGTAACCATGACTCACTTTCATAAAGAAGGACTGGGGCTGCCATTACCTTGTAGAACTTCACTACTGTCTCTGTTCTAGCTCTGTTACCCAGTGTCCTGTTAATGGTACCACAAAATAGCTTGAAATTTATTTATTTAATTTTCTATATCCAAGTCCCTATCAAAGCTCACATCGCAGCCCAGATAGATAGATATTTTACATCTTTCTCTTCAGAATTAAATTCTCTACAAGTTTTGTTTAAAATTGTATGTGTTTATTACCCATTTAACGAAGTTATTGAACTTCAAACCTAAAGGAAACTGCTTTTCGAGACCAATTTTTGCTTATTTCGTCAGATATCTTAAAATCTACTGTAGTTAAAGGTCTTGTACCTGTTTTCTTTCTTCAATTTTTCAGCTCGTTTTTCATAAGACCTATTCAATTAAAGCCTTAATTAACGCCCTACAAATTTCAGTATGGCTTCATTGGAACGGGGGAACTGAATTCGGTCGATATTTTCGCCAGATGTAACTCGTTAACGAAGCGTTTCCAGACCTGTATTTATAATATACAGTATTTTTTGCTTTTATTTGTCATCGGGAACTATACAGAAGTGACAAACACCCAATTTGATTGCTTCTTTTCGCTGTATTTTTGACATGGATTAGGCGCATGAGTTTGAACCATGATACTATGACTATAAAAGACGTAGTATCATGAGTTTCAACAGGGACCATCAGTAGAGTTTGTCAACGGATGGCTGTCAGCTGGTCACCGCACAAAGGCGCTTGCCCATTCGGTATTCTTCTTCTTCAAGTGCCGTCTCCGCGTCGGAGGTTGGCGATCATCATTGCTATTCTAACTTTCGAAACAGCTGCTCGGAACAGTGACGTGGAGTTGAGACCAAACCAATCTCTCAAATTCTTCAGCCAGGACGCTTTCCTTCTGCCCGGCCGGCGCTTTCCTGCTATCTTTCCTTCCATTATCAGCTGAAGAAGTCTGTATTTCCCGTTTCGAAGAACATGGCCGAAGTACTGCAGTTTTCGTCGCTTGATGTCGTATAGCAGTTCCATCTCCTTGCCCATCCGAGTCAGTACGTCCGTGTTTCGTACTCTGTCGGTCCACGATATACGGAGCATGCGGCGGTATAGCCACATCTCAAACGCCTCCAGCCTCCTTTCTAGAAGTTTCGTTAGTGTCCATCCTTCCTGCCCGTTAAGAAGTACAGGAAGTACGTAGCACCTCAGAATTCGGAGCCTCGTGTTGAGACTAAGATCACGCTGGCACAATAGGTGTTTTAGTTTCGTGAACACTGCTCTAGCTTGCTCGATACGCACTTTAACTTCCTGACCGTAGTCCCATTTGTCATTTAGGCAGCACCCAAGGTATTTGTACGTGTGCACCTGTTCAATGGCGGAGCCAGCGAGTGTGATTCCTGCGTTGACCTCCTCTTCACCGATCACTATGAACTTGGTTTTACGTATATTCATTCGGTATTACTTAACAAATAATACCGAATTTCTACCAGCTGACTCGGCCGGCCCGAAGGCCTAATGTTATATGAACTTTTTTATTAGTTTCACCCGAGGAACAAGCCCTGAAAGTTCTGTTTCTTGGTGGTACACTCTGTATAAACTACACTAGGCCCTACCTCGTTTAACCTGGTGTATATCAAAATCTGAACCGGAAAAGATATTTTTATTTATAAAATCACTGCCCCAAAAACATTAATATCACAGAACGATATTCTGAGCATTGGGACATTGGATTCTCGTTCAGAAGGGCAAGACCCAGAACCACCACGCGGACGTGAACGCCAAATTAGTTAATCAATTTAGGCCTCCGGGCCAGCCCTGTCAGTCAGCTGGTAGTAAGTCGCTATTATTTGTTAAGTAATACCGGTTGGGCAAGCGACTTTGTATGGTGACCAGGTGACAGCTATCCGTGAACAAACTCTACTGGGGGTCCCTATTCAAACTCATGCCTAATTTACGTCAAATAATACAGCAAAGCAGCTATCAAATTGGGTAGTTGTCAATAATGTACAGTTCCCGATAACAAATAAAAGCTACAAAAAAATAAAAAAATCAATTATGTTTGACAATAGAAAAGGACGATAATATAAAAGTATAAATTAACTTTATATGTTGCCATATTTGAAAAACTGCGAATAAATTCTTATTCTGAAAATACCGAAAAATAACTGACAAAATGACTAAGTAAAAATTTCTTGGAATGATTGGGGAAACATTATTCTGATCTCATCAAACAGCTGTTCCAGACGTCACGGAAGCTGCTTACATACATACAGTACATTTACTAACCTCAAGTTTATGGTCGATTTTGAATATGTTTTTATTAGTTGAAAATTGTATTGAATAATAAAACCACTGAACAACATATGCCACATTTGGTATTTCTTCAAGATTTAAGTGATTCATCCAGTAAATATTCAATAATCATGATATTAAGTTATATGTAAGAACATAACCTAAAACAAAATCTGAAGATTTGTACCGAATTTTTTAATCATATTCTGATTTTGTGAACAAAATTGACTTTCGGGGAACAAAAAGAAAATTCCGGCACTGGTGGGTTTCCTTCATGATTGCCAGATTTTCTATAGTGTCGTTATTAGTGCTATATTCTAATCCAGAATGTTTACAATTTTTCATTTTTTTATACCTATTATTGGGCGAGTACAGTTAATGTAAAAAATGTGTTGCTAGTAGCTACTTTATCATTAACATTTTTTTGGTTGACAATATTATTTTGTGTGTGGTACTGTACCACTGTATACTGAGGTTATTTTATGATTATGTCTTGTACAACGAAGAATAGTTAGGGAATAGGTGGATACCGTATGGTTCTGGATGTTAAATTGATCCCATAAAAGTTTCAGAATGGATTTGATTTTGTGAAATATTTGTCTTTGATATTTTGAATGTCTATTTTTTGGCTTGTGAGTTCTGTTGCACTTGTAGGCTTTACTGGCCCCAGAATTATTTCTTTAGTTCTGACTATATTGTGAGTAGTTGGACACTTAAGTATGTTACAAAGGTCAGTAATGTATGTGTAATATAATATTGGGCGTCTCACTTGGTGCGCAGAGAGTTTAGCCTGTAATAATACAAGGTGTATCAAAATTACTGACTCTAAAACAAAATGCACGATACTGTTTTCTCTAAAGCATTTATTTAAATAATCTGTAAAACATTTATACAATAATATTGATATAGACTCAATTATAATTTATAAATCTCTTTCTAACCTTAACAAAATTTCGGTAACAATTTTGAAACAGCGCTATTTTAATTATTTAATTAATTATTAATATTTGCCAATATTTCTAGAACACTGTTATGCATTGTTATGAATGTCATTGATATTGTTATTGTTTGTTTTCTAAAAATAATTTGCCGGCATAGCTAATAAAGTTTCTAGTAGTACATTAGAAAAAGGTTTATTATTCCAGTACAATTAGTAGGTACCATAAAATAGTAAACAATAAAATAATAAACTCTACACTTGGTATTCTATAAATCGGTCCGTACACGCTAAAACAAAACCTCAACACTTTTTACAAATAACTGTAATAATCGCACTGAACGACAGTTGATTGAACATTAAATGACAATATTCACTGTGCGTTTCATTCAGTAGTTAGGTGTTTGTAGTTGATAATCAATTGCTGTCAAAACCAGTATTATTTGTAAATAAACTGTGCGTACTAATAAGCCTATAACTGTATAATAATAATAACTGCTGGTTAATTATAATACATTACATCATTCCCTTTCACTTTGTACTGTACGAGGTGTGGCTATTAAATAACAAGACTGATGTTGTGAAAAATTTAATTTTAATTTTATACATATAATCACTTATTGTTACCTTCAATATACACTCCTTCTCTATCCGTACAACACTCCATGTGAATTTTCCATTGTTGGAAACAGTGCTGGAAGTCATTTTCTGTCAGCTCAGACACTTGCCGGTTTCTCTTTTACAGCTCCCGCAGACTCAAATCTTGTCCCTTTTAATGCAGATTTCACCTTAGGGAACAGGTAGAAGATAATAACATGTGATGAAATGTGGTTTTTTACTTATAATTCGGAAACGAAGTGCCAATCCATGCATTAAAGAGCCGAACTTCACTGAGAGCCAAAAAAGCTCGAATGAGCAAGTCAAAATTTAAAGCAATGATGATTGTTTTTTTTTATATCCATGGGATTGTGTACCTTCACTGGGTTCCTGAAGGGCAAACAATTAATCAATATTACTACCTTGAGGTACTTAGTAAACTACGTCAAAGAGTAAGGAAAAAACGCCCGAAATGTGGAAGGACAAATCATGGGTTCTCCACCAAGACAATGCGCCAGCTCATTCCACGTTATCTGTCAAGAGGTTCCTAACAAAGTGCAGCATCTCAGTGTTAGAGCATCCACCTTATTCACCAGATCTTGCACCATGTGACTTCTGCCTGTTCCCTAAGGTGAAATCTGTGTTAAAAGGGACAAGATTTGAGTATGTGGAAGCTGTATAAGAGAAAGCAGCATGTGTCCTGAAGGAGATGACAGAAGATGACTTCCAGCACTGTTTCCAACAATGGGAAATTCGCTTGGAGTGTTGTAGGGATAGAGAAGTAGTGTATATTGAAGATGACAATAAGTGATTATATATAAAATAAAAATACAATTTTGTACATCAGGCTCGTTATTAAATAGCCACCCCTCGTATTTATAACATATGTATTTTACTAAGAAATGTAGAAAAATATATACATTAGTTTTGTAAAAAGTCTATAACAATAGTCGAGGGATGGGTGGATGTAGTATGTGTAAGCTGATTCATTCGAAGCCTCAACGCGCCAGATGACATGCCTATACTTATTATTGTGAAGGTCAGAAATATGTGTAATATTATTATACTTGGTGAAATTAAAGGACTTCTTTGTTAACAAAGTTACTTTCTGTTATGTGTTTCATTACCTTGTATTACTTTTATTTGACTTGTAGCATCTTGTTTTGTGACTGGTTGCTAGTGTAGTGGTGTTATTGTTAATCTTTCATTTGTTATCGTCCTATAATAAACTCTCAACAATCTTTACATTGTTTTGTTTTTTCAACTAGATTGAAACAGTCAAGTATCTTGATCAGTAAATTATCATTATTTTTCACATAAAATGAAATACATTTTTGTGTGTGGTAAATCAGTTATTGATAGAAAGCAAGGGTCTTTTCCATTTTCTGTTTGCCACTATCAAATCCGAATTCCCTGAAAGGTTACACAATTCTTCCATTCCTGCGTTTAGCGCGCCAATCTGACAAGCAGTATTCCTGCATAATGTCAACTCCACTCCGATTTCACAGTAAGTTACTACATAGTCTACTATGAATTTTGTAGAGTTACTTAATAATATTCGGATAGAGGAAGAAAGATGCTGCAGAGGTCCTGCAGGAAAGGGGGTTATTGCATAATCCCAGAAGATGTGACAACTAAAAAAGTCTGTGTGAAACACATGACTGTCTCTTCTCAATGCAAATAAATAAAAAATATAATGTAATAGTTATGTAGTAATAGCAAAATAAGAAATAAAACAATAGAACATGTAACATAGTATTAGATACTAGGACTGGGAATGACGTGTGTATGTGTGTGAGTGTGCCTGTCTTAGTAAGAGTATTCAGTAAGGTTGGGAGTGGGAGAATTGAACAAGTGTACAACCCTTCAGATAATTCGGATGTGATAGTGGCATACAGAAAATGAACCCGAAAGCAATTTTACTCCTTGAAAGACAAAATTATGTATATTATTGATATTCATTACCACATTGGCTTTTTACTGCATACACACACTGTAAGAAATTTTATTTCTGCGTCTTCAATTTTTTTATCACCGATGTAAAGAAGTTTATATGTTACAGTTTCTATTGTGACTGCAACAGTTGTAAAAAATGTCTATTTAATGTTCCTAAATTTCTCTGTAATGCCACCAAATATGTCTTGGGATTCGTGTAATCTGTCAGGTTTATAATGAAAATTTTGTGTTGCTTTACTAGGTACTATGATGTTAGAAACATCTGACTTATTCAATAAATTTTTCTGAGGCTTGTTTTGTCCTTGAGTAAAACCGAAATCAGTTTCAGATTTTAATTGATAAAATGTCCAAGTTGTTGTGAAGTGTGATTTATTGGAACAAAGTTACATGAAAAATAAATTGTAAACAAAAGAAAGAACTATACATGTTGAATGAAATGAGTAATGACAGACTTTGAGTGTGTCTTTAGTAGAACTTAATAATATCTTTTTTCCTGTTCATCTTGTCTTTTAATTAATTTATGGTTTTTAATTTTGATTGTTTTTTGTCTAGCATAGAAGATATGTGACATTTTTCCATAATGATTGATGAAGTATTTAAATTGAAACTGATTGGCACTAAGGATTGTTTTTTACATTTCTCTACTAAAGGTCAAAACAAGATCACAAATAATTCTGTAAGTTTGAAATTAGTTTATATTAGGATAAAATGTTTGCTGGTTTTTAAAGGTTCTAGCTGATGACAATTGAACATAATGAAAAGATTCATGTTCTCTCTGTTTTAAATTTAATCTTTTCATTTGTCTGGAGCTGTATCTCTTCGAAAAATGCTTACATGATAATTAGAAATAAATTTAGGTGATTTTTTAAAAAATTTCTTTAAATAGTGGTTCATACTCTATTGATAATTGAGAAGCTAGTTTTATTTCTCCTACCAAAATGAAGAAGAGCACTTATCTTCTCCTTTTATGTTATGTAACAATGAGTGTTGACTAGCTGTATAGTATTAAAATATACTGTATGTACTGTTATGTTCATAATAAATTGGCGTACATATTAGCGAGAGGTTGGGAATCAGATATCATTTCATGCTCAAAGATAACTGCAGGGATCCTGATAGACTTCTTGATTACATGAAAATAGCAGTAATGTCCAATATTTGTAGTTTCTAGGAAGTGTGCGCCATTATGTTGAACATAAGTGTAATTAACCAATCAGAAACTAAGTTACATACACCTTTCATTGTATAGCTATGAAAAAAATTAACTGGTTTGCTTTTTACATTGGCATTCCCTTCAATCTCTATATAATAATTAATAATTAAGCTTTTTTAATTTTAAATTTGGTATTTACGTGCAGTATTCTTTCCCATGCATCTGATGCAATAAAAGAGTTGGTGAAAAAGTGGTATTGTTATTCCAGAGATATTGGTAGCTAGGAGCTGGGCATCTTTGGTATGTTGCGTCCTAAACTCTTTATTAGGATTATATTCTTATTATATCTGTGTTTAAATTAAATTACAAATTGTTGTTCATGAAATAATTGTATTGTTTGTGATCAAATGCCATTGACATGACTCATAGAGATGAAAAAAATGTTAAAGAACTTTCATTAAAAATGTAACTTGGCACTTATGAAAGTCTATTTCTTTTGAGTAATATTAACTTTTATTTTTTTACAGAGTTCAGTTATAAAGTTAAAAAATGATAGTATTAAAAATGAACTGTATTTTACAA
This sequence comes from Catonia carolina, assembly GCA_035578175.1. NCBI lineage: Eukaryota > Metazoa > Arthropoda > Insecta > Hemiptera > Achilidae > Catonia > Catonia carolina. Next base: position 48,842,225 of record JAQMRL010000002.1, read on the forward strand.
GTAATCCTAATTTCTGTCCTGGTTTTGATGAAAATACAGTAGGTATAAGTTCCGTCTATGCAAATCATTTGGGATTGAACGATGATGAGACTGTAATACTTTCTTCATATAACCAAGTACCTGTTGTTAAAAAAGTGTTTGTTTCAGCTCTAACGCAAGATGATTTTGAGATCATGGTAAGATGTTTTATAAGTTAACTAATCATTTTTTAATTAATTAATTAAAAATTTGACTGTCCATTTATGCGTCATTTTTTATTTTCAATATATGTGCTACTTACCTTGTTTTATTTATGGTGTCTGGCTGTTTATTGTCATCCATTTAAATATTTCATTTATTTTCAGAATAGCTATGTGCTTTGGAAAGGTAACAAAGTTGATCTAGAGCAAGGGTTGATAGGAAAACTGGGTTTACAAAGCCTAATCAGTAAAGTCTTAATATGTAATAGATTGCTTTTTAACCCTTCTGAAACGGCATGTTTTTCGTCATATACCAGGTGTCCATTAAGTCTGGAAACGGCTGAATTACAGAAAACTGAGAGTGACTAGGTGACCAGAGTGACTTTAATTGCTTGTTGCACCAAAAAAACTATTCTTGATGATATTTGAAATTTTTGTCCGCCATCTTGGATCCGCCATATTGGATTTAACTTTCTTAATTTAAATAGGATGATGGTCATATGATACATGATTTCGATCTAAAATTTCAAAATAAATTCAATGGCGAAAACCGGAAATCGATATCTTTTTTCGTTTTTGAGATATTACCATTCAACTATCCAGATCGGGGCAGAACGGTCATTCCTCCCTCCTCCGTCTTTGAGCCTACATAGACAATTTAGGTAGCAAGTGAACAACGACACATAAGATTATTGAAAATAATAAGTTTTTTAATATCTCCACTCGTTCATAAATAGGAAATTATTGTCATTAAGAAATATGGAAACACAATTTAACGGCTGATTTATTGCATTATAAAACTATAGCATTTAATTTGTTACCAGTTAATACTTATTGTTATTTTTGTAAATGTTAGTGTTTATAAGGAACTAATCCCTTGGGATTCCAGCAGATTCATTTAGAATTCTGTGTTTGAGTTCATACAGATTGTTAGGTTTTGTTCTGTAAACTTTGTTTTTTTAAGTATCCCCAAAAGAAGTAGTTTAATGGACTCAAATCAGATGATCTCGGAGGCCATTCAATTGCTCCTCTCCTGTATGAAGTTGCTTGTATGAGACTATTGTATGAAGACATGCTTCGAAATCATATTACTCCAGCTGTAAGAAATTATTTCGGACAAGATGTTAACAACTGTTGGTTTCAACAAGATGGAGCCCTGCCCATTTTTCTCTTCAAGTTCGTGTTTTGTTGAATGATATTTTCCCAGAAAGATGGATTGGTAGGAGAGGAGCAATTGAATGGCCTCTGAGATCACCTGATTTGAGTCCATTAGACTACTTCTTTTGGGGATACTTAAAAAACAAAGTTTACGGAACGAAACCTAACAGTCTGCATGAACTCAAACAAAGAATTCTAAATGAATCTGCTGGAATCCCAAGGGAATTCATTCGTATGCTGTAACTAGTTTTTGTGCACGTACATCATATTGTCAATAAGTAGGAGGAGGCCATTTTAAACCACTACTCTGAGTCAAGAAGCATTTGGTAAGTTTATTTTCAATTATGTAACTCATTTTCACAATTAGTTCCTTATAAACACTAACATTTACAAAAATAACAATAAGTATTAACTGGTAACAAATTAAATACTGTAGTTTTTATAATGCAATAACTCAGCCGTTAAATTGTTTTTCCGTATTACTTAATGACAATAATTTCCTATTTATGAACGAGTGGAGATATTAAAAAACTTATTATTTTCAATAATCTTATGTGTAGTTGTTCACTTGCTACCTAAATTGTCTATGTAGGCTCAAAGACGGAGGAGGGAGGAATGACCGTTCTGCCCCGATCTGGATAGTTGAATGGTAATATCTCAAAAACGAAAAAAGATATCGATTTCCGGTTTTCGCCATTGAATTTATTTTGAAATTTTAGATCGAAATCATGTATCATATGACCATCATCCTATTTAAATTAAGAAAGTTAAATCCAATATGGCGGACAAAAATTTCAAATATCACCAAGAATAGTTTTTTTGGTGCAACAAGCAATTAAAGTCACTCTGGTCACCTAGTCACGCTCAGTTTTCTGTAATTCAGCCGTTTCCAGACTTAATGGACACCCGGTAGTGAATGCTCAAATATCAAAACACGCTCCCAAATAAATTCATTTATCTAAGGCCACAACACTCTAAGGGGATAGGGTTTATAATATGCCATGAAAAAGGTCGAGGGAGGTTTGACGAAGAAAGACAACGTTTATTCTCAGAATTTCCACATACCACGCCAATGGTCGCATATAGGAAGAAAAGGTTTGATTTTACAGCGTCTACACATCATTCTGATTTTGTAGGTTGTTCTACCAATCTTATAGATGAAATATTCCCTAAGTTACATTATCTTAAAGATAGGACGACTTCAAAAGTAACTTGACAACTTACAACCATCGTTTCAACCTTACATACATACACATACATTTGCATTGTGTTTTATATGAAATTATAGAGCCATTCAAGGCGCATAATTTGATTTATGAACCAAACAAATCGCATCATAAATACGTTTGCTATAGGCTTTTAAAGCTGGTAACTACCAGGGCAACTGAGATTGCCACCCATATTAGAAGGGTTAATACGTTTGGTTTCATCACATTTTTAATGAATTGGCACTGTACATAATTTGTTGCTGAGAATACAGCATCAGCCTTCTAACAACATTTGTTATCTTATAAAGTCACCATCATGAAATTAGAGCTATTTTGTTTTCTCTCAGTTTGATCAGAACGTTTCTGTTCCTTTCGAATAATTTTTTCTTTCACACACTAACCTGTTTAAAACTAGTGAAAGTGGTACACAACTTGCAAAAGAATTTAATCTTGGTAACTTGAAAATCATGACATAAAACAGTGAAAAGAGACTTCTGGTTTATGTGTTTATAAACTGATACTTTTCTTTAATCTTTGAATTATGTTCAGTTTTCCTTCTGTTCCCAAATGTATTGATTATCTGAAATCATCACATCTCAAGTTATTTCAAATAATTGGGGTTCTATTTTACTTTAAGCATATTATGTTCTGTTTGTTTTTTCTGGAATTTGTATCTAACTTGTAAAATAAAACACCAAACTTGTAAGAAATCAAAAACTTGCAAAAATAAAAATAATGCTCTTTTAAGTTGGGAAGTTGTACTTCTAAAATTAACAGTACATTCTGATAATATAAAGTTTAATTTTCTGTTTCACTAACCATTGCAACTTTTCAGAATTATAAGTTCTCTTTATTGAGAGAACTCTTTCTCCCTTTGTTCTGGTTGTGTAACTTTTATCCATTTATACCCAATTAACATAGGTGTGAAATGACATGGTTATGATGGAATGATTAAGAAGAATCTGAACATATCAAGTCGTAAATTTGACAGAACTAAGTTCAGAAATCCGGTGGTGACCTGTAAGCTCTCTTAACAAGCTGCTGCAGGAGTGAGTGACCTCCGCCTAAAATGCTTAAAAGTTTGGTTAATGGCATGGCTCGTAATGCAGAGCTTCTTCTGCCTGGAAGAGTTCTTCGAGGATCTGTTTTCTAATATGACTGTCATGTCTGCAAATAGATAACACAAATTTTATGTTAAGTTATTTGTGGGTATTAATTTTACTGACAAGATCTATTCTTAGTGATTGGTACTGGGTAAAATGGTTGTTCTTACTTTAGTAAAAGAATATTGAAATGGTTATTAAACTTAAGAGAATTTAGAAATTTTTATGGATGATTTGACTACTGAAAAAGAAACCAGTACTTTGTGCAAGAATCTTATTCAAGTTTTATGACTGTAAAGTAATTGATAATGTCTGTGATGGTTAACTATAAATTTATCTCCTTTTTGGTAATGTACTTTTTGGAAATATCTTTGGTAATATTGTTTCAGGAAATGAGTCAGTATGAGTTACAATTAGCAATGTTGAATCAAATTCGTGTCATTTCAGTTGGACAGATCATAACTACATGGTTCTCAAAAACAATGTATTGTTCAATATGTGTTGGTAAGTTATGTAGTGAATACTATTAAATTTTTTGGTAATTAAAATTTCTAGTGCATCCTTTGTCATCTGTGAGGGGCTTCAACTTGGTACACTAGGGCTACAGGAGGCAAGGGTGTGCTTGTAGTGTAAACATAATATATTGGTCTATAGTGGAGAGATAACTTGATTACGACGCTAAGGAATTTAGCGTGTAATGGTTGCAGCAACGTGTATACATTGGCACTACCGTATTATCGTCTTTCCTAAACATATCGGCTGCAGAATATTAGGCAGCTACTAACAAGTACTTAGTGTAGTAAAACATAACCTACATTTATAGTGTGTTCCTTATGAAAGGATAATAATATGATAATGTTCAATAGAAATAATATCATAATGTAGTACGAAAAGGACAAAAATATTATAGGTAGGTTTGTAAGTATAGTTTACATTTTATATATGTTTGCGCTGTATTAAGTAAATTGTGCTGCCTCAAAAACGGCACAGCTGTTTCTTCATTAGCAAAATTATATTTCTATGAAAATCTGTTAACATTTTATGTCTAATTAACACATAACCTAACTGTAGTTTTAGACATAATCTTAATGTAAAATATTTGAATCTTTACATGTGAAAAGTACTAGTGGACAGTGCTACCAAATCAACTAATACAAACTTCACTAAACATTCACTAAACGCTGTAGGCTGCATATTATAGCAGCACCGCAATAATTATGAGAGAGATAAAATCATTTTAAAATGGATTTATAAAGAAATGGAATGAAAAAACAAGAAATGTGGTCTCATTGTGAACGAGCACAAAATAAATACATGGTTTTGACCGGTGATGATATATGTATAGAGTTTCTCTCGAATTCATTGTTGGTGAGAAAGCATTTGATAAAGTTAAATGATTTCATTACTAGGAGATTATCTTAAACCACAAAAACTTAATGAGTGACTCCATTCGATTATTAATTCAATTGGGAAATAAACCCTACTTTGTCGATGTAAAATTGTTTAAGTATAAATAAATAGGAACAAACACAAAAGTGAAAGTATAAATGTGTCTGGTGCACCTACTGCCCGTTCCCAAGCTTTGTGCAGCTGAGAGGTATGCATTACGTCACTCCTACTGTGAGAGACTGCGTTAGTAGTAGTAACGTTTTACTTGTATTATGTTTGTAGTAGTCCAGAGTACTATGCAAACTACATATATCGTGTGTCGCCATCTAGTCAAAACAACACCCGATAGTCAAATATAGTGATAGTCAAAACAACACCCACATATGTCACGCACTAGGCAGCCTACTGCCCAGCGAAGAGCAATGAGATGATTAGTACAATGTTATGACATAACAGCAGTCTGGTACTTCGTCTTTCCCCTTCATCCCGCAGCTGCACAAAGCTTAGGAACGGGCAGTAGTTGTCACCTATGGCTGTGAAATGTAGACTGTGTTAGAAACAGACTGCAGCGTACTGAGAAGGTTTTCATGAAACTGAAAGTATAAGATGAATGTGTACACAAATGTTTAGTAGGTGACTGCATCTAACTGATGAAGTTTGTGGACATAAATATCCTACTTGGTGGGAATAAACATATTTAAGTAGTTTTAACAGATTTATAATTTTGTGACTCAATGTAATAAATTTTTTACTATTTCTTTTCTAGACTCGATGGAACCTTTATTAAAGGTTGGAAAAATAGAACAATTCACAGATATTATTATTTCTCCAGTATTAAAAGAATTATCTAATAATCAATCAGAACAAAACTGTGCAGACATTTCAAAAGATTTGAGTGAAGAAAATGTTAATGGATTAAAGATTAATAGTTTTATCAATAATGAAAATATTATCGAAGATTCCCCATTAAAATTAAATAAAGTGATTAAAAAGAAAGAGCATTCAGGGATTTTTAGAATTATCGCCGGTAAAGATATATCAGACTGTTGTGATGATTTACATAATCCTATTGCTCATCCTTACAATGCGTTTGTGAATGAGGATATATTAACTTTATGGTCTAATAAATCCACTGAAGATTCAGCTGTTGTTTGTTTTGCTACAAAAGTACCTGTTAAATTTACCAAAGGATTTTATGAACAATGCCAAAAGGGTGTCGGTTCTGGTCTTTATATAAGATTGTATCCTATAAGGGAGGATTGTAAAACTATACCTCCTGTACAAAATGGATGCAATTGGAAAAATCAAGGATTATATGTGTCGGACACTGTTAAATCTTTACTCTCCGTAAAAACTGGGTCAAAAGTGAAATTAAAAATATTTGTTCCTAACTTAGATGTAAAAGTAACCTTAGTTGATATTGCAATACCAAACAGTCTGGTAAGTTAATATTACTGTATTATTTATTTATTTTTATGTAACTATTATTATTGTGGTAATTTTTTATTTTAGACAGTAGGTTTAAGGAGCACTGAATTATGAGTAGAGTGACCATTGTAATTGGTGGTAATTTTTAAAATTGTCATATATCATTTTACTATGACTGTCCGTCACACCCAAAAGGCAGAAACTACAAGAGATAGCAACAAATGATTTTCGTATTTGTAATCTACACAAAAAGTTAGTGGGCTTTAATTGGGTTTGAAGATCGGTTTTGATCGGAAGTGGCTCAAAAATGGAAGTTAAGAAATCAAAGTTAGAATTTGGAAACAAAAACAGTGTCATTCGATTCCTCTTAAAGAATAGATAGAGCATTGGGTTTAAAATTCAGATTTCAACCGGAGGTGGCCCGAAACCAGAAGTCAAGAAATCAAAATCAGAATTTGTAAACAAAAATAAAGTAATTCTATTCCTTTTAAAGAGTAGATACAGAAATTACTAATGGTTTTTGCCATAAGTCAAAGGCAAGTTTTTTTAAAAATTGCCACCATCCATGAGACACATCGTCTCATGAAAGGTTTTTTGTTGTTGCTTAATTTGTGGTTAAAATTGAATTATACCTTCCTGTATCGTAATAAAATTTGACTGAAATTGTGTAAAAGTACTAGTGTATAGGGAATATTTTAATTTTTAATCCACAAAAATATACTTCAAAGCTTTTTTCGTACATGAAATTTTTGTAAGTTATTCCAGTTCTTAAATAATTTTCAGTTTCCATTTGTAAAGCTCTTGGGCTGTGAAAAGTATATTATATTTCTTTTTAATTATTTCTCAAGTAGAAAGGTTTGCTTTAGTGTTCTTGGAAAGTTTACTTAACCTCGCTTATCCATTTCTGTTTTAATGTTAAAAGTAATCCAAAATGGTGAATCATCTATCTTGATGTCTGTCTCCCTGTATCAAGCAGTCCTAAAAGACTTCTTCATAAATCAGTTCTAGTAAGGGCATAACAGTTAAATTACTTTTCAGAAGAAAACCCTGTATTGTGTTTTGGAAGTTGGACTTTATTTAAAATTTAATTTATTATAAATTATTTCTGAAGGATTTAATTAAATTTAAGGAGACCTTATCTAACATTGGATGATGACATGCTGATAAAAGAAGAAGTCGAATATAAACAAGTGTTCTTGGTGTTATAACTATTATTTTCATTATTTTGTGTGAGCTTCCTATTTGTCAAGTGGAAGTGAACATTGCAGTTGATTGGGTGTGAAAATGAGCCAAATATTGCAGTAGCAGTTCTGTTTCTTAGTAATTGCTTGTATCAGGTCCAAAATATCAGTCTCCTATGACTCACCTCATCACTATTTCTGATTGAATCAAGAATAGAGAGCATAACAACCTTTCTTTGCTCAGTTGGTAATCTGTATCGGTATTAATCACTAAAAGTATCTTATAGTTTGTAACTAGTTGTACTAGAAATATAAAAATCCTTTTTCAACCAAAAATTATTTAATAAATTTAATATTTAAAAAATTTATTTTTCCAGACTGAGTATGAAGTTGGTAATTGGTTTAGAGAAGAGCTTCCTTCCAGTAGTAATGTTTTAATTAATAATAAATCGCTGATGCCTATTAGATCCAGTTCTGGTATAGTAGAAAGTGTGGTTGTTACTTTTTGGCCCGATACAATCCTCTGTTGGCCATTTTCTAGTGCTGAAATGAAGACTTGTAAGCTCAATATAGGTTACTGTTTAGACGTCAAGGAATCAGAAAAGAGGTAATGAATTGATCTTATGACTGATTTACATATCTATTTAAATCTACCTAAGTTTTTAATCAGGAATGCATTTTATTTCTTATTTTTATGTGAAATTGTATAAGTTTCATTTTTTATGAAGTCAAATTTTTTGGATAGAATTTAGGAAGTTTTTATTACAGAAAAAGCTGAATGCAACATTTTTGTGTATTACAGAGTACAACGAGACGTAACCCCATTTTTTTTGCTTGATTCTATACATCACTATAAGGAAAAAATTAATTTTTAGTTTCAATTTTTGATACTTCAATGCCATTTTATATAATAAATTTCACTAACCTTTTATAAGATGCCTTAACTTTTATTATTCACTGACTGATACGTTTGACTTAAATGCATCGTTAAGAAACAACGATACAATAACGGCTTACATGTTTCGGTGGATCCACCATCATCAGAGTATATAAAATTCGAGTGTTATACAAATGACTAAACGTGTAACATCTTTTACAGATTAAAAAAAAAAATTAGTTTCAATGATATTATATACTCTGATGATAGTGGATCCACCGAAACATGTGAGCATTGTATCGTTGTTTCTTAACGATCTGTTTAAGTCAAACATATCCGTCAGACAATAATAAAAGTTAAGGCTGCTTAAAAAAGGTTAGTGAAATTTATTATATAAAATAGAATTAATTTCAAGCTGCAGGATGCATTATAAGGATTTATTTTTGCATGAAGATATTATAAGGAAAAAGTTCTTATAAACAAAGTTTTGAAAACACATCTTCCATCAGTTCACCAATCTGCCATGTTGTATTTTTAAGAAAGAAATTGATGTATATATTTCTTTAAATTAATTATCTGCAACAATCTTTCACCCAATTACGCCAGACTATAAATATACACAAAACAAATATATTGAAATATTATTTTGTCAAACATCCTATGTAGGATTTTTAAACAGCCGTATTATTTAAAACTGAAATATATATTTCTAACCATCAGAATAGGATAATGGAAAGCAAATATAATGTAAAGTCATATTAATAATATTAATTATAATACAATAAAGTAAAAATTAATTAGTAGTAATAGTAATTATAATAATACAATGATATAATATGAAATTAAAATCTCATGAAGACTTCTTTTCTTAAATCTACAATAATTAATACAACATATGAAAATTACAGTGATTACACTGGATCATGAAGCACAGAGGAATATGAATGAAACGAGCAAAGAAAAACAAAGAATAACCAATGATAGTATGAGGAAGGTATTTGACTCAATATATAAATAAAAGTGAACTGCAAAACCAAAATTAAATAGAAGTGTTTAATTTGATTTATACCAAGTATTCAAACACGTGGATATCTTATTTCTTACACCATACTGGACTTTATTAAATCATCATGCTGATCAGAAATAAAAAACCTGTTACCTAGGTGCATCATTTTACATGTAATCAAATTAATTAATAACTTTGCAAGGTTCTACTTCTGTTTTCATAGAATAACAATTTCCTTCTTGAATTAAATGAAGGTATATAAAAATTAATTTACACAGTAAATTCGTTAATATTACAGTTCTTAAAAGTAAATAAAAAAAAATAACCTAGTTATGTTGGATAGTAGGAAACTATTTTTTTTTGTACTGCACTTTGACTCCTCCATTATTATTTATTACAGTTGAGCTCGGATATAACGCGGTTGAAGGGACGAACGTATTTGAGCGCTATAAATGAGGTAGCTTTGTAACAGAGTTTAAAGTAAACGAGTTTGTAAACGACGGAAATACTATAGTTAGGGTTAAAAAAGCATACTTCGTGTTGTATAATTAGTTACTGGCTAGTTTATTACAATTTATTACACATAGAGTATTACATATTTAAAAATATTTAATAAAAACTAATAAAACATAATTATTACAGTACACACAATTACAAATTATTATTTCAAAACTAAAAGTTACCGAACACAATATTTTTTTTACTCTACTTTAAAAAAGTCTTTGATACTTTTTTGTACTTTTCTTGAAAGTAAAAATTTTTGTTCTATATCACTTGAAATTTTATACAAGTTTAATAAAATTGCATCATCACTGTCGTTTTCCCTCTTGCACTCATAAAATGAAATTAACTGGCTTACTTGGTTTAGAGCTTCAGTGTACGTTGGAGGTTCTTTTAGTCCGTCTTCCACTTCCACTTCTTCTTCAAACTCATTTTCGTCGGTGTTATTTGCTTGTAGAACTTGGCTGATAATCTCTTGGTCGGTGCTAGTTCCATTGGTTACAACATCCTCGTTGAAAGAAATGAATGATTGTAGGTCTTGAGGTATGTTGTACTGCTGAATCCATTCGCTCAATGGCATGTCATCATCGTCGTCAAGGTTTTCTGGATTTGTAAACAAGCCAGCGTGGTTGTACAATCGTTGATTTTGAAACTTCAATCCACGCCTTTTGGAGAAACCGACAAGCATCAAGTAATGTCACTTTTCCGAAGTTTAAAGTGTCTTGTTCTTGAAGAATACATACCGCTAATTTCTTTCTGTAGTGAGCTTTTAAGCTCTTGATAACTCCTTGGTCCATTGGCTGGAGTACACTTGTACAGTTCGGAGGCAAGAAGATGAGTTTTATGCTCTTGAACTCTTTGATATTTGGATGCGCTGTACAGTTGTCTACTAGTAGGGCAATTTTTCTTCTCTTCTTAACTAGTTCTTCATCCCAATTCCTAATTTCTTCCTCGAAAATCTCTGAAGTCGTCCAGGCTTTCTTGTTTGATCAATATTTCACAGGCAACCGTTTTACAGATTTGAAACATCGGGGATTTCTCGATTTACCAATCACTAAAAGGTCCCGCTTTTCTGTTCCAGTCATATTTGCACACACAAACACAGTGATACGTTCTTTTGACAGTTTTCTGCCAATGCACTTCTCCCCTTTGAATTTTAAAGTGTTTTGTGGTGCTAGTTTAAAAAAAAGGCCAGTCTCATCCCCGTTAAAAATGTTTTCACTGCCATACTCGTCTATAATTTTCGGCCACTCTGTTGCAATCCATTCGCGCGGTACACTTTGGTTCACTTCCTTTGCTTCACCACATATTTTACCAAAGACAATGTTATATCGTTTCTTTAACCGGTCAATCCAACCACTGCTACACACCAAGTCCAAGTTCATAAGTTCTGCTAACTGTTGAGCTTTTGTTAACATAATGTAGCCACTAAGTGGTGTGTCGGAACTGCGCTGCTCCTTAAACCACTTCAATAGGGCTTGATCTAAGTCTTCATGCTTCGTTGTTCTCATTCTTTTAGATTCTTTGTTGTTGTCGTAACTGCAGTAGGTTGATTTAATTTTCTCTTTAGAACTCCATATGCCACGAACTGTTGAACCAGCCAACCCCAACTTTCGACACACATCGATTTGTTTTTCACCTTTCTCTAAGCACGTGATCACTTCAAGTTTTAAGTCAAATGATAAGGCTTTTCTTTTTGCCATGATGTTAGCGCACGATACAAAACACAAAACTGAAACGTAACGATCACGGACTATTAACAGAATATACTGTATACGAGCAACACCATGCGCACACTGTTGTGGGTTCAGAAGATTGAATTGAAGCTTTCTCCCCACCAAGGCACACTATAGACACCCCCACTAAGGCATACAGACATATTTGTGAGGGTGAGAATGCCTGGCAGGAAATGACTCAACTCACGATGTTTGTGTAGCCTGCAACAAAATTCTAAGAATTCTCACTAAGGCATACAGACATACAAATGTATGTGTGGGCATGAGAACGCCTGGCAGGAAATGACTCAACTCACGTTGTTTGTGTAGCCTGCAACAAAATTCTAAGAAAGGGCCCCTTTCTATTCTAAACAGCGCTGTATCCGAGTTCACAAAGCGTTATAACCGAGCCTAAATACATGTTAACTTAATATAGAAGACTGGGGACATTTTGAAAATAGCGCTATAACCGATATAGCTTTCTAACCGAGGGCGTACTAACCGAGGTCGACTGTATTATTTAAGTTGATTAAATGTTTTCAATATGCATTACAGATTTTAAAAAAATTTGTGTTAATAAGGGTCTGTTTTCAGAATCACATAAATGTACAATGGTGTTTTTAGATGATTTTATTTTTATTAAAATGTTAAACAATTGAATTTGAATGTTGACCATGTCTTTTTTTAGTGATGATCTTGACAGTGAACAGGACAAGCAAGACTCCGATGATGAAAATGGCAGTGATGAAGCTCACGGCAAAAGGGCATTTGAATCAATTTCACAGTTGTCTGGGTAAGTTACCTTTTTATTTCTTATTTGCCTAGTATCATTGTTTCCAGTTTGTTTCATTTTAGTAAAGATATTTGTGTTTTGTAACAAAGACCATTCTGTGGTGCATCCTTATTTACTTACATACTTATTGTGAATTTCATTTTCCTGTTATGTTAGTAGAACAGTTTTTTTGTGATGATCCATACATTATTGTTAGCTCGTGTGTAGGTAATGATATGAGGGTGTACACACATAAAAAGTGCCAGACCTGACTGGGAATTGAACCCAGGACTCTGGCATAGAAGCCAGTTGCGCTAACCACTATACCAATAGGGTGGACCAAAGGTAGTTCAATTATGTGTACAGTAGTCAGATGAATTGAAGTCCCCTAGCCATGGGAGTAAGAGAATACATAACGCTCTCACTTGCACAAGCCATACGCACTATTCCAATAATATTGTTTAATTTTACTCTTTGTTGTGAGCAAGCGTTTATTCATGCAGTAAACTAACAAGCAGTCTTATTATTTTTTTTTATCTGTTGAATTGTTTTTCGAGATGTTTTACAATATTTGGAGTTCTTTCAACTGGTTTATTAATAGGGACATAAGTCTATTAAAATTAGCTTCCTCCTCAAGCACTTAAATACATGTAATATCAGATTTCTGTCTCCGCTTTGGATTGTTTGCCCACGTTTTGAAAACTTACATTAGTAGACATTATTTTTATGCCGCATAAAATGCCCTGTGAAATCTCAATTTCAGTTAAAATTATAAATGTAGGCTAGTAAGAAATTACAGTCCCTCAATAAATACCGATCTAATGAATATTTTCGCAAGAGACCTGTGTATTGTAAGCTAGAAAATGTTATTGACAATGAGTAATAAAATCATCTCTCGACTGTTTCTATGTTTCAAGTACTGAGAGACAAATTCATCTCTCAAAAGCAAATTGGGCAAGAACTAGTGAGAGACATATTCATCTCTCAATAGCGTATCTGGCAAGATCAATTGGATTGGATACTCAACCTGTTAAATACAAAACAGCAGCACTGTTTTATATTTTCAAGAATTATGTGAATGTTGGATTTTTGTGTTGGCATGGTGTTAAAAATAAGAATGAAACATTATAAGGTCATCTTGTAAACTGCTTACTTATAAATGTGTTTGTTTGTTAAGGTCATTAAAAGATATTATAAAAGATGGTTTGATTTCATTTGAACAATGTTTAAAACTATCTTCAGTACCTGTGTTACCTCAGAATTTATCATTACAACAAAATAACAATATTTTATGTGTCGGTAAGTTATTCTAAAGTTTAAAGGTTTTGTAATATTGTTCTTATAATATTTTATAAATTATTATTATTAATATGGTAATTGTTATGATAATGCAGTTCAATAAATTTTAACTAGCTGTTCATTTTACACTTAATTTAACTCAATTTAGTATCATATAATCTTTTGCATATAATTACTGTGCTTTTATTTTGGCTGTAGTCTGTCTGCAAAAAAACTAAAAAACTGATTTGGGATGTTAGATTAGAAGGTAGCATAATTGTATCTAACTGTTCCATTAACCCCTCCTCTCCTGTATGGTGTACCAGTATTCTGGCACGTTGTGCATTCAAATCTTTACATGCTACCGGTTTGTAAATCAGAAGTAATTCCATTAACATCATTGTGATTGTTTTGTCCAGAATAAAACAGTACAACATGTTACATCATAAGTTGGTACAATTAGGTTCAAAAACTAAGATCTGAAATAGGTTACACATAGAAAAAGAATGGCTACCCAATGTTACTCAAGCCTCAAAAATAACTTGCGGTTATTGCTATGGTAATACGTTGTTGATAGAATGTCAGAGACCTGAAGTTGGCAGTAAGCATCATTACTTTTAGAAGGAGAGAGATTAGCAAAATTTTGAGATATATTTTCAGGCTGGTAAAACAACTAATCTACTTTACTATTACTTTGAGCAAGTAACTTAATCTGATTATTTAGGTTATTTCCTTTCCCTTTTATAAAGATACGGATATCGGAAGTAAATTATGCATATTTGTCATGGGTGGCACAACTAGGAGAAATCCGAAAAAAATTTCCAATACTGGAGTCATTTAAAATTATATAGGATTATTGCTGCCCCTGTACTTCTGTATGAGTCTAAAATGTGGATGTTAAGAAATTATGATTTAAGTTGAATTCAGGATGTGGAGATGCTCTTCTTAAGAAGTCTATAGGGTATTTTGAGGATTGAACGAAAACAAATACACATTATTAGGGAAGACTTACTATTTCAGTTCACAAGAGAATTCTGTCTTAGCGAGAGAAGTGGATAGATCATCTAGAAAGAATAGAAGAGAGTTGCATCCTGAACTTATTCTCTGGTAATAAAGTACAGTCAACTCCCGATTATCCGCGGAATTGGGTGGCACAAGTGCCGCAGATAATCCGATTCCGCGGATAATCCGCAAAAAAAAAGCGTAGGCATATACAGTAGTATACGTATAAAATCTTTATTAATTTTTGTTATTTAAAGTACATAAATATGTACAATAATGAAAACACCAACTTAAATTAAAAAATATAACATTAAAATTTTAAATGTTAATTATTTTTTGTCCCTAAAAATGTTTGTTTACTGTAATTTTTTAAAATTAGTACATACAATGTATTTAGAAAAAAAACATCAAAATATTGTTTACTTACAAAATGATATGCAGAAGCTATGTTGTAATAGAAGTCACAACGTTTTTAAAAAGTCAGTCATCTGCTTTTGTTTTTTTTGAGTTAAAACACTTTTTCTTGATTTGAAACAGAAGTTTTCTCAACATAAGTTTGTCACAAAGCAAAGTGTGTGCTTTACAAATTTAAGCATGTGCTTTACTTAACAAAGTGTATATTTACAAATTTAAGCGTGTGCTTTACTTTACAAAGCGCGTATTTACAAATTTAAGCTTGTGCTTTACTTTACAAAGTGTGTACTTTACTTTACAAAGCGCGTACTTCCTGTGCTGTACAAATTTTATCTTCAATGTTATCACATTACAAGAAATTATTTAACGTTAAGAAAAATGATTGAAAAAAAATTTCATCCGATGTGCACGGATAATCTGCCCGCTGATAATCGGGAGTTGACTGTATTACATAATATAGTTTATAATTTAGATAAAAAAAAGTAAAAGTAACCTTTACTGTAGTTGATACACAATGATATTTATGTGGCATGCTGCTCCATTTTTTCTAGTATATAAAACTTATTCGTATTCTTTTTTCCAGGATCAGGTGCCTACTTTTTATGTGATTGGTTGTGCAACTGGGTCTCAGGACCTCCGCACAATGTGTATATTACCAAAATTGATTGCAAGGCACTTAAAGGTAAGTTTTGTTATTAATATAAAGGAAATTGTAGATGAAAAGTTTGTTGATGTTGTTTTTGATTTTTTTAAACAATTTAGAAGTGTATTAAGCGTGTCATTGATAATGATTCACATAAAAGAAGCTGTTTACACAAATTTAAAATGTTAATGACAAATGTACATTTATTATAAATGTACGTGTAGTTACTCTTGTTTATAACTACTAAAGCTATTGGCAGAAAGACTGACAAACAAACATTTGCTTAGAGTATTATTATGCCGAAATATTCAGCAGTTACAGAAATAAATTTATTCTTCAAATTGGTATTAATTGGTAAAGTATTTACACTCTGAGAAATTATTTATGTATTTCTAACTGAAAACACGTAAAAAACAAAAAAGATGATTGCCAAATGACAAAGATGTTTGTATCAAATGATGCTTTTTATCATTTATTTGGTTGAAGTAAATAAAATTAAATATGAATAAAAGCTCTGCTTCTCTACTTTCTGTACACATCTGATTTCCTGACTGGTCTGGATCGTTTGACAGCTATGCAGATGATACAGCTATTATGATAATGATTACATTATCTTAATTTAATTTCTCACTGGTGTAAACTATGGAAAATTTAACTGAATGAACAAAAACTGACTTGTCCATTCATAACAATCACCAAATACCTCAGACTGAAACAGTTCAGTATTTAAGCCTTACGCTAGACAGGAGACTGACGTGGAACCACCACACATGACAAAAACGTATTTTACTGAATCATAGGTTAAAAACTTTCTACTCTCTACTTCACCATAGATCACACTTACGTATCAAACAAAACCTAAATTTTTACAACTATCTAATTCATCTGATGTGTATGTATGGAGTTTTGATCTATGGTTTGGCCAAAAATGAAATATAAAGAGGATAAAAACTTTTCAAAACAAATTCTTTCATTTAATCACATGTAGTCTCTACTATGTACGAATTTCTGTATTAGGCCTACATCAAGAACTAAAGTACACGGAGTGTAATTAACCTAGTGATGAGCATCGAAAGGATAACATCGATGTTTACCATCGATGTCTACATCGACCAAGACCATCGATTTGTCAAAAACATATAACATCAAACATCAATGTTTTCTGGTGAAAAACATCAATGTTTTGATCTACAGCGTTTAAAACTTATGATATTAATGAAATTAACAAATTATTTAAACATATTTTTTTAAATAAATTTTTTTTAGAAAAGTTAATGCTCTATGAGTAAATAGGCTTATAAATAGATCATAATATTCTAATTTTAAACGTTTTAAGTAGGTTGGGTCTTGGGTGGATTACTTAAATAAAACTACAATCAAATAAGAAACTCAAAATTTTAATTAAGAAAATATCAATCAAAGAAAAAACTTAAATTTTATTATAATACTCATGACCAAAGCGAGTCATCAATGGATTGCAGAAAAACTATTTTAGAAATAAGTTTGCCTCCTAGTCTGTTTTGTGCCTTTGTCACAGTTTGTCCCACTTTCGAAAACAACTGCTCTGATGGAACGGAGGTCGCCATTACAAGTAGATGAGTTCTTGCCATCTCTGACAGGAGTGGATAAGTTGTTGCCATTTCTTTCCAAAATACCAAAATTCCCTACATCAGTACAGAAAAAATTGACATTAAAACATCGATGCCCAATAAACATCGACGCATTACCATCGATGGTAAAAACATCGACATCCAACTAAAAACATCGGCTATCGATGCTCATCACTAACTTAACCATAAAAAAATTATACACTTGTTCCCTATAAAAATTAATTAATCACTTGAACTCAGAGATACGAACATTGTCGTCACACCCACACTGACTACAAAATCTATAAAGGAGATTAATAAGATGCTGGCATAGGGATCTTATGTAAAACAGAGATGAGGGTTTGCCACTGGGAGATTTCCTCAATCAAGATAAAAACTGGATATTAAACACGTACATCATAAATACTGCTGGTTGTATACATAATATTTAGTAGTAGTTACTTTATTTAGTAACATAAAAACAAAAAAATGAATATGTTTAATTTTTTAGGTAAAAAAGGAGATAACTTACAGAAAAGATTGGTAGAAAAATTACTAAAGTGTATATACTATCAGCCTTCATTATTAGTT
This sequence comes from Catonia carolina, assembly GCA_035578175.1. Lineage (NCBI taxonomy): Eukaryota > Metazoa > Arthropoda > Insecta > Hemiptera > Achilidae > Catonia > Catonia carolina. The sequence goes on from JAQMRL010000002.1 coordinate 48,860,259, forward strand.
TTACTTGACATTGATGGTATTGCTGGGACACCTAGTCAACCAGAGAATAAAGTTGAAGAAATTTTTTTTCGAGGGTATGTTTTATTCTATTCTAATTTTTTATAAAAGATATTTATTAATGAGTGTACATATTACATAGCTATGTTATTTCTAAATGTATAATTATACTAAAAAAAATTGAGAAGAAATGTTTATGCAGTAAAGAATGTGAATTTTCACTTTTAATTTACTACTTTAAGAATAAGCGTAACAAATGCACATGACAATTGGTGTATTTTGTTTTCATATTAGATTAAGGTAACTGAGGTCGATTCTCTATAGAAATTATTTAAGAACTTTGTTGAACCAAAAAATTATAACAATTCTGCGAGTTTTGTACCAAATATACAGTATTTATATCAAGAAATTTATATATAAAGACATTTTTGATAGTAACGTATCTACCAATTTTTTTGTAAAAAATGTTAAATTAAATGTATATTTGTATTTTAGCTATGTGCAACAATTTAATTATACTTAAGTATAGTTGGTTTCTACGCTAGAGTTCCCGAGTCTGATTCCCAGTCAAGTCTGACATTTTTACATCACTTATTTTCATTTATTGTCCGTTACCATATCCATTAGCATTAATATGTAGAACAGTTGGATATAAAACAAAGATTTTGGTACTGAAGTCCTTAAGTAACATTAAAATATATTTAACCCAAGTCAGTTCATCATTGCTTTAAAAATTCTATTCTTTAGGCTTGGGAAGTACAGGGTGATTCATTTAAAAGTAGCCCGCCGCTCGAGTAATTTTCATATGCTGTATTGGCAGCACTGATCACGATGTGATCGACTGGCCTGGAACAGACAGGCACGTTAGTCTGTTGTAAAGTTTCAGTGAGATTAGTAGTGTACAACGCATAGTTTACTTATTGTGTTATTAAAATGCCATTTTCACTACAAGAAATAATTGCGTTAGTTGAGGGTTACATGCGCACAAATTCCATTAAACGAACATGCGCATATTTCTCTGAAAGGTTTCCTAATGCTACAGTACCAGCAAAGAGAAGTATACAACAACTTGTCGCAAAATGGCGAAAAACTGGATCAGTAGCGAATTGTAAACGGGAACGTACACCAACAATCGGGACGCCAGAGGCGATCGCGAATATTGAACGAAGAATCACTTTAAGCCCAAAGAAGTCGGAACGAAAGTTATCTCAACAAAGCGGTATGAAATATTCTTCTTGCTTGCGTGTTCTCAAGTCTTTAAAATTGAAACCTTATCGTGTAACATGTTGTGTACAAGAAATCAGGGAGCCAGACAAAGAGAAACGTTTGAACTACTGTTTCTGGTTTTTTAACAAAATTACGGATGATGAATTAGATCCTACATGATATTTCATGAGTGATAAAGCTTGGTTTCATTTGTCTGGCCATGTAAATTCACAGAACACTAGATATTGGTCAGTTGAAAATCCTCATGTGTTACATGGATCTCCACTACATGATGAAAAAATTGGCGTTTGGTGTGTGATTTCTGGACATCGTATTGTAGGGCCCATATTTTTTCATGAAACTATAAATAGCGATGTGTCCATCAGAATTTTTAATGAATTTCATGAACAGTTAACCGACGATGAACGTGAGTACAATTTTTTCCAGCAAGATGGTGCAACATGTTACACGTCTCGCCAGTCCCTATCTCATATCAATCAGGCTTTTCCCATGCGAGTTGTTAGTAAAGATTTGTGGCCTCCTCGTTCACCCGATTTGAGTATGTGCGATTTTTTTCTATGGGGTTATTTAAAAGGAACTGTTTACCAAACAAACCCCCGCAGTATATATGAGCTAAAGAATAACATCGTGGCAGCCATTCAAGCTATAGACGTTTTTCCGTATTGCGTCGTGTGTCCATTAATAACATTGAATAAGTGCAAAAATGTGTAAGCGTTCAAGGACGCCACTTTCAGCATCTACTGTAAAGGTAAAGTTGAAATTTGTATATAAATTTTAAATAAATATGTAAAATTATGTATTAAGTAATTCTATTTATTCATTTACTATTTGAATCCAATTGAGTGCCGAAGGCTGCTGTTAAATGCAGCGGGCTACTTTTAAATAAATCACCCGTTTTTTTAAAACAAATTCTATCACAGTATTAGAGTAATGGCCTTTTTTAACAGCAGCTAAAGCCAAATATGAATGTTGAGAAGGGTTTCAACTAGTCACTGCACAACTGTGCTGCCAGATCTGGTAGTTTCATTTCTAATTGCAGTGAATAATGTGATTTGCTTGCTTCACACTACTTTTAGTCATATAGTTGTGTGCAGTATTCACTGAGTGGAGTACAGGTTACAACTTGTGAAGTAATTAATGGTTTTCACTTTAAGCAGTATCATTGTTGTGTGAAGTAATCATCATTATCGTCCTTATCCCTCTTCAAAGTTTTTTCAGGTCAAAGTTTTTGTAGGACTCCACCATGGCACAAGCAGTGGCATACCACTCAGAATACATTAAGCGTATGGAACATGTATCACTTGGTGTCAGCTTGGTTGCTCCACCAGTTTGGTTGCGCCACCAGCAATATAGCGTTCATACATTCTACTGATGTCTCAACCACTGTGGTTGCGCCACCAGTAAAATGTACAGTTATTAGGCATGTCACTCATTCGTATACCAGTTGTCGGCAACCAGCACCGGTGTTTACTTGTGTCCTCTTCAATAGTGTTGTTGCAATTGTGTTTTCATAGTCATTATGAGTTTTGATACTGAATAGTGTATAATAGAAATTCAATGCAGATCTTCACTTTAGGATACTTTATCAACTGATTACTCCAACTAAGATCTAAAAAAAATACCTAATACGAGTTACCATATTAAAACAGGAAATTTTAAACTCTCAAATTTAATATTTTGATTTTGTAAACAAAATTGATTTCATGCACTGTAATTTTGGTTTTATTACTATATAGAAATTATTGATTGCAATGTAAATCTGTTGGCCAACTCCAGTATTACTAAAAACAAAACTCATCATTGAGTAGCCTATTTTTTTTTGTTTTCAAAATATATGTCATTCGCCACTTGGGTATTTTGTTAGGGCAGCATTTTAACTGACATTGCAGTGAAACATTATTTTGTAAGTGCCTAATTATTGTATGTTATGTACAATATACAGTACATTATTATCTATTTATTAAATTTTATAAAGTTTATAATACTTTTCACCGTTGATGAGCTCTGCTGTTCCACGCGTTTAGATCAATCAGAACGTTTGCCGGCATTGTCAGTTTATATGAATCCTGACAAACATTATGTGGGCATGCATATAAGAGTCACAGTAGTTCACTCGTGTCTTGGATTTCGTACTGAACACGTCGATTATAGAGCCCGTTAACATGCAATACTTTATAATATAATCAGCTGGTTGTATGTTCATAGGTTATAATTGTTATTGAAAGACTAAAAAAATGGCTGACGAAATATATAACAGACCTACGAAAGCAAGTATTGGCAACATTGCTGGCAAGTTATTGGCTAGCTATGAAGCGGGTAGGAGGCTTGTTCAGAGCTCACCAGCGTTGAAAAATAGTATATGCTATGTCAGCATAATTTTGTAAAGAAAATTTCTGAATTTAGTGTATTATTTATTATCATTGTTTTTATTTAAAGGATGAGTAGAATGGTTCGTGATATTCTGATAGAAAATCAAGCTGATCAACATATTTGTGTATTAGCAACAGCTCGCACTACTAGTTGTATCAATACAGAAATTCTGGGACCGCAGGGTAATCATTTGTTTTCAACATTACTTCAAATACCAACTTTAACTAAGGTTATTATCTCTGTGTGAAATATTCTTTTTTTATTTTTAAGGTGGCGGCTACTGAATTAATAATAAAAAAAATCTGGTGTGAAACATTCGCACAACTTTCTCTTGCCATTGCAAATAATTTACAATATAACCTAACATTAATAATAAAACATTAAAAATTATCCAAAAAACTAACCTCAATTCGGCTTAAAAATACGGAAAATCACTTTCACGCTATACTAGGCTATGTAGAGAAAAATGCTTTAAATAAAAGTTGTAGATCTTTTAATTTCCTATAAATTTGGTTATATACATTTTTGTCATAAAATGCATACTAAGGCTGAAATCTTAAAAAAAAATCGATTTTTTGTACACAATTTTGCGAAAAAAACCCGGAAAATCGCCAATTACCGGTAAACTAAGCGTTATACAAAAAAATGTTTGAAATAAATGTTGTAGGATTTTAAATTCTCTGCAATTTTTATTATACATTTTTGCACTAAAATGCATATTAAAGTCGCAATCTTAAAAAACATTTTTTACAAGAAAACAGCCTTCCTAATAGTTTCAGCAGACATGGCGCCTACCCTATCTTGTAGAGCATAAAAAATGAAGTAAATGAGGCGATTTTTAAAACAATCTTAATAGCCGTTTTTGAGAAAATCGCAAAGAAGTGAAAAATTACACAAATAAACTATTACTTCTGGTTGATCGATTTTGATAAAAATGTTCGTGTTGGGTCCTCTAGTGGTATGTAACTTAAGTTTCAAGTTTCAAGATCGTAAAATGTTCCGTTCTTGAGATATTCTGTTCACACACACACAGACCAATCGCTAAAAACATGTTTTTTGGGTTCACGGGGTCTGAAAACGAGTAGATCTGGTGAAAACTTGATTTCGAAAAATCAACATGAAAACAATACTTTCCTTCCTATATATTCATGTTGGCAAGAGAAAGTAATAAGTAGAAGAAACAATTTTGGAGGTTTTTTTGATATCTTTTAGAGAAAAGGAAATTTTTATTCAGTAAAATTTTTCTCAGAAGTGATTAATTACTTCAGGGTTAAACATTTGACTGAAAAATTGAAATTGGCTTGTAATTCAGGCATTCTGAAAGGCCTGTTCAGTACTACCATAATTTCTAAATAAATCGGTCATTTGAGAATCAACATGAGTCAAGAAATTATACTTCTGAATAAAACCATTTCGTTTGTTAATTGTCATAATGTAATGGATTTATGTTGTGAAATACCCACGGTTACTATACTAGATGGTAGCGGTCACGAGCAGCTGCTGTGAGATATAAGATGACGTAGTCTGGTCCCCAACGACTCGGCCGGTGCGTAGTGACGGTAGGATTTTTGCATTGTTGTTACAAACATAGCGGTTTTGGTATGTTTACACAGGAAATCAATTTTAAATTTAATAATTCTTCATTTGCGGCCTGAAGTTTTTCCTTAAGTAACTTGTTTTTTCTTTTAATTTGGCATTTTCATGTTTTAAGAGATCAGTTTCCTTTGACTGCGCTACATTAAAATTTGGCGGTTCTTCATTAAAACAAGGCCTACCTTTCTCTACAGCTATCCCTTCATTTTGTAAACTGTCTATGTTGTAATTGGATGATGAGTTTAAAATGGCATAAACTTCCTTACAAGTGTATCACTTCTCTGCTCAATTTTTACGTTCACTATAAGTCGGGTTTACCGGACGTAGAATGGCAATACAAATCGGCAAGTTTAAATGTGGGACTGAATTCGTCTTTAAGACACGTTTTAATGGAAGATGTAGCAACTCGGACTTTAAATCATGTACATAATCAGATTTGTCGAAATATACTAAACGGTCGCGACCACTATCAGCAGAAAATGAATCGGCCCGCTTGCAAGCATTATCCGCTTCAATCTAGTTTCAATGGCCTTTGGAAAACGGTAAAACTTATAAGCTCAACTCCTTTTGGTGTCTATCAAGATTAGAACACCCGGCAATCGCACAACACAACTTTATTAAAGACTAGTAAAGTATTACAGACCGTATTAAGACTAGTAAACATCACAGACCGTCACAGTACGTATCGTACGTTGGCTGTCGCTGGTGACCAGTGACGTCAGAGGGCTGCTCTTGTCAGTGCGCATATTGTTGATGATCCCTACCGTCTAGTAAAGTAACCGTGGGAATATCTAAAGAAAATTAATGTATTGTAGTCAACTTCTAATGTATAGTATGTCATTCATACGTAAATATAAGTAAAGTATTGTCACCAGATGTTGACATTGAGTGGTATGGGGATACCTTAAATATTTGGGGGCCCTGAAAAGGGCCGTTTAAGTGTGTGCCTGGGGGGAGTCGGTCAGTGGATGGCTGTGGAGGTGGTAGTTGTTGTGACAGTTGAGGAGGTGGACGATGTAATGTCTCATTGTCCAGCGCAAACGTCATCTTCCCTCGCAGCAGTGCATTGATGGGTCTTTGTTGGAGTCCAGTAGTCATGTGTGCCGATGGTTGGTCTCTAGTCAGAGCTGTTGTGTAGAGTGTAATGAAGATCAGGCTCACTGGAGCCTCCCTTATATGTAGAAGCAAGAGCTGTTACTAATGCTCTCCAGTGCCGAAAAAGGTCTGTCAGCCTTGTCAGAAGTATTGTCAGCTTCTTTCTATTGGGATGTCAGAATCATTGTTGGCTGGCAGCACAGTACCTAATTAAAGGAGATGATGATGACAGTTTCAAGTCATTACCTAGTGGTTAGTGCAACTGGCTTCTACGCCGGGGTCCCAGGTTCAATTCCCAATCAGATCTGGGATTTTTTATCAGTCATTTTCATTATCATCATTATCCATTGTCAGCATTAGCAGAGATTGCAGAATAATCAGATGTAAAAAAAGACACATCATATCATTACCTCTGCACAATCTAAGGCTTATGTTTACATAAAATAAAAAAAGAAAGAAGAATTAAGTCATTTTTTCCCAAATGACTGATTCAAAATGTTCTTTATAATGTATATTTTAAAGTTGTACATGAACCTTACCAGTTAGTTTAAACTTTTGGTATTGTTTTCTTTAAAGATATCCTAATTAACAACACATTTGAGAAAAATATATGTTTCAATTATTCAATAAGTTATGTAGAAAACAGTTCTGAAAATGTGTTAAATGTTTCAGGTTGACAGGGTAATAATTGTAAAAGAAATTATTAAAATGAAGCACAATAAAAATAATATAAGTAATATAAATTTCGAAGAATTTGCTAACAGAACTGAAGGTTATAGTTATGAAGATTTGACATTATTGGTTGATAAGGCATTGTTTAAAGCATGGCAAAGAAAAGGTATACATAGTCGGTTAATTATTGAAAATTAATTATTTATCTTATGAAACTGAAACTGAATGATGTGAAGTGGAAAAACATTTCTACTTGTTCAGTTCACATTTTAAAAATAGATAAGATAGTACAGTGTGGCTTCAATAGTTCAACAGCATTGAAAATGCAGGGCAGATTACTGAAGTGAAGATTTATGGCAGGGTAAATAGTAATGCTTCATAGAAAATTGTGTCAAACTAAGTGGTAAAGTGATGAAAAATATCTTTGCAGTTGAGGGGAAATAATATTGACCTGCATCATTATTATAGTATGTTTCATTTAACTCTGGAGCTGATTAAACAGATAATATGAGCGAATGGTTGGAAAAATGTATCTGGCTCTGTATCGCACAGCCATGCACATTCAGCAAGTCATTTTGATTACTATAAGCTATGTTTATGCTTGTTTTTAATACAGTCATACTTTGGTGCTTCTTATGTGTAGTTGAGTGCATTATTTGTCCTTGGACAATTGTTCTATTTTGCGGTTAAATATGATCTTAATTACACATGAATTGATTCTTGCGACTGGGATGGCTTGTGCTAAACATTTTTCGTAACTACAATTACTTACACAGCCAATATCAGAGCAGAGTGTTTCTTTACATCAGTTCCAAGTAATAATTTTTACTTTAACTCTTGTATCTTTTATCATAAATGTTTAGAGATTTGTTTTAGGCCAACTGCACATACAAGCAACTCAACACTTTTGTCTGCGACATAAATCATAAAGAATTTTGTCATGAAATAGAAGTGACTGTACAACTAGCAGACAAATATTCTTTTACTAAGTAGCAATGAATATATTTTTCAAGCTGATTGTTCCAAATTCATAGATATTTTTATATTTGATTGAAAAAATTTATTATAAACTTCAAAGTGCAATTGTTGCCCAACAATTGTAAGAGACAAGCTGAAGTTGTCTACTACAATTAATATTCTATGATAGGTCTCATTGTAATGGTAGTGCATAGTAAATTTTCTCCCGCCGTATTTTTGTATATTACAATCAGACGTTTCTCACATATGACAATCGTTGCATGTTGTACGACATCTGAAAAAACTTTTAATATTTACCTTTTTTTACTGGTTTATTTTTCTTTATTCTTTAACTTCTTACGATCACTTTTCACGGTGTGCACCGCTTTATCAAGTAATAATATATTATCATAAAGCTTCTAGAAATTATTGTGAAGAATGCATCTATCTTCCTTTGTTAAAGTTTGAATTCAGACTGATTATAAAAAAGAAAGTAGTAAAAAAGGTAAATATTAACAGTCTTTTTTTAAATACTCATTATGTATAAACTTGTCTCTTATGTATGCAGTCAGCCTTAAAATTCACAGCACAGAACCATATTCAGTTTGATACTTCGTTCTTTATCCAAGAAATCAGAAGGTGCCGCATGAAATTTATTGCTTGATTGTTTATTGTTAGAAATAATATTTTGTGCCTTGATGGTTTAATTAGTAAAGTGATCAACTACAAAAGCTCCAGGTTCTATCTACAATCCGTTCAAGGTTCTGGTAAAGTTTAAACAATTAAAACCAACTGTTAATGTTCGATTATCCATGTTGAACTCGAACAACAGAACAGTATATGTAACAAAGATAGTTAAATAAAAAATAATCACTTATTTCAAATTCATTATCTCACTTAAAATCTATTACTTACACTCAATTCTTTGTTTATGCAGCCTTAAATAAAAAGTGTGATGCCCTACAAGTTACACTTGAAGATTTATTATTTGCTGTGGATTCGTACTCTCCAGCCCATCTTCATTCAATAAATCTTTATAAAAGTTCAGATCATTCATGGCTAACTGTTGGTGGAATGAAAGCACTCAAGGAAAGTTTGACTGAAATTATTATTTGGCCTTCAAAGGTACCTGTGCTGTATTTTATATAGTATATAGATTTCTTTAACCTATTTATCTACCCAGTATTTCTGCGTTAGTGTCCTTTATTCAAAGTTACATTTGTCACATTTGACAAAAGAAAATGTTAAATATTTATATTTATGTACTTATATAAATATTTATATTTATTTAATTAATTGTTAAATATTTATTTATTAATTTTACAAAATAACAACCATAATCAATTACTAATTTGTTGTATAATTTAATAGCAACTGACACATTTGTATACCTGGGAAGCCATTCAAATACAGTGATAAGAGGTCAAACAAAAAAAGCCGAGGTTAAATATGTTTTAACCCACCAGGTTAGTCTAGTGGTAAAGTCGTAGCCAGAAATTAGCTGTTAAACAGCTGATTTTCGGAGATAAAGGTTCCTGGTTCAAATCCTAGTAAAGGTAGTTACTTTTACGTGGATTTATTACTATAACCTGCGTCACACGAAAATGAGCTTCAAGGTCACTGTAGCCAGCTGCATTATTGCCGTATCACACACGACATGACAATATGACAACACTGGTAGACGACAGTCTAATAGACGAGGAATAAGGAGGAGGAGGAGGAGCTGTTAATAATGTGTCACCTTAAAGCTCATCTTTATGTGATGCAGGATATAGACATTGGTTATCAGTGTACTTAGATGGTTGGGGTTCAATTAACCATACTCTCTCAAGAATGATTGACCTGAGTTTGTACAAGACTACATCTCATTTACAGGTCATACATATCCTCATCTCATTAGGTAATATGGTTGCTTAGGCTGCTCTCACACCGGTGAAACTCGACCTCGACGCGATTAAAATGACTTGACCTCGACTCGACCGAAAAATGAGTTGTGTCGTGCATGTTCGCACATCGAGGAGACTCGACCTCAACGCACTGTTCAAGCTTTTCTTCGAATCCACCTGCAGTTTGCAAAATGCCAAGTGATGAAGAAGACGTTGTCGTTGCTTATTACTATCTTAGAAGAAAACAGAAAAAAAACACAGTTGTTGGATATCATCTTATATAAGTAATAATCGTAATAGAGGAGCATGTGTGTGCCCAGGAACTCCCCTGTGATGATTACAAATTTAAGTCTTTATATCGGATGTGAAAAGAAAGTTTCTAATTATTACTTGAGCTTATTGGTCCTACATTTATTAAAAAAGACAAACTACAGGAGTGGTTTGTCTTCTGAGGAGCAATTGCTAATAACTTTAAGGTAAGTACAAGAATGAAAATGTAGAGAATAGTTTAAAAGTACGTACTTACTGTTCGTAATTCAATAATTTTGAAACAAAAGGACTTACTAAGTTACACTTACTACTATCATTTATATAGTTTAAGAATACTAAGTATAAGAAGGATACTAGTACAAGAAGACTATCCAAGCAGTGAGTGCAGTTTTTGATTTGCTATATACAGTTATTTTTTTCAATTATTTATTTAGATAATAATCGAAAATTACATAATAACAATAAGAAGGTATTAAACCACAACAAGGTACAACAATAGCAAGATATTACAATTACAATGAGACCACATGATGTCAGAGAAGAAAATGTCCCGACTTGTGCGGTATCTGCTCAGGTATTATGTAATCACTTATCTAATTATTCTCTCAGAACCAGGATCCCTTCCATGGCAATGGAAATATTGTTTAAACGTAAATTGAACTTAAAACTAAGCTTACATTACCTGTGTCGTTTATTGTAAATAACATTAAAGATACAAATCTACATTTTTGTACTTTATTTTACTGTAATTTAAGAAAAAAAACCAAAAGAAAAAATTAAAAAAAATTTACACTTATTGTACACTTTATTCACTTGTATTCAGTTGCTATTCTATATTAGACCATGCTTTTTCAGTAATGTCTCGCCTAAAATATTCTTTCAAATAAAATTGTAAAGACACGGATATTTTTCAACTTCAAGCACAAAGGCTATGTTGGCTGCTTTGTCTGCCATGATTATACGCGACTGGTTGAGCAGATGTTGGACAAGCTGAGTCGCATGTGATCGGTTGGATTTAGGTTGTGTCAAGGTCGTACTGGATGGGAGGGCAAACATATAAATGTAAGGGTAGGCCTTGTATCGGACGTCGAGTTGAGGTCGTGTCACAGTCGAGTATCACCGATTGGAGAACACCCTTATTGTTCTTAAATTGAACAGATTACAACGTGCACACATAGGGATTAAAAAAAGTGATTTTATCCGATTATTAGATTTATTTTTAGGTCTCTTCCATATTCCTTAAGTAGTCTAATGGTGTAAATCTATTAAAATAATTACTATTTCTCTTATCTGAAAAAATATTTTCTTCCAGTACAAAGAGGTTTATGAACAATGTCCATTACGAAGTGAGAGTGGAGTATTATTGTATGGAGTACCTGGCACTGGTAAAACGTTATTAGCTAGTGCTCTTGCCGGTGAAGCTGGGTTAAATTTTATTAGTATAAAGGTATGAACATTATTTCTTTAGTTTGTTATTTTCATTATTAATTAGTTATTAAACTTTAAAATAAACTATGAGTATAAATGTTTATGCTCAGTTGTTAGTTGTCAATGGTTAGTTCAGTCAATATAAGCAACTTAACATTTGTTTCTACAGCAGAAATTGTAAGACAGTTGTCGTGAAACAGAAGTGACTGTACTACTAGTAAACAATGATAATGTTTTTTCTAAATTTTCGTAAAATTCAGTAGAAATGAGTTTTTTAAGCAATGAAGAATTTATTATTTCATATTCATACTTTTTTCTATTGGGTGATGCCTACATGATGGTGTATGATATTTGAATAGAAGATTAAAATGAAGATTCTGGGTTTGTCTGTATAATGTAGCCAATGTAGATCTCAGGTTAGCTGATCTCTATGTCAAGAATTAGCACTGTATCTAGGTAAATTGAAAGTTACATTCAGAAGACCTGACAGCTTTAATTATTTGTTACAACTGATTTTACTTTATTAAAAGAAAAAGGATTCTCGCCAGCAAAAACTGGTGATTTTTCTATTTCATTGACAAAATACTTTGTATCATGAACACCAAATTGTCTTTCATTTCATAGTTCACAGCACTACTTGTCGTACAACAATAAATGCAGTAGATAAACCAAAGTTGTCTTCTGTTACAAATTTTTTACTACAAATTTGCATGCACGGTAATTTCTGCCATGTGCACATCCCACAAACAATAATATTGATGTTTGCGAGATAAACTTAACAAAGATTCCTCTATGAAATTTACTGTTAAGTGATTATTTATATGTAGATTCAATATTTTTAATTTTAAACTGTAAAGTAACAAATAATGTATTTTTCAAAATTTGTTCTATCTAGGGCCCAGAACTCTTATCCAAGTACATTGGAGCAAGTGAAGAAGCTGTTCGCAATGTTTTTGATAAGTAAGAATTATTTATCTTAAATAGGTGGGTTTTGTGTGTAGCTTTATAATTTGTGGTGTAGACGTTGTGAAATGATGCTCCTCCAAATTATTTTGTGAATGAGTTCATTGTAAATGTATGGTCATTTTTTTGTTTGAGAGTTTGAGGAGTAAGTAAAAAACAGTTATACTTGTACTGAATATAAAGGGTTTGCCCCATAAATAGGGTTGCCTATTGTTATATTATTTTTATTACATTATTCTTGAAATAGTAGTTTACAAATTACAAAAACATAGCTAAAATTTTAACATTATTATCACGTTGGATAAATAATTTTGTATTATAAGTTAGAAATCAAAGCCTGGTAGTGAAATAAACTAAGTTCATAACTTTGTTATAAAAAAGTTTTGCCCATAAAAGGGAGTTGGAGTGTTAAATTATTTGCACTCGATCTGCTAGTTCCAGGGCTACAAAAATTGTTCTGTTTCTTATCACATACTCAGCCAATTGTATGACTGAAGTAATTAAGAACAGAAGAAGTAGAGGTGTAACAGACACTTGCCAGAGTTATCTCCTCTGAGAGTAATGAATTTCATTATACAGCCAGACCCTGTGGTGAATGAAGCGTAAATGTCATTTGCAGGTTGGAAAATAGATGCTTTTCAGAGGGCCTGGCATGCTGATAATACTGTTAGACTCCAGAGGAAGGCAATTGTAAACCACCTCACTCGTCGTTTTACTTAATTAAGTTTCTACACATTCTAACCAGCTTTTCAGCTGATGACTTAAAGCGACAATAAAAAAAGTTGTGTAAGTATTACTTATGAGATGGTTATCAGAAGTTCCATTGATTAATTGGCTTTCTTAAAAAAATTCTTACTAGTTTATTTGGTTTGTTAAATGTCCTTTACAAAATAAGTTACTCTTTGTGTTTCCCCTTGTATTCTTCTCTGTTGAATTTTGTATGTTTTATCACCTGTATTTTTTGTTTCAGAGCAAAGAAAGCTAAACCTTGCATCCTGTTTTTTGACGAATTTGACAGTCTTGCACCAAAGTAAGCAAATTTATATTTCTGTGAATAAAATAATTTTGTACTATTAATTTAGGGAAATGTAATATGAATTGGATTAATCTTACAGTCTAATATAGAAAAACATTATAATTATATCTTTTCATTATTTTGAATTGATTTTTTAAATATTTTTTTTTGGATTTGACAGAAATTTTTAACATTAGATTGCTGTTTTGACCAAGTAAATGTAAGATCTAGTTATCTAGTTCTTAGTTAACTTCTTTTGTTTTCTCTTACGTACTAAGATAGCATTAATAAAAAAATACTTTAAGTAATGGATATACAAAAATTAAATTTAAATAAAAACCTAGAATGATGCCTTCGTGGTATCTTGTTCAGTTTGGTAGGCTACAAAGCAGCAGATCCCAGATTTGGTTCTCTGCCAAGGGTCTGGAAATTATTATAGTTAAAACTCACTGTTCCACAAGTCACTAATAACCAAGATGTCGATGTGAAAAAACAAACCTTAACCCTCTTGCGTTGTTCTGCATTTCCCACTAATGATAAACTGTATTTTTTTTTTTTAGCATCCAGGAGACTCCAAAGGGAGTATAGGACATAGCAAATGCCAAAACACGCTCCCAAATAAATCCATTTAGTTCATTATTGATAAAACATTATGAAAAAATTACAGCTGCTGCTTATAATATGTACAGTTTCTGTGAATATAAAAACATGAAATCAGTTTTGCTTTATGGTTGCTACAAAATATTTCAAAAGTTACGTTATCTGAAAAATTGGTAAAGGCTAATGAAGGAATCAGTTAGGTTGGCTAACTTATATTGAATAAAGGCATGACTTTGCATCAGGGAATAGTTTACTATACAAATACAAAAATTACACCGGTAAAAGGAGTAAAGGAATGATGGGAAAGAGAGGGTTCATGTGCCACAGCAAAGAAAGAAAGAACAATTTAGGCTCTTGTAAACATCTGCATAACTTAGCTCAGCGATGGTATAAATATTCGATCTCTCTTCAGACAATAACACACATCCACTAAAGTAGATTACAGTTTTACCGACCCTAAAGATGAAATATTCCCAAAGTTACACTTTCTGAAAGATTAGTAAAGCCAAACGTTAGGTTGGCAAACTTCACCAGCACTATCATAAGTAAATAGATAGTGTTTTGTATCGAATTTGACTATGTTTCAGAGCCCTTAATTTGAGATATCATACGTCCTGGTAACTGTATGAATACGGCTGATTAAAGGTCACAACTACCAAGACCTCGAATATGCAGTTCCCGGCACTCAAAGGGTTAAAAAACCCAGACTCCTAAACAAGAAAATGTTTTGTGAATAAAGAAGTTTAATTTAGATTTTTTTACAAAAATGTTTATTGTTTTGTATTCTAGGTTTTTATTTTTATATTTTAATTCATAGTTCAAGTATTTGTTGTTTTTTTTATAATGTTCATTAGCAGTTTACAAATTTGAATTACTTATCTCAAATAAGGTGTTGTTATGTTAATAGGTTTCATGGGCTTACTTTGGCTATTTGTTTACAGACGAGGTCATGATAGTTCTGGAGTAATGGATAGAGTTGTTAATCAGTTATTAACACAAATGGATGGTGTAGAAGAGCGAACCGGTGTTTACGTTGTTGCAGCTACTAGTCGTCCAGATCTTTTAGATCCGGCATTATTAAGACCTGGTAGAATCGGTCATTTGCTTCACTGTCCACTTCCTGAAGTAGTTAGTATATTACATTATTGTGTCTGGTATTAAATATTTTTTTCTATAATTGATGAAACAGTTGATAAAACAGTCAGTTTGTACTGATATCTTGAATTTTTTGCAGAAAAGCCGTAGTTGGAACAGTCATAGATTTTATTCTGAGGTTCAAGGACTCCATTTTTCTTAGTTTTGAACAAAGAATTCATGGATTTTTTATTATGTCTTGTAGTAAAAGCTTTATAGAAGATGACTTGCTATAAATTAACTTTAAATGTTGTGTTTCTTTGAGGGAAGAATGTCAGCTAAATGAATAGTGGTATAAAATAATTATCTATGTAAAAATATGAAAGCTTTTGTATTAGTTCGTAAACATTATTTCTCACCAAATAAAATTGATGTATTCAGATTAATTTAATGTTAAATCAATGTCTTGGATAAGAAGTACCCAAACTTGTTTCAGTTAATTAAATAACACATTCTTTTGGATCCAACATGAAATAAATAAATTTTTTATTTACTTTTCTGTTACAGGATGATCGTTTAGCAATAATGACAGTCCTGTGTAAAAAGTTAGTTTTAGACAGTGATTGCAATTTATCATTTATCGCAGAACAAACTGATCGTTACTCTGGCGCTGATCTGCAAGCTGTAATTTATGGTGCTCAGATGATGGCATATGACGGTAAATTCAAATAAATTATGTTAATTGTGAAATTTATCCACTGGTTGGTCCAGTGATAAAGTCGTTGCTGGAGTCAGCTGATTAACAGCTTCGAAGATGTAGGTTCCATTGTAGAGCTAGTTATGTTTATACAGATTTAAATACTAGATAGTGGCTACCGATGTACTTTGGTACTTGGGGTTTAATTAACCATACTCCTTCAGGAATGGTTCGGCTGAGTCTGTCCTAAACTACACCTCATTTACACGTCATACATATCACCTTTACCTCATTGGGTTATGGAGTTGCTCAGTGTTCTTAAATTAGAACAGATTGCAATGTATGCACATCAGGGATTAAAAAAATTTATTGTAATATAGCTAATTTGTTATATAACAGTTACCACGAAATATAAAGAAGTACTATAAAAATGAAATCCATTAAAACTTTGACTGTGAAGTGGAGTTAATTTAATTGTGATCCTAATCTATTAAATTTGTCATAAACTTCAGTTAAAATTTTTGTCAACTCTTTTAATCTCTGCATCGGATCCATCAGACATCAGATAAAATGCAATTAAAATATAAGCATTATATTTGCCCTTATTTTATATTAATTGGTGCAACACAACTAGAGGGTTTCATAATATGTTCATAAATCGCATTTTGAATAAAGTTTCTTGTTTTGGTAACAGAGAATGTAGTCTGTACTTTTTGGTGTTCATTATAATTTATCTTACTTAAAAATTACTGCTACTCATACCAATATAAAATTTGTTACAATCCTCATTACTACATTTTAATGTAAGTATTTAAAAACATGTATATATTTAAAAGGTGAAAGGTTTTTTCGGTTGAGTTTGGTTTCTGTTTCTTCTGGACTGATTCCAGTCAACCTCTTTTCTAAAATGTAGCTCTCCGCATTCATTTGATGTCAAATTTTAAAAGACATTTATACAAACACAATAAATTATTTCTTCATTTTTTTATAATTTCTGTGTTTTGTCATGATCCTCATGTTGTTAGTGTTGAAATGCTGTAACAATATTTTGTTTTTTGCAGAACTTAACCAAAATAATTCAAATTCTGCTAGAGAATTGGATGATTTTACCATTGAAGTAAGTATAATTTTGTTTTTTTATTTTCATTTTATCCTCATTGTTTTTTATTTATCCTCATAATTGTATTTATTTTGTTGGCTTGGCCTGTTTTGTTTTTATTTTGTGGAAAAGGAACAGAAAATGTTTAAAGTTGTTTGGGATATTTGCTAGGTATAACATGTGTCCTGTTAACATCTTTATTATCTGAATTTAAAATAACAGAAAACAAATTGTATAATATTACAGTACTTTACAGTGTAACAAATATTTACTATTTAAATCAAGAAAAATGTAAATGAGTACATAAACTTTAATGTCATATAAAATAATTTACATTATAATAAGTGAAAAAAGTTGAGGTAGGAAACAGGAAGGTTGTATCATTGCACAAAAAGGAGAATTACAAGGCATTTGCTTGGAGTGTCCAAAGAAAACTGTGCAAAATTCTTGATCAAACATTGTACTAAGACTAATTGATTGAAAATTACTTGGTAATAAAGTACAGTGTTCATATTTACAATTCAACTTAACTTATTAATAGTTGTCATTACACAGTTCACGCTTTGATTAATAAAAACAAAACAAATAAAAAATGATCGTACGATAGAACAATACAAAGTATTTAGATATTAAATAAACATTTTAATAAAAAATTTGAGCGTAATTTGATAAGCATTTTTTAACATAGATCTGAATAAATTTGAAAATAAATTGATAGACTGGTTTATTACATTTAAATTTAAACTGTCAGAAAAATAATTCATAATTTAAAAAAAAACTAGCAAGTCTTTGGTATTAACTGAAATTTATTCATTTTCTAAATTAATTACTAAAAATTCTAATAATGAAAGTTATTATTAAATAAAAATTACAGTATAAATGAAATTTATCACCTTACCTTTGGTTACGTTTAAAGTTTAAAACTGACATGTTTTGGTAGTACCACCTTCTTCAGAGCATTTATTAAAATTCAGAACGGTATTTCCATTCAGTCGTTTAGATTAAAACTTAATCTAAATGACTGAATGGAAACACCGTTCTGAATTTTAATTTTTAATTTTAATAATATGCGGTGAAGAAGGTGGTACCACCAAAACGCGTGTAAGTTTTTTAAACTTACAAAGCAACCAAAGGTAAGGTGATAAATTTTATTTATACTGTAATTTATATTAATGGTTGGCAGGATGCATTTCAAAAATTTATTTATAAATGAGGAATTAAATAAAAATCTATAAAGTTTATAGGAACAGTTATTTTTAAGAAATTCATTTTGTTATTTTGTTTGGTAATTCTGTAATTTGTTATAATTATTGTTTGTACATTGTTATAATTGTAATTATTATTGGGGGTGTTATTAGAATGATTATTATTGATATCGTAATTGGTGAAGTGAAATTGAAGTTGCGAAATTTGTTAGAATTAGAAGATTGGGAATCGGAGAAGTTGTTGTAGTAGTAATAACATAATGGAGGCTAAGGGGAAGAGCAATTAACTTATTCATATCTGAATTAGAGCTAGTGTTACTGTGCCACAACCCTCGAACCCTCCTTTTCTTGCATTCTCATACTCTAATATTCACAAGTTAAACCACTCAACCCCTCAACCACCCTCTCAGGCTCTTTACTCATCTCATCTAGTCAAGTGAGATGGATAGAGGAGGGTTAGAACGCGGGTTTATTAGCATCAGTTATCTTGTTATCATACGGAGGAGTTGATTATCATAAGTAAAACATGGAAGCAGGAAAAGCGTCAACCTATCTCCTTATAACACCTTGTATTAAACTGTATTAACATTAATATAATACTGTTCTTCTGCCTCATTCACCATCTCACTTACTCTCCATTCCAATTAACAACTACTAGAATACAAGATGTTACCTTATGTCATAATAACTAAAGCATATGTTTTATCTTCATAACCAATCACCTAACTTAATAGTTTCATTGTTTTTTACTTTCTCTTGCCTATATGATTATATAGGGAGGAAAGTATTGTTTTCATGTCGATTTTTCGAAATTGAGTTTTCACCGGATCTACACGTTTTCAGACCCCCTGAACCCAAAAACATGTTTTTAGTGATTGGTGTGTGTGTGTGTGTGTGTGTGTGCGCGCGCGCGCGCGCGTGCGTGCGTGCGTGCGTGCGCGTGTGTGTGTGTGTGTGTGTGTGTGTGCAAACAAAATATCTGAAGAACGGAACATCGTACGAACTTGAAACTTAAAACTTAAGTTAGATACTACTATTGGACCCGACACAAACATTTTTATCAAAATCGGTCAACCGGAAGTAGTAGTTTATTCGTGTCATTTTTTACTTTTTTGGGATTTTCTTAATAACGGATCCTACTATTTTTTTTAAAAATCGCCTTATTTACTCAATTTTTTATGCTCTACAAGATAGGGTAGGCGCCATGTCTGCTGAAATTCTTGGAGAGGTTGTTTACTCGTAAAATATTGTTTTTTAAAGATTTTGACTTTACTATGCATTTAAGCGCAAAAATGTATGTAATAAAAGTTGTAGAGAATCTAAAACTACAAATGTTATTTCAAACATTTTTTTTATAACGCTTATTTAGCAGTAATTAGTGATTTTCTGTTTTTTTCTCACGAAAACATGTAAAAAAAATTAATTTTTTTAAGATTTCAGCCTTAGCATGCATTTTATGACAAAAGTGTGTATATCAAATTTAAAGGAAATTAAAAAATATACATCTATTATTTAGAGCATTTTTCTCTGAAGAGCCTAGTTTAGCGTGAAAGAATGATTTTCCGTATTTTTAAGCCAAACTGAGGTTGATTTTCATTTTGCGTCTTTCACTTATGATTAAAATTAGGTTATGTTTTATGAGATTAGTTTTTTTGTTTATTTCTAATGTTTTATTACTAGTGTTAGGTTATATTGTTAATTATTTGCATTGGCAAGAGAAAGTTGTGTGAGTGTTTCACACCAGATTTTTTAGGATTATCATCGTACTTGCATACTTTCTAAACATGAATTATTTTTTTCTTACTGAAATTTCCGTTTCTGAGTAATTGACAGTTGTACAAAGATTGCTTTGAATCACACACAGAACACAAAAAAAAATACCAGTTTATAAACATCTATCTGTAGTGTTGATATTGTGTATTTAACAACGTAATTTTTACATTTTAAATTGCCCGCCTTGACATATGAGTATTAATAAAATTCGAGACCATCTTATTAACTTTATTACTTCTTTTTACAGAAAAATTAGATTTAGAATGCACCATGAAAAAACTAAAAAAATTATTAAATTACAACAAAAACTTAATTCGTAAAACTAAGTTGCAAAACAGATTAATAAAAGTATTAGACCCCTGAAAATACATATTTTTTATTATCCTAAATTTCAGTTTTCTTTATTGAGAGGAAAGTTATTTCAGATGCTCACAAAGACATTAAGGTGATAGAAAAAACACAAACTGTTTTTCTCTGGAATTGATTGCTCCCCTGTTTAAAACACCTTTAATACCTTCTAATATAAGTACTTAATTAATCTATTTTATAATACAAATGTAAAACTGACTCACTAATCACAAATTCTGTAACTTACTGATCACACAGACCCCTGAATTCAGTACAGTTGTTCCTTTGGTGTTGAACAGAAAAACTAAAGCATTTGCATGTTGATCACTTGCGTCTTATGAGTAAAAAGGAGGTGACTATAAAAAAAAACTTAATATTTTTATACTGTCCTAACGACTACAATTCTAAAGATCAGCTTGTGTATTCTTTGAATGATTCCCAGAAAAAGTAACTGGAAACCGGGAAAAGTAATAAATCATTAATGCATCCTTCAGAGGCCAGTAGTAAGTTTGCATGCAGTGCAGGTGGATAGCTAGTGTTTATGTATTTTTTAAATTTTTATATCTTGCATAACTTTGGGTAATTCTGTAATGGTTATTCTGTAACGAAAATTTCATTAAAAACATGTACATTCATTATAAAAATTTAAATATTAAGTTTTAATTTAATATTATTATTCTGTAAAAACATGGAACTTATTAACAATTTTTTTTAAATACCGTGGAATGTCAAAATTATAATAATTACTACTATTAATTTTCCTACTATACAAATTTTTATTTACACTTTTTCCTCGTATAAGGCCTATTGTAGACCATGTGAGATGACTTTAGACATTTCTGGAAGCTGTTTTTGCAGCCCACATTCTCAGCATTTGCTCACTGTAGGATTTTCTCCTTTCTTCTGTCTGCCTGGTGATCTGTTTTTGTTTTTCATGGAAGCCCTTCAAGTTCATAATTAGTTATCTGAATTTGGTTCTGTTCATTAAGTTTTCCCTTTCTGACTTCTTTAAACCATTTATCTGATACCTAAAAACAAAAATTCTAGGTCTTTTATTTGTATGTTCTACCATTTAGTTTCTTAAAAATTTGTTTTGTCAACCAATTGTCATCCATTCTATACAGGTGTCCATAAAATTTTAGTCTTCTTTTTCTAATCATTTCCATTAATTTTGTTCATTTTCCTTGTACAGTTCTTATCAACCTTACTTACCTACAACTAATTAATCTATTGTTAGGTCTTGAACATCCCATTATCTTGCAGAGAATCTTTCTCTCAAATTTCTCTCCTTCTTGTAGAGCAGCTTGCCGGTCGTTCTAAAGCAATCGCTCGCATACAGACACAGAGGTTTTATCGCCGTATTATGTTTAATTTTGGCTTGTCTTGAGAATGCTTTCTTATACAAATGGTATCTTAAAGTGCACCGGCCATCTTTTCTTGTTTTGTTTATTTACATTTACATACAATTTCATTATTTTTAATGTAGTGCCTCGAATGTTTTGCATTAAATTTTTTACTTTTTGTTTTTAGGTAGAACCTGATATTTCTAAGAAGTTGGTGGTGAGAAATAAACATCTACTATCATCATTAGACGATACTAAACCATCTCTTAGACTTGAGGAATTAAGGCGATATAATAAAATGTAAGTAATAAATCATCTATTAATTTTAATTAAAGTTAATGTTTTGCAACATGTTAATGAAGATTCAGGAGTACACAGTTTTGGTTTATCTGTATCGCACACTCTACAAAATGGAAACTTTACAGTTATAATAAATAAATGTGTAAAAAAGTACTCTTGAGTTTCATTTGCTTATGATTAATCAAAAGAAAATGGCAGAATAAGAAAAGAATATAAAAAATAAACAATCTTGTGGATTGAAGAGGAACTGCTGTTGATACCTCGGCAATTTTTCAAAAAAGCTTATGACTCATTTTTGTTTAGTTGCTATCAGTGCATAGCATAGCATGGACATCAGTTTGTATAAAGGTTAATGAAACAAATTGTGTTCATTAATAATTTATTACTTTCATATTTCTTTCATTTTATTACTTAAGTAACATTGTAACAAATCATCAATTTGAAATGGTTATGCAAATAAAATTACTTTCTGCCATTTTTTTTTGATTAATCATAAGCAAATGAAACTCGAGAGTGCTTTTTTTATATATCTATTTATTATAACTAAAGTTTCCAGTCTGTAGAGTGTGCGATATGTTCGGTATATTAATTCAAAAATAGCAACCTCTTCGTGGGACACTCGGTACTTCACAAGTATGTACAAATTCGTATAATATCATATTTGTGTTCTCATTGTGACTCTTAAACAAACAGCTTAACTAATGCACTAATATTGTTTCAATTAATACTGATCTTTATTTTTCTTATTTTTTTATTTTGATAATAGATTTGTAATAAAAATTTCGTGCAATAAATAATAAATTTTAACTTTTATTTTGTTCCAGATATGAGAATTTTCAGAAATTGAGATCTAAGACTAATCAAGGAGTTAGTGTACCAGTTGTGATGGATCAGAAGGTCTCTCTTGCATGATAAAATTTTTGATTTTAAAATAAAGTAGACTGTGTAGTTATAATGAAAATTGGTGATATGTATTTTATTTTGTGGTAGTTATTATTAGAGTTTTAAGGTGTTTGTAAATTGTATATTTGTAAAGAATTTAGTAAAGGGATGATTGTTTTAATAAATCCATTTTATTTTTTTATGTTCTTAATAGAGTTTATTTTCATTGTAATACCTTGTATTTATTTCATTTAATTATGGATGCATGTGTATTTAACAGAGAAATAGTTAAGGAAGTAACTAACTTTTATTGTATTTTCTCTAATTTTTGTAAAGTTGAATAAAATCATGTTCAAGATGTACATTTAGTTTTGTGTGTACATAAATATTTTGTAGTGGATTCTATACTGCCATACATTTACTGGATATGAGTGTGAATGTGGCATGAGAACAGAAGAACCAATTGAATCCTCATAATGTGTAAATTTTATGGAATACAAATTTTTTAATTAATTATATAACTCTTAAAAAGCTTTGTACTCCAAGTCATGTTAAGGAATTATTGAAAAATTGTTGTAGTAAATTAAGCTGATGTGAAATATTAGGTGTCATAAGGAGGTTTTAAATGCCGGCCGTATTGGCGAAGTTGGTAACGTGCTCGCCTCTCATCATGCGGTCTTGGGTTCGAATCCCATTAAGGCACGGCATTTTTTCATACGTTACAAAAATCATTTCATCATTCACCGTCTGCATTAGCAGTAACTGCAGAACAGTCGGACGTTAAACCAAAAAAGAAAAAAGAAAAAAAGGAGGTTTTATTATTGTATTAAAATTTAAGGACATAATAATAACATACAAATATCTATCAAAATTAGTATACTTTTAAAATAAAAAATAAAAACTTTTATGAAAATTTTTCTCCTAAGAAATAATAATAATATAGCAAAAACTTGTTTATTCAAGTTCCGCTTATTCTGGCTTCCATGTTAACCAAGCAGAAGTTTCAAGTTGGCATGATGACCTTGATAAATACCTGGATAAATATTACTTATTCTTTCATTTTGTAAAGGCCTTGCCTTGTAATTGCAACTGTGAGTTCATTTAGGTATTCATTCTTTTCATATAGTGTTTCATTAGGTTAATTAGTTTTCTAACTGAAAGCCTTGTCATTTCAAAAGATTAACCTAGCTTCCAAAGAGGAAAGATATTTAAAACTGCAATAGTTTCATTTATTGAGCAGGTAGTTGGTATGTTAGATATAGGAGAGGAAGCCTTAAAATTTCTAATTTTAGATTATGTAAAGCTTTTGATTTTGTTGATCTTTAAGTCTTATTGAATACAATGGCGTTATTAGATGTTAGAGTTGTAAAACTACAGTGGTTTCTGTTTTACCTTGAAAAGTAGAGTATAATACTGTGTGGCAAAAATTTGATTGCCCTTTGCGGAGAGGAGCAGAATCGGCCCGCTACTAGCCTTCTCAATAACACTTCATTATGTAGTCCAGTGTACTAATTAGTAGTAGTACATAATGAAATGTTATTGAGACGGCTAGTAGCGGGCCAATTCTGCTCCTCTCTGCAAAGGGCAATCAAATCTTTGCCACACAGTATGTGAAATTAACTAGAATTGTTGGGGTAAACTTAACAAAGATTCTATCTGGAAAGCTTGAACTCGAAATTGGAGTTCCTCAGGGCTCAATTCTATGTCTCATTTTGTTCACATCATATGTAAATAGGTTACCAGAAGTCATAGCTAACAGCAGAGCTTTATTGTTTGCGGATGATGCTTCAGTAATCTAAAACCGTTTACTGGTGGAAGTTTGTAGTTTTTTATGTATTTATTTGTACCTGCATAAGTGAGTTTTTGCTAAGAAAATGTGGTATTATTAGCAACTTATTTCTCAATTCTGTTTCTTGTGTTGTAATTTTGGACATTTAAGGTCTGTAAAGTAGTATTTACTTTTAATTTATTATTTAAATATGTATAAAAAATAAACTGTAAACATTTGAACATCCTTAAATAATGGTAAGCATTATTATAGGTTAGGTGGTTTAGCTCCACCATACATCTATTTGCTTTTTCTGGTATTAAAAACTCTTTTTATATTTAATTCCATAAAGAATTAAATTCCTTTAAAATAGCATGTCAGACATGAGAAATATTAGCAATTTTTTATTAATAATCTGACAACTTTTTGATAAAATACCCGATATTTTTTACCACAATTTGATTGATATAAAAATCCTAAGACAAAGGTTTATCTAGTGACATTCCTAGAAACTTCACTGGTTTTTTTTTTACATATTCTAGGATATTATGAATAAAGATAACCACTTTTTTATTCTCCCTTACATTTTTTGTTTTTTAATTGTAAATATTGTTTAGACCTACTGTAATTTAATTACATAATTTTATATAACTAGTTTTATAAAATTGTATACAGGTTTTTTAATTAGTAGTAAGTATATCGATTACATCATAAATTAATTATATGCTTATAAAATAATTTAACTTAGAAAATTTATAATAAGATAATTTGTTATAATATAAGAAGACTTTGTAATATATCCTTCAACAGACCTCTTCCGGCGAAGGAATCTCAATTCTAACTAATGGATCTCCACAACTTGTGAAAACAATTAAGATGCGAAGAAAATTTGTTACGCTGTAAAGTTAGTGACTTAATTACATTATTACGACTATTACTAAATACTTCTTAATGGGAGTTTTTAGTTGGTCTATCAAGCTGTTTAACGTACTTCATTATAAGTTGTATATTGTCTGGTTAAAATATATGTTTCCTGGTTGTTAGTGATGTTGTTGGTTACTCGTTCATGTGCGTGTGTGGCGAGGAAACCATTTTACACTTGTAATAGTATTCCATTTAATAAATACTAAAACACCCTAAAACTTTCTATATTATCTGTATTTTACTCTTTTTACTGTATGCTGTGTTATTTGGATGGGGAATTTATATTAAACAAGATTTCAAGTTTGTTTTGCAAAGATTGGGAGATGTAAGGAAGGAGGGGTTACTGTTATGAGAGCAATTATTCTGAAGTTTCTTGAGTGTCTTCAGGAAGGATCTTCGTGTTACATTATGTTCAGTTATGTGAGTCTCACCCCTCATCTATAAAATCCTCTAGTTAAGAGTTAATTATTAGCAACTTTAATTTCCATGGCTCTATTTTAATTTAAATTCATTTTGTTGTTATGCTTACTGTTTTAATATAATAATTTATAATGGTACTTATTAACGTTTCTCTTTTTATCTTCAGAAACAAATTATCTAAATTTTCTTGAATAGAATTTAAATGTAATCTTTACAAAAGAATAAAATTAAAAAATTTGCTTTAATGCTGAATGTTTAAAATATTATTGTTTTTCAATAAAACATTAAAGTGGTTCTGAGCTTTGTGAACCAATTGTTTAATTATTATAAAGAAACAAAAATGTTGTGCAACTACAGTTAGTAAATTATAATTTAGCAGATTTAGAACCATTTTAAAAGAGATTCAAATTTATTCGTTTTTTAAAAGCTTTTTAAATTACACAATATTAAGTATTTTAGATACATAAAAATATAAAATGTTGATACATAAACTGGGAAATATGGCTTTTGTTTGTCATAAACTGTACATGTACTTTAAATAATGAATTCTAGATTAAAAGTAAATACCTACCAATTGTAGGTTACAAAAAATTACTTTCAGTCTTTAAAAATTGTTTTTAAAGCAGTTGCTCTCAAATTTTCAGGGGTCTTTAGTTTAAGTAATAGTAGTATGCATAAATTCTAATGGCTGTTTTCCATTATAGATCATCTTCTTTTTCTTCTCTCTGCGGAATAGGCCACCTAGCCTGTTCCAGCATCAAATTCTTTTTTTTTACATTAGAAAGCTGTAATTAAAATAAATTATTCCCAGCATTGTAGAGTTCTTCCTAAGCTTCTTTTTCCATCAGGCTTCTATCCCAGGACTTGATTTTTAAATTATTCTTTTTTTTCATTATTCTTTGATGATGCTTCATTTATTTTTGCGATAATAAGTTATTCTTTTATTTACAGTTATCATCTGCAATTCTTTCCTTATATCGCAATTTTGAATTCTTATATATGTGTACACAGTACTCTCTTATTAATTACTAATTCTCCAACAATTACTGATTACCTAGAGAGCTGAATTAAAGCATTTGTGTTTCAGTCATTTGAACATAAGAGGTACAAAAGGGGTGACAACCCTAATTAATTTTAGTTTGGATAGCTTTTCTGTTTTTGTTACTGCTAATACATAATATCCTTGTTCTGTAAAAATACAAATTTTTAAATTGGTATTTTTATAATTTTTTATTCTTTCTGGAACGTAATATTTCTTAATTACAATAAAAGTAAATAATGCATTAGATATTTTCTGAAATTGTGAAATTTTTATGCTTTATGACTTTGGTGTCAATAACAGTATTGAATAATTTGATTTTGATCGAATCTAAGTAATTATTCTTGGTTTTACATTTATCCAGAAGTATTCTCTTGCCAATGGTTATTTTTTTAATCAGGCAGAAGTTTATGTGTTTATGTGTCTTCAATTAAATTAATGTTAAGTTTTTTTGAAGTAGAAAACAATTTGATTTCAAAAGATTACTGTTGGAGAATTGCTTACATCTGTCTCCATATTGAAATTTTAATTTTTGTATTAAGCTTGTGATGAGTTTTCAGTAGTTATTAATTTTTATGAGGCCTGATAGGTTACTGTTGAAAGGAAAAATCTTTGATTGAAGCCAAATTTGATTAATCGTTTGGTAATTAACAATTCCATAATCCTTTCCATTATTACATAAAAGGATAACTTGATTTTAAATGTTTATAAAACATCACTGAAGAAAATAAATATAAAAGTAAAATGTAAAGTTGCAGAAGTTAGTCGAGATGAAATTGTGCCTGGCTTCATTGAGAATAAAAAAGCAACAAAAAAATGTGCGCCTTATTATGATGCTATTCATTATCCAAGTTTATGAAACGCTCATTGAATTTTCTAAAAGTGTAACCCAATTTGGTGAAGTTCTGTTGCTGTCTAAAGAAATCGTATTATGTCACACACATTACAGAACCCTTGAGAATTGAAAATCATTGAAGTTTATAAGAAATTAGTCTCCATTCAACACCTTTTAAGGAAAGGAAACATCAAAATGTAAATGAACATTATGTATAAGAATTTCCCTTTTTCATTTCCCTCTTTTTCCTTGCTTTCCTTTTAGTTGATCTGCTCTCTAATTCAAATTACTCCTATTGTTACAAACAGCAAAGCCTCTCAGCAATTAGTTCCAAGCCAAAGAAACTTTTCTTTCATACAAATTACAATAATTCTGTATTGTAAATTCTGTAGAAACATGTAACATTAATTTCTTTGTTTTTCTTCTTCTTCCCTTGTTGCTAATGTGATTAACATAAATTGAGTAAAATGCGCTATTGTTTTATTCCATACTGAATGAAAAGAATTTAAAATAGTGTAATTTTTTTAATTTTTATGAATTTCAACAATTTTAATAAAAAATTTAATAGTCAAAATTTTTTTTTGACGTTATTTATATTTATTAAGTTTTGCAATCAGTTGTATTATGGTCCCATCAATATTTTTAGTTTTTAGTTACCCATTACGTAGCAAAAATAAGTAACATAACAAAGGATTACAATAATGTACAATAGGTGTACAATAATTAAACGATAATAATAGATTTTACATTATTTTACATGAATTTTATTTTTTAATATTAAAATTGACTGTATATTTAGAAATTGTATACATTTTAGTGTTTTTGTGTTGTGTGTGTCATTAACACAATCTTTTTAAGTGAAATTGTGTACATGTTAGACATGTATTTCCAACAATACGCTGTTTTCATCTAAGGTGCCAAGTAAGTCTGATCATTGGTTTGGGAAAAATTTCATATAATTCATTAGATTACAATCTGAGGTTTGTTTGATTTAAAAGTATATTTTTGTGGGTTTTCTAAACGGAACTGAGAAGTATCTCATCTAAGAGTAAGAGTCTTGTTTAAAGTTCAAAGCAAAATAAAAGTTTTCAGGTGAAGGTATTTAACTTCTACTTATTGATTCACTTTCTTTAAAACCTTCGGTAGAACATTTAAAAGGACTTAAAGTCGTTTTCTTGAAGGTTACACACTCGTTGTAAAGTTTTACTGGAACCATTGAGGAGTGAATTTGTGAGGGTGGTTGACTGGATACCTCAAAAAAGGGTTCTAACTTTACACATCTGATTTATGTAATGCATTTGTTTACAGTGCGTCAACAATTAGGTTATTAGTCATTAAATTACAAAATATGTACATACAACAATGTATATTTCTAAAAAAATGACAAACAATGAAGAAAAAATTATGATTATCGAAAGTTAAAAAGTATCAGAAAAAGAGAAACTATTATTAAGACAATGGTGTAAACACAATACTCTCAGTATTTTAAATCATGTACGGAAAATAGAATAGAACCTGGAAAAAATAGTTAAGTTGTAATCAAAACAGACAATAGATAACAGAAAAAATACAAAAAAGAAAATGTGAATAACTAGAATAACAATATTATATTAAACGTTACATTATTATTAGTATTCAAAGAAATGAAAAATTTAGCCAAAAGAAAATCAAAGTTAAATACAATCAGGTAAACGAGGTTTTCTAATTTCAGAAACTTTAGTGTGTTCTATAATAAATTATTCAATGTAGCAAATATGTATGCTGTATGCTAATGACATGGTTATGATGCAGGAGTGTGAGGATAATCTACAAGACATACATTTTTCTACAACAAGGATGATCTACCAAAAAAGATGAAAGAATGCAATATGAACGTATCAACAAACAAGACGAAAGTCATGGCATTCTGCGGAAAGACCTCAATAAGATCCAAAATAGTAATTAATGGACACATACTAGAGCAATTGAGCCACTATAAATACCTTGGAACTGATGTCATATGAAGATGACTGTTTTTGCTGTTTAGGTCAACAGCCGAAAGGCTGGTTTGAACCTCTAGAGGTTTTACTAAGTAAAAACGAGGAGTAAGGTGGTTTGCCATTCCCTTCCTCACTGAGTTGAGTTGAAAGAGTATGCTTAACAGCATGCCAGGCCCTCCGAAAAGCACTCACTTTCCACCCTGCAAATGACACCTTCACTTCTTTTACCGCAGGGTCTGGCTGCATAGTAAAATTCATTACTCTCAGAGGAGATAACTCTGACTAGTGTCTTTTACACCTCTACCTCTTCTGTTCTTAAATAGTTCAGTCATATAAGTGGCTGACTATGTGATAAGGAACAGAACTATTTTTTTTTAGCCCTGGACCTAACAGATAGAGTGCAATTAAAATAACACTCCACCTGCCCGTTTTGGGCATATGAAGATGACTACGACGTGAAAAATAAGCTATCTCAATTCATCAAATATGTGGGACGATTCATAGGACACTGAGGTAAAAAACAAGACCTAAAACAAGGTTAACATTTTATAAAACAGTGACAGTTCCAGCCTTCACATATGGTAGTGAAGCATGGGCGATGAGAAGAATGGAGGAAAGGAACATCCAAACTGCAGAAATAAAATTCTATAGGTCTGTCAAGGGTTGTACAAGAGACAGGATCAGAAATGAAGATACAAGAATTGGGATTTTTTGCACTCAAGGAAAAAAAATTGTACCATTCCCAATGGGTCGAGCATTTAAATAGATGCCAGAAGGCTGCTTACCTGGTTTAGCAAAAAGATACAAACCAGAAGGAAACAAGAGATATTGCTAGGCTGAAAAAAATGGGTGCTGGAACTGGCAGTAATGCCTAACCCAAGAAGAGAAGAAGAAGAAGGAATATTTATATTTGATAAAATCACACTGTTATTAGATTCTACTTTTTAAGTTTAAACGATTTATGAACTTTATCTCCTTATGTAAATTTTATTTTATTTATCTATTTTTTGTTAATTTTAAGTTGCAAAAGAGACAACTAAACTATAAATTGAAACTACAAATTATTTATTATTTATTATTTTCATCTTGGTTATTTTGCCCATAACAGACAGGTGGAGTGTCAAATTATTTACACTCAATCTGTTAATTTCTGGGCTAAAATAAATATTTCTGTTTCTTATCACACTGTCAGCCAATTAAATGACTGAATCATTTAAGAACAGAAGAGGTAGAGGTGTAAAAGACACTAATGAGAGTTATCTCGTCTGAAAGTAATGGATTTCATTATACAGCCAGACCCTGTGGTGAATGAAGTGAAAGTGTCATTTGCAGAGTGGAAAATATATGCTTTTCAGAGGGCCTGGCATGCTGATAAGTGTACTTTTCCACTCAGTGAGGAAGGCAATGGTAAACCACCTCACTCCTCGTTTTACTTAGTAAAACCTCTACAGGTTCAAACCAGCCTTTCGGCTGATGACCTAAACACTTGGTTATTAGTGACTAATTTGGGTTAAGGAACTGTGGGTTTGAACTTTTAATAAATGTCCAGGCTCGGAATCGAACCCAGTACCTCCGCTTTGCAGCGTAGCATGCTAACCATTGGGTCATGAAGGCAGCCTTATGTAAATTTTAGTAGTGATTAGGTAGTCTTCAAGAATAAGTTTTTGGATGGCTGTTTGCTCTAAAATTTTTGTAAGGTGTTTATAAATAGTATGTATTTTGTTGTGAGCTTAACTACAAATACACCATTTATCTTATTAATTTTTTTTAGTGTATTTAAAGTTGCATCAATATCTTATCATTATTTTGGGGTAAAAAATGTTGGGTTTGTTAGTATAATAATTTTCCAGAACCTAGCCAGGAATTAAACCTCAGCTTTGCAGAGTAGCATGCTAACTACTGGACTATCAAGGTGTCTTATCTCATTTTTGCTTCGTCAGTAATTTTTTCCCCTAATGTGTGTTTGTTGCAATATGTGTAATTTAACAATTTAAGAACAATTAGCAACCCGATGACCTACCTACTATTAGGTAGTCACTAAAAGTAACTACCTTTACTAGGATTTGAACCATGGAACCTTTGTCTCTGACAATAAGCTGTTAAACAGCGACTTGTGGGGAACTTGTCAGTAATAACTAAATAAATGAACAGTACTATGTATTTTACACATAAATAACCTCAAAAAATTTAATCTTGGTCATACTCATATTTAAACTACAAATTATTTAAATTTGTAGTCTTTTGATATTAAATGAAAATAAAATATGAGACTAAGAAAATAACATATGGTAAAAAACGTATAAAGCTTAACAGATTTTTCTTAGTTTCATTAGAAAGAAAATCGGTATTTCATTCCTATAAACTTACACGATGAAAATGTACACCCAAACGAGACTGACGAATCCAGTTTTTTCAGAAACTAATTTTACGATAATAATAATAAACTATGTGTCTGATTCAGTCATGTAATTAATTATTAATTGCTCTCTTAGTTTTAGTGGCTGGAATGTTAGTCCAATTATTTTTGATTTCTTTTTAGTAATATTTTCTGAACAATATAATATTTAATTATTGGTAATAATCATAATAGGTAATTAAACGAGTTAACTTAATGATAATGAAAAACTTTAATGAGATTTATTGAGTAAAATATAGTGAATTAGTTGAATATTATATATGTGTTTTGTTTTAGCAGGTGAGTACTGCGGTTGTTAGGGACCGTAAGAACTGCAATGAGGAAAAAAGAAAGGATGGGCATAAATAATTTTGTATAGGGTAAAGGAAAACCGCTTTAAAGGCAACAAAAGTAAACCTCTGTATAAACGTCACGGCTGAATAAAGCACAACAAAATATAGTGTCATTCTCTCAAGGTGTGGCAAGGAAGGAGCACCCTGATAACGGCCGCGTAATATAGTATGGTATCGTTTTCTTTCATTTCCTCTGTACTTCTTTCTCACTCATAAGATAACGTCCTATCTTCTTTTCTCCTCCATTCTTCTATCTATTGCCGCCATTATGTTATAGCAGTAAAATCCTATTATCCCTCCTATTTTCCAATTTTCTCCATCCACAGTTTTATCTCCCGTCCTTTACTGAAATACAATAATAATAGTGCATAAATTGTAGGTTTCTTATGCCCGTTTATACTCTCCGATGCTAATAAAGAAAATAGGGGCTCAAACGAGTGGGCTTTGTACCGAGAATCTGCATGTACCCGGTAATGCTTTGTAAATGTGTTCCCATCAATGAATTATAACGATCGGAATATTTATGAAGGTTGTTATAATAATAATAATAATACTAATAATAAATTGAACCGCTGTAGTTCTTATTATTAATTTACACTTATATTTTTTATAAACATTAAATGTGACTATTAAATTGCCTATTACTAAAATGAAATTGTAAAATAACCTCTTAAAAAAGTCACAACGTAGATAATATCAATGTACACACAATTTATTAAGCCACAGACAGTGTACCGTATATCAGTTTTTCAGGCACTGTGCTCTCCTTTGAACACTGATGTGAAGTCCCCCCCCCCAAACCACTATAAGTGGTCAAAACAAGTAGTAGCCTACAATCGGAATTTTAAACATAAGCCTGATCACAGTGCTGCCAGAGTAGGACAACTACCGTGTCATTGGAATAATTGAGTGCTAGACGCTGCTAGAGTACATTTACAAAAAAGTACGATAATTTTGAAAATATACATGCGACTACAAAACTTGAGTAAAGTATAGTTTTACTTTTTTATATTTTTATTAATACACTCGCACCTCCCTTGAAATTATTCTACGCCCTATATAAAAAAAGTATTTTTTAAAAATCCTTTGGATTTGATAAAAAAATCCTGTAAAAATTTAAAAAAATCCGTTATCAAATCCGAATTATTTAAAAATAAAATCCTTTTTTATAGAGGAGCGATTGAATAAGGATGTGTAGAAAAATAAAACAATAGCGGGGAAGATAAACGGTGACATCTTACGTTATTTCAACGTAAGAAGAAAAGGTCATTTTTGATGTACAGTATTTTCTAAACCCTGTTTTGCATGTGGAACTAACTTAATTTCATTATTAAATTAACGTGTTTTAGTTTTTGTCGACTAATAAAAATTCATTGTTTTCAGTGTTGTTATACAAAGTAGAGGTTTTGACGCTGAACCAGAGTGGAATACAAAGACTCAAGACCTTAGAGATATTTTATTATAGACAATTGCTGTGGAATCATGGCCATATAGATTCAATAACAAGGAAATCTTGGAAAAGTTAGATAAAATATGGAAGTTGTGAATTCTGTGAAAAGTCGAAATGCGTTTCACAGAGAGGCCGTTCCTAAGAACTCTTAGAATTTGTGACTTGCGTCAGCCACAGAGGTCTATAACTAATATAAAAGTAAAAAAATTCAAATTCGAGTTGGAGCCAGGTCGGTCAACCTGGGTACTCAGTAACTCAGTAAACAAACAAAAAGTATACTGAAACATATTAATAAATAGGGACGACTGTTTTGCATAAAAACTTAGGCCTATCATTAAGTCTACCCTTAATTTGCGATCACGATTCAGTTAACCGGTCAGGCTGTTACTCAAGCGATTTTTTTGTTATTACAAACGCCGCTGAAACGATGCATTACCAACGATGGGTTTGGAACAATATAATTGCAATAAAAAAATCCTCCCGATGTATTTAAACGCTCGAATTGATAATTTTTTTTTTCTGGCCGCCTCCGTAGCGTAGTGGTAGCGCGCTAGCCTAACACACGGAGGTCCCAAGTTTGATACCCGCCAAGGGTCTGAAAATTTTCACAAGTTAAAACTCACCGTTACATATCGTACCGCAGTCGCTAATGACTGAGCTGTAGATGCGAATTTAAATAAAAGTAAAAAAAAAAAATTTTTTTGAATAGAGAAAGTTTGGAAAACACATTTTACGCTCTAGAAAATCAAAGAAATTTACAGAAACAATTTTTAGTTGCATTATAAAAGTTTATATTATTAAAAAACGTGTTTCTCCAAAGTAGTTAAAATATGATTAGTAAATTAGTAAATAAAATAGATATTTACAAATTCAAAGTGAAACAAAAGGGGGTGTATAATTAAATAAATACTTACAATTAAAAACCTATAAAAAATACATAAGTCAAAAACCAACAAAGAGCGAACAAAATATGGTAATTTTTAAAATAAAAATAATTAATAAGGTATAAATAATATTCTTATAACAATATTTTACAGTATTGTTACTATAACAGAAAATTAAGTTGAATAGATTTTTTTTTTAGTGAATAATAAGCAATATGTTTTTTACGCGAAGCCTTTTTAAAACAATTAGACCGATCATTATTCATATTATTTTCCTTTTAATTTTCCAAACAGAAATCTTATTTTTAATAATAAAATTAAAACAACAAATAATTATTATTCTATTCATAATTGAATCCAATTAAATAAATTCGTTTTCAATTACAAATAAATTTGTTCGTTTTGATGAAAGTAATTCTATGGTGAAGCAAGAAATTATTAATTTTCAAATAATTGTAAGAAATAATTAATTAAATGATACCTTAAAAGATAAATACAATTTTAATAGACGTTTATAAGACGCTAACAGATCAATGGGGCTATTAGGCGATACCTAAGGTTTCTTTCTGTCAGCCATTTTCTCATTTAAAACACATTAATACGAACGAGTGTGAGCGATTTGCTTTCTCTCATCTGAAGTAGCGATCTCACTGAATTCTGTCGTGCGCTCCGCTTGTCAGCCCTTCTTTTTCTCATACCATAAAGACTCCTTAATTCTTTCTTTTTCCGGATTTTTCTTACGCTAGTAACATATATTGTTCTTTTATTGGTTTCTTTTTGTGAATTTATACGCATAAAGGTTAACGAAATTTACAACAAAAATTATTTTTGTTGAAAGTTAAACATTTTTTTTTAGTTTTATTCAAGAATAATTACCAGAAAACGGTGAATGTGAATTGAAAATTTTTTCTCATTATAGGCCTACTGGTTTTGTCTCTTAGAAAAGGAACTTAAACACACTCTTGTTTTAAGCTAAGAAAACCTGGCAAAACGAAGGGAATGGGTTGTCGCCAGTGAGATTATATAAACAATTCAGGATATTTCCAATAATATACTGTAATAGGTACTTACAAAAAGTATTTCGGGGTAAGCAATAGTAAAAACAATTACAATAAATTTTTATTTCCAAAAAAAAATGTTACATGATATAATAAAAATAGCATAATTATAATTAATTCTTAATAACAGTAACATGATTTTACTAATAATGATAATAATGGTAATTTTATTGTTAAAAAACAGTTTACACGGTTTAAATTTAAACAAACAAACAAAAAATAAAATTAATAGTTACTTGTAATATTATCTTATAGATTTATAATAGTTGGGGAATTCTGCTATCTGGGGAGTAAATTAACGAAGGATGGTAGAAGCACAAGTGATATCAAAAGTAGGATTGCTCAAGCTAGAAGGGCATTTTAAATGAAAAACAGCTTTATGATTACAAACATTTATTTACAGGTTAGGAAAAGTTCTTAAAACACTATGTTTGGAGTGTAGCATTATACGGGAGTGAAAGGTGGGTAATAGGGGCTGTAAAAAAGAAGAGGATAATGTTTTTGAAATGGGGTGTTATAGGAAAATGTTAAAGAATAGGTGGGTGGAAAAAATAAGTAATTTAGAGGTTCTTAGACGAGTGGATGAAAGAAGAAGTATATAGAAACATCTTACCAGAAGAAGAGATAGGCTAGTGGGGCAAATTTTAAGATATCCAAGTATGGCTCAATCAAGATGGAGGGTAATATTGAAAGAGTGAATTGTAGGGGAGGGAAAGGTTGGAATATTTAAAGCAAATTGCAAAAGATGTAGGGGTTTGCAGGTATGTAAAATATGAAACGACTTGCGTAAGATAGAACATTTGGAGAACTGTATCAAACCAGACGAGAGACAGATGCGAAAAAAGATTTATAATACTATAACCAATTTTCAAACAAAAGACAAAGTGATTAAAAAAACAACAGAAATCATGAATAATCGGATACAACAAATTTGTGTTTCATTGGGAAGTGAGGCATGCTGCCCATGAACAAAAAATTACGTTATTTAAAAACTGTTTTATAAATTTCAGTGGAAGTGAAGAGACAAATTTTTTGTAACATATAAAAACAGCATGCAGTAAGAATAGACTATGCATACTGGACAGAAAATTACTTAATTATGTGTCATTATTAATCTGTGAAATTTGGGATTTGAATTATAAATCTACAAATTTATTACTTAATTTACTCTTGGTCTGTTCTGTTCTATGACAACATGTATCAAATACTTTTCTTTATAAATATGTCAAAAACCGATTTGGATATAGCCTACTATAGAAAGATATCTATGTTTCTCTCTGTTATTTGCAATGGAACAAAAACTACTCTACCGATTTACCTGATATTTAAAAAATAAAGTATTCTCAACCAACCCCAGAAGTACTTTCGGAATTGGTTATGCAGCCCAAAGTTTTCCAAACTCGGACTTCAACAGATTTTCACATTTCATGACCTCAAAAAGCCTAAAAGTATTTTTTAGGATGTCTACGCGTGGTTTGTCTAATATTATACTGTAACAAAAAGTACTTTTTTTGCCGATTAACCTAAAATTAAAATAATAAATTACTCTCAACCAATCGTAGAGGGATCTTTGAAATATTGTAAGTAGCCTCAAAAATTAAGGATACTTTACTCTGGTGGAAAAATAAAAAATCCTATTTCTTCTGAAATGGCTTTCACAATTTTGATTTAACTTTTTCCAATTACTACATCTACTAAGGTCATTAATAGGAATGGCAAATTAATAAATCTAAATCCTGGAAAAATTTGTGTGGCTTTGCTCTCTTTCGAAAAATCTGATTAAAAATAAATACAGCCTATATGTTGTATTTTAGGGCAGAAATGTGTGTAACAAAAGTTAAAAATAGGTAATCAAAATACTATTATTTTTTTATTTAACTTTTTTAGCTTAGCTAAGCTGATATTTTTATAATTTTACGGTAAAACTACGTCAAAATGGGTTTCTTTAAAATTTCAGTATACGGAAAATGTATAAATAAAGTTAAATAAAATCAAAAGTGCTTCAACTTTTTAAGTAATATTTTTTTATTCAATCGCTTAGTTTATTGATAATTTGTGATTAAGTAGACGCATTAAAATTTGCAAATTTCATGTCTTGTCGTTCCACATTGTTGACCGTGTACGCTTATGACTTTTATGAATATACTAGCATGCCCCGCGCAGCTTCGCACGCAAAACATGTGTAGGGCCTAATCAATTTTTATAAAATAAAAATGTACAGAAATTGTGTAGGTGCTAGATCGACTAGATTCTCGAAAACACACGTACGCACGCACACAACCTTTTGATAAATTCCCCCGTACTGTCGTCAACAATAGTTTGTGCGAGCGCGCACAAACACACGCGTATACACACACGCTCTCTCTCTACCTATCTCTCCCCCTCTCCCCTTTGCCTCTCGTACTCTCTCCCCCTCCTCCAATCCCTTCCCCAACATCTATCTCTCCCTCTCCCTCCCTCCTTTTCACTCCCTCTCACCTTTCCTCTCCACCACCTCCCCTTCCCCCTCTCTTTCGCGCGCGTACACACACACACACACACACGCAAAACGTTTTGATAATTTCCTCCGCTTACGTCTCTCTCTCCACTATTAAACCCTTTCATCTACTTCAACAGCAATACGAGCAATACGTACACACACACATACACACACATTATTATGAAAATCTTCGTTAGGGCCCTTAGGGTTATCATTTTTGAAAATTTAAAAAAAAATGTTGCTGAGAATATAAATACGAATATGGTGTCAAAACTTCATGGAAATCCGTTCAGTAGTTTTGGAAATTAGCTTGCACAAAAAACACGCTTTGTCTTTATCATATTGGTATAGATTATCAAAATATGACTTGAAAAGAGTAAAATGGAGTACTACTTGAAGATTAGCGAGAAAGGTAGTGCGGTTTGCCACTCATTTATTTACTTCTTAAAGCTCACTGATCGGTTTGAAATATTGTCATTTAATATTAGAAATTTTAAGGAGTGTTGGTTTATATTACATGATGAATGGTATTATGATTTGCGTTGTGGCGTGCATGTGTGTTCACTGGAGTGTGTACAATACTAGTATGCCTGCTACAGTGTGTTGATAATGGAACATTGACAAGAGGAGTTTGGACTGGAACGAGGTAAAGTTGAGCGTTACTAGGACGCCAGGGGGCGCACAAGCGACTGAGCGTATTACGATTTCTATCAACGTATCTCACGCTCAATTACTCGGTGTTCTAGCTGTCAAATGAGGAAATCTCGGCATTTTCTGCCACTTTGCACTAATTTTGATCGTGCCAAGCGCTAGGCGATGTCATCTCCTGGATCGACGGTCTCGACAATAACACGCCCCGAGCCTTGTTTACTTTGAACCAATAGAAACGAAACGCGTTACATTCTCTCTCTCCGACACCTTCACCCTTCGTTTTCAGCCTCATCAAATTTGCTTACGCCCTTAGGTTTTCATTTATAAAGTCATAAATTGAAATTTTAATGATAATATAATAATATCAACGGGAATTATCATCTTTATTTTCCGCGACACACGCTTTAACTCATAATAGAGAAAACAGATTAAAAATTAACTCCCGTTTCTTGTTAATTGCGTTAAATATTTTAATTGTTTATAATTTTTCATTTTCCTTTAGATACTTCCATGTTACTTAACCTTCTTTCATTTTATTATATTTTATTTTTAACGTTTTTATTCGATTTATTCTTGCAAGATATAACAGTTGTTAATGTCTAGATTAACCAAACTTAATAAAAAAGTAATTTTGTCGGTAACTAACTTAATTTACGTTTAAAGTTGGGTGCTATACAAACTTGATGTTTTTCTATTTATTCATAATAATTCATATACAGGTTTATGTCAAGAAATATAGAATACTTTTGAAAATGTATTCAATGAACGAGGTTTCAATTGCCGTTCTATGTCATACAAACTCTATTTTAACAGAAAATTTATTTAAAAAAAAATCATAGTAAATTCTTTTGACCAATCAGTGAAATGACCCGTTGGTGTAATAGTGAATAGAAGAGGTAAAGGTGGAAATAACAAATGAATTTTACTTTAAAATTTTCTAACGAAACATACCATCTATTCTGAGCAGAAATTTTTAGATATCCTTGATGACTAGATTGAAGATTTGTATTATTTTTGTCGATTCCCTATTATTAGTTTATTGTATAGGTTTAGATTAAGTTATTAATCAAAAAGTAAGTGTAGCTAGTAGTCATTAATAAATCCTACCATCGGACGTTAAAAAAAGACGACAAATATTTTAAAGTGTTAAAAACGATATAAATAATATGTACGTCTTAGCAATATCAGATACATTTTTTTTAAATTTTACGTCTGACTGATTTACAATTTCTGCTAATGCAGACGGTGGATAGGCCTAATTATGATAATGAAAATGAGCGATGAAAAAATGCCAGACCTGACCGGGAATCGAACCCGGGACCCCGGCGTAGAAGCCAGTTGCGCTAACCACAGATACATATTAATCAGATACATTTGATTAATTTGTATTATTTTTTATTTTACGCATTTTTTAAGTAATGTAGCCTATCTTTGAATTTGTTATTGTCAATTTGTATATACTCGTACGCCCTATTATATTTTTGACGAAGTCCCGAAAAGGGTCGTCGATTAATAAAGAATTATTTACTTACTTTACAGCCCGCCTTAATGGTGAATAATACGGAGAACGTCATCATATATCGAGATGAAAAAAATTCTTTTTTGTATAAAGATATGGAATAAAACTTAAATTTCAGGACGAAGGAAATTTTAAGAAGGACAAAGCAAAAGTAAACCACATTTTTCCTTATTTTTTTAGAGGAGTTGAAAAGCAGATTCAATATTGATTATTGAAACAAATGATTGAAAACAAATTATTTTCAATATATCCTGTGACAAAGTAAAAAAATAGTATAACAAAATGTAAATGTAAAATAGTAGACAAAATGTATGTAATAGTAAAAAAATATCATTTTAAAATATTCAAATTTCATGGTATGGTGGTTAACGTGCTTGTCTACACAACGGAAGGTTCTATTACAGGTTGAGATCCATTCCAACCAATTTAGTTGTATCCGTAAAATATTAAAAAATTATTTTCATTTTGCGATAAACGTATCGATTAAAATATTCGATAATCAGTTATGGAACCAACAGAAAGTCAGATTAGGCATACGAAAAGTTTAAATTACTAGGAATTAACTACAGTTTCATCACATAATATTTGATACATTGTTTTTCTATTAGCTATTCATCTTATAATTTTTTGTATTTTTTAATAACAATCTTTGTCGTAGTCCTATTGTTTACATTTTAATTGTCTTTCCATCTGTTCTGTTTTCTGTACGTACGTAAAGATGTTGTGTTAACGCTGTTTTTGAAGTGACTACAACTTTTGGCGCACCTGGACTGTGTTCTTTTGCGAGAGAAAATTTTTGGTTTGCTGTCACATCACGCTCGGCTATCAAGAATTACCGTGGAAACAATTACCTATTAATAAATTTACAAAAATATTTTTTATTTAATTTGTTAACTTAATTAATTAAGCAGTCACTTATGTCGGTTAGTCCCGCGATTGTTGATTTTTTTTTGTTGCAGTTTCTTTTTCTGTGATACCATGGCACCATGGAAAATATCAAAAAACCACTTTTGTAATGTACTAAAGATATCCCCAGTTAAAGAATAAATACTTAAAACACGCACTAAGTACCATATTGAACTAAACATCACCTTAAAATCATTTCACCATTAACTTAATTGAAAACATCTTAAATATATGACAGACATAATTTGTTCATCTACCTTTCCAACGATAAGTTTATAAAAATAACAAAAAATTTTCGGAAGTAAAGGGAAAAATAATTTACTGATTCTTCTTTCTGGCCCGTTGGTTGGTGGTCAGAACAACTGGCAACTATGCAAGGTTCTCCGTTTTTATTCTCAGTACATTTTGCTACAGTCTGTATTTTTCATCACCTTCACCATCAGGATTACCCTTAATTCACATATAACAGCCGGACGTTAAAAAAATGGATTATATGGATATTTAGGAGTCGAGGTTGCTGTATTTAATATTATTGTAAATAATGAAGTAGGTTATATTCATTATAAATAAGTAGAGTATTTAGTAATAAAAAATTTCTATCTATATAAATGTTCAGAATTTCTTAATAGATAGTCTATAACATAAAATTTTCATTCAATAAATTCCTTGGCATACTCAATTTTACGTTTAGAATAGGAATATAATATAAAATAAATAGTAATTAAGATGTTCTCGATCTACTGAAGCACCTCAATTAATTCCAAGAGTAAAATTATATTTTCATACAAATAATAGCTGGAAATAAGAGCTTTAGAGAAACATACACAGAGGGCTATGAAAAGAGTCACGCAGTTGTGAAATGGGCTTTCAGTAATACATAGAGACTTGCTCAATTCCTTTCTTCGAAAAAGAGCACTCCTTCAAAGTGAGAGGATGGAGGACTTCTAAAAAGGAATTTTTCTCGTCATAAAATACATTGCTTGTCTATTTTTTTTATGTCGTCTGTTTCATCTCGAGTCGCCTATTAGCTGTGTTCGCTGTGCTTAACCCCCACCTGTACAATATGCTTACTTCTTTCTAAATGTTTTTCTGATTCTCTTTTCCCCTTTACTCCTCGATATTTAGGGGCAAGAACCAACTTAAGGGACAGAATGACATCAGGTCTTTTATGATTCGTTCAAACGCAAATAATGCTTTTCATATGAACCCCTATGAAATCACTTGGCCGCATTAACCGCTTTATATCAATTTCAATTGCTATTATCATGATCAATATTGTTAATTAATTAACCCCTATTTTATTTCGCGTCCAACAATATCCTAACATTACAGATTTATTTTTTCGTTATTCATTGAACTCGTAATTTAAATTTAAACGTAATCATTTTATAACAGAAGTAAAACATTGTATACAATATTTTTCGTTAAATATATACTTTTTAATGTACATTTACAATCAGTCTGATGACTGTAACCAAATTTTATGAGTTAAGGAAACTTATGAAGTTTAGTTACTCAGTTGTGCAAACCAGTAAAGACTACATGTAACCAAGCCGTTTTCCTTCAGATGGAATCGATATAAATTTCATTTGATCTGCTCTTCATTTATATGTTTTTATTTATTTATCTAAGGTCGTATCGGCTACTAGGTCATTAGTAACAGCGTTACATGATATTTGATAATCAATTATGAAAATTGAAATTATATTAAAACAGGTAAAACCCCTTTCATGAGAAGGCGCGTTTCATAGCTGGTGACAATTTTTAAAAAGGCCTACTTTTGACCTATGACAAAAACCATTAGTCATCATTACCATCATCATCTGTCAAGGATTAGTCTCAATGGCCTGTTCTGGTATCCGTCTCTTTTTAGGTCTTCCCAAGCCTTGCTTCCCTATAGGTTTATATTTCCATGCTTGCAGAGTAAGTCTGTGAGCTGGCATGTGAAGTAAATAGTTGTATCGGTTTCTCTTACATATTTTTAACGTTTCCAACAATGACTGAACATTTAACTCGACGTGAATAGCTTCGTTTCGTACTCAATTTAACCGGGTACAACCTTCGACTCCCCGCAAAAATC
The DNA here is from genome assembly GCA_035578175.1 of Catonia carolina. Taxonomy (NCBI): domain Eukaryota; kingdom Metazoa; phylum Arthropoda; class Insecta; order Hemiptera; family Achilidae; genus Catonia; species Catonia carolina. Next base: position 48,903,793 of record JAQMRL010000002.1, read on the forward strand.
TCATTTCAGCAGCCTGGATACGAGATTCATTCCTCTGTAATGACACCCATGTTTCACTCCCATATGTTATGAGTGGTACAGCTATTGCTTGATAAAATTTCATTTGGGTGTCCTTTTTCGTTTTCTTTCCTATTGTCCTGCGAATAGAACCGCATACAGCGCTGAATTTTGCCAGTTTTTCACTTACGTCATCATCTTTGTCATAGGAAATCTTGCATCCTAAAACCATAAGTGATTTCTGTATTTAGTCTACTTTTTAAGAGGAATCGAATGACACTATTTTTATTTCCAAATTCTGACTTTTATTTCTTGACTTCCTGTTTTGGGCCAATTCCGGTCGAACCCGGAACTTTAAATCCAATGTTTTCTGTGTATACTATTTAAGAGGAATCGAAAGATACTATTTTGTTTCCAAATTCCGACTTTGACTTCTTAACTTCCGGTTTTGGGCAACTTCTGGTTGAAACCAGTACCTCAAACCCAATTCAGGCCCACTAACTTTTTGTGTTGATTATGAATCCGAAAACCGTTTGTTGCTTTCTTTTGTAGTTTCTGACATCTGAGTGTGACGGACGGATGGACAAAGGAAAATTATAGATGTCATTTTTTTAAAAATTGCCACCAAACATGTACCTACAAGAGATTACATTAATACAATAATAATGCCATTAAGTGATATTGGTTCTTTTTTCTATTAAATTTTGATTTTTTTGAAATTCCGAAAATGTTGCGATTTTTTAACAACTTCTTTCTCTCTAACAGATTTTTCCTTAAATTTTTTCCGTTATACTACTGAAAAACTGGCAAAATTCAGCGCTGTATGCGGTTCTATTCGCAGGACAATAGGAAAGAAAACGAAAAAGGACACCCAAATGAAATTTTATCAAACAATAGCTGTACCACTCATAACATATGGGAGTGAAACATGGGTGTCATTACAGAGGAATGAATCTCGTATCCAGGCTGCTGAAATGAGATTTTTGCGGGGAGTCGAAGGTTGTACCCGGTTAGATAGAGTACGTAACGAAGCTATTCGCGCCGAGTTAAATGTTCAGTCATTGTTGGAAACGTTAAGAATATGTAAGAGAAACCGGTCCGACTATTTAGGATTTTTCAGATTTTTCCTTTATCAATCTTGAATAATATTCGCGTGTGATGTGTGTATTGACATTTGGTAATGATGTGTGGGATGCTACACTTCGTTTACTTTCGTAATATCTTTTTCTTTAAACGCCTAGCGTCATCAACTATTAACTAGTAGATTGACGACATCAGTGGATTTAAATGACCTTTAAGATGTTTGAGGTGATACTTATGATTCTTTTAGTTTCTTCACCCTTTGTAGGTACAGAAAGATATTGACTCTTTTTGTCATTTCGTAAAAACATAGTAGCATTCAAGATAGACTTTAATAAACTTTTTCCCGGAACATTTGGGTTATTTGGATGCGACTTTTATTTTAAGAGTAAGTGGCGATTGTACTGCTGTTATACTTCCATATCTTTTTGTCACTCAGGCATTAAAACAAAACAGTATTGCTAATAATTAAGTATTTCATTTGGTTCAGAAGTAAGCTTACAAATTAAATTACTCTTATTAACCTACCTCTTTACCAATCTCTTAAGCTTTATTACTTCAAGATTACTAATATGTGGTAAGGTAAGCCATGTTCTTCAATGTAAGGAGACAATGTACTGCATTTAGCCTTATGCTTCTAGCTGTACTTATGATACTGTGTGCAGTACATTAAGTTGTATCTTGTTGCATCGTTGTTGGCAGCTGAATTATTACTGATTCAAAAATGCGATTGAATAATATTTATAATCACTAGCAATTTTACTATTTTAAAAATTAGCCTTTATAATTATTAATAATAAATCACTAGCTTCAGCGCGGTGCATTAAATAAACTGGTTTAATGCGTTTTCAAAATTTCTGATGTTTCACTCTCTCTGCATATTGAACTTGTCATTTAAGAATACTAATGTAACATTAAAAAAAGAATCGAATAAACACATTTTTGACGACATTAAGATCTTAGAGGTCTCGTTAGAGGTTGGTTGAAAGAGGAGTTAAATTCTTTGGGCTTATGGTGAGAATGGATAACAACAGACTTAATAAACATATTTTTACAGACTTTATGAGTTATAAGGGATTCAAGGGATGTTAATAAAAATGAAAATAATAGGTAACAAAGTTTAAATAAGGGAATCTGATTGTTTTGACAAAACTAATCTTACAAACAGTTTTCAGCCTGCGGGTAAAGGAAACACTTGAGAGAGAGGCAGAAGCAGAATTAAGCTGTCGAAGGAAAAAAGTGAAAGAAGGTCAACAATAATGAAAAAGTATTGAAATAACCGGAAAAAATCAGGGGGAACAATGAGAAAAACGAAGTAGTGTGTTTTACTCAAGCCTTCAAGGCCTATATCCGCAAAAACAAAAATTTTAGAAAATACTGTTATTATATCAACCTTTATTACAGACAAACTTGTTAACCACTTTGATAAGTGTTACTACTTATCAAAAACAAATAAAAATATTGTTTCCAACGTAACAAGAAGAATAAATAAAAAATAAATTGAAATAGACAAATTACAAGTTTAAACAGAAGTAATGAATTCTTTCTTTACTTTCATTTCACTAAAGAAATAAGTGTTACGATCCAGTCTGGATAAAACTTATAAAACTCGGAATTGATAAAAACAATAGATTGTTATTGAAACATAATAGAAAATTCGTATTATCATAGTGCTATAGTAGAGACTCTGTATGTATTATTGTTGAGTTTTATTATTGATGTTGAGGCTATTGCTTTCTTTCCATCAATACAAGTGGGTCCAACTGATAGATTAACTGTTTTTCTGAAACAACTTGCCAAACAAACAAAATATGACAGGAAAGTACCATTCAACAATTCAGTTATTATGTTATTAAATAACTCAAATATAATCGTCCTGTGTACGAAACAACTATTTTATATTTTTAAAATAACAAAGGTCTCCATCATTTCAGCGGAGCTATCAATTTTGTGCTAAAGATTTCAGGTACGATTCTTAGCTGGTTATATATCAACAGAATTGCAGCAACAAATGTAAAGTTAACATTATTAACACTGAAGAAAAGAAAGAATGACTCTTATTCACTGGTTGAGTAAAAAACAAGCCTCTCTGTTCCGGCCTCACGTCTGAACACCCAATTAATTTTTATATGAAATTCCAGAATTAAATTTGTTGTTATTTAGGTCAACAGTCGAAAGGCTGGTTTGAACCTCTAGAGGTTTTACTAAGTAAAAACGAGGAGTGAGGTGGTTTACCACCTTCCTCACTGAGTTGAAAGAGTATGCTTATCAGCATGCCAGGCTCTCCGAAAAGCACTCACTTGCCACCATACAAATGACACCATCACTTCATTCCCCACAGGGTCTGGCTGTATAGTGAAATTCATTATTCTCAGAGGTGATAACTCTGACTAGTATCTTTTACACCACTACTTCTTCTGTTCTTAAATACGAGGCGTGTTTTTTAAGTAAGTACCGTTTTGGAATTAAAAAGAGACGTGCAAAGATATCGCAATAATTTTATTTTTACATGAAAGCCTGTACCTTAATCTACTTTTCTACATAATTTCCGTGAATATTGAGGCACTTGTCATAATGTGGCACCAGTTTTTGAATACCCTCCTGATAAAATTCTGCCGCCTGATTTGTTAACCACTGCATCACAAATGTTTTGACTTCGTTATCGTCTTGAAGACGCCGACCGCCCAGGTGTTTCTTCAAGTGCAGGAACAAATGGTAGTCGCTGGGCGCCAAATCAGGGCTGTATGGAGGATGATCTAGAGTTTCCCATTTAAATGATTTGATGAGATCTTTGGTCTGATTAGCCACATGTGGACGGGCATTGTCATGCAGCAAAACGATACCCTTACTCAACTTGCCACATCTTTTGTTCTGGATTGCACGACGCAGATTTTTCAATGTATCACAATAAGACGCTGCATTGATTGTCTCACTACGAGGCAGAAACTCCACTAGCAATACTCCTTTTCTGTCCCAAAAAACTGTGCACATGATTTTCCGGGCAGAAATTGTTGCACATTTGTGCGGCCATCTTTAAATGCTCTCACCCATTTCCTTACCATTCCATCACTCATAATGTTTTGTCCGTAAACTTCAACGATCTCACGATGAATATCGATCGGTTTTACGCCTTTAGCACTAAGAAATCGTGTAACAGCCCGTATTTCACAATCAGCGGGACTCACGATTGTCGGAGGCATCTTAAACACTCAGTAAACAACGTATACAATGAAGAATCAGACTGTAATGGCGTCAGTGCGTAGACAAGAGATGTAGGTAACCAGCGCGCATGCGCGGAACGCCGACCGTAGCGCTGCGGCGGCGGAATCGCAAAACGGTACTTACTTAAAAAACACGCCTCGTAGTTCAGTCATATAATTGGCTGCCTATGTGATAAAAACCATAATAAGGAACATAAGAAACATAATTAAATTTATGCTACTTTAATTTAATTTATTTAAGATTTTTTACTTAAAATTTAAAAATCTGGTGTGAAACTCGAGTTTCTCTTGCCAATGTAAATATAAAAATATAACCTATGGTTAGTCATTAGTAAACAATGTAAAATGAAAAACAACCTATTTTTAATCATGAGTAAATGACGCAAAATAAAATCAACCTCTGTAGAACTTAAAAATATTGAAAATCATTAATTGACGCTTAACTAGGTTTTATAGGAAAAACATTTTTGAAATAAGAGTCGTAGTTGTTTTTATTTCTTGTAACTTTGAAATAATTTTTTCATATACGTACACTTTCGTCGTAAAATGCATACGACGGCCGAAATCTTAAAAAGTCCCAGTTTTTTCGATTTTGTAGAGCAAAATAATGAAAATTAGCCTACTAATTGATACTAAACTAAGCGTTGTAGAAAAAACCCTTGAAACAAAAGTTGTAGGTATCTTAATTTCCTACAACTTTGATAATATACAAATTGCCCTAAAATGCATATTAAGGCCTCAATCTTTTAAAAACTTTTTAAAAGCTCCTCCAAGATTTCAGCAGTTACTATGTTTACTCTGTCTTGTAGAGCATAAAAATATAGTAAATGAAGCGTTTTTTTTTCAAAATTCATAATCTGTTTTGAGAAAATCGCACGAATAAACTTAAACAATCCAGTTCTTCCGGTTGACCGACTGATGAAAATATTTGTGTCGGATCTTCTTGTGGTACCTAACTTAAGTTCCAATTTTCAACTGTGTACGCTTTTTAGTTCTTTAGATATTTTGTTCACACACACACACACACACACACACACACACACACACACACACACACACACACATACACACACACACACACACACACACACACACACACACACACACGCACACACACACCAATCGTTAAAAACATGTTTTTTTTGTTCAGAGGGCCTGAAAACTGTATATCCGGTGAAAACTCGATTTCAAAAATCGACATGAAACAATATTTTCCTTTCCCATATATTTATATAGGGTAAAATAAAATAGGAAATCTAAACCCACTGTCGCTCTGTAGTGATGAATTGTAGTAAATGCCAATTTTCTTTTAAAGATAAAATCAATATGCAAACACATAACGTGTAAAAGCCAAAATAGCACCTACATAATCTTTTACAAGTTTTGTCAAAAATAATTTTTTAATTTGACAGAATTGCAACACAAAAAAATTCTACAATTTTACCCGCGTCATCCTTCAATAAATTTTTACGATCGTATTAATAAAATGGTTGTAAGAAACTACCCAACCGGACGTTGTTTAAAGAAGAAATGGAACAGAGATCTCTTGATACAAATACCCAAAATAAAATCGATAGTTTCTACTTCTACGATAATTTCTCACTGGGTTTATTTTCTATAACTTTTTGTTTTATGTTGTTGTTTAGGTTATCAGCCGAAAGGCTGGTTTGAACCTCTAGAGGCTTTACTAAGTAAAACGAGGATCAAGGTGATTTACCCTTACCTTCCTCACTGAGTGAAAAAGTATGCTTATCAGCATGCCGGGCCCTCCAAAAAGCATTTACTTTCCATCCTGCAAATGACACCTTCACTTCATTCATCACAGGATCTGGCTGTATAATGGAATGCATGACTTTCAGAGGAAATAACTGTGACTCGTGTCTTTTACACCTCTACTTCTTGTGTTCTTAAATGCTTCAGTCATATAATTGGCTGATCATGTAATAAGAAACAGAACTATTTTTGTAGCCCTGGAACTAGCAGATTAGTGTAAATAATTTAACACACCCCACCTGCCTGTTATGGGCATGTTGTTTTATGTACGATACACTTTTGTCGTGAAATTCATACTAAGGTCGCAATCGTATAAAGTCCTGTTTTTACAGTTTTTTTATGAGCAAAATACAGAAAGTTACTGATTTACGCTAAACTAAACGTTGAAGAAAAAACACTAATAAGGATATAATAGTAGAATATATATGAATATTATATTATTTTTATAAATATTATAACTATTATACACAAATAGTGTATAAAGTATTGTGAAACTTATCGCTAAGGTCCGTTTCGGGATCTAGGTAATTAAATAATTAATACACTAAAGTTCACAATTACAAGTATTTATTACACAAAAAGATTTACAGAATAAATAATAAACTAATTATAATGAAGTAATACAATAAATAACTCAATAATTTACTTAATACAATAATTTACTTACAAATAATTATATAGAATGCACATTTACAATAAAAATGAATAAACAATGCACAAATACAATAAGACTGAATAACAATGCCTCGGAAACCCGTTGACCTGTTTGTTCTAACGGAGTTACCTCCTAACGTACCGATAGCACACGTAGTAAACACTCGTTAAAGATCAAACTAATACTACTAACTCACCGCACTCGAGCTCTATTTATATGGGCGGTTCAAAGAGTTTTCTCGAAAGACACCGAGATTCGATACAAAAGTCCGTTTTGGAGAAATCTTAACTATTGTAAACAAGTCAACAATAGAATAAATGGTGTTACAGGTAATCAATCGACCCTTTCACAAATAGTTGTACAACAAAGACCCTTTATTAAATCCCTTTATGAATTACCTTTTATACACTCCTTTTTAAATAGGTATCCTTTTATAACTAGCCCTATTGTTACTTTTTCACTCTATTATCTACTCTTTACCATTTTATGAATTAAGTACTAGAAATTTCTTGAACCATATTCGTCTTCGATATTGTCACAGTATGTTAATATTCTCAAACATTATTTTTTTGTTTTTTGTTTATTTGTCGTCTCATTTAATATTTTTGAACTCAAAATAATGATTTAAAAGTTGCCTCATTTTTGTAGATGAAGTTAATAAGCTATTTTAAAATACGATAATAGAATATAAATAGGTTATCTGATTTGTCAGGCGTTCTTGTTTCCGATACATATTTAGTTATAGTATATTACGTATACATATATGTGCATAGACTGCGACTGGTTGCATGACAAAGTTGTTGATATCAATTTATGGTATTCCATTCTGCCCACGTATCTGGCCCAACAATCAGACGTTGCTCGCGACAAAGGGATTGAAAATTTTCGCCCTCTCATATGTGATGTGAAAGGGGCATACAAAGATGTGTGCATGCATGAACAACTCATTGGTATGGCCATCCCGCATAAAGAAGGGTGAGATTTACAATGCCGGTACAATGGTAATAATCAGTGGCATTCTACTACTATGTTATGTCTTCTACAATTTTTACTAAAGGCTTCTTGCATAGATCTTTTTACTCTACATAGACTTCCGTTACTTCAAATTCCTCATTCTTGTCCGATATATTTATTACAATAAAAATATTCATACATTTACTACCTCATATGAAGCAATTTATTTATTCTATGAATTCACTCTCAACTTACAACCCAAAAAATAAGCACAGAGGAATTTTTTATTTTAGGAACTATTACAATACTCTGTTTTTCTTTTAGTATATTATCAGTTGCGTTAATAATCAGATAACCAACAACTTTTTTGAGTTTACAAGATTTATATCGGTAGTTTACTTCTAGGCTCTAACTGGAAATCTAATCTTGAATTTACGGCTACCTATACAATCAACATTGTAGCTATAACCTGGTTATAACTCACCGAAGCAATCATAATGAAATTTATCTGTTCCTAACATAAAAATGGTCTTTCGGCCCAGCCTAATCAGTCAGCTGGTATAAAGTTGCTATTATTTGTTAAGTAACACCAGTTGGGCAAGCGACTTTGTATAGTGACCAGCTGATAGCCATTCGTGAACAAACTACTGACAGTCTCTCTTCAAACTCATGCCTAATCCACGTCAAAAACACAGCAAAAAGCAGCAATCAAATTGGATGTTTGTCAATAATGTATACAGTTCCCGATTACAAATAAAAGCAAAAGCATTAATTAATAATGATCGCTTCCGTAATGCTGTGGTTAGCGTGCTACGCTGCAAAACGAAAGGTCCCAGATTTGATTTCCGGTCAGGGTTTCAACTAAAATTGTAACTGAAATTTAAAAATTTAGGTTTTCTCAACCAACCACAGAGGAATTTTAGGAATTAGCAATGTTACCTCAAAAGTAAGAGTAGGGCTACTTGATATTGAATGCTCAAAACTACACTTTATTTACACGCCATACATATCATCTTCTGTTCTAAATTGAACAATTTGCAACGTACACACATTAGGGTAAAAAAATTGTCATTTTATGTGAAAATCATATCACATACGATTGTTCCGAAATTATAGCCTTTAAACTGCAAGTGATTTTGTAACATATATTTTCCCGAGCTTAGTTTAGCACTAATACGCAAATTTTTTCGTAAAATAAAAATGTGTTAAAATTAGTCCGTTACATGTTTAGTCGTTCCACATCGTTGAACACAATAGTGAACATAGTAATTAAGTAAAAAGAATAATTACATTAAATGTTAAGTAATAATAAGTCACGGCTGAAGTATATTTATATATGTTAATGGTTTTTATTACCCATAATAGGCAAGTGAAGTGTTAAATTAGCACTCGATCTGCTAATTCCAGGGCTACAAAAATAATTATGTTTCTTATCACATGGTCAACCAATATTATATGAATGAAGTATTTAAGAACACAAGAAGTAGAGGTGTAAAAGACACGAGTCGCAGTTATCTCCTCTGAGAGTAATGCATTCCATTATACAGTCAGACCCTGAGGTAAATGAAGTGAAGGTGTCATTTGCCGGGTGGAAAGTAGAAGCTTTTCTGAGGGCCCGGCATGCTGATAAGCATAATTTTTTACTCAGTGAGGAAGGTAATTGTAAATCACCACACTCCTCGTTTTACTTAGTAAAGCCTCTATACTATTTTTCAGGGCTGATGAGCTCTGAACGTACGCATTGCCCCCTACCAATTTCATCGCTAGCCAATGACTTCCCAGCAACGTTGCCAACACTTGCTCTCGAAGCTCTGTTATATATATTTCGTCAGTCATTTTTTCGGTCTTTCAATAACGATTATAACCTATGAACATACAATCAGCTGATTATATTCCAGAGTACGTATTTCATGTCAACGCGCTCTATAATCGATGTGTTCAGTACGAGTGAACTACTGAGGCTCGTATACATATAAGCGTGTAATGTTTGTCAGGCTGAAACATTCGTACAATCTGACAACGCTGGCAAACGTTCTGATTGGTCTAAACGCGTGGAACAGCAGAGCTCATCAACCGTGAAAAGCATTATTGAGGTTCAAACCAGCCTTTTGGCTGATGACCTAAACAACAATAATGCTTTTTAATTAAAAAATACATTTTTGGCTTACCTATTTAAAGTTGAATCAATAGCTTGATTATCAGGAACTACTTCAGGTTATGGAATGGTTACGGTGGGTTTGAACAAGTTTCCAGATTCAGGAATCGAACCAGGATCTTCCGCTTTGTATTCTAATACACTAATCACACTACACCACGGAGGCGGTATTTTAAATTTTATTAAATATCATTTTGATAGCGTTAAAAACCCAGAAAATTTTGAGTTTATTTATAGCTATGCATAAATCTGTTATGAAGTAACATAAAAATAAGAAACAGGCTACATAAACATAATACAATGTTGAATGCATTGAACACTTTATCCGATTAGTTACACTCGCTCAGTCTTCTATAAATCGATCACCCCTCCCTCTTAGTGCCTCGCTTTTTGTCCTGATCCATTCATACATTTCTCAATAATACCATTCGAGCTCAACTTCAGACTCCAACCATATTTTCATTCTCATTCCGAACCCTCATCGCTGTGAATAAATTCATAAAATCATTCAATTATTTTCGCTTAATCGTTAAATAATACGTAACATTTGCTCAAAATTCTAGTGACCGCCTCTACGGCACATAATTTGTAGTAATCTTAACTGTCAATCTCAGGGTTTCAAGTTGGAATCTTTGCTAAACTCGTATTACATATTTGCTTACACTTTAATCGCTAATTACCTTTGTCACAATACAAATATAAACTCCACAGCAATATAGTTACTTGAGTCACGAGTTTGCCTTTGTTTGCAATGAGTGGTAAAGAGGGAAAAGCATCAGTGCGCTTGAGCGACTGCTTTAATTTCAGTACAACAAACACAACAACTTATACTATACCCAGAGCATTTACAGTGTATCGCGGAACCTTTTGTAGGTTAACTGTACGAATATAACTGTTTTTTTTTACCGTAAATAGAAATGTTAATTACTTGAAAATGTGGGCAGACTATTCACAGTGCTGAACGAAATTTAATATGCAGTGTAATAAAATGCCGTGAAGTTAAAGCTAAACAACGATGTTTTTCCCTGCCTCTTAACAAAAGCCATGAGCGAGTGGTTAATTACTGTGATGTTTTTCTTTCCACAATTCAAAATATAAAGAAGGAAGACTTGAAGAAGTTATTCTTCAACAGTTTTGGTGACACCTGGTTAAAAAGGAAACGGTTAGGTAGATACGAGTGAGACTGATAGTGAAGACGCCGGTGACAGCAATAGTAAAGAAGGCGATTCGTAAAGAAGGGTTTCGTAGAAAATTTTGTTCCAGTGGAATAAGATAGCGGGTAATTACTGTAAATCAAACATTTCTAGTCATGTAATTAAGCTATAGGCAATATTACAGGTCACATTTATTTCTTATTACGTTTATGAAGAAAACATTTTCTCGGAATAAACCACAAAATGTATGTAGAAACTGCATGGTAGTCAAATGTACGAGTAGTGTCTCACTGTTGAGGTTGGCAGCACTGACAAATTTTCACTTTCGTTCCTCACAGCCCATCCATACGCAAAAGGCAAACTCGTTACTTCAGTATCTATACTAACAAAATATTAACATTGTTTCCTTATGACAGAATCAATTTTGTTTTTCCCTAAAAAATCTTAATAAAAAACTCTAATCACTTAAAGTACATATAGCTATGTATAAATCTAATGTTAAGTAGCATAATGAAAGGGTCTTATTTGTTAGACACCTCGCACTCTTAACACGCCTACAAAATTGTAAATGCAACATGCAATACAACACATCATTGCGGGTTGCAGGTATAAAGGGGATATTTATGTTACTTCACATGTATTGATGATACATGATAAGTAACTGATGAAGTTCCACTTAGGCAGGAAGACAGAATACTGATCAAGTTCTACTTAAAAATATTAACACATAAATATTTTAACACTAATATTAAGACTTAACACTTAAGTTCCACGGAAGATTATTTATTAATAATAATTTATTAATTGAATAATATTATTCCCTCATTATTTTTCTAATTGTGTATAATACGTTGCAATCTGTTAAATTTAAAACAATAAGCAACCTTATGACCCAATGAGATAAGGATGACATAAATGACGTATAAATAAGGTGTAGTCTTGTAAAGACTCAGGCCGACAATTCCTGAGATGTACGGTTAATTGGACCCCAACCATTAAAGTACACCGGTAACCACTGTCTAGTATTCAAATACGTATAAAAGTAACTACCTTTACTAAGATTTAAACCTCGGAATCTTCGTCCTCGAAAATAATCAACTGTTAAACAGTTGACTCGTGGCGACGACTTTTCCGCTAGACCAACCCGGTACGTTTTCATAAATATACATTACAGATTGTTTTTTTGGGGGGGGGGATTTCCGGTCAAATAAACAACTTTGTTTGTAGCCATTGTAAGGTAGTTAAGACAATTTCTGTAGGTAGTCTACTTCAAAATCCCAGCTGGAAATAGTCTCTGAGAATTAATACATTATGCGTATTAATACTCGGTGATAGAAAAAACCTATATTTTATCCGTAAAAACTTCCGTAGAGTATATCTGTAGTGATTCTTAATGCAGATGAATTTTTTACCCAAGTGATGACATGGGTAAAGTAAACAGCGCAACAGGCGAACGATGTTACTGTTTATTGCAGTTAGTTTAGTTTATTGGCATATTAATACATTATTGCTTTATAAATGTTTCTTATTTCCTCCAAGCAGAATCAAGGATTTCTCAAAAAATCTGCTGTAATTGAATACAACACGTCCAAAAGTTAGTGTAAATTATTTCAGTTATTTAATTTTTCGGAAAGGGTTTAGATTTTTCAGATAAATTTGGCCATAAAAGTCGTTAAGGTCAATAGAATTTATATAAGGTTTGGAAAAGTTTGACGATATAATAACATTGGGTGAAATTTTATCCTTTAAGGATTGTTGGAAAACAGTAGAATTAATCAATCGATGACGGGGCCGCAGTAATTTGAAGTAAAACCAGCAGTAGCAGTCTGGTGAAGTAGGTGCAGATCCTCCACCAATTTTCTGGATAGTATCGAGATTTATTTCTCTCACAAAATAAGCATAATTTCTGTTATAATTATTTTTTGTTTTACAATACATGAAGAAGTGGCGAGTAAAAAAGTACATAAAATTATTGTATCTGCTTAGAGCGCTTTCTAATGTCTTCTATAGATAGTGAGTCACGTGAATGCCTGTTGCGTATGGATGGGCTGTGAGGAAGGAAGCGAAATCTGACAGTGCTGCCAATCTCAACAGTGAGACACTATATTTTACTACCCTACAATTGTATCGTTTGTTAACCACATGTTGCCTTTCAATTAATATACTTCAATGTGACTGACACTTTTTCCACTTAAATCCCATTTCCTTTAAAATGTTTCTTTACGTCCAACTAAAATTGTGCCTTTCTTTGAAAACCGGTAATAATTTTTCACAAGTTATCATCACTTCCTTATTGATATAACCGTTTTCTTTTTTTACCAGGTATCAAAAAAACTGATAATGATGAATAATGTTCTTAACTGTCTTTAACTTCCTTCTTTATATTTTGAATTGTGAAAAGAGAACATCACAGTAGTTAGCCGCTCGCTCACGGCTTTTGTTAAGAGGCACGGAAAGGTAATTTTGTTTAGCTTCAACACTTCACAGCATTTTATTATTGGATACTAGATTTTGTTCAGCACTGTGAATAGTTTGACCGCGTTTTCGAGAAACCAACTTTTCTGTTTACGGTAACAAACAGTTATATTCGTACAGTTAACCTACAAAAGGTTCCGCGATATACTGTATGTCCTCTTAGTATAGTTTACGTTGTTGTGGCGAACTGATACCAAAGCAGTCGCGCGTGCGCACTGATGCTTACTCCCCTTTACCCCTCGTTAAAACCAAAGGCAAACTCTGACTCAAGTAACTGTATTTAATAGCCGAAGAGTTAGACGGGTTCTCTTTCAGCACGAAAGGGTTGCCATGACAACGGAGATGTCAACGGCAAATATGCACGCCTAGCTGTTATCATTCGTCTCCGATTAGTGTAGAGATTGCGGCGGGTCGACCAGCCTACTGCATGTTCTATGTACGTGTACGTTAGTTTGTTTGTATTTGCGGTGTCCCACAGTCGTTTTGAATATGTGTATTTTACATTTTTTTTACCGGGAGTCACGGGGATACTTATTAGTAAGATACTTATTATAATAGTTTTTCTCGGTTTTTTACAACTCTTCATCTATTTTTGTGTAAAACTAAGAAATAAAATAAAACTAAGAAAAAGAGATGGTGAGGCTTAATCCTATAGGAACGAACAAATGTATCTGAAAGATCAGAAAGATTATACGGAGTTAATGAAGTACTGTAATTACTGTATTAGATAATGAGTCATCCATTGCTTTAAATTTTAATTACACATTAGATTAATTTTAACTATCAGAAAATCTGCATCAAAATATAAAACCACAAACTGTAGATATTTGATTATAAGAATAATATAATAGGATTATGATAATACATTTCTACCTAAATCTATTTTTAAAATTCTTTATAAGAAAAACAAAAATGGAGTAAAGGAGGATTGTGGTCTGGTGTAAAATAGAGTGAAGACAGTAAGCGAGGCCTATGGAAGGGGTAAAAAAAGAAAGAGTTCGAGGATGGTTTGAAGAAAAGAGAATTTCTAGCTGCCTTATTCAATTGACTCGGCACAAAACGAGCTTCAGCTATAAGAAAAGGAATAAAAGGTATTGGCTTAGTCTTTATATTTGTTGGGTGCCGTGATAAAAATATATGAAAGATTTTCTCCCGGTAATATGAGGGATTCTGTTATAGAGTTAGCGGGACCCCTCAGTTCACATTGTGTCTCTCTTTACAGTAAATTCAATATTCCGAATACTGTGTTCCACTCAATTTCAGTTATTTAAGTATTTATTTGACTTGGAGTTAAAAATACAAAAGCCTATTGTTTTTCTTAATATTAAATCATATTGTCTTATTTCTGCTTTAATGAATTATAGTCAAGAAGCTCTGCTTTTTTCTTTTAGTAGCTTATTGTTACTGGCAAACATTACGCCTTTATTTCCTACGAATTAAAATATATATATATTACAATTTTACAATATTATGACATTCTAGAAAAATTTAAGTACGGCTAATTATTGATAATACACCGCTCATAATAATTTATCGATCTTTCATGAAATGAATATAAGGGCGTTGCCCCATTTCTCCCAACCAAATTTCAAGATAAAATTAAATTAATTTGTAGCTACTTTAAAACTTATAAATTAATTAAGTAGCTTATTTTATATGACTGATTATTGTTCTAAACGATAGCTACAAACATCTCTCTCTAAAAAAAAACACAAAACAGAAACTGCAAGAATAGAATCTTATAACAGTGGAAATACTGATTGTACATCTTGTTTTCATTATTTCTGTTTTACGTCTAACTTTTTGCACAATATCGCTAAAGCAGATGATAAAGGGTAATTATTGAAAATGGGTGAGAAAAACATACCAAAATGGAATCTAACCCAAAACCCTTCTCTTAGAAACCAGATTAGCTGACCTGTACACCACGGATGGGCCTCTTTAACTATTATAATTATAGGGCCTAATAATAAAAATAATTATAATTATTTTGTAATGATAACTGTTTTGTAATTAAGTTTTGTTTAATAACACAAAATGTATTTTTATAAAATATATATTTACTCGAGAAATATTTGGCTTATTACTTCCACTATTACTATCAGTATCAATAGAACAGTTTGGAATAATTTTGTGGATTATACAAACTTTTAATTGGGGTACAGAATCTCGATTGAGACTGATTTTAAGGATTTACTAGGCTCCAGACCACTTTTTAAATGAGTCAACTAAACTTTTCATTGACGAGATTGGGTTTTAATAATTTCGTTCACCAATAAATTTTAAAATTGTTAATAACTGAATTGAACCAACAAATCGAAAAATTTACAATGATGTATTTAGACGTGTACAGTTGTTTTTACTTACAAAATCAGACAAATTACACAGGTCTTCAAGAATTTACTTTTACAAAGCTGCTTTCCTACGTCTGACGCTGCCGTTTTCATTTCTATTTATTAAGTTTGTGAGGCCTCCTGAAGTTTGAGATCCACGGCGGGATCTTATTTGCGTTTATGTAAGGCCAATAGTGTCGACTGATCTAAAATATTTCAGTTTTGTCCACTTTAGCGGCTCAGGTATAATCACTGACTAAATCAATCCCTTGGAATAATTTTTTGAAATACCGATTAGTTTTTGGAATAATTTTTAAAATATCGGTTAGTTCTTGGAATAATTTTTGAAATATCAGTTAGTTCTTAGAATAATTTTTTAAATTTTACTAACTTTCATAATTAGGATATAAAATGTTGACAGATTAAAAGATTTAAGACCGCCTCCGTGGTACAGTGGATAGCGTGCTAGGCTGTAAAGCGGAAGATCCCGAGCTCGATTCCCGGCTAGGCTTTGAAAAATTATTAAATATCCTACCGATAACGTACAACAACCCACTGTAGTCGCTAATGACCAAATTGTTTGATGTATTTTTAAATAAAACTAAAAAGAAAAATTTTAATTTTGATCTTATTGGCAGGTTATATGTTATCACCAACCAGAACAAATTTTAGGTTCTACCCTTGGCTACGGTTTAGTAATTAGCCAATAATATTGTTGAAAAAGCCTTCCTGTTATAAATCGATTGACTAAGAATTTATTACTAAAAACAAATACAATGAATTTTATCTCATCTTATTTCCTAATACCCGCATAGGTCTAGCCTGTGCGCAGGTATGAGTTGGTTTATTTATTGTTAAGCTTATTTATATTTACACTAAATTTACATAAAAGAAAAAATTCCAAAAAGAACATAAAATAAAATAGAATCCTGACGTAATACAAAACTTACTTATACTCGGTTCATCGTAAGAAAGATACGTCGAGCAAACTAACAGCGGTTACCGAATCAGCTGCTAAAGCGGTGACTCAGAAAAAATCAACACTTTTAATGAAAACATCACAATGATAACTGATACGTGCTTTTAACCATATACAGAATTAAACGATAAATAGAAATTAAAAAACAAAAAAATACTATAACACTAAATTCCTATTGAAAATAAATTGTAATGCTCGTAAGAACGATGCGAGACAATACGATGTCAAAAGCGAACTGGTAGTATATAACGAAGACATGTTCTTTGTCAAAAATGTGGAGAGAAATTTATGGGTTTGCATTAGTCATCGTCAAATTCAATTGTGAAATAAAGAGTGACTGAACTAATATTAGACGACTAATCATTAAAATAAAAATGTTTACTTTTAAAGTTCTCTTGTTTCGTCATACAGTTAGAGGTAATACACATAACTTGTAACTACATTTATTTATGAAAGAGAATGGAAATAAAGTGTAGGTCTAGCGTTTTTATAAATTTATTAATCAGTACTTAAAACATCAGTCATGATAGGCCTATGATGTAGGCCTAACAGTTAATTTATAAAAATACTTTTGAAAGTATTTTGTTGTTACTTTTTAATCAGCGTGTACAAATTTTTAAATAATGCGCATGCTCAGTGACGTCATAATTTGTTTACTTGACATACTTTCTTACAATGAACCGAGTATAGAATTAGATATTTTTTTCACACACTCACGCGCACGCGCGCGCATACACACAGACCAATCGCTAAAACCATGTTTTTTGGGGTTCAGGAGGTCTGAAAACGTGTATATCCGGTAAAAACTCTATTTCGAAAATCGACATGAAAACAATAACTTACGTTCCATCCTATTATTCATATAGGGCAAGAGAAAGTAAAAAACTTAACCATTTAATGCATGGTGTAGCTCAGAAGCAACATCAACTGTATTAATGATTCTAGTCCATTCTGGTAACCTTATTTTGAAGTTCTATGTGTTAATAACTAGCTATATCATGGAATATGGAACTGCAATCATCTGTTTGACTTTGTTCTGTTTACTCTTTGTTCTGTTACATGCGACTTGCTTAGGATGTGACGAGAACCACAGAATGTTAGATAGTTGTAACTGTTGATAACAGTTTGTAAATTAACATTTTACTTAAATAAAAAAATCTACAGCGTTACCATAACGTTATATTCATCAATAATAATCAGATAATTATAATCTTCTTTTAGTAATTATAATATAGCTTGTTTTTTTTATGTTGTTCCTCAGGAATCATGGAGTAAAGCATTTTTTATACAATTAGTTAATAAAGTTGTACTACAATAATCAATCATTGCCTTTATTTATTCATTGTCCAAAATAGGCGTACTACTCACGCACACCCACATCCATGGTGTTGCTCACGGGTCACACAAAGAAAGAAAAATTTTAAATTATTTTTCCCTTTAATCTAGGTAAATGTTTTTTACTGCGTAATTTAATTTTTTTGAAAAACAAAAAAATCATGCATTAAAGGGTGTAATTATGTATTAAGATTCAGTAACGAAGTTGGTTATGAAGGATTGTTTATATTAGGAATGTGCAGGTAACTTGGAACAGTATTTTATTCTTAACAAACTATTACTCAGAGGAACATCATTGATTGAACTGATTGGATTCATTTTAATACAGTGGTAGTTAGGAAAGGGGTTGGGCATAATAATCGTATGGGGAAAGGACGAGTAGCTATCAAGGGATTCTCTACAGGAGAAGCAACATTACAACAGTGGATGGATATTCTGTCAGTTTTTGTCGTCGTACTGAGTAATCGTAATCTGGTGTGACCAAACAATAGCAGATGGGGAATTGAATACTGTGTATCAACAGAATCCACACAAATGCGATTACCGAACTACAATACTGTGACATGTGTGAGTAGTCAGGCCGTCACAATGGTTGTTCAACCCCTACTTTGTCAACGAGGATGAGATTAATTGCGCACTGTATCTAGAACTATTGTCTATTAGTTGTATTAGCATCCGCAGCAATAATTACGTATTCTATTCATTAAACTCAACATTTATTCATTCACTCAATCATTGTCCCTTCTTCAAAATATAAACAAATATACAACAATAACAATACTAAACAAATTTGGTTTATAAATGCATTATTGTATCACAAAATTTTTTTGTTTCGTTCTCAACCCTGCATCCAATATAAACTAAACAAAAAAATTTATTGATTCTTTTTTAATCATAATTTTCTAATACACGATTAGATTATGTTTTCACATAATTTAAAAGGAAGTAATTTGAAAGTCTAAATTTATGAGTAGGTGAAATCAGAAAAAAATAAGCTAATTTTAATCATGGGTAAAGACGCAATGTTATGAAAATCAACTGGACTTCATCTTGATAAGCCAAATACAAAAAATCACTAAATTAAATTCTGTAGAAACAATATCTTAAAATAAAAGTATATAGGACGTTTATAAATTCTCTATAGTTTTTATTATATAGGTCTACGTTTGTGCCCAAAAATGCATAAATTAAGGCCGTACTTAAAAAAAAATTACCACGACCACGACAGTACGGTACAACCTTCACAAAATTCAGCGACGTGCGGCTACCCTTTTTTGTACAGTCGGCCTACAAAAATGTAGTAAATGAGGAGATGTCAACATAAATCATAAGAGCCGTTTTTGAGAAATTGCAAAAAAGTGAAAAATCAGTCGAATAAACAGCTAATTGGGAACATCTATCGGTTTCATAATTATATATACCTGAGTTGAACCCTTGCATCTCCAAACCGATGAGGCAGATTTCAAAATAGGTATAATTTACATCAACATTTAGCTCACTTTATTCTGCGTTGATCTATAATAAATTGTTAATGTTTGGAAATTGGCATATTGACGTTGGAAGACAAAAAGACCCTGTTTTTTGCTACCGCAAAAATTTCATGGCTTGGTATTGAAATTCATTACTCTCAGAGTAGACAACTTTGATTAGTGTCTTTTACTCCTCTATTTCTTCTGTTCTTATATGCTTCAGGCATATAATTGGGTGACCATGCGATAGGAAACAGAACTATTTTTTGTAGCCCTGGAACCAACAGATCGAATAAAAATAATTTAACAGTCCACCAGCTATCTGTTGTGGGCAGTACAAATGAATAACATCTGATAATGCAACAAGAGAGCAGTGCTACCAACAAAGGTTTCTGGCAACATATATGGCAATTGGGTGTCAAAGTAGTTGAAAGATATTTAGCTGTGGTGTTATGTCCACGTATGTGTCACTATCCGTCAAGAGATTAAAGGTAGAAAAACTGATTAGTCAGACACTGATAAACACACTTGAATGTCTTTTTCTTGAAAGTCATAACGATGACTTTTTACCCATTTTGTATTACTTGTGGTTAAGTTATATTATTTAAATATTAGCTTTATCATTTTATAAGGTAAAAAAACACGTTATGAGTATGTGAACCTTTTAAAAACATAAATGCCTAAAATTTATACTATATAGTGAATTTTATTCAAACGTCTTGCTCCTTACTCATTTAGTACCAAATTTTATAGGCATGTTGTTTAGGTCATCAGCCAAAAGGCCGATTTGAACCTCTAGCTAGAGGCTTTACTAAGTAAGACGAGGAGTGAGGTGGTTTAGCATTGCTTTCCTCACTGAATGGAAAAGTATGCTTATTAGCATGCCAGGTCCTACAAAAAGCATCTACTTTCCACCATAAAAAATACATCTTCACTTCATTCACCTCAGGGTCTGGCTGTGTAATGAAATTTCATTACTCTCAGAAGAGAGAACTCTGATTAGTGTCCTTTACACCACTATCTCTTCTGTTATTAAATGCTTCATTCATATAATTGGCTGACTATAAGATAAGAAACAGAACTATTTTTGTAGCCTTGGAACTAGCAAATCAAGTGCAAATAGTTTAACACTTCCCTGCCTTGTTATGGGCATTTTTTTGGCATATGAAGCCACAATTATGGGGAAGCTGCCTATAAATTACATAAATGTGTTGCAAAGGTTCAGTGCAGGGCTTTTTTGGTTTTACTGTACGTACATGTTAAGCGAAAGATGAAGGGAAAATACAAGTGGACACGACTTGGATTAAAACCATCAGCACAACAATCAGTTATGACCACACTGCAGTGATGGTTAGAACAACTGTTGGATGACAACTGATTTGGGACACTTCTGAGCATAGATGAACAATGGGACATACTTGTGATGCCAACAAAGACAGTTAATTTTGTCTACTCTTTTTTATAGTAATTATACATCTAATTTCTGTTATGTTTAATGGGAAATGGCACATTATTATGAAATATAGTGAACGATCAATTTAACAGACTAATTAGGGGGATACTGATGTCCGTTAAATTGAAAGTCATTCCGTAATAACACAATCAATCAAGTATGTTTCTATAATGAATAAAAATAGGCATTGAATTTTCTTATAGCCTTATTCTTATCATAACTGTACCTTTTAGGAAGAAAGGTACAGGTTTTTCTTCATAAAAATTAATTCCTTAGATTTTTTGTAATTTTCAAACAATTTTATTCATTTAGGAGGATTGTTGTTGTTTAGGTCATCAGCCGAAAGGCTGGTTTGAACCTGTAGAGGTTTTACTAAGTAAAACGCGGAGTGAGGTGGTTTACAATTGCCTTCCTCACCGAGTGGAAAAGTACGCTTATCAGTATGCCGGGCCCTCTGAAAAGCACATATTTTCCACTCTGCAAATGACACCTTCACTTCATTCACCATAGGGTCTGGCTGTATAATGAAATTCATTACTTTCAGAGGAGATAACTCTGATTAGTGTCTTTTACACCTCTACCTTTTCTGTTCTTAAATGATTCAGTCATTTAATTGGCTGACCATGTGTTAAGAAACAGAACTATTTATTTTAGCCCTGCAACGAACAGATTGAGTGTAAAAAATTTGACACTCCACCTGTCTGTTATGGGCAGATAGGAGGATAGTCCATTAAATCAAGCATTGAGGTAACATGATCTTACTGTCGGCTAGGTGAAGTTTCTCGTTAGTTTTTAAGTATGTTACTTGGTTCATTTTTGCATAAATGTGTTTTTTTACCATAAAGAGCAATGTCATACATCCTTCATTCAGATAAATTATATTACAATTTTCACTACCATGAAACTGTTGCAGCTGAATACAATTCCAGCAATGCAGCTGCACAAAGATTAGTTTTTCTTTTGTTAATTACAACCAAGAGAGTCCCAAAGTGAGATGTAGAGAACTTAGATACTTACTACCTAAATATACACAATTTACTTGGATGTCTATTTTTTATATTATATTATACATCCATTTGCCCATAATGGGCAGGTGGAGTGTTATATTAGTTGCACTCGATCTGTTAGTTCCAGGGCTACAAAAATAATTCTGTTTTTTATCACATAGTCAGCCAATTATATGGCTGAACTATTTAAGAACAGAAGAGATAGAGGTGTAAAAGACACTAGTCAGAGTTATCTTCTCTGAGAGCAATGAATTTCATTGTACAGCCAGACCATGTAGTGGATGAAGCGGTGTTATTGGTAGGGAGGAAAGTGGGTGCTTTTCGGAGGGCCTGGCATGCTGATAAGCATACTCTTTCAACTCGGTGAGGAAGGTAATAGTAAACCGCCTCACTTCTCATTTTTACTTAGTAAAACCTCTTAGAGGTTCAAACCAGACTTTTGGCTGTTGACCTAAACAACAATACATCCATGTAAGGATTTACAGCACCACCTCTCTCTGTCTAGCCATTCCCCATCGGAGAGCCACCGCAAAGACATTACCTCCTGCACCCCATCCAACCATGTCACTTCTGGCCTACCTCTCCTTCTTCTACAGGCTGACGTCCACTCCCATACCCTCTTTGGCCACCTACCATCCTCCATCCTCTGCAAATGCCAAACCATTTTAACTGCTTCTGGGATATGGTATCCATAATATTTGCTTGAACGCAGATTCTTCTCCTAATTTCAGAATTTGATTGATCCGTGACACATCACAGCTCCGCCTCCAGAAAGCCCATCTCCAATTTTTTTTATTACATAAAATACAAATTAGCAAAACTTTATGAAAATTGTGTAGTAGTTTCTCCCTGCATAAATGTTTTGTTCAAACAATTAAGTGTTGCGATTATGGACATAAAAATTTTTCCTAACATACATTATCACCTCAAAAAAGTAATGCAAGAGAACTACCAACAATAGAAGCTCTCTAAAGATTGGTTTGCATGAAGTGAGGTTATTTTCTCCCACCATACTCTTAATAACATTTTTTTGATTTTGAAAACCCAATCCATGCTAAAATTACCTCACACTAAAATAGCTTAATCGTTATGTGACAATTACCATGATAAACTGCCATTCGTTTATCATTTAACTAAAATAAATTGGTTTAATGCAAATACTGGAAATCCTTCAGCAGTTTCAAAATAAAGTTTGCAAAATACCAGCAACCCCAACTGGTTTGTTACTAATAAGGATATTCACGATTATCTAAATATGCCAACGATTTAGGAAGAAATCAGACAATTTAGCCACAGTTATCAAAATTTTGTCTTTATGACCACAGTAATCCATTGGCTATAAACCTGTTGAACAACTTGAATACTAAAAGAAGGTTGCAGAGGGTCATGTTTTATTAGATTTAGTTGAGATTATTTTTTTTTTACACCTTTAGAGCTAAGTTGTATGTAACAAGTAGTACATAACAAATATAATGTATTAACTATACCATCATAAGCAGTAATTTTTCAATTAATTATGTGTACATTTTTTCTAGTTACCATTAAAATGAAAAAATCTTAGTTTTTAGTTAAGTTATTTAATCACAGTAGAATCTCAGTAGTCCAACCCTTAAAATATTAGGCCTAAAATTATGAAACTCACCCAGGACAGATTTTGGTAAAAAATTTAAATTAAATTAGGGAAATCAACTCGACCTAATTATGGCGGATTTAATATAACATGTATGTTTAGGATTTAATTAAAAAAATGAATAAGCAGACCTGAATTATTGTTAAATGGAATAATTTTTGGCCTTTTATCCAAAACCCAATATACTTTCTTTTATCCATACTCTATACTTCATGCTGAATTGACAACGAAACTTAATTCTGAGAACAAGAGCACCCCCACACCTCACTAGGCGATGTCAATAATTATGTTCAGTACAATGACTACAAAAGTACTCAGAAAATCTTTTTTAATTAGTTAATTTAATTTAAAATCGCATAGAAATCAATGCATATCCATATTTCGTTTAAATGTACAATTTATAGTTCCAAAATTCCAACACATTCAGTAATGCGGTATTTTCAGTTATCCGGCACCCTTTCAGTCCCGAACAGGCTGGACTACCGAGATCCTACTGTATTAATTTATTATTTTGTTAGTGTCCGTTTTGTTTCCTAATATCATTTATAGTCACTTGAGTCTTGAGTTTGCCAGTGTTTGTAACGAGGGGTAAAGGGGGAACAGCATCAGTGCACATGCGCGACTGCTTTAATTTCAGTACAATAAACATAACAACTTATACTATACCCAGAGCATAGCCTATACATTATATCGCGAACCTTTTGTAGGCTAACGGTATGAATATAACTGTTTGTTACTGTAAACAGAAATTTTAGTTTCTCGAAAACGTGGGCACACTATTCACAGTGCTGAACGAAATCTAACATGCAGTGTAATACAATTTTGTGAAGTAGAAACTAAACAAAAATGCCTTTCACTGCCCCTTAACAAAAGCCATGTGTGAGTGGCTAACTACTGTGATGTTTCTCTTCCCACAATTAAAAAAATAAAGACATACAGAAGCTATTCTTCAACAGTTTTGTTGACACCTGGTATAAAAAGGAAACGGTTTCGTAGTTACTACTGAGACCAATAGTCAAGACACTGGTGACAGCGACAGTACACAAGGCGATTCAATTGTAGAAAATTTTCCAATAGAAAAAGGTAGCTGGTAATTACAGTAAATCAATCATTTCTAGTCGTGTATTTAAGCTATAGGCAGTATTACAGGTTAGATTTATTTCTTATAAGGTTTATGAAAAAAATTTTCTCGGATTAAACCACAACTTACAAAATGTACATAGAAACTTTACGGTAGTGAAATGCATGAGTAGTGTCTCACTGTTGAGGATGGCAGCACTGACATATTTACAATTCCCTTCCTTACAGCCCATCCATACGCAAAAGGCAATCTCCTGACTTCAGTATCTACAATGTTATTTCTCTGTAAATAATTTTATGTTTTCTTTCATTTTCATAACTACTGTTATCAATACTGTTTTTGCGTTTAATTTGAAGAGAAGGATTGCTGGACACTTCCCTACTCATGTCAATGTTTCTATTTCATATAATGAATTATTATAATGATTTCACCAACCTTCTTTTTAAACTGCGTCACCTTTATTTTTATTCTTACTTACATGCGTTTCAGTGGATCCACCATCATCAGAGTAAAAAAATTTTATCTTGCTTATTTAATATTTACAGAAGATGTATCATCTTCTGTAAATTTTAAAAAAGTGAGATAAAAATTTTTTAGTTTCAATTTTTTTATTTACTCTGATGATGGTGGATCCACCGAAACACATGTAAGTAAGAATAAAAATAAAGGTGACGCAGTTTAAAAAGAAGGTTGGTGAAATTATTATATTAATTCATTATATGAAATAGAAATAATTTCAAACTGCAGGATGCATTATAAAGATTTATTCATGTCAGTGTTATTATATTTTATCATAACTATTTACTACAAGTTAAACATCACTGATTGTAAATTTTGTCAAATAAAAAAAATAAAAATGCAAATACTATACGTACTAAAGATTTGATCAATCCCAAGATAAATATCTACCTAGTAATACTCCCAGGAACTACTGTTCTAGGGGATTATTATGAATAAATACATTTTATATAATATATATTTTATTTAAACGTCTACTTTAGAACTTAAGTATTGGCAATTTTCCCTATTGATTTACCTGGTCTCAACTACAATGAGAAATATGTTAAAGTTTGAGCAATTATCAACCAAAAGTGTACAAGTGTTATACATACATGGTTTGAAGTCAGCTAATCAGATAAATGTCTTTTATCTAACCAGGAATAAAAAAATTGTCAATTAAAGGTGAAATTGTTTTTAAACGTTACAAATTTTGTGTGTGATTTCTGCCAGTAATAAATAATTACTTACCTGATTTATTAATTTATTTCTTCTTTACACTTACCATTTTTTAATAAAGATACTTGATAAACAATATTACAGTGCTATTCTTCCATGTTCCTTCATTAACATGTTAAGAGACTGCTGATGCCTCTTGGGTTTCATTATTCGTTTTTCTTTTTGCACTAGTACTGCAGAACAGTTTACTCTGCCTTGTAGTAAAGATTTTTTCAGAAATTAGCTCGCAGTTATTTATTCTATTTTTTCAAGTGCAGTTCATTTGCAATTACTATTTGTTTTACAATTGGGGTTTTCATTAATTAACATATCTAAATGATTGAATGGAAACACTATTCCAAATTTTAATAATATTTCTCTGAAGAAGGTAGTACCACCAAAATGTGCGCAAGTTTTTACTTTATCTTGCCGATATGAATATATGAAAAGATAGTATTGTTTTCATGTAGATTTTTTACTGAATATACAAGTTTCCAGACCCCCAAAAAAAACATGTTTTTATCAATTGGTCTGTTAGTGAACAAATTATCTCAAGAACGGAACATCTAAGTTGAAATTTAAGTTAGGTACCACTAGAGGACCCGACAAACATTTTCATCAAAAACGGTCAACCAGAAGTAAGTAGTTTATTCATGTTATTTTTCACTTTGTGTGATTTTCTCAAAAATGGCTCCTAAGATTTTCTTTAAAATCACCTCATTTACTACATTTTTTATGTTCTACATAACAGGGTAGGCAAGGCAGCATGTCTGCTGAAATTCTCGTAGAAAAAAATAGATATTTTAAGATTGCAGCCTTAATATGCATTTAAGCGTAAAAATGTACATAATAAAGTAGTAGAAAATTTTAAAAACTACGAATTTATTTGAAACATTTCTTTGTATAACGCTTAGTTCAGCAGTAATTAGTGATTTACAAAATTTAAAAAAAAATATGGCAGATATATTAAAGCTATTTTCAATATAGCACACACTGAATGTTTCTGAAGTATTGTGTGGTAAAAAGAAACAATACATAAAAATACGAAAGATCAGTAACACCTGAGAGGAGGCAACCAACATCACCAATGTGTGTTAATCATATCATCTTAAGCCTTTGCTTAAACTACAAAAAGACTGTATATTGAAATATATTTTTTTTTATGAATTTTAACGTACTAAGCCTGGAACTGGTGCAAACAGTTCCATCAGAGCATATAACTTGTCAATATTTATGTCATGTTCAATGTGTTAATCCAACAAAACAAAACTTTTGCTAATAATATATGATGTCAAAACCGACGTACATATTGTTTTTGAGAAACTAAACAACTACAATAACCTGCATGAAAATGGACAATTTTCATGCCGGTAAATCGCTGTCCGCACAATTAAGTTGGCAAGAATTTTTAGTCTCCCAAACTAGCTAGCCAATCTTGAGCTCTTTTTTAATAAAAAAAACTGGAAAAAATACTAAGGGTTTCTAATGAATTGTATTTTATTACTACATAAATTTGTTGTAATCTTTAGGTCAGTTGTCCACAAAGTTACACAACCTAAATTTTGCGTTTGACAACAAATAACTTTTTTTGAAATCCAAGAGATATTTTTTATTAATTTGTTATAAAATACAGAATTTTAGCTTTTATTTCATATATTCATAGATTACAGAGGGAAAAAATAGTTATTTGACTTCAAAATGTGACTAAAATTGTGAGGTTTACTCTATAACTTACCCAATATGGTGACCCAGTCGTTCGCACTCTGTTGGTCTACAATTCTCATTCGAAAAATATATTTTTAGAAATGGCACAAAACATTTACACTACAATATGTTGTTTATTTTATTGCCCAGAAATAAGAATAGAACATTAGGTGTGGCAACGTTGGAGAGGAAACGCTCCATCATGCAGCTTTCATGCAGGCTACTCAAGTTGGCTATTACCAGTGTTACTTTATGCTACCATCCTATTAAAAAGTGTGTTAAATGGGAATTTAACACACTTTTGTCTCAGGTGAACAAATAAGTATTGAAAATTACTCTTGAGTAATAAATGTGACGCATTATCTCACATTGAGATTTAATTTTAATATTGTACTCCAGCTTAAATTACATACTTAAAAGACTAAGTCAAAATACAAATGACATGTTGTAGTGGTTTCACTTTAGTCCTTGATCAAGGTCTCCTGCACCTATCATACCCCAGCTTGATCCTTTAACCCTTTAACGTGTTCATATTTTTATCAATTCATACTCCCCATCTGCGTGGGTTTTTTTCCACAAAATAGGCAAAACGTGCACATGCAACTTTATTCACATGAAAACAGATAGCTATTATTACAAATTACAATAATTATCACTTACCTTATAAAATAAACTATTTACAATATTTACGGGATCATCAAGATCATCCTCACTGTCATAATCAAATTGTTCTAAATCTAAGTGTTCAACTTCTGAAACGTCAGACACAGATGAAGCTAAATCATCCAATAATCTTGTAATTTCACTGTCATTTAACCTACTAGAACTAGGATCTGCCATGAATATTATATTTTTATTACACAAAACAAAATAAACACGTGTATAGCACAATAAACACCATAACCACAAAATATACATCAACACCAGCTGATCAGAAAAGCAAGCGGTCTACATCGACTTTTCATTGATTGATACAATCGAATACCGTACGATATCGATAATACGAAACTTGCAATACGTAAAACTAACCCTATACAACAATACTACATTTAGTTAAAGTTGATTTAATTACATTTGAGACCGTAAGATAGAAGCACATGATAGTATGTGAGATGACGTACGGCGTACGTCAAAACGCATTCAGGGTACTAAATGTTGGTGACGTACGGCGTACGTCAAAACACACTGAAGGGTTAAAACCCAACATAATAATGATAGAAAGAAAAATGTTACAAATTTGTGACACCACAAATAAAAAATTTCTATAAAATTCTACGAGTCAGCTTCTCACCTAGACATAATTGACTATTAAAACCATATGAACACTTTTTGGGAAAATAAAATATTTAGTGAACAAAATTCTGCTATGTACAAACAAAACTACATTATATCTCACAGAACCATGCAGCAGATATAAACAGACTACGGATTGAAAGTCAGTAAAAAGGATGCGTAATAATCCCTACCAACACCTGCAGTCAAAACAACTGGCGAACAGACCAGATGTTTTATAACAGGCCTAATCTACGAATTATTTCTACTGGTACTGTTGCATTTTATGTTTAGTATATAGCAAATTTCATCTGATAAGTAAATAACATTTTCTGTAACTCGAATGAATCACGCTGTGTTCAATCACAATTTTAATAAGTCTATGTTTTGACATGATGCACGGTTCCATGGAATAGAGTATACTATAACATTGCACTAATTGCCTGCATGGTGTAGTAATTAGTGGGGCTAGTCTACAAAGTAGAAGGTCTTGGGTTCAATTCCTGGCTAGGAAATTATTATACATTTAAACCTGTGTAAGTACCAAAATCCACTTAAGTCATTAATGACCAAGCTGTTAAATGGCAATTAAAAATTAAATGAAAACACATTAAAAACCTCTTTCCACATAACATTTTATTCAAAATAATTGTTAATTACATGTATGATTATCATTTGTGGAAACAAAACAATAATTATAGATGTAATTCAGAAAATAAAAATGCAATAAAAAAAAATAAATTAGAATTTCATTCTATGTGGATACATATTGGATCGAAGACGAAACATGGCGCAAAGGTACTTTTGAAGTAATCTATAGTTTTCTGTTTTCTTTATAGCTTTTATTACCTGTGTGTCGATTACTTTTTGATCTGCTTTCCTCTGGTCTGATGCCTTGTATGTCTCTTTCTTTGTTACAAAAATGTCCCCATCTTCTTTCTTTGCTCGCTTAGCCTTTGGTCTCTTAAAATACGCGTCATCAACATTCGCTGGAATTTCTATCTTTGACAAATCAACTTGGGTTGAAGTGGCGATGACATATGATTTATGAATACGACGGAGAGGAATACCATTCAATCTGTGTGGTCCAGTAATTAAGAGTAACCCACTCTTTAACATCTTCAAGAGAATGGCTCTTCGACCCTTGTGTACACCAGCAAGGAGAATCACTACTTTTCCTGGGGTAAGACTTGAACGTAAATAACGCCTGTGTTGTTTAAAGCATTTCTTAGCAGGGTGTTTACGGATTCTGTCAGTAGTTGGATACGATTTTGTCCTCTTCACTAAACTGACAATACGTTTCTCTCCATTCTTTTCACCGCTAATTGGTTTTTCAACAAAAAGCTTCTTCTTGGTTTTTGGTTTCTTGACAACCTTTTTTCCGACAAATTTCCACACATTTATTTTATGACCGTGTCTGCCATATCTATACAATCCACTTCCTAAACTCCTTCGATTTAATTTCTCCTTATCAGGGTTCCTCCTCCTCTTCTTGACATCGGCTTTACCTGTACCAGGTGCAGCTGCTACCTTCTTCTCCGTATCAGCCATTATCTGCAACAAATAATTATATTTGTTAATAAAAGATTTGTGAAGTGGAAATGGGCTGATCATCAGGCTTGGCCTAACCATCAGAGTGGACTTCACTAGGAAGAAAGGGCAGCATCGTATGGATGAGAAAGGCAGCCGACAGATTATTGGAGAAAATTGTCAAGCACATCAAAACACAACTAATTTGTCAGAAAAAAATTTTATCTGTCAAGAAAAATACAAATGTCTGAAAATGTAAACACGTATACCAACATAACAAAATTTTTTTAAAAAAAATTGAATGGATATGGACTGCAAAGTTTAAAAAATTCTGTTACTCTATGGACAGACCAACATTATGATCATTATTATTAACATGCAACAAAGCACAAACTTCAATCATACAATTCATCAGAAACAATTTTTTTTTAATAAACTTGTTCCAATTTGCCAGAAAAAGAAAATACAGATGTTATTGAAAATAACAGGAATTTCTAAAATTATGCATGTTGCTGTGATAGTATGGCGATTCACACATTTTCTTTTATTACTGTGTTAGAGAACATGTCTGAAATGTATCTGCACATTGGCATCCCTACTGGATGTTTAATCTGTTGTAGCAGTCGAAACGGTTTCTTGTTTTGGTACGGTACACAAAAAATGGATCGAATCAAATTTTGCTACAACAATGGAATAAAGAAAAGAAATGTTAAATATTGTTTTTAGTTAAGTCTGACAAGAGTTTACAAGTGGTATACACATTTCCAAAATATCCATGAAGATGTTAAAGATAACAAGTGCAGTGGACACCTTAAAATTAAGAAGAACGTGACAAAAGTGAATGAAATTATAATGAACAATCGCCAAATTGGTATATCAACTTGCTCATTCCAAGATTTTTTCGGATA
Organism: Catonia carolina; assembly: GCA_035578175.1. Lineage (NCBI taxonomy): Eukaryota > Metazoa > Arthropoda > Insecta > Hemiptera > Achilidae > Catonia > Catonia carolina. Next base: position 48,935,173 of record JAQMRL010000002.1, read on the forward strand.
TTTTGAATATTGATCGTGACGACAAAATTTGTTTCAAAATGTTGAATTTTGAACAAAAAGAGCAGTGAATGGAAGTTGCTAACTGAAACAACTAAATGTCAACAATAATGCAGAGTTACTGGAAAATGTCATTACAAATAAAACATGAGTTTATGGATATGACGTCAAAACTAAAGCTTAACTGTCCCAGCGTAGTTGAATGTGAAGGTTATGCTCACTGTTTTCTTTGATTATAATGCAATAAGAGTTCTTGCCACAAGGTCAAACGATTAATTGAGTACAATCTGCAATTTAAATGATACTCGCATGAACCAATCTGGAAAACAACATCCAGGTTTGTAGCGAACCAATTTGTGGCTCTTGCATTAGTCACCATATTGGCCATACATTTCGTTGCACAGATTGGATGACATACAAGTATAAATATGTAAAATCCGATGGAGACTATTTTAAGGGGATAAACATTGACTGTAAACAAATAAATAAACGCTTTGCAAAAAGCACCTACTAATCTTCAGAAAGCTCGCAAGTAAACATACCAAAAAATATGTTAATAAAACAAAATATGATTATTTTATCAGATCAGATTACTTTCCCGGGGTTAAAATTTTTTACTTTCTCTTGCCTATATGAATATATAGGAAGGAAAGTATTGTTTTTATGTCGATTATTCGAAATCGAGTTTTCACCGGATCTACACGTTTTCAGACCCCCTGAACCCAAAAAACATGTTTTTAGCGATTGGTCTGCGTGTGTGTGTGTGTGAACAGAATATCTCAAGAACGGAACCATACGAACTTGAAACTTAAAACTTGTTTAATACCACTACCGAACCGACACGAACATTTTCATCAAAATCGGGTCAACCGGAAATTGTAGTTTATTCGTGTAATTTTTCACTTTTTTCAGATTTTCTCAAAAACTGGTATTAAGATTTTTTTTAAAATTGCCTGGTTTACTCAATTTTTTATTCTCTACATGATAGGGTAGGCGCCATATTTGCTGAAATTCTTGGTGAGGCTGTTTTCACGTAAAAAAATTGTTTTTATAAGATTTTGGCTTTAATATGCATTTTAGCGCAAAAATTTATGCAATAAAATATGTAGAAAATTTAAAATCCTACAACTTATATTTCAAACACTTTTTTTTTGTATAACGCTTAGTTTAGCGGTAATTAGCGATTTCCTGTTTTTTTTCTTCATGAAAACGTGTGAAAAATCGATTTTTTAAAGATTTCGGCCTTATAATGCATTTTACGACTTAAGTGTATATAATTAATTTTTTAGGAAATAAAAAAACCTACCACTTTTAATTTAAGCATTTTTCTTTACAGAGCCTAGTTTAGCATGTAAGAGTGATTTTCCGCATTTTCAAGCTGAACCGATGTCGATTTTCTTTTTGCGTCGTTCACTCATATTTAAAACAAGGTTATGTTTTTTAATGTTAGTTTTTTGTTTATTTTTAATGTTTTATTACTAATGTTAGGTTATATTGTTAATTATTTGCATTGGCAAGAGAAAATTGTGTGAGTGTTTCACACCAGATTTTTTAAAATAATAATTAAGTAAATAAAAAAATAACATCAACTTCATTTGGATGACATAATTTAGATTTTAGTCAGATGAGATGAAAACACACTGCTTCAAAGCGAACAACTTCCACAAAGCACAGTGGCACTTTAACCAGATTGATAAAAATAGTTTTTATTATTTATTAATAAAACCATTGGTATTTTAGTATCATAACTCATAAAGTAATAAATATTTTATGGAGAAAAAAATTTTAAACAAATGTTGCAATTGATTTTATTGCATCATTATTGTGGTTTGATATTTCTGTGAAAAAAAAACTATAATACATCTAAAAGAAAATGAATGCCACCGAAATATTCTACACAAATGTCTTAAGAAGGATTGAACTCAATTGATTTGCAAATGCAGCAGATAATTTCTTTTTTACGTCAAACATTATAGACATTATTATATTTATTTATAATAAATAATTGTTGCACGTGTGCATGGATAGAAACTTCCACAAAGAAATGTACAATGTGAAAGTTTGTAAAGGACAAGATACGGGCTCAGAACATTACCTGGTGAAAATTAAGATGGTAGCAACACCCACTGGAAGAAAGAATAGGATAGTAAAGAACAGAGGGAAGGAGTATGATGCAACTAAAATCATTGGAAATCGGAGTTATTTAGACAAGACCACAAACATCCCAGATAATTTAAATTTAACCCAATTATCTGAAAACTTACAAAAAATTGCTAAAGAAATATCCCCGTTAACTAAACGTAAAAAACATCCCTGGTGGAACGAGAAATGTGACTTAGCATTGGATAATCGTCACAAGAAATGGCTTAGACATCAAGCCGAAAACACCAACGAATCCCTGGAGGACTATAGAAAACAAAGTAAATTATCCCATGGTATAATTCGTAGTGAAAAAAGATTATACCTGAAAACATCCTTGGAGGAAATGGATGCTAACAATCAGAAAAACAACACCAGATTATATTATAGAGGATTCAAACAACAAACAGCTAAATATGCCCCACCAACCCTAATACTGAAAAATAGACAAGGGAAAACTGCTCATAACAACCAAGAAAACGCAGAAATCTTGGCAGATTCATTTGATAAACTGTTGAACTGCGAAGATCCTACAGAACTTTTTGAAATTGATGAAAATACCCCAATTTTGACGGAACAGCGAAACATCCAAGAACCAACACTAATGGAAGTACAAAATGCAATCACAGAGATGAAGAACAATAAGAGTTGCGGAGAAGATCCAATCACAACCGAACTATGGAAATATGCGTCCAAGGAAACACAAGTCCAACTACATCGGAACTTATGTGTAATCTGGAACTCAGAAATATTACCAGAACATTGGACATCAGCAATTATTTGCCCTCTGTTCAAGAAAGGAGATAAGACCAACCCGGATAATTATAGAGGAATTTCCTTGTTAGATTGTACGTACAAGATATTCTCAAGGATAATATACAATCGAATTAAAGACCAATTAGACCAACAATTGGGAGATTATCAAGCAGGGTTCAGACCTTGGAGATGTGGAGCTGATCAAGTTTTAACTTTAAAACTACTAATAGACTACCACAAGAAAATGAAACAATCGAAGAATATGGTGATTTCATTCATCGACTTTAAAAAGGCTTATGATTGTATACACAGAAATTCCATGCTGAAAATATTAAGAAATTTGGGATTACACCCGAAATTGATCAAACTAATCCAGTTGACACTAAAAGATACCAAATCCAAAATACGATTTAGAGGAGAACTATCCAAAGAATTTAACATCACAACAGGATTAAGACAGGGAGATGGACTGTCTCCATTACTATTTAACTGTGCACTAGAGTATATAATGAGAGAGTGGCAGAGAATCAATCCTCCCACAGTGGTATTAGGAAGAAAGAACAAAGGATTGAGATTTAGTTGTCTGGGATTTGCAGACGATCTAGCGCTACTAGCAACAAATGGAGAGGGAGCCATTTCCCAAATTAAATCTTTAGAAGATATAGCAGGAAAGATAGGACTCAAAATATCGTATGAAAAAACTAAAATGATGAATTTAGGAGAGGACAAATTTAAACACATAATGATAAATGACAACAAAGTGGGATTAGTTGAGAAATTTAATTATCTGGGGGAAGTAATCACAAAAAATAATAATGAGGCAATAAATTGGACTGAAAGATCAGCCAAGATAAACAGCACCTATAAGATGGTGAAAAACACATATAAGAAAAAATGCCTCTCAATTCAATCTAAATTAAAACACTATAAAACAGTTGTCCAACCCAAAATTACCTATTGCAGTGAGACCCTGTTTAAAATAAAATCCAAGATTAACACTGACAGAGTTGTCAAAAAGGAAAGAGAAATAGTGAGAACCTGCATAGGCAAGAGAAACAAAGTGGAAGGACACTGGAGACTTTTGCCCAATAGTGAAGTTTACAAAACTATTGATCCAGTAACTGAGACGATGAGGAAAAAGAGAATATCATACCTCGGTCACATATTGAGATATCCAGAAAATAGATATGTCAAACAGATATTGAATTTCTGTTGTGGACTCGCTCTCAAACCGGTATGGATGAGAGAAATAAATGAAGATCTGGAGGAGTTGGGGTTAAAAATTGAAGACCTCCAAAATAAATCCGAAAAATTAAACATCATTAAAAGCTTTAAATTTGCACCTCCTCCAACTAAACAATATAAAACAAGTGTCGTATCAGATGACGTGAGACTGGCCCGATCGCTTAGAATGAAGGCCTACTGGGAGAAGAGAAAACAACGTAGTCTAAATAAATGTTAAACTAACTTAAAGTGATCCAGTGTGGTCTTAAAAGTAAAAAAAAAAAAAAAAAAAAAATATAATTGTTATTTTTACTTTCTCTTGCCCTGTATGGATATACAGAAAGGAAATTATTGTTTTCATGTTGATTTTTCACTGGATATACAGGTTTTCAGACACCCTAAACCCAAAAAAACATGTTTTTAGCAATTGGTCTGTGCGTGTGAACAAAATATTTCAAGAATGGATAAGTACACGAAGCTGAAATTTGAAACTTAAGTTAGGTACCACTAGAGGAACTGACACTACATTTTCATCAGAATCGATCAACCAGAAGTAGCAGTTTATTCATGTATAAATTTTCACTTTTCTGCCACTTTCTCAAAAACGACTCATATTTTTTTGTTAATCACCTCATATACTACTATTTTTATGTTTTACAAGATAGGGTAAGCACCATGTAACTGTTGAAATTCTTGGAGTCTGTGCTTGTGTAGCAAACAATTGTTTTTTCATGATCACGGCCTAAATATGCATTTTAGGGCGAAAGTATAAACGTATAAAAGCCATTGGTCGATAATATGCGCGTTCCTGATATAACAAATTATACCTACTTCATCAAACATCCTATACTTCAAGAGGCATATTATATTGATAATTAAAATATACATTATTTTCTTTAAAACCACCAGTAATACGGTAAACAGCAAACACTCACCAATTATAGTGCTTTCGAGCATAAAACGCACATCTTTAGTAATTTTTATTATTAAAATTTAAAACCTCCTACTTCTATCATGGTAGATAAGGATTTATTCTGTTATTAATCTATTTTTAAAATTTATAAACAATATTATTTATTTTCAAAGATATTAAATATTATTTTAATATCTAAACAAGTTATATACATATATACATCAATAACAAGTTTTTCGCAGTGCTATTTTCCAACTGCAAAAAAGAAAACACTCAAGCATCTCAATTGATTGTCTTAATTTGTCTGACACGAAAATACAGCTTGTCAGTACAAAATCATTCTGTACAGCTAACTAACGGGTGTTTTATTAAGGACGCAACCCTGATTATAAGAAGATAGAAGTAATACATCGGTAAATTTTCTGTCCCCCAATTGGTATGTTGGCAACAGTGTACTCAAGGCAAACTATCTAAGACAGTTAAAATGTTCCAGTCAAGCATTAGAATGGTGACAGCTGTCGTTTCGTTATATTGTGTCAACAATGGTTTTTTCCAAGGAAGAACGCATGTTTATTGTAGAGACCTACATAGCGAGTAAATCTTACAAATGTGTACAAGATAAGTTTCAGTTGAAATTTCCCCGTTCTGCCGTTCCGAATAAATCGTCAATATTGCGTTTGATAAATAAATTTCGCAGAACTGGGAGTGTACTCGATGAGAAACCACCTCGCCAGCCAACAAAGTTAACCACGGAAGTTCTCGAAGATTTGAAAAATCGTTTGACTCAATCACCTAAAAAATCGCTTAGAAGATTATCATCGCAAGCTGGGCTAACATTAACTACTGTTTTCAGAGCTACGAATAAGTTACATTTGGATCCTTATCGCGTTGGCATAACTCATGAATTGAAAGCTACAGACCATCAGAAACTGTTACAATATTGTCGGTGGTTTCAATCTTTGGTTGAAGAAAATGGTATTCAATTGTTGGATCATTTTTATTTTAGTGATGAGGAACAAAATTTTACACAGCTCAAGGAGAATAAACTCACGCTGCCGTACCTATATCGGTTGCACACATTTGTAAGATTTACTCGCTACGTAAGTCTCTACAATAAACACGCGTTCTTCCTTGGAAAAAACCATTGCTGACACAATATAACGAAATGACTGCTGTCACCACACTAATGCTTGAGTGGAACATTTTAACTGTCTTCGGTAGTTGGCCTTGAGTACACTGTTCCCAACATACCGATTGGGGGACAGAAAATTTACCGATGTATTACTTCTATCTTCTTACAATCAGGGTTGCGTCCTTAATAAAACACCCGTCATAACATATTGGGTCAAACAACAGATTCTGATCAAATTTTTGAATTTTGATATCAAAAAAATATTACGGTGGAATATAACTGTTATGGATACAAATTTCATTAAATGTGTACGAGACAAAATATATTTACACTGTTTTTTTTGTCAAATAAAATAATTTTTGGTTCAAAATCTAGTGCTCATTCGTTCTGAGTAATGCAGGTTAACGCAAACCCCTATAAATGCAATAATCAGCATGGGTAGTAAAACAAGAACAACTGCCATTGTTGTAGGAAAAATTATTTTAAAAAAAATTAAAACTTTTTTTGTCTGTCTTGGTATGAGTGTTCAGTAAGGCAGGGAGTGGGAGAAATGAACAAGTGTGCAACCCCTTCAGGGAATTTGGATTTTATAGTGGCATAATACAGAAAATGGAAAACACCCCAAATAATGATTAATATTATTTACCTAACATAATAATAAAACATTAGAAATACACAATAAAACTAACCTCAAAAATCATAACCTAATTTTAATCATAAGTAAATGATGCAAAATAAAAACCAACCTTAATTTGGCTTAACATTATGGAAAATGACTTTGACACTAAACTAGGCTCTGAAGAGAAAAATGCTCAAAATAAAAATTGTAGATCTTTTTAATTTCTATAAATTGAATTATATAACGTCGTTAAATGCATACTAAGGCTGAAATCTTAAAAAATCAATTTTTTACAGATTTTCATGAAAAAAAACAGAAAATTTTGAATTACTGCTAAATTAAGTGTTTTACAAAGAAATGTTTATAAGTAATAGGTTTTTAAATTTACTACAACTTTAATTATATACACTTTTGCCCTAAAATGCATATCAAGGCTGTAATAAAAAAAACTATTTTTATTCTATGAGAGCACAGCCTCCCCAAGAATTTCAGCTGACATGGCACCTACCCTATCTTGTAGAACATTAAAAAATGAAGTACGGTTTTTTTTTAAAATTTCAGAAGAGTTTTTGAGAAAATCTTAATAAAGTGAAAAAAATTATATGAATAAACTACTCCTTCCGGTTGACTGATTTTGATGAAAATGTTCGTGTTGGTCCTCTACGTAAATTTCAAGTTTTAACTTCATACGATGTTTCGTTCTGGAAATATTTTGTTCACACAGACCAATCGCTAAAAACATATAATTAGGGTTCTGGGGGTCTGAAACTGGTATATCCGGTGAAAACTCGCCATAAAAACAATATTTCCCATCCATTATATTCATATAGGCAAGACAAAATAAATATTAGCTCTTTTGCAATTTTATTAAATTTGCAAGAAACTATTAAAACTATTTTGTCTAAGTTAAAAAAAAACTATCATAATTATTACATATTTATGTAAATACACACAACATGAACTTAGTTAATTTAAATACAAACTGTAACATAACATTCTAACCTAACCTAGCTACCTATTAGCTGTGGTTTCTAAAAATGTAACTGTAATTAAAAATAGCAGAAAATATGTAGCTTTATTAATTCTTTAACAGAAAAAAAGATAAATTATATTAAACAGATTTTATAAACTGGCTTGTTAAACAGTTTTTTTAAATAATTCTGAAACAACAGATAGGGCATGTAAGCTAAAACTTAATGTCTATAATTTGTTCATGCAGATTTGAGAGTAGTGCAAGTGGTGTTAGTACAGAAGTACTGGTTCATCAGCGTTTATGTTTAATACACAATTTATTTCACATGAGAATTGACATGCAGGTAGTCAGTTGATTGCATAAACAATGAAAGATGAATTACAATGAGTCATTGGTTGAATCAAGTCGTTCATATGAACTAATTTATTCTCAAGTCTTGTTGAACTCAATATCAGTAGGCTCCACTAATTTTTATACAAAAAATTACGTGGCCAGACCAAAAAATGACATAGATGGAGCCTTGGAGAATGAAAACTGGACAAACACAAAAATTCTCAACAATGAAATTTAAAAACAACAGGTTAGCAATATAAGGCTAACTGCGCTACAAAAAATGGTTCCAATACAACAATCTTCATTGAACCACTCCTTAGTCAATGCTTTCACATGGTAACCAACTTATGCTTATTAAATTAACTAGTCGCAACACTATAACAAAAAACCAGTGATTTGAATATAATTTTAGTATGTGTAATTCTCAAGTTCCAGGAACAATTTTTTTTAATCAGAAAAAATGATAAATCAGAACAGAAAAGTTAGTTTAAACAGAAATCAATGATACATAGACTCATCACTAAGAAGCAAAGGTAATTTACCTGCATTAATTACATCTCAATTAAAGCTCCTATGTATGATTTTTAAACAGCCGTATTATTTAAAATTGAAATATATATTTTTTTTAACCACCAGAATACGGTAACATAAAACACTTACCAATGTTTATAGCGCTTTTGTGTATCTTTTACACATCTTCAGTAAATTAAAATTTATATAGTCAAAATTTAAAACTTCCTGCTCCTACCATGGTAGATAAGGAATGGTAGAAAAGGAAGTTTTATGTTACCGTATTCTGGTGGTTAGAAAAATATATATCTCAATTAAAGCATGTTACAAACCACAAACACAAATTTTCTTTTTTGGTTACGTAAAAGAAAATTAGTAATTGTATAGAATCAGAGATTTTCATTCAAATCAATACTTTTTTGTGTGCTGAATCTGAACTTTTCCCTCGCATGTCACCAAGAAATTAGTTATCCTTTTCTATCATGTACCGACATAACCTCACTTTTTCGATTTAGCAATTTATTTTGAACTCATTTTACACTTTAAAAGCACACTACAATGTTGCTATTTTAACTAATTTTACCTACTGATCAAAGATGTAATTTAAATATTTGTATATTTACGAAATTGCTAACTGACCAACATGTAACCTGTTAAAATACTGTGACACATTACATGCTGCACGAAAATATTAAAATGCGAATGTTAACCGTTAACCTTTCAATTAAAACAGCAAATAACAACCAATAACTAACTTTTATATAAAATTCCGTCTGTAAAACTGCATATAATAACCAATAACCTTATTATGAGTAGGTTATTGGTTGTTATGTGCATTTATAACTGCGTATAATAACAGATAACCTACTCACCATTTACTAACTAATCAAGGTAATATGTTAACCAATAACCTTATTTTGGGTAGGTTATTGGTTGTTATATGCATTTATAACTGCTTATAACAACCGATAACCTAATCACCGTTTATTAACTAATCTAGGTTAATTTTCGGTCCACACTTTATGCAGTGATGACGTCGAAGTTTATGGTTAGTTTGAAATGCTGTAAATCATTATAATTTTTAAAGATTATTACGTTATATTTTTAAATACAGCGACATTATTAATTAGTTGTGAGCATTTATAAGATAATGAAGGGTAATATAATGACAAAATTGAAAGATAACGAAAAAGTGAGGTTATATCGGCAGATGATAAAAAAAAAGGCTTATAACTAATTTCATGGTAATTTGTGAGGAAAAATAAATTCATAATTTGATTCAGCATACAAAAAAGTATCAATTTGTAAAAATTAACCTTACAATCGGTGAAGGACCCTGATTCTATATTTTTATATTACCAAAAAAGGATTCTCTAAAATGTAGTAATTCTGGCAGTATTGATGGTATCTGTAACCACTACTGCTAGTTTAAACCCAGAAATTTAAAAACTAAAACTCAGAAATTTTATTAGAAAAAAACTCAGTATGCTAACAAGTCCCATCAATATTCATTACACAATATTTAAACAAAAACTAAAGAAAAATAGTAGCACACTCTGTAGTTAGATTGTATTATATTGTGCTAAAGTTATTTGATTACATTAAGGGAATAACAAACTAATTAGTTGACCAAAGACTCATATGTATATGGCACATGTGTAGGAAGGTTAGGTAACCCATGATGATTATATTACTTATAGGAATAATAGGATAATTATTTCATTAAGGCACTCTCAGCTGAATAACTTCTGCGTGGCCAAAGATTTTAGAAAAGTTGAAAGTAAGTATTATTACGGTACAGACAGCAGACAGATATTTGTACCTGTCACGGGTTTACGATTTTCTCTTTGTTTTCAACAATATTTTATTACCCTTTCTGTTCCCACGGCAGTACCTAAGTCTTTCTGTGGACAGGTAAAAATGCAATTCCAAAAATGAGGTGACCTAAGAAAAGAATTGAATAAGCCTACTAGTATACTATTATAAGTACATGACCCTGCCACTTTGTGTGATTGTGCATGCATCGTAGCTCCTAAAATTAAAAGTCCTAATAAAATATTTCTATAATCAATTTTTAAATGAGGCAAACATTTAAAAAAAATTAATACTTACTAGTTTCTTTAAAAAAAATTAACTTCAGGTCTGTATGTACGAAAAAGTAGGCATACTTAAATTTAAAGCATTTAGGTATTACATTCGTATACACATATTTATTTATTTAGTTGCATTTTTGCCACACTTAATATTTACTAGGTATAGTAAATGTTGCATAATTGTAACAAAAGTAATGTAGGCCTAATGAAATAACATTTTATAGCATTATTACTACGACTAGCTGAACGCAGAAGGAAGAGATTATAAAACCATATAGACGAACCACATTTTTGTGGCGGCCCGCACTGAACGTGTTAAACCCTGGGCTTATGCTAATCGAGGACACAAAACTATAATACCTACTAGAAAATATGCTACCTCGAAATACGACTGTGTATTCTGACGGTAAAAATGTATTTACAACAGTAGCTATAAAAACCAATACTTGGTTCTTAACTCCCTATGCTTAGTTCTACCACATGGTTTGCAGAATAACAAGAAATCGTTTTAGCCACAATTCAGTAGTAAAACTGAAAGGTACTTTATTATGGAAACCTATTTTCGTTACCTAAGCGACTGAACTAAATACCCACATAATAAAAGCATTTGATTCACGTCTATAGACCGTTTGGTCAGGCCTAAATATGTTAAGCTACACTATTTAGCTAATGTTTGATAATGACCACTAGTATTAGAGTAACATACTTTAAATCAAAAGACCTTACTATTATTATTATTCATATTGCACTTACTAGATGAAATAAAAACTAATAGATGTTTTAAGTATTCAACACTGGCCAAAGGAAACGAGGCATACAGGACAACGCTACGATTAACCTGTAAGGCGTCAACATGGGATACTATTTAACGCCATCCAAGAGGTTTAATGTAAAACAATATTTTCGGGAAAATAACTTATTGTAATATAAATTAAATACATAAATAAATAACTTTACTTACATTTAAATTCACCTACAATACAAAACGAAAACACGTGTACGAGCCCAAATGGCGGATATGCCGACACCGAAATGAACGACGAACGTACTAAAATTCAAAGAGATTATGAACAGGAGACTCCAACGAGGTTCTTCTAATTGAATAAGTTTTATTATATTTTTATGAAAAAAATCCTAATAGCTCTTCTATAATTAATATCGCTTACTAAATCTATAATTTATAGTAATAGTTGCATTTCTAGAATTTATAAGATAAATGTTTAATTAATTTTGCTGTTTTATCAATAAAGTAACTATGAAATTGATCTAGAGAATAGTAACCTTAAAAATCCTAATGAAGTAAAAATGTAAGTGTTATATTAATTTTACAAATTTTTAATGATTAAAAATATTATTGTGTAAACATAATTTTACGTATTAAATTTACTATCGATTTAGTTGGCAGCTCTGTAAAAATAATTTTTCGCGCGGAGATTTCTTTATTTCAAAACTTTAAATCATCACTGAAATGTGTAAGAGACTGGAAGGATACTAAAACTCCACATAGTACTATACTTTATTCATAAACACTAAAATGTTGTGAATACTAACATTTCTGTGTATATTGTTTAAATTAACCTAAATGCTCAAAAGTCGAGCTCTAGTATGTCAACATCACTATAATAAGAGATATTTCTTTGGAAACTTATTTTGCTGTACAATCGATCATCAAGCCAATATGGACATACGGTATCGCTGTTTGGGGTACTGCAAGCACATCAAATATTGAAATTTTGGAAAGGTTCCAAAATAAAGTTGTAAGAGCCATATTCAAAACATCCTGTGGTACATCCAGAATGACTATTTTTTAAGACATTGGCCTCACATCAGTTAAAGAAGAAATTTCTAGAATGAGTAAAAAATACTGTCAACGCCTAGAAGAACATCCAAACCACCTAGCCTTGGACCTTCTTGATGATAGCTCATGTGTCAATTTAATAGCACAAGCCCAAGGCTTATGTAGGCATCATCACTCAATAAAAATAAAAAAAACAAATTAAAACAAACTGATTTTCTAAATTTAAGTGAGAGATTTCAAATGTGTTATTAATTATTAATTCCAGTTTATATCAACTTGTATAAGGTATTCACAATGTTTAACTATGTTATCTGTTGTTGTTTAGGTCAACAGCCGAAAGGCTGGTTTGAACCTCTAGAGGTTTTACTAAGTAAAACGAGGAGTGAGGTGGTTTACCATTGCCTTCCTCACTGAATGGAAAAGTATGCTTATCAGCATGCTGGGCCCTCTGAAAAGCACATATTTTCCACTCTGTAAATGACACCTTCACTTCATTCACCACAGGGTCTGGCTGTACAATGAAATTCATTACTTTCAGAGGAGATAACTCTGATTAGTGTCTTTTACACCTCTACCTCTTCTGTTCTTAAATGATTCAGTCATTTAATTGGCTGACCATGTGATAAGAAACAGAACTATTTATTTTAGCCCTGCAACGAACAAATTGAGTGGTGGAGTACTCAGCCTGAATGGTAGTACCGCTTTTCTTCCATGGGGGGTTATACCTTGAAAAACCAGCAGCTAGCCGGCACAATGAACCGTCAAACCAGAGAAACCGTTTCGAAGCAAGGTTACCCGCTTAAAACCGTTGAACACAAAGGGATGGGAATGAAACACAATTAGGATCAATGCACTTAAGCTAATAATAATTGTAATAAGACTTACATGTACAGCGTAGATACTCAGTCCAGGACACAAAAGGTTGATGCGGTGTGTGGCGCCACAGGGATTTTTCGATATCACTAAGAACAGTTTAATAGTAATAATGAAAATACACAATTGCAGTTTTTCGTCGAGCACACAAACGATTAAAGCACTGATGAGGTCGAAACTTAAGTACATTGAGTAGGAAAAGGTAATATGCGGAGACACAATGAAATAAATAATTACGAATAATTGCGATTAACTTGTTAAATAACACAGCCATACGGCAAGACTGGTTATAACGAAAAGATAAAGCACATTGCCGGAATGCACGCTAATTCCGGTGAAACGAATGACTTGACACGTCCGTCAAGATGAACAGTACATCAGCAAGTGAAGCGAAGCCCTACGGCGTCGCTGGAGGCTCAACATGGCCGAAAACGTACTAGTTGAAACGAAGAAGAAAGGCATTGCGCAGGCGTTATTAATCAGATCGATGATTATTGGTAGATATCGATCAGGCGATCACAAGGAGAAGGAGTAAGGAGGGAAAGGAAATAGGTCCAGCAAAGATATATTTGTGCGGGAAGAATAATTAAGCGGGCTAACCCAAGCGCCTAATTTAAAAGTACGGAACTATACTGAACATTCCGCCCACCTAAAAATGCGGAAGCGGATTTTTACAATATCGTAGCGAAGACAATTCGATGAGAGCGTAGAGTACGAAGCGAAGAGTGCACCGCCCACCAAAAGGCAGGAGAAGTGCGACGATCGTTGAGGTCGAAGATATCGTTGAGAGCGAAGCGAAGATAACAAACGTTGAGACGACGAAGACAACGAACGGAACATCTTGATGGGCGTCCACAGAGCGCGGTCTGTGGCGGCCAGAAGACGGAACATTTTCCACAGGCTCACGCGAGAGCCAAACGGTAAACGGACATTTTGCTGTGCTTCTAAGCGAGGGCTTAAAAGCAAGCGCGACGAGAGACGAACGGAGACGTTGAGTGCAGAAACGAGAATCTGAAGAATTCGATGACTTCAGAAAATCGCAGTCGTTGAAGGCCTAGCAAAGGCACAAGAGAAACGGATAAATCTCGATACACATTCTGAAGGCTTCCAAAGGCTTATTCAGAACAGGCGGGCGACGTTCAGCCCGGCAGCTCGCAAACGTTGAAGGAAGAGCAGTCGGCGCTCGGCGTTGGCAACAAACTCACAAGACACAGAAGACGGCAGCAGCCCGAAGTGGGATCTAATTGCCAATTGACAGTAAATTATAATTGATTTAGAAGTGAACTCCAAAATACGAGGAAGCGGAGAAGATGCAGCAATCAACGGCATTGAGGCGAGAACAAACGACGATGGCGTTCTAGTGGATCTCGTTGATCATGGTAATAAACCCAAAGTAAAACTGACTCAAATACAAGATGAGACAGCAGAGAATGCGAACAAGGCTCAAAGGAAGACCGCGAAAAGCGACCATCGCGGGGGTGAGTTTAACGTCGTCCCAGGACGCCCGGGAACCTTAGTTTGCAGGCAGCAAAACTAAAGACGAGACGGGGCGTACGTAATGCCCGTGTTGAGTTTTGATTTCGACAGTTCTAACAACATTATCGTGTCCAGGAAAGACTTGCGATATGACACCAAGCGGCCACTGCGCCGGCGAGGTGTCCATTTGCCGGGAAATGACGACTTGACCGATTGAGACGTTGGTTCCGGGTTTGGTCCATTTATTTCGTTGAATCTGAGTGTGCAAATAATTTTTTGACCAGATTTTCCAAAATGTTTGAGTTAAATTTTTTATTAATAGCCATCTAGACTTAAGAGACAGCTTTTCAGGAACCGGTTTTTCAGGAGGCTGGACAAGCGAAACACCTATTAAGAAATGACCGGGAGTCAGATTGGTGTCGAGTTCGGCAGGATCAGTTGAGGCGTCAAACAGAGGACGACTGTTGAGAACAGCTTCGATTCGAGCAAAGAGGGTGGCATAGCCCTCGTACGTAAGAATGGTTTTTCCCAAAAGGCGAGCGAGACAATGTTTAGCTGATTTTACGGCGGCTTCCCAAAGGCCTCCGAAATTCGGCGAAGCGGGAGGGTTGAGGTGCCATCGCACGTTTTTGGCGGCTAGCACGTTTCCGATGACGGCGGATGATGACTGGATGGATTGGTAAATCTCGTTGAAAGCGTTTTTGGCTCCGACAAAGTTCGTTCCGTTGTCAGAGAAGACTTCCGCAGGTAGACCTCGGCGTGATGCGAAGCGGTCAAATGCGGCGAGAAAAGCGTCAGTTGTGAGGTCAGAGACAAATTCCAGATGCACGGCCTTAGTGCTCATGCAGACGAACAGACATAAATAACCTTTTGTTGTGGTGGCCCTGCGGGTTCCGCTAACCTTAACCGCAAAGGGACCGGCGTAGTCTACTCCGGTTGAATAGAAGGCGCGAATGTGGTTGACTCTTGAAGGCGGAAGATCCGACATGAGCGGTTGGGTCGTTGTTTTGCTGAAGCGTACACAGCGAGTGCACCGATGTATGCGTTGACGAATTACGCTGCGGGCGGACAATATCCAAAATTGTTGCACTACCAAAGATTGAGTAGTGCGAGGCCCAGAATGCAGAGAAACTTTATGATAATAATCACAGACCAAGTGCGTAAGGTGGCTGTGTTTAGGCAGCAAATAAGGATGTTTGCTGTTGAAGTTGGTGTTGGCGCGAGAAAGGCGACCGCCCACCCTGAGCGCCCCATTTTCGTCTAAAAATGGCTGAAGCGCGGCGAAGCTTGGCGTTTGTACTTTGTTAGAAGCGCACTTGTCTATTTGGCTAGAGAAGTGCCGTTTTTGAGTTAGTTTAACACATACGACGCGGGCTTGAGCAAGCTCGTCCGAGGTGATAAACGGCGCAAATGTGACTTCTTTCGATTTGGCTCGTTTGATGAATCGACGTACGTAGGCGATTACTCGTAAAGCTCGGGCGTAGTCGGAAAATTTCAACAAAATTTCATCCGCTACTTCGTTGGATGCAGAGGCGATTAAGCTCAGTTTTTCCGGGCGAAGATCTAGTTGTTCGGCAGGCAGAGTCGGGGTACTAACAACTGGCCATGAATCGAAGGGCAGATGATAGCGAGTAGGTCCGTTCCACCAGATTTCGGAAGACAGAAGGCAATCGGGAGTACATCCTCTCGAGGCGATGTCGGCGGCGTTTTCGGCAGTAGGAATGTGCGACCACATACTGAGGTCAGTTTTCTGCAGGATGCGAAGCACTCGATTGGCGACGTAAACTTTAAGTCGATGTGGAGGCGTGTGGAGCCAGGCTAAGACAATACTGGCGTCGGAGTGAAGGCGGATCTCGGTGCAGTTTAACGAAGTTCGAAGATCAAATACAGACTCGGTCAAGCGTGCCAGCAGCAGTGCGGCACATAATTCGAGGCGTGGTATGGTGACGACAGTTTTAGACGGCGACACACGACTTTTAGCTTTGAGCAGGTGAACAGAGACAGAATCGTGATGCTGGACGTGTAAATAAAGGCACGCAGCATAACCCTTTTCAGAAGCGTCACAAAACCCTAGTAATCGGTATACGGCGTTCGGTACGGTCAGTTGGCGAGGTATAGTAAGTGTTTTCAAGCATGACATATTACTAGCGAAGTTGAGCCATATTTCGTTGATATCGTTGGGCAATGGATCGTCCCATGCCATTTCGTTGTTCCACAGCGGTTTTATCAAGGTTTTGATCCAGAACGTCACTGGAGTAAGAAACCCTAACGGGTCGAAAGTACGAGCGAGGTACGATAATACAGTTCGCTTGGTAGGCAGATCGGTGAATTGTGCGACTTGATAAGCAAAGGCGTCGCTAATAGGAGACCACTGTAGGCCGAGAATTTTGATAGTGGAGTCGCTAGAGAAATCTAACGCAGACTCTAAGAATTCGTTCGGAAATCGTTCTAATAATTGAGCGCAATTAGAGGACCACTTGCGAAGTTCAAATCCTCCGCGGGCGAACAGCTCCGTTAATTCGGTAACAAGTTGATTGGCTTCCTTTAAAGTTGAAGCACCGGTGATGATATCGTCGACGTAAGAGTGCTGAACGATCGAGTTGGCTGCTAACGGATAATTTTCCCCTTCATCGGCGGAAAGTTGTAGCAGGGTGCGCTGTGCCAAATAAGCAGAAGGCGCGAGGCCATACGTGACGGTGTTCAATTCGTATTCTTGAGGCGACGAACTATTGGAGTTTTGATAAAAAATGTGCTGAAAACGGCGATCAGAAGCGCGCACATTTATTTGGCGATACATCATTTTTATATCGGTACAAATGACATAGCGGTGAGTACGAAATGAGCTAAGAATATCCACGATGTCCTTTTGCAGTTTAGGACCCGGCAATAAAATACTATTAAGTGTATTGCCGGCGGGATCGGGAAACGAAGCGTTAAAAACAACTCGTATTTTGCCGTTAGGATCATGTGTTTTAAAAACTCCATGATGCGGAATAACATATTGAGACGGTGAAGGCGCAAGCGTCATGTGCCCTAATTCGAGGTACTCGTGCATGAACTGATGGTATTTTTCAGCCACGATTGGCTTGGAAGCGATGCGAGCCGCGAAATTAGCGGCTGAACGGAACACGATTTGTCGATTTGATTTTAAAGGAGCGTAATCCCCTTTAAATGGTAAGGCGACAGTGTAGCGACCCTTGCTGTCCCTTGTTGTTGTATCAGTATACAACTGTTCGCAGAATTCGTTGTCTGGATGAGGTATCGGCAGGTCGGCTAATTCTTCCGACTCCCAAAAGCGTTGTAGGTCGGCTTGAACGTCGGTGACTTGAGTGAATAATGTTGTAGAATTTCGGCAGTAGTCCGGCGAATTGTTGAGCGGAACTTGACCAAAGATGACCCATCCAAAAACGGTGGATAGGGCGGAGGGTGCGCCAGCGATAAACGAGCATTGTTCGGTTGACACGATGTCAGCGAAAACACAGGCGCCAAGTAACAAATCGACAGGTGCAGCACGATAAAATTCAGGATCTGCAAGCGGCTTATTGACAAACTGGGCCGCGGCAGACTTCGATATGCGAGCAGTTGGTAAGTCATTAGTGATTTTATTGACTACCAAAGCGGTGACGGACATTTTAAAATCGTTATCTAAGATTGAAGCGACTTGTAATTGAACAGCGCCCTTAATTGTAGCGGCAGTTGAGGTGATACCGACTAAATTTTGGCGACTGGGCGTTATGGCTACGTTTAGCGATTGCGCAGCGCGATTTGTGATCAGACAAGTTTCAGATCCGGAATCTAAAACGGCGCGAAGGCGTACATAATCGTTGTGCTCGTTACGAACCAGAATATTGACAGTACCAAGTAAGACAGCGGTGCTGTCAGTTTGACAGGTAAGCGCAGTGCGATCCAGGCTGTTGGACGACGGCGCAGAATGGCGAGAATCGTTAGTCGGCGGCGAAACGGGGCGTCGAATTTCTGACCGTCGATCAGATGCAGAATATTCGGCGGCGGCAATTCTCGTAGGCGCAGGCTTGGCGGAACTACATTGTTGATAACTTGTGTATGGTCGACTATGAGGGGTGTCCGTAGCTCGGCGTGAGAGGATGGACGGAACTCGGCGTTCAGAGTCTGGTTGAAGGCGATTGTTAACAGGTAGAGATCGTTCTCGATGCAGTAGTGTGTGATGTTCTTTGGCACCACATGTTTTGCAAGATTTTGTTGAGCGACAATTTATTCGATTATGTTTTCCAAAACAGGAAAAACAACGGCGCATATCGGTGATGGCCTGATAACGATTGTCCAGCGTAAGCAACAAAAAATCCGTACAAGTGTAAATATTATGACCGGTTGAATTACAAAAGTGACATCCCATGGCATCGGGGTCACGAGGCTCGAAGTCCTTGGTTTCGGCAAGCAAGGAAGTACGTTTAGTCGAATTATTTTGAAATTGCAAAGATCGACGTACAAACGGTTTCGCTGTTGCAGTCGGCGATTTGGGCGTTACAGTCGCTAATTCTGTAGCGCGCATTCTAGAGGCGATATAAGACATAAGACCGGCATAGGTCGGTATTGCAGTGGAGTCAACAGTGGCTTCAAACGCTTGTTGAACCGAGGTGTTTAAATTATGGTACGACAGACTAAACAGCATAAAGTCAACTAAATCGATATTTAACAATTTTAAGGCGGAAAACGCCGATTCGTGAACGCTGAGAAAATTTT
Source organism: Catonia carolina (assembly GCA_035578175.1). Classification (NCBI taxonomy): domain Eukaryota; kingdom Metazoa; phylum Arthropoda; class Insecta; order Hemiptera; family Achilidae; genus Catonia; species Catonia carolina. The sequence continues at coordinate 48,954,728 of JAQMRL010000002.1, forward strand.
TAAATTGTTCGTAGTCAAATTCAGCAGGGACTTGATAACTTATAATTTGCGATAAATACAATGAGGCTAACCTACGTGGGTTTGAATAGCGGTCGGTTAGCAGTTTGTGCGCTAAACTGTAATTTTCCTCAACTAGAGGCAAATGAAAAATTAATTTTAATGGCTCGTCCCGTAAAGTTGTTCGCAAATAGTGCAACTTTTGCACCGAAGACAGCTGAGCGTTGTTATGCACTAAATCGTTAAATAGTGATATGAAATTTGGAAACTCATCGAGTCTTCCATTGAATTCAGGCAATTTTATTTTTGGTAGTTGCGCTGGAGAATTAGGCGGAACTGATTTGTTTACTTCGTTAAATGTCGGCGAAACGTAGGCGAGAATTCGGTAATATTTACTTATTACTTCGTTCTGCAAGTCGGCGAGGCTTTTTTCAGCCTCGGGTGAGTGATTATCGTTTAATTGATCAGATAACTGCGACAAAATTGAGAGAAATTCGTTATGTAAGCGATCCGCTTCGGCGCGGAAGGCTTCGTTAGCCACAACTGGGACATTGATGTTAGATTGAACAGAAGCGATCACCTCTAACGCTCGAGAAATTTGTCTCGCTTTGACAAACAACGGATTCGAATCAGGATTCATGTTGCACAAAAAATAAATTAATTATTTGGCAACGACGGTAAAGAACTTATTTTTGATATTTTAAAACGATTTTGTTTTATTTTTATTAATTAGGTAACAACCTAAACAACATTTGTTTGAAGTATATACGACATACGATGAAATCCGGAAATTCGTTATAATCGGATCTGATACGTTCGGATTATCAAAGTTGACTTGGCAAGTTTGATATCTAATCGTTACGAATTGCACACATTATTTAATTGTAACCACGTTAATAAACGATGTTTAATGCTGATTGAAAATAAACACAGTGAATAATAAGTGTTTGTACGCTGTATACAGATTGAAAGTTGCGATGTGATGTAGTTCAACATTGACGGTAAACAGCTGACATTTCCAATGCAGTGGTGGCAATGACAGCGGTCGGTGTGGGGAGAATGCGCGCCGTCGAATGCGTAGAACCCATTGGAGGGGGACTCTGGAGAATGGCGACTGGTTAAACAGAGCGAATTGATAAACAAAGAAAGAGATATACGACTTGTACAAACTTGTTTGGTATACTACTTTACACGCCAACCTAACCTCGTTTAAACACACACACATATACAGAATGAATTACACAATTTTATCGACATGAACTGAATTAATATTTAATAAATGAAATATTTTAATTGTTCGTTTTTCGTATTTGTAACAGTATTTGAATGCGATATAATGGACTGTATTTTAATGAGTAAAACAATTTGAATAAATTCAGGTACGCTAAATCCCCTAAATAAATTCTAACCGATTGAACCATTTAAAGAGTATTTAAGGCCGGAGACCATTCGTAGGTTATCCAGGCCAGGAGTGACCAATTTATCCAGGCACGGTGGACCAGTTGGTGAAGTACTCAGCCTGAATGGTAGTACCGCTTTTCTTCCATGGGGGGTTATACCTTGAAAAACCAGCAGCTAGCCGGCACAATGAACCGTCAAACCAGAGAAACCGTTTCGAAGCAAGGTTACCCGCTTAAAACCGTTGAACACAAAGGGATGGGAATGAAACACAATTAGGATCAATGCACTTAAGCTAATAATAATTGTAATAAGACTTACATGTACAGCGTAGATACTCAGTCCAGGACACAAAAGGTTGATGCGGTGTGTGGCGCCACAGGGATTTGTCGATATCACTAAGAACAGTTTAATAGTAATAATGAAAATACACAATTGCAGTTTTTCGTCGAGCACACAAACGATTAAAGCACTGATGAGGTCGAAACTTAAGTACATTGAGTAGGAAAAGGTAATATGCGGAGACACAATGAAATAAATAATTACGAATAATTGCGATTAACTTGTTAAATAACACAGCCATACGGCAAGACTGGTTATAACGAAAAGATAAAGCACATTGCCGGAATGCACGCTAATTCCGGTGAAACGAATGACTTGACACGTCCGTCAAGATGAACAGTACATCAGCAAGTGAAGCGAAGCCCTACGGCGTCGCTGGAGGCTCAACATGGCCGAAAACGTACTAGTTGAAACGAAGAAGAAAGGCATTGCGCAGGCGTTATTAATCAGATCGATGATTATTGGTAGATATCGATCAAGCGATCACAAGGAGAAGGAGTAAGGAGGGAAAGGAAATAGGTCCAGCAAAGATATATTTGTGCGGGAAGAATAATTAAGCGGGCTAACCCAAGCGCCTAATTTAAAAGTACGGAACTATACTGAACATTGAGTGTAAATAATTTGACACTCCATCTGTCTGTTATGGGCAACTATGTTATCTAATAATTATTATTTTGTGATTGAGTAAGGATGTATCTGTGTGTTTGCCCGTGCGTGTGTGAATCTGTTGCTCGTTATTTGTTAGCATTTATGTTGCTAATCAATGGGTTAGTAACTTATCCACTGATAAATTTTCAATATTTAGCTGTAGATTACTTATTTTTCATTCATGAACAGATTGGAATTTTTTCATTTATGTTAAAATAAAAAACAATTGCTGTATGTACACACATACAATATACTCTTACACTCTTTGCCAAACCTATCTCAATTGCTCCCCCCACTGGCACACACACTCACACACATACATTTGTATTGCACACATAGCCACATTCTAAAAAGACCACTGTTTCATAGGGCTATGCTTCAAATAAATAATGAATCATCAAATAATTATTTATGTGTTGGAATAAATTGTAAACAACATTCTGCTTAATACGTACAAAGTTATGGCACAACCCATGGTTGTGTGTGTGTGAGTATGTATTATTTTTATGCGTGTGCGTTAAAGAGAGGTACAAAGTCAACTAATGTGGTAGAACCGACGAGACAGAGTAGTGGTACAATAAGTAGGCGCTACAAAAGTTTCTATTCTTACGGTTCCCACTGCAGTAAAAAATTAACTTATTTTCAAATCATGGTAACTTTATCTCTGAACATTATAATAACTGGTCAGTTCTGTTGACCTTAAAAAATGGCGCTCTTGTTAGTACGTTCAACTGAGCCAATTTATTGTGGTTTTAACTGGCTGGACAACACAAAACGCATATTGGATGAAAAATCAATATTTGTGGATTCTAATTTAGTCAATAAACTGACATAGACCTAAAATTTTATAGGTAGGCATACTAAGTTTTTAATTTAATTTGACTTAAAATTGAAAACAAATTTGGTGTGAAACACTCGCATAACTTTCTCTTGCCAATGCACATAATCAACAATATAACCTAACATTAGTTTAGAAATAAACAAAAAAACTAACCTCAAAAAATATAATCTTATTTTAATCATGAGTGAAAGACGTTAAGTGAAAATCAACTTCAGTTTAGTTTAAAAATACGGAAAATCACTCTTTCACGCTAAACTATGCTCTGTAGTGAAAAATGCTCTATCTAGACCTACATAAAAGTTGTAGATCTTTTAATTTCCAATGAATTTGACTATCCTTTTTGTCTTAAAATGCATAATAAGGCTGAAATCTTAAAAAATAGATTTTTTTTACACAATTGGTGAGGAAAAAACAGAAAATCGCTAATTACCGCTAAACTAAGCATTATACAAATAAAAGAAAAATGTTTTTAAAAAAAGTTGTATAATTTAAAATTTTCTACAAATTTTATTATTTACATTTTTGCGCTGAAATGAAAATTTAAGTCGCAATCTCAAAACAACAATTTTTTTACGAGAAAACAGCCTCACCAAGAATTTCAGCAGACATGGCGCCTACTCTATCTTGTAAAGCATATAAAATGTAGTAAATGAGGCGATTTTTAAAAAATCGTAGAACCCGTTTTTGAGAAACTCGCAAAAAAGTTGAAAATGACACGAATAAACTACTACTTCCGGTTGACCGATTTTAATGAAAATGTTCGTGTCGGGTCCTCTAGTGGTATCTAACTTAAGTTTCAAGTTTCAAGTTCGTACGATTTTTCGTTCTTGAGATATTTTGTTCACACACACACACAGGTACACACACAGACCAATTGCTAAAAACATGTTTTTGGGTTCAGGGAGTCTGAAAACGTGTTGATCCGGTGAAAACTCGATTTTGAAAAATTGAAATGAAAACAATACTTTCCTTCCTATGTATTCATATAGGCAAGAGTAAGTAAAAAATCGTTAGTTTATTTAAAGCCGCACGGTCATTGGCAACTGTTTTGAGTTACAGGACGGTAACACGCAATATTTTGCAGACCATAACCGGGAATCAAACGTGGGTCCTTCCGCTTTGCAGCCTAGCACATTAACCACTGGCATTACACCACTGATTTTTAAATTACGAGTAATTTAGTCAAAAATCGTTTAAATAGACCTACTTTATATTATCTTTTTACATGAAATAAATTTCAGGAGGTTTGAAAACTCCGTGAATGTAATTCTTCAGTGGTTGCTTTCATCACAGTCTTTTCAAAAGAAACTTTTAAAATAAAAGTCTCTTCCTAAAATTGTCTTCATTAATATTCCTAAGAAAAATAAATTCATACAAGGTAAAATGGTCGCATGATAAATAACGTAATGAATTGTTCCGACAAAAGTATAATTAAGGTCTCAAAAATGTTCAGAAAATGAGAAACCTGAATCGGCCTGTGAAGAGATGTCGAAACCACATATACTCGTATACTCGAAAACATATACTCGTATAACGTACAACAGAACTCGGAACTCGTATATGCGTTCAACGGAACTCGTAAAACGTGAGGAATACTCGTTACAGCAAAACCTTCTTAAGATGTGCTTTATTATGAAATTGGAATTCTATACGTTACAATATTGTACCTACGGCTAGGCCAACTCAGGGCCGTTGAATATAAGATCTTTTATTCAACAGCCCTGAGGCCAACTAAAGGGTGATTCAAAAAGAGCGCCGGTTTTTAAACGGCTGGTAAATTTTTGTTTATCGGTTGGCAACATTATTTGACCTCATTTCTATTTCGGAGAACATTCCGATTGACGATTCAGTTGTAGTTTCTCTTGTTCGCAGTGTAGTACTCTCGCAGTCTGAGTCTAACCATGGAGAAGTTTACTATTGTGCAACGAGTGTTAATCGTCAAAACATTTTACCAGAGTGGAGAGAGTTATGCGGCTACTGTCAGGCGACTTCGCGGTACTCTAGGACGTAATGAAGCACCGAATGAATCAACAGTTCGCAGGCTCATGAAAAAGTTTTTTGATACGGGTTCAACAGTCGACCTTATAAGTTCTGGACGTCGTCGTTCTGGCCAAACTGAGCAGAACGTTGCGTTGGTTCGTGCCCAGCAAAATCAATACGTCGCCGTTCTCAACAATTGGGTTTAAGATGTTCTTCTGTATGGAGAATTCTTCGGTACGATCTCCAATATCACCCGTATAAAACATTTGAAGTGGCAGACCACCAGAAGAGACGAGACAGTTTGTTGACTGGGTATTGAGAAAACGGCAGGATGATGACACCTTCGCAAACAAAATCATTTTCAGTGATGAGGCGCACTTCCACTTAAACGGTTTTGTTAATAAACAGAACTGCCGTATGTGGGGTTTAGAAAACCCTCGCGTGGTTAATGAAAGGGAAATGTATGCACAGCGAGTGACAGTTTGGTGCGGCTTTTGGTCGGGCGGTGTCATCGGCCCTTACTTTTTTGAAAATCAAGAAGGACAAGCCGTGACAGTAAATGGAGACCGATACCGTACGATGATTAGGGAGTTTTTGTGGCGTCATTTGGATGGAATGGACATTGACGAGTTGTGGTTTCAGCAGGATGGTGCCACCTGTCACGCTGCACGAGAAACAATGTTGTTGCTCCGTGAACGGTTCCAGGATCGCATCATTTCTCGTAATTCCGACCATCAATGGCTACCAAGGTCGTGTGACTTGACGCCTTGTGACTTTCCTCTTTGGGGTCATCTGAAGTCATTGGTGTATGCCAATAAACCCCGAAACATCAATGACTTGAAGGAGGAAATTTGACGGGTTATCGGGCAAATGGAAGTCAAAACTTGTCGTGCAGTAATATCCAATTTCATGGACAGAGTTGATGCGTGCCAGCGCACTAGAGGAGGACACATGCATGACATCATTTTTCATACATAAAATCGGAAGGAAAGATGAACTTGTTGATGTATTTATTTTCAGTTTTTCAATAAAATAAATCTCTTAATTTGATATATCAAAACCGGTGCTCTTTTTGAATCACCCTATAATATTCTTAGTTTACTCGCAAGTCAAAATTTGAATTCTTTGGAAATCCTATTTCTTAATTTTCTTTATAGTTTCACTGATCAGAGTGGACTATAGTTTCTTTATCAGTTTCTTGATAGTCAACATTGATGACATTTTTATGAATGTTTACGTCTTTAATTTTCCTTTCAAAATTTTTATTTAGACATTTACTTTCAAAAATAAAATCTTCTACGATTTGATATTCCAGCGCTATAGTCGGATCGTGGTGTAATGGTTGGGGTAACTAGCTTCTACGCCGGGGTCCCGGGGTCGATTTCCGGTCAGGTCTGGCATTGTTTCTTCACTTATCTTTATCAATTAACCAATCAGGTCATTTATCATCTCATCGTCTGCATTAGTAGTAATTGCTAAACAGTCGGCCGTAAAATATAAAAAAATCTGGTGTAAAATACTCACCCGACTTCTCTTGGCAATGTTAGTAATAAAACATAATAACCTATCCTTAATCATGAGTAAATAATGTAAAATGAAAAAATAACCTAATTTTAATCATGACTAAATGACGCAAAGTGAAAATGATCTTCTGCTCGACTAAAAAAATACGGGAAATCTCTAATTGACGCTAACGAAGTAGAATACAATGCTCAAAGTAAAAGTTTTAGTGTTTTAATTCCTATTACTTGACTTTATACATTTTTGTCGTAAAACGCATAGGCCTACTAAGGCCACAATATTAAAAAAATCTCTTTTTTACCGATTTTGATGAACAAAATAATCACTAATTGATGCTAAATTAAGCGTTGTAGAAAAAATATTTGAATACAATTTTTAAGTCATTTAATTTTCTAAAATTTTACATTTTTGCGCTAAAAGCCACAATCTTAAAAAACATATTTTTTACCACGAAAGTACAGCCTTTTCTAGAATTCAGAAGATGTGGGCTTACCCTATCTTGTAGAGAGTTAACAATGTAGTTAATGAGGCGATTTTTAAAAAAAACGTAGGAGCAATTTTTGAGAAAATCACAATAAGTTGAATTGAACGAATATACTAGTATTTCCGGTTGACCGATTTTGGTAAAAATGTTCGTGTTGGGTCCCCTAGTGGTAGCTAACTTAAGCTAACTTAAGTCCCAAGTTTGACTTTTGTACGATATTCCATTTTTGAGATATTTTGTTCACATCCAGACATACACAGACACAGACCCACACACAGCCAGGCCAATCGCTAAAATGTTTGTACTGACACTTTGTATGCGATTGAAAATGACCCAAATTTTTTGGAAACGATAATAACATGTGATGAAACATGGTTTTTTAATTATGGTCCGGAAACGAAGCCCCAATCCATGCACTGGAAGAGCAGAACTTCACCGAGAGCCAAATAAGCTCGAATGAGCAAGTCAAAATTTAAAGCAATGATAATAGTTTTATTTTATATCCGCGAAATTGCGTACCTTCACTGAGTTCATGAAGGTCAAACAATCAATCAATATACCTACCTTGAGGTACTTTCTAAACTACGTCAAAGAGTAAGGAAAAAAACGCCCCGAAATGTGGAAGGACAAATGATGGATTCTTCACCTAGACAATGCACCAGCTCATTCCGCGTTATCTGTCAAGAGCTTTCTAGCCAATTACAGCATCTCGGTGTTAGAACATCCACCTTATTCACCAGATCTTGCATTATGTGACTTCTACCTGTTCCCTTAGGTGAAATCTGCATTAAAAGGGACAAGATTTGAGTCTGTGGAAGCTGTAAAAGAGAAAGCGGCACGTGTCCTGAAGGAGCTGACAGGAGATGACTTCCAGCACTGTTTCCAACAATGGAAAATTCGCATGGAGCGTTGTAGGGATAGAGAAGGAGTGTATATTGAAGGTGACAATAAGTGATTACGTATAAAATAAAAATACATTTTTTTTACAACGTCAGTCTCGTTATTTAATAGCCACACCTCGTACGAGTATTACGAATTGTGTGTTTTACTTCCAATAGCATGAAAGAAATTGAATAAATTATGTACAAATATCCTCTCTGAGAGTGATGAATTTTGTTATCCAGCCAGACCCTGTGGTGAATGACGTGAACGTGTCATTTGCAGGGTGGAAAGTAGATGCTTTTCAGAGAGCCCGGCATGCTGATGAGCGTACTTTTCCGCTCAGTGAGAAAGGCATGGTAAACCATTTCACTTCTTGGTTTACTTAGTAATGCCTCTACAGGTTCAAACCAGCCTTTTGGCTGATTACCGAAACAACCACATATTCTAATAGAACAAGAGAAAGTAAAAATGTTAATCTAAATTATGCCTGATACATCTATAGCAACTGTGTTTACGTTAATAGAAGTACATCATTGATTACGGGTATTCCGGTTGAACGTGACATAACTAATTTCTAAATGAGTTGAAAACCGCTAATAAATTTTTTGAAGTTGTTGGGTTATCTATATAAGTTTAACTTTAGATTATTTTTATATCACAGGGATATCTAAAGATTCAAGTAGACATATTTGTCTGCTTAATAAGTCAATACTTTATAAAATAGGTCTAAACATATTAATATGAGAGTCCAAAGAGGTTTTTCATTAAAAGATTTTGAATTTGTTGACCGATTTTCATTGAACCTAAATCAACCAGGATTCAAAATCCATCCAGATAGATGTTATTGGTTTTAATTATCACGCTTATGAAATATGAACGAGTACATTTGGTTATTTTTTATACAAAGCAGGAAGCTGGAGAAAACTCGTTTCCAGCTATCTGGAATTGAGAAAATCTTACGATAGAAAGTAATAATTTATAAGGGGAGCCAAAGACGACCATAAAGGGTGGATCAGAAGTTCCGGAGAGAAATATGGAAGACCAGTCTCCGGACACTAGGTCCCTTAACTGTGGTCACTGAATATACCCGGATAGTTCATAAAGAGGGACTTTTCTTTCAGATATTTTCCATAACTCAAAGCCGATAGACATCACAACATTTCCTCAGTTCATATCCTATTCCATTTCGTTTTGCTTCAAATAGGAACTCGCCTTTTTCTTATCTGTATTATTATTTTTTAGTTCTCCCGTTTCTTGCTTTGAAACTTCCATTTTTCCTTTTAACAGTACAATAAAATACGATGAAATTTTATTTACGGTAATAAAATTTTAACCGGTTAAATATTCCAACATACACAAATCAAATTATATTCAATAAAATTGTATTTATATTTCTTTCTTTAAATTTACATAAATATGTAATATCTATGTAGTAGTTGAGCAAAATACTTAACCAGTAGAGTTAAGAAACATCATTATAAGTGTCATAATATATTTTGTACATAATTTATTTAATTTCTTTCATGTTATCCTAAGTAAAACACATAACTCGTAATAATTATATAGACTACATGTGAGAAACAATGTAAGAAATTCTTCGTTAATGTTGGATTTAACGAAGAAAAGGGGTGAAGACAAAAGTAATAGCTAAAAATTACTACTCTTGAAAGAACCGATGGTATTTTCTCTTTCGTAAAGATATTAAAAAATTTCTAAAAAGATAATTTTAAACGGCTGTTACATATAAATAAAATAGGGAGTGCCAGAAAATCAATTTTACTATGTATTGTATTATGTTCACTTTATACGAGAAAACAATTTGTACAAGTTTTTCTTAGTTTAAGTAGAATCAATAGCTAGGTCATTAGAGACTACTTTCGGTTAAGGAACGGCGAAATTGAACACGTAATAATTTCCCAGACCCTGGCCGAGAATGGAACCCAGGACCTTTTGAAGTAGTAGGCAACTGATTAATCAGCTATCAAAAAAGTCATTGTACTAGAGATTGTCCAGCAAATTTGCCAGATTTTTTAGCCTCTATCTTGTTGTTTTGGTCATCAGCCGAAAGGCTGGTTTGAACCTCTAGAGGATTTAATAGTAAAACGAGGAGTGAGATAGTTTATGATTGCCTTCCTCACTAAGTGGAAAGTATGCTTATCAGCATGCGAGGCCCTCCAAAAAGCATCTATTTGCCATCGTGCAAATGACACCTTCACTTCATTCACCACAAGGTCTGGCTGTATAATGAAATTCATTACTCTTAGAGGAAATAACTCTGACTCGTGTCTTTTACACCTCTACTTTATCTGTTCTTAAATGTTTCAGTCACAAATTGGCTGATCATGTGTTAAGAAACAGAACTCTTTTTTGTAGCCCTGGAACTAGCAGATCGAGTGCAAATAATTTAACATTCCACCTGCCTGTTATGGGCAAAGGCTGTATATTATAAAATAAAATCTATTTAAACCTTTATTTATTATCAGTAACTGTTTTCGTTTAACCAACCAATTTGATCGCTGCTGTTTTCTTGGGTCTTTTTTTGGTTTCAGTTGAAGAGACACCGAGAGCTGTTCGCCTATAGGTGTGAGTTGATTACCAGACTAAGTCGATTACCCAACCGATGTATCTCAACAATTCAGAATTTTTGCAAGCTAACTGACTGGGCTGGCCCGGAGGCCATAGATGATAATACCGACAAGGGAACATTTATTCTATGTAGGGTACATCCAATTGTTTGTAGATACATTAATGCTAAGAGTGAACACTGACAGATGAAGATGGGCGATCAGAAACTGCCGTAATCGATCGGTAATAGCAATCGGGTAATCACGCATAAAATTCAATTGTGATGGCTGCTCCATCAACGATTAATAAATGAACCATAGGCTACAATTAGTTTGAAAATATTATATTTATTATTATTCAAGCGAGGATTTACAGCCCCAGCCGTATCTCGCTTTCTAAGCGCCACCTCTCTCTGTCTCGCCGGTTCCCATCGGAGAGCCACCGCAAAGACATTGTCTCCTGCACCCCATACAACCATATCACTTCCGGCCTACCCCTCCTTCTACCTCCACTGGGTTCCACTCCCATACCCTCTTTGGCCAACTACCATCCTCCATCCTTTGTAAATGGCCAAACCATTTTAACTGTGGGTATTGACAAAGAGATAGAAGGATCGCCCAAAAGCGGTGGAGATGGATTTCTGGAGGCGGAGCTGTGGTGTGTCGCAAATCGATCGAATTCCGAATTCCGAAATGAGGAGAAGAATCGGCGTTCAAGGTAATATCATGGAAATATTATATTTATATATATTTATGTTATTTTATTGCGTAAATTTAGTATACTAGTGTTTAAGTCCATGATATTTAAAAAGTATTTTTTTAAATAAATTTTTTAGGTAATTATAATTACAATAGGCCTCTTGTGTTTGTGTGTGAACCTGTTGTTTCTTAAGCTCCTGTTCAATTTCCTGTATGAATTTCCAGGTAAGCGTATGTTTTGTTCTTGACAAATTACTTACTACATATTTTTCTATTTGGCTGTTACCAGTGAAATCTTTTGTAAAATTATGTAATGAGTTCTAACGTCGCGAATCTTGTTTCGTATTCACCAAGGCGAGTTTTTCAAAAATATCTTTGGTTGGATGCATTTCAGCTAACTTAAATAAAATTATTTTGTAGTTTATTTTTATATTCACCATATTTATAGTCCAATAACTTTTATTCCTGGAGACTACAAATTCCGTTCAGTTTTACGTGGTTATGTCAGAATAAGTGGCTTTTTTTTTTTTTTTGTTTAACGTCCGACTGTTCTGCAATTACTGCTAATGCAGACGGTGAATGATGAAATGATTTTTTGTAACGTATGAAAAAATGCCGTGCCTGAATGGGATTCGAACCCATCAGTGGCTTAGATAAAAATTTGTTCGGGGGGAGGGTTGTCGGTTTTGACGTAATGTATTATTATTAATACCTCTATTTGCTCAAAGTGCTTAAAAATTAAAACTCATCTTTTTTCTAGGGAAATTTCAAGTTACGTATAATATCCACCTTTTTTCTTCTTCTTATAGGCTCAATTTTAGACCACATGAGGTGACTTTAGATGTTTCTGGGAGCTCTTTTTCCAGCTCATCTCACCATTCACTGTAGGTTTTTCTTTTTTCTTCTGTCCACCCGGTGTTCCGTTTTTACTATTTATGGAAGCCCTTAAAGTTCGTAATTAGTTGTTTGAATTTGGTTCCGTTAATTAAGTTTTCTCGTTTTTTTCAATATCCATTCTGACTTCTTTAAACCATTTATCCGACACCTTAGGTCTACTGTTTAGTGTCTTAAAAATTGTTTTGTGAACCGGTTGTCATCCATTCCCTGTCGGACCTTACCGACCATCCCTGGCAGAAGCGTTTGCCCGTTTTGATCGCTCCAAACTCTCTTCGGTGAAGGAGAACGAGCCCCCTCTACCCAGTATACAGTGGTGAGTATTTTTGATCTAAAAAGACGAACGCAGCCGAACCCAAACGACCTTAAAACTAGTGGTAATTTTACAATGATCTGAATAAATAACTAATATCAAAGAAGATCGTTAAGCGACGCTACTTTAAATTATTTCAGTAGTTATTTAATTTAACCTGGTAGATTTCCCTGATATTGGTAAATTTACTAATCTTTATATATTATTTTTAAATTTTAGGGGTCGTCTGGACACCCTGGACACCCCCCTTATCAATACCACTGGTCATAATAAAATATTGTTAAATATTGCTTTAAAATATTTTATTTATAATAAATAGCTGCTTAATAAGTACATTTATTCAATGTTTTATCAAATATGTATTTGCAGCGTTGGTGAATATTAGGGCATTGCCTTATGAGTAGAGATCCGACGATTACCAATTGAAAAGTACTGACTTAAATTTCCAGTTCTTTAACAGGTGTGTGAGAATTTAAATAGCAGTTATGAGAATTAAAAATTAAATCAGATGAAGACGGAATTTGAGTGTTCAGTTAAAGATTTACTATCCGTCACAAAGAGAGATGCACAAATCCTTCCGTTGTTTTTAAAATTGAATTACTCAGGTAGGGTACTTACTATCGGTTTTATAATCATAGACACCCGAGTTTGAACCCTTTCATCTCCAAAACGATGAGTCAAATTTCAACATACTTTACACCAAAATCTAGCTCATCTTATTCTGCGTTGACCAATAATAAAATTATATTTTTAATGTTGTTTGAAAATTGTCATATCGAGGTTAGAAGACAAAAAGACCCGGGTGTTTTGCTACCGCAAAGAATTTCATCCGTTTAGAGGCGTGTAACTCGAGAATTATTTGACCAAAAGGTTTGAAGTTTTAACACAAGATAGAGAATTATATTCCTACAGGGTGTACGAAATTTCAAATTCGTTCATTTCGTAAACTTTGATTTATTAACAATATTCTGAACCCTTGCTATCTCGGCAACCGCTCAACCATTCGGCACGAGCAAACTATCGTTTTACTCAGAGTAAAAAAAGTAGTACAACTGTATTAATAACATGAAATATTGATTAGCCAATGTAGTGGTAGAATGTTTTAAATTAAAAAAAATAGACTGGTCGATGCGGGGGGGGTGGATGCTACTATCCATGTTGCCAGGTTGACATCCTGTCGGACTGTCTACTTGAATTGACAGACTGAATTCTTTCATTTAAATCATTAACCATTGTTACAACTTCAAGAATTTGGGATACAAATTTAGGAATTAGAATATATGAAATATTATTAATGTTTTTTTGTAAATGAAATAAAGCTGATTTGATTTTTTTACATACTAATTTTTAATAGTTTTGTCTAAACCTCGTCTCCCCACTAAAAATTGATTTTTTTAATCACTTTTTTAAAGACGAAGCTAATTCAAAAATGCTGTTGTTTAGGTTATCAGCCGGAAGGCTGGTTTGAACCTGTAGAGGTTTTACTAAGTTAAAACAGGAGTGAGGTAGTTTACTATTGCCTGCGTCACTGAGTGGAAAAGTACGCTTATCAGTGTACCGGGCCCTCTGAAAAGCACATATTTTCCACTCTTCAAATGACACCTTCACTTCATTCACCACAGGGTCTGGCTGTATAATGAAATTCATTACTTTCAGAGGAGATAACTCTGATTAGTGTCTTTTGCACCTCTACCTCTTCTGTTCTTAAATGATTCAGTCATTTAATTGGCTGGCCATGTGATAAGAAACAGAACTATTTATTTTAGCCCTGCAACAAACAGATTGAGTGTAAATAATTTGACACTCCACCTGTCTGTTATGGGCATCAAAAATGTTAAGAGACACAATTAGTCCTTATGTAGGTAATACTTACTTGTTTTTTGTACAGATGTAGTGCGGCGCAAGTCCAAGAATTAGTAATTTTTGTGATTTTTCAATGAAATGACTGTGAAGTCTTTCTTAATTAAGGTTTAATTAATTTTAAAATTTTAAATGGAATAGAAACTAAACTTTTGAAGAATCCATTTGTTCCAATCCAAAATTTAAAAAAATTTAAATTATTAATCGTTACCGTAATGAGATAATTTAAACTAATTGGCTAGTACTTTATTTTCTTATATGCTTCATGAGATAGGTTTTAATTTTTTCAAGTGGCCTGAACATAATTAAACGAGGGAAATTACGTGTCTCCACTACGCTAAAACGATTTTTCAGTAAATTTCCAAATAGCGTTAAAAGTCCAAATGTAAACTTATTCGGTTGTGAAGTAACGTAGCTTTTATTGAAACGGGTAATTTTCTAGAACAAGATTTTTAAGTTATCTCGCATAATACTTTTAATAATAATTTTGTGTTTTGAAAAATTTAACGTAGTAATATATTTAACATAATGATCATTTTTAAGTTAGGAATGGCTTTACACAGTGTCTGCCATATTAAATAATTACAGTAAAACAATTAGTGAACTCTGAAAGAAACAAAAATGAAACTGGAAAAGGAGACCAGAACAGTTTAGCCTACAACAAAAAACACCTCTCTATCACACGAAACTGAGCGATTATAATATCGTCATCAAACCTGAAGTATTCTTTGAATGCGAAACCCTATTGAACAAAAAAGGTTTGTCAGAGGATCTACAAAAATTTTAAGGAAGAACTCTGAGGAATATAATCGGAATGAGAAGAAAAGTAGAGATGGAAATCAGCCAAGGAAATGTACACTATTAGGAGACTCTAAACTTCCACGAGGAAAATAAGATTTTGTTTTATGAATAAATTTCAAAAATGAATCACAGAGAGCTAATCAAAAGGGTTTTCAACTTCTTGAAAAACAAGAAAAACCAAAGCGCATGGTTAAAAAACATAAAAAAACCAAAAAGACTTGGCAGAGAAGTCTATAAGGTAAAATGAAACCTAAGATAGAAATACATTTAGAAGTAAAATAGTGAATAAAGGAATAATTTCTGATAAAAAAGACATCCAAAAATCTGGTCTGTAGAAAGAAAGAAGGCTCTGAATAAAAGATATCGCACTGGCAAATGATTAAAAAACGCCATAAGAAATGACATTGAAACGTAATTTGTAGTGGTAAATTTGGAAAAACCAAACAACTGTATATCCATTAAAATTCAAATTATAAGTTACTTTAGTAAGTAAGCTTAATATTATTACGTTTACCTAATACTTTAGTTTATATTGACCCACCGGGTTGGTCTACAGGTAAAGTCGTCGCCAGAATTAGCTGATTAACAGCTGATTTTCGAAGACGAAGGTTCCTGGTTCAAATCCTAGTAAAGGTAGTTAATTTTATACGTATTTGGATGCTAGACAGTTGTTACCGGTGTACTTCGATAGTTGGGGTTCAATTAACCATACTCTCTCAGGAATGGTCGGCCTGAGTCTGTACAAGACTACACCTCATTTACACGTCATACATATCATCCTCATCTCATTGGGTCATTGGGTTGCTTATTGTTCTGAATTGAACAGATTCCTACGTACACACATTAGGAATTAGAAAAAAAAGTTTATATTATTATTATTATTATTATTATTATTATTATAGTGGCCTTTCCACAAACTGTTCTACTAGGTGATTTATTGTAAAACAAAATGCAATTCTTTTGAACACATCTTCACCCTTAACTCTTCTACCCATAGCTCTCATAATACCATCCGTCCACTCCTTTCTTGGTCGTCCTCGGTTTCTCCAACTAGCTACAACCCACAGCCAAATCATTTGTGGCAACATATCTTCTTCCATTCTTCGCAAATAACCGTACCGGATAAAGTTTTTGTAATTTACAAAAACGACGATGTCTATTACCTTTTGGTAGCTGATTATTTGTTCTTTTTTTACGTTAGGACCACTAGGGATCACGATACAACTTCAAATCATTTCTCTCTGTTCTTCCTCCGTTCAGCCCAAATTGCCTTCATTCCCTCGCTGAATCTCTTCTTCCTCTCCTGAGACCATGCTGTTCCAGTCCTCGGAGGTCTGTGTTCACCCTGGAACTCTTTGATGCTTCGTATTTGGCTTCTGTATTTGTTTCTATCTAAGATGTCTCGTGTTGTAATGTGGTTTAGTTGTAGGTCTTTTGCTATTTCTCGGAACCATGCCTGTGTTGTTTTCCTGTTATGATTATTTGTTTATTATATTATTTATAAATAAAATAAAAAATCGCTTAGCACTTGTTGAAACAAATATCCCGAATCGGATTTGGTCAATTAAACTTGAATTATCGAATTCGGTCATTCTGAGAATGTAAAAAATGTTTAGACAATATACCTAAAACAGGTAGAAATATTTTATAGACCTGAATCTGAAAAATCTTAGAGTAGTAAATGAATAATAAAACAAACAGAATAATATTTGAATTTGATTTAATATTCATTATAATACAATATTTATGTACAAAAATACTGTTAATAATATCATAATTGTCATTATATTACAAACTATTATAAACAGGAATAATTAACATATTTCTGAATCTATTTATTCATTAAAAAAAATTAAAATATTGGAATTGAACAATTCGAATCGTTTACCACTTTTGTACACTATTCACAAAGTTTGCTTTTTAAAATTAATCGAAAATTGCACTTTCCCCAGAATTTTATAACAATTTAATTTGAACCTGTCATTTCAGAAATCCCATAAGTCAAAATTTTTCCTTTTTTACTTTAGTACTACTGAATGTAAACATATCATTCCTACAAAAATCACATAAGTCTAGCTTTCCTACACTACACTAACAAAAAGCTTATGTTAAAGGCTTCCTTCCAATAAACAAAACGAAAATGGATGATTTTTTGAAGCTCAAGCCCTACTTTCCAGTGGAAGAGGTCGAAAATCTTTCTAAAGTAGATAATTACTGTTGGTGACGAAGAAGAACGTAAATACGTATTTCGGAAAACCAATATTTTTCTTTTTAAAGTTAAGAATTTCAATTTTTGTTATTAAAAAAGGCTTCTTTACGTCAACAATATAAACTAGTAAAATAATAATTGAATAGGGCCTACTATTGTACAACACAATTTTTCTTTTGGTCTAACCAAGTATTTCACAGAGAAAAACCTAAGTTAGCAATTACTCAAATTTATATCAAAAACACCATAAGTAAAAATGTTTTTTCAACGATTGCCTTATCGTTAAAAAGGTAAAAGTACAACAGTTCTCTGAACAAATTATTTTTTACTTCCTCTTGTCTATACGAATATATATGAAGGAAAGTATTGTTTTATGTCAATTTTTCGAAATCGAGTTTTCACCGGATCTACACGTTTTCAGACTCCCTGAACCCCAAAAACATGTTTTTAGCGATTGGTCTGTGTGCGTGTGTGTGTGTGTGTGTGTGTGTGTGTGTGTGTGTGTGTGTGTGAACAAAATATCTCAAGAACTGAACATCGTACGAAGTTCAAGTCTCAAATATTGAGACTTGAACTGAAGTTAGATACTACTACCGAACCCGACACGAACATTTTCATCAAAATCGGTCAACCGGAAGTAGTAGTTTATTCGTGTAATTTTTCACTTTTTTACGATTTTCTAAAACAACGGCTCCTACGATTTTTTTAAAAATCGCCTCATTTACTACATTGTTTATGCTCTACAAGATAGGGTAGGCGCCATGTCTGCTGAAATTTTTGGGGAGGCTTTATTCTCGTAAAAAAATGTTTTTGTTTTAAGATTGCGGCTTTAATATGCATTTTAGCGCAAAAATGTACCTAGTAAACGTTGTAGAAAATTTAAAATCCTACAACTTTTATATCAAATATTTTTTGTATAACGCTTAGTTTAGCAGTAATTAGCGATTTTATGTTTTTTTTTTACGAAAACGTGTAAAAAAAATCGATTTTTTTAAAGATTTCAGCCTTAGTATGTATTTCACGACAAAAGTGTATAAAATCAAATTTATAGGAAATTAAAAGATCTACAACTTTCTTTAATCATTTTCTCTACAGAGCCTAGTTTAGCGTGAAAGAGTGATTTTCCGTATTTTTAAGCCAAACTGAGGTTGATTTTCATTTTGCGTCTTTCACTCATGACTAAAATTAGGTTATGTTTATTGAGGTTAGTTTTTCCGTTTATTTCTAATGTTTTATTACTAATGTTAGGCTATATTGGTCATTATTTGCATTGGCAAGAGAAAGTTGTGTGAGTGTTTCAAACCAGATTTTGTAATATTGTTTTTATATTGAAACATAGTAAATTAACAGTTTTAAATTTTTCGAAAAGTAACTTATGTGAGTTATAAGCTTTCTGAAATAACCGAATCATTTAACAACAATAACTTATAAACAAATATAAAAACAATGTATCAACAATTAATTAAAAAACCCATTTTTCTTTTAAGTTTAGCTATTGTTAACATTAGGATAGAAGGTGCGAGTAGATAGAACAAAAATCGGCAAATAAAAATATGTAGTCCAGCAATCTTATATCGGGGTGAACATGGAAAAATATTTTAAAAAATTATGTAAAATTTAACAAGATATGTAATTAAATTATAAAATACATTAATTAACAACTAGGTACTAGGATATAAATTTGTAATTCTGTACAATATGTTATACAGTGTAATATTATATACAAGTTGAGTTTATTCATGAATTTCATTGCTCTCTAAAAACTTAATATTATTTTTAATAGTTTTTAACGATTTCCAAATTTTATACACTATATTAAATTACCCAAACGTTACAAATAAATTTGTAATTTTCAGAAAGATAATTAGAATTAGTGATGGGCTTATTGTTTAGGTCATCAGCCGAAAGGCTGGTTTGAACCTCTAGAGGCTTTTGACTACTAAGTAAAACGAGGAGTGAGGTGGTTTACAATTGCCTTTCTCACTGAGAGGAAAGTATGCTTATCAGCATGCCAGGCCCTCTGTAAAGCACCTACTTTCTACCTTACAAATGACACTTTCACTTCATTCACCACAGGGTCTGGCTGTATAATGAAATTCATTACTCTCAGAGGAGATAACTTTGACTAGTGTCTTTTACACCTCTACCGCTTATGTTCTTAAATGCTTCAGTCATATAATTGGCTGACATGTGATAAGAAACAGAACTAATATTCGAATTATTTGTGTTTAGATCATTAACCAAAAGGCTGGTTTGAACCTTTAGAGGTTTTACTAAGTAAAAACGAGGGGTGAGGTGGGTTACTATTCCCTTCCTCAATGAGTTGAAAGTATATGCTTATCAGCTTGCCAGACGCTCCGAAAAGCACCCACTTTCCACCCAGCAAATACATCTTTACTTCATTCATCACAGTGCCTGGCTGTATACTGACGAAATTCATTATTCTCAGAGGATCTAACTCTGACTAGTGTCTTTTACACCTCTACCTATTCTGTTCTTAAATAGTTCAGACATATAATTGGCTGACTATGTGATAAGAAACAGAGCTATTTTTTGTAGCCCTGGAACTAAGAGATCGAGTGCAATTAATTTAACACTCCACCTGCCCGTTATGGGCATTCGAATTATTTATTCTCCTTTATTCGATTATCCGACTATTTTGAAGAATATTTTAATAAAGGTGAGCGAATAAACAATTTTTAATATGCAGTATACAGCCTCCGAATAATTCAGTTGTCGAATAAAGTAAAATAATCTCACTGTTAAAATTTTATCATCAAACAAATAATAATAAACAATATGATCGAGGCCTGTGAAATAAGAATAAATTAAAAATGTTTAATGTGCTAAAAAATCGTAATTTCATAGTTTGTTGTGTTTGCTTTAGTGGATGGACGCAAATCGCACTTTCTCAAGTATAGAGAGGATTAGTATGGGTGGGGTTTGGGTGTCAAAGAACAAAATACCCAGTGGAGGGTGGAATAAGTCACATAAAACTGAACTATGCCGACAGCGTACATTTGTACAGGGTGATAATAATACGAGTACACTAAATTTATTTAAATAACTTTGTATGTTCGGGGTACTGAATAGTAGTCTATAATGGTAGTCCCACGACTAATTAGAACTTCATTTTCAATTTTTGAGTTACTTGTGAGGAAACTCTGGTAGCTACTAAGTATTTAGCCAAGTTATAAAGACCAAAAATCGGCATTTTGTAATGAAAAATTAAATCATAATTACAATTTGAGGTCTTTATAAGAAAATGGATATTATTAATACTTTTAAGAATACAAAAGCTCTCTGGATTATTTATCGAACTTACTTATCCTGTATTCACATATTACCAATAAGTTCGATTAAATTAATCATAATTATGTAATAAGAAAGATGAGGAAGTTGCAAGAGGGGTATGAAAGATGGGGCCTCAGTATAAACGTAAACTATGCTGAATACCTTACTGTGGTGAGCCAGGAAATTATATTCAGCTGGGTACGGGTGTAGTGAAAAGCTGTGAAAGTTTTAAATACTGGAGTCATCTTTGATAGAAGTGGAACAAGTGCAGCGGAAGAAAACAGCAAGATTTTGCAAGGGCGAAGGATTATAGGGCAGTTAAATTCTGTCCTATGGGATGATAAAATATGAAAAAAGACAAAGATAAATATTTATCATGCTATCCTGGAAAGTGTGTGTAATGCTGCGGAAGTATGAGTATTGACAAAGAGACAGAAGGATCGCCTAAAAGTGGTGGAGATGGATTTCTGAAGGCGGAGCTGTAGCGTGTCGCAGATCGATCGATTTCCGAATTCTGAAATTAGGAGAAGAATTGGCGTTCAAGGAAATATCATGGATACCATATCTCGGAAGCAGTTAAATGGTTTGGCCATTCGCAGAGGATGGATGATGGAAGTTGGCCAAAGAGGGTATGGGAGTGGACGCCAACCGGTAGAAGAAGGAGGGGTTGGGCAGAAGTGACATGGTTGGATTGGGTGCAGGAGGCAATGTCTTTGCGGCGGCTCTCCGATGGGGACTAGCGATACTGAGAGAGGTGGTGCTTAGGAAGCGAGATACGGCTGGGGCTGTAAATTCTCGCATGAATATAATGTATATGTAATAAGAAAGGAAGTTTGCAAGAATTAATTAATTCTATTTGTAATTTAGTCTATGAAAAATTATTTCGGAAAATAATCTGAAGTACAATTTATTTCAGGTTAGGCTTATTTGTGTACTTTTCATTTGATAACATTTTCGAGGTCTTGTTACCAGTAGATTAGAAATGTAACGTTATATCAGGCATATTGTTTGTATTTCCAATTTCATTTATTTAAATCCAGTCGTTTCATAAAAATTGTTAACGTATTTATACTTTTATTTAACTGACACTTTTTTTGGTTTTAAGTTTATAATCGTATAAATTTTTAGATTATTAACGATTATTTTGTGTTTGTAGTATATTAAAGAGTGCAGTGATGACTGTTACACTTTAGATTGAAATCGAATCAGGAATCTTCAGTTTAAGAATCACTAAAATCTTTGCTAACATTTTACTAGTAAGACACCAAGACATTCCATTTGTATTTTAACACGATAATCTTAGTACATCGCAAGTTCCATCGAAATTGTGCCAAGAACTTTCCGTTAAATAAACAATTCGGTAAATTTTTTTAGTAACAATATAAAATTTTAATTTCATGGTGTACTTGTTCTACATGTATTTTTTTAATATCTGTGGTTTCTGAATAAGAATTTCCACAATAAGTAAATAATATGTAACGCGTGGGTAATAATGTTGTCTTAACCACTTAAAAAACTTATTTAATTTTAATAATTACAAAACTAATAACCACTAAATTGTTTCTTGCATTCGTGCTGAAAAGTTAAAAATGCACTAGTAAAAATAGTGTTCACAGCAGGATACTATTTTAAAACGATTCAATCACAACACTAGTCCTTTAAAAAATCAATAAAATCACAATTAAGTGGCCCTTAATCGACCACCTGGGCTTGAGTGCTACTGTTGGATGCTGGTCTCTCGGGTGGAGTAGAGCTACCAGATGTTGATGCTGCTGTGACGGTACTGGGGTTAGGATTGGACCACCAAGGGCACAAGTTGGTTCCCAGACCTCCCCTGGGGGGGAGGACCGGGAGCGGCCTTCAGATAACATGTTGTGAATACCTGTCCTCGGGTTTCATGCCGAGTAAGTAGGCGACGGGTCTTTTTACTGGATCGGGAGAGACGCTCGATGGCGGGTCTGGTGGGGTACAACTACAAGGTACAGGCCAAGTAGCTGCTGCGGCTGCCGCGTGAGAATACAAAGAACTACCATACAACGCTTGCAATGCTTCTTCAGCTTGAAGTTTATAGAGTGGATACGAAAATGGTGGGAAAAGAGCTCTTGAAAATTTCAGATCGTTTTCTGTTTGTAGCAAAGGAGGAGGTGGAGGTAATAAAGATCCAGCTAGTTGTCCGGGATCTAATGAAAAACCACTAAACTTAGGTTCCTTCCGCTGAACAAGAGTTTTTGGCTTTCTTCGTGGTCGATATTTGTAATCCGGATGCTCCTTCATATGCAACGCTCTGAAACAAAAATGGAAGAAAATCATAATTAATAGTTACACAGCTCAGTAACGTTATGTAAAATAACTATATAAAATTGTATAAAATACATTGGAGCGTCAGTTGTCCGAACTAACTGGGACCAGAGCGGTTTTGATAATCAAATAGTTTGAATAAGCAAACGCGCTAAATACCGTAATTTTATACACTGTACCGTACCAATGTAGTACAACCCAAACGGTAATAATGTAACCTAAATATTTAATATGTTAATAATGGCTACACAAACTTTAGTTTAAAAAAACACTCATTTATTTCATTTTTGCAAATATAGATTACTACTAAAGATTATAAAAACAAACGGAAAATACAGAAACTCACAACTAAATAAACTACGGTAAAATCCTTTATGAAATATTTTTTAACCCACTTGTATGCATAGGCCTACTATACAGTAATTTAAAAAATAATCTTGAATTTTTTTTTAAACTAAGATTGAACTTTTTTTGTAGCAGCAACATCTCTCTTTTTTTATTAACAATGCTTCAGGAGAACTAAATTGAGGCTGTTGTTCGCACCACATTCCAGTTTCTAGGGCAGAAAAGGCCTCTGCCTGGGTTGGTCCTTATTTTCCTCGTCGTCTTCTTCTTCTTTATTATTTGAAGGACATCGATCTTCTTGTTGAATTGATGAAATAATTTCTTCATCAGATAAAATTTGATAACTTGGGTCATCAGGATTGGTGTTCAGCTATTCTTAAATATCATTTTAGTTGCACTCCATAAATTTTTCATCGTATATATATTCGTATTTTGTGTAACACCTGTAATTTCTGATTACAGATTGTTACATGTTTTAGGGTTTTGTCGGCGTAATTTGTTGTGTTGGTTTCCTTTAACAGTTTTGCTGGTGATGTAGAACTGCTTGCCGTCCGGTGGCGCGCTCTTCGTTTCTGCTACGAACTGCTTCTGCCCCTCGTGACAGGCTGTCTCCATGGTTTGTCTGGCTGCACTCTCTGACGTTGCTTCCCCGAGATATATGATACTGTGACCCTTAGTTGAATTTTCTTAACTTTTTCCTGTTACTGGAAGAGACGAGTTATAGTAGTGAAAGTGAAAGGTCGGTGTTGCCTGCGTTGCGATGCCGTACCTAATTTATAATTTATACTTTTGGTGAAAAGTTTTTTTATATTTGTAAATGTTTTTTTTATCTAAAGATGGTTTGTACTGACAGTTTAATTTTGTTAAACTTGACTTTGTTATTATGTATAGTCTGCTGTTTCTCTACGCCGTTTTTCTGTATTAATCATACAGTTTTCCGTGTTCTGAACTTTGAAAATGTGAATTGATTATGTCGCCCAAATTAAAGTTTGAACTACGTTTGTACTCATTAAAACTTTTAGTGCTGATTTGGAGTACAGGGTTCGGGATAATATGTCCTGACGACCTTACAACAAGAATATCCGAGTCTCATTGTATGCCACCTCGAGATTTAAATTGTTAATTGGATTTGTGAGTTTTTTTAACAGCATAAGCATTATGGACACAAGGTATGTGAACATCCAATTTTATTTTATGAAGTCCTCTGTTTAAGCCGAGTGTGATTCAGTGAAATCGACCAAATTTTTTTTATGGAAAGATTCAGCACAGTTGTAACTATTATAAAATTTGCTTGTATGGAACAGGAAAATCCTTGTCTGGACATTAATTATTTTCTTTAATTTTTCATGTCAATTCCTAATTAGAAACCGACTAATTATAATAAAATTTAAATATTTTGTTTAGCACAACACAATGTAACATCAAATTAATACCTTTTAAAGAAATTTAAACAACTAGCTAAGATCTAGTTTTTCTAAAAATTTATATGTAAATTTAAGTAAACTTGTTTTTTTTTACTTTTTTCAACAACTTCATAATTGAGTTAATACCTAAAATTTTTATTTATATTCATGTGGTTATTTTTGGAAATTATACTTAAAAGTGGCTAAGCCACCGGTAAACCTAATTAAATATATATATATAAATGTATCTATATGTTGGCCAACAATAATTTATGATCATTAAGCTGTATAAACGCTATATTGTAACACATTGTTAATTTGTTGATTTTGAATTAGCCTTTCGGCAAATACTTATTCATTGTGATTAATTGCTGTGCACCTTATTATAGAATTGTTCATCCTGTGCTAGATGAACTATATTTGGTAATTATTATAATTTAATGCAAGTCTTTTCGTATATTAATTAAATTTGTGTACAACCTACTAAATGATTTTTATTTTTCACTTATGCAACGATCCTTCTGTTTTGTTTTGTGCTTCTTGATGTTTTTTTTATTTGTTAACACCCTGTCCAACCTGTCGCATTATATTTTTGCAGTGTGTGTTATCGGCGGCGATAGGGGTGATTACAAATTGGTAGCAGAGCGTGGTTTATTTGGACCATTTGGTTGGTGCAGTGGTCCAAATTGCTGTCCTGTTGGTGACAGTCTTGGGTTTGTGTTGTCTGGCGTCTGACCTTTGATGTTTTTTTTTTGGTGTGTTGTGCCCTTAACATCACGGTCAATGTTTTCAGGCATGTTTGTGCCTATGAGACCTCCGCGGTGGTGCAGTGGTCTTGTTTGTTGTTTTTTTTTTGGTTGCCTGTCACTGTGTGTGACGTTGTGTGTGTATGCGTTTGGTACACACACGTTTGTTAATTATTTTTAAAAATAAACTCTTGTTAATCGTTGCATAGTGAAGTAATATCAAAGATAAATATTGTAATATATTTAACATTTTTAGCTCTTGGGATGCTAAAAATTTTTTTTGTTTTCTTTGCTTGTCAGTATTTTTATTTTTATAAACTTTGAGAGTGTTGTCAGGCGGTCATGGGGTCAGCTGTTGCAATTGTCTGTTTTGTGTAGGTCATCCTGTTTGGAATTATGTAGGGGTACTTGTGTTGATATTTCTCGGTGTCGAAAGTGATATCAAGATGGGTTTGCCCAGAATTCGATACCGGCCGCTGACGGTCATCATGTTCTACTTTAGCATGTTGTAAAGTTGTTGACCTCGTTTTTTTTTAATGTTGTAGATCATATGGGAAGTTGTTGTCCCTTTGTTTTTTTTGACGTTCTTGTTTGTGCCTTTTGATACTGTCACTGACTGTGTGTGTGTGTGTGTGTGTGTGTGTGTGTGTGTGTGTGTGTGTGTGTACGTGTGCAGTAATCACTTGGTTTTTCTTTAATCTTTTGCTTGCGTTGTGTTATTGCATGCTAACTGTTGGTTTAAATTGTTTTTGTAAATGTTGTTTTGTTGTCGCTAAATTTTTTTACAGTGTTGCTGATTTTTATAGGTCGCCGATCTTTAAATTTTTTTTTGACAACGAATTAACTTAAATTGGTGTAATATTTGAAATTTTTTTTGACTTGTTTTTTTTAATACCTGCTGTTTTGTGTGACATATGCGTTTATTTCAGGTGTTACGACGATGTTGTTTTTTTTCTGCTTTGGTTGAGCAAGCACCAAGTCTGTGTGGTAGATTGGTGTCGTTGTTTGATGTCGTGTCAGTTTGTTGGTGGTTGTGTTTTCATTCTGTCTTGGTTTTGTGATGCTTCGCTTTCTGTATTTTCTTTCAGCTTTCTGTTAGTTGCCTTTGGTCGTGGTCCGGTGGCTTAGTTGGTGTTGTCGCCATGCGCGAGTTTGTTGTTTTTTTTCCCTGTTTGTCGGTGACCTCTGTGGTCGACCAACAACTCCCCTTGTTTGTCCTCGTGACTCCCTCCCACCTCCCCTTCGATGAGTCTTTATGACTTCCCACCCTTTTCCCCTTTTATCCCTCTACGTCCACCTGGTACCTTCTCTGTTTGTTGGCCTAGTTGTTTTGGTTTGGTTTTTCTTGGCTGCAGTTAGCTGTTTTTTTCCTTTCAGGCGTTGCACGAGCCACCTCTTCTGTTTTGCATCGCCACTCCTGGTATGGCGGTTGTGCCGTGTTGTGGTCGATGGTTTGTTTGTGTCGTGGTGAAAGTTGTTTGGTGATCACCCTTTTATTTTCCCGGCTTTTCTTTTCCCCTTCGCCCCTTTTCCCGAAACTTTACCCTCCCCTTACCCCTTTTCCCTTGAAATTGTTGCCCCTTGTGGGTGTTTGTTGTTCCCTTAGGTTGTCCGTGTTCCCGACACCTAATCCCCTTGTTTACCCTTTACCCTTTGATATTTTTTTTTGTTTGGACGAGTTAGGGAGGCGTCCTTAACTTCTCCCGTTGTTGTTGGTCTGTTGCCTTGTGCATCCAACGTTCGGGTGTTTCGAGGTTTGTCCTCGGACCCTGCTACGCTTCGGCGTTTCTGTGCTTTGTGCGTGTGTAGTCTTTGACTAATTTTGTTTTTTTTTGGTTTCGGGGCTCTTTCGGCTTTGTCTTTGCTGTTGTGTGATATCCGGGGTTGTTGTATGGGCGGCAACTTCCGGTATCATCGTTGCGTTGTGGAGAGGTGTACTTGAGGCGCTTTCCTTTGTTGGGCGGTGTCCTTGAGTACTGCTTCTCGGAGAGGAGTGTCGCGGTGCCTCCCCTTAGTTGGGTGGGTGCCTCCGATGCTGCTTCTCGGAGGGAGGTTTCGGAGTGTCTTCCCTTTGTTGGGCGGGCATTTCCGATTCCTGCTCTCGAGGGTCGTCCGTGCTTCCGGGTCTCCATGCTTCTTTCCTTAACTGGGCGGATAGTAGTGGAGAAACGGTGGTTCTGGCGCACTCAAAATTTTTTTTCTGGTTTTGTCAAAAGTCATTAAATCTCTGTTTTGGTAATTATTGTCTCTGAATTGCACGTCATCGTCACTGTTCCCCTTGGCTTGGCCAAACAAAGCCTGTTCTTGGTTTTGTTTGTCCTTGGCGGGGGGAGTCTGTAACACCTGTAATTTCTGATTACAGATTGTTACATGTTTTAGGGTTTTGTCGGCGTAATTTGTTGTGTTGGTTTCCTTTAACAGTTTTGCTGGTGATGTAGAACTGCTTGCCGTCCGGTGGCGCGCTCTTCGTTTCTGCTACGAACTGCTTCTGCCCCTCGTGACAGGCTGTCTCCATGGTTTGTCTGGCTGCACTCTCTGACGTTGCTTCCCCGAGATATATGATACTGTGACCCTTAGTTGAATTTTCTTAACTTTTTCCTGTTACTGGAAGAGACGAGTTATAGTAGTGAAAGTGAAAGGTCGGTGTTGCCTGCGTTGCGATGCCGTACCTAATTTATAATTTATACTTTTGGTGAAAAGTTTTTTTATATTTGTAAATGTTTTTTTTATCTAAAGATGGTTTGTACTGACAGTTTAATTTTGTTAAACTTGACTTTGTTATTATGTATAGTCTGCTGTTTCTCTACGCCGTTTTTCTGTATTAATCATACAGTTTTCCGTGTTCTGAACTTTGAAAATGTGAATTGATTATGTCGCCCAAATTAAAGTTTGAACTACGTTTGTACTCATTAAAACTTTTAGTGCTGATTTGGAGTACAGGGTTCGGGATAATATGTCCTGACGACCTTACAACAAGAATATCCGAGTCTCATTGTATGCCACCTCGAGATTTAAATTGTTAATTGGATTTGTGAGTTTTTTTAACAGCATAAGCATTATGGACACAAGGTATGTGAACATCCAATTTTATTTTATGAAGTCCTCTGTTTAAGCCGAGTGTGATTCAGTGAAATCGACCAAATTTTTTTTATGGAAAGATTCAGCACAGTTGTAACTATTATAAAATTTGCTTGTATGGAACAGGAAAATCCTTGTCTGGACATTAATTATTTTCTTTAATTTTTCATGTCAATTCCTAATTAGAAACCGACTAATTATAATAAAATTTAAATATTTTGTTTAGCACAACACAATGTAACATCAAATTAATACCTTTTAAAGAAATTTAAACAACTAGCTAAGATCTAGTTTTTCTAAAAATTTATATGTAAATTTAAGTAAACTTGTTTTTTTTTACTTTTTTCAACAACTTCATAATTGAGTTAATACCTAAAATTTTTATTTATATTCATGTGGTTATTTTTGGAAATTATACTTAAAAGTGGCTAAGCCACCGGTAAACCTAATTAAATATATATATATAAATGTATCTATATGTTGGCCAACAATAATTTATGATCATTAAGCTGTATAAACGCTATATTGTAACACATTGTTAATTTGTTGATTTTGAATTAGCCTTTCGGCAAATACTTATTCATTGTGATTAATTGCTGTGCACCTTATTATAGAATTGTTCATCCTGTGCTAGATGAACTATATTTGGTAATTATTATAATTTAATGCAAGTCTTTTCGTATATTAATTAAATTTGTGTACAACCTACTAAATGATTTTTATTTTTCACTTATGCAACGATCCTTCTGTTTTGTTTTGTGCTTCTTGATGTTTTTTTTATTTGTTAACACCCTGTCCAACCTGTCGCATTATATTTTTGCCGTGTGTGTTATCGGCGGCGATAGGGGTGATTACATTTGGTAGGAAATATGTATTTCTATCTATCGATGGTGGTTCGGATAATTGATGGATCGGATGAGTGACGTTCGGATAATCGACGCCCCTGAGTACCTATAGGCCCTATATTTAAAACGCAAAATCACTTCCAATGTATTTTAAATTGAAATTCTATTAACTCCTAAATACAGAATTCTACCGAACGGATTTTTATAATTTTTAAATGGTTTTAAAGAGTATCTTTCCTGATTTGCCTTTAAGTTCTAAACTTGAAATTCATGCTAATATGAGTTCATTTTACAAAATGAAAAGAGTAAATTTCATTTGTAACGTAACGGTAATGCAGCGTAATGTAATGCAGTTCTCCCACATTTACTCCCTCCATAGCCATATTCCATAAGAATACAGGATATGCTTATGGAATACTACTGTGCTTTGGTCGTTACTTACCGTTCTTCTAAGAACTGTTAAGTTTGTTGTTAACTTAAATCACTTATTTAATGGGTTGGGTTTGAAACCCAACAGTATTGTGCGAATGTTTTCGCATGGGTCCACTATGCTAGTAGATTATTAAAATTTAAAAAATATATAAAAAATAGAGGTGTAATAGTCTATTAGCTGGTATTTCATCACGTAAAATTTTCAAGTGAAATTACGAGGGATTGTGTTCGACAAAGCGTAATAAAACAATTTTTAACAAATACTACAAAAATTGTAGAATTTTACGTTGATCATAGTAGGTACGTCATTCTGAAAGAAAAATCCATTAAACGCATTCATCTTTACGAAAACCATCTCGTTTAAGTGATGACTTTCTTAAAAGACCGATGGTCTTTAAAAAAAATGAAAAAATGGATTTAAATGATGAAGATTGTGTTAACCAGGTCTTCGATCTCCGTTCGCCTCTCTGGTATTTTCTTATAATAGACGATGTTAATTAGTTACTCTACTAATAAATTTACACCTTTATTATAACTTAATTACTTGGATAATCGCCTATGAAAATGAAAACACTTTAAAAAATCTGGTGTGAAACACTCACCCGACTTTTTCTTATAAATGAAAATAATGAACAATATAACGTAGGCCTAATACTAGTAATAAAACATTAGATATTAACAAAAAAATTAATCTCAAAAAACATAAACTAATTTTAATCATGAGTGAATGATGAAAAATGAAAATCAACCTGTTTGGCTTAATAATACGAAAAATCACACTTTGACGCTAACTAGACTCTGTAGAGAAATGTGCTTCGAATAAAAGTTGTAGATCTTTTTATTTTCTATAAATTTTATTATACACTTTTGTCGTAAAATGCGTACTAAGGTTGAAATCTTAAAAAATAACATTTTTTTACAGATTTTCATGAAAAAAAAATTACTAATTACAGCAAACTAAGTGTTACACAAAGAAATTTTAGACATAAAAGTTGTAGGTTTTTAAATTGCCAACAACTTTAATTATATATAGTTTTGCGCTAAAATGCATATTCAGGCCGCAATCTTAAAAAAAAAACCATTTTTTTCTACTGGAGCACAGCCTCCCCAAGAATTTTAGCAGACACGCCGCTTACCCTACCTTGTAGAGAATAAAAAATATAGTAAATGTGGTGATTTAAAAAAATCGTAAGAGCCGTTTTTGAGAAAATCGCAAAAAGTGAAAAATTACACAACTAAACAACTACTTCCGGTTAAATGATTTTGATGAAAATGTTTGTGTCGGGTCCTATAACGGTACCTAACTTAAGTTTTAAGTTTCAACTTTTTACAATGTTTCGTTCTTGAGATATTTTGTTCACACACAGACAGACAGACAGACAGACAGATAGACAGACAGAAAGAAACACACACACACACACACACACACACTCACACACACACACACACACACACACACACACACACACACACACACACACACACACACACGCACACACGCACACACACGCACACACACGCACGCACGCACGCACACGCACGCACACACACACACACACACACACACACACACGAACGCACACACACACGCACGCACGCACGCACACACACACACACATATAACAAGCGCTAAAAACATGTTTTTTGGGTTCAGGGGATCTAAAAACGTGTAGATCCGGTGAAAACTCGATTTCGAAAAATTGACATGAATACAATACTTTCCTTCCTAAAGATTTATCTAGACAAGAGAAAGTAAAAAATTGCAGACCAAACCACAAAACCCAACAGGATTCAAACCACTAACCTTATACAGTTGTAACATTTTCTTTCCAGAAAATAAATGCTATTTAATTAAAACTGATATTTTATTTCATTAATAAATTCAAATGAATTTATGGAAAGAATCTAAAAATTATCTAAATCGAATCATTTGTAGTAGTTATTTACTGTAGTAGTAGTAGTAATAGTAGTTATATTTTAAATTACATTATGAGATATCTTTTGTCTTTATCGTTACAAGTAATTGTTTTGATAACACAATACTTTTAAAATTCAAATAACAATATTTGTTTATTTAACTGGTTTTTTTATTGTCAGTAAAACAATAATTACACGGTTTGCTGGTTATAATTGGACTGTTTTTACATCAGATGTTTATTTAAAATTGAATAGAATTTAATACAAAAATAACATGTTTTTATAATTATGTTTAAGGGATTATTCAGTATAATATTTTTGTTGTGAGATTGAGAAAGGACTATTATTTAAAATATATATAAAAAGAGAAAGAGTCGGTTGGAGATATTGAATAACAGAATGTTGTATTAGGTTGTAGAAGGGTGAACACAAGGAGGGGGTGAAGAAGAAAGGCGTGACAACAACCGTGGTGTTTTATTGTTGGGGCTGATTAGAGAGCATTGTTGAGCCGTGTTGATTGCATTATTGTCAGGAAGCAAGAAGTTCCATGCTTTGCCTGCCTCTCTTCTATGATTTTTTTTGTTCTCGCCTCAAAGCGGTGGACGTGCTTCTATTGTTTTAAAACCAGATTCGTAGTGAAAAGATACATGACTGGAGGACGGGTATAATAATATGAACACGATATGAAAAGTGTATGCATATATATTCGTGATTTTGCTTGTCCGTTCTCCCTCATATTCTCACACATCCGTTAAGAGGATTGTTACTTAATGCTTATACTCATAAAATCCTCTTCCGAAATTCACACTTCACAATTAACCCAATTCACACAAATAACGGACTCTGTGTACATTCATACGTACGAGTTGCTATATTATTCAAACTTGTACCATACCATACAAATAAATACATTTATAAATCTCCTCTTTTGAATCCTCTGCCTTTTCAATGCTCACCGTTAGAATAGAATTGTTAAAAATAAATCGTATTTACTCTTGTTATTTTTTAAACTTTTATACAAACAACGTAACAATTAATTAAATTAAAATTTCAAAAATTCAATTAATTGACTCATATTATTTAAACGAAGAACTCCAATTCTGAAGAAGTAATTATTAATAGAGGAGTAACCAAAGGGTGTGGTCTATCACCCACGTTGCCTAAAATCGGTTTGCGCGCATTTGGCGAACTAAAGTGTTTATATGTTTGTCTAAACTTCAGTGAAATTTCTGATAGAAAATTTTGTGGTGTCGTGTGCGCATGGTACTTTTAGGTCGTTATGAAGAATTTTAATTTTTACGTGCTCATATTAACACATTTAGTTCTAGAGACTCGCCTAGCGGGTCATGGGTAGGAGTTACCGCCAGGCTGCCGTCTCACCGAGCGGGTTCTGTTTTGTTATCATTTTAAGTTATTTCGGAGGGACACCGCCTGTTGGATATTAGTTTGTTGCTATTATATAGCCCTCAGAAAGGAGTTTTCTTTGTGACCGTGCAGTTTGTTTTTTAATTTTCGTCATACGATCTTCTACCCCCGTATAGTACACTCGTTCAGTATTTTTAACGGATTTTTAACAGTAAACTTTTATATTTACTTTAAAAGTATATTTTTTGTAGTTTAAAATTGTATAAGAAATTACGCGTAAATCGTAACGGTAAATCGAAAAATTCAAACAAGAAATACATTTATTATAACAGGCAAAAATAAACCTAAAAAGAACACCGAATTGTTTACTTTAATGTTATTAGCAAACATAAATCCATGTATGGGCTGCAAATAAAATAAATCTATAAAAACGTTAGTAACGAAAGTTGTAGGCCCTTCATAAAGCAAACGGAGAACACGCTGCATGAGTAATCAGCCCGATGGGAGAGATAGCTCATAATTGCTCAGCATTGAATGTGTTAAGGTAAATTCCTTAAGTCAATATTTTTACCAAATTAAAAACTTAACAATGCAGTGATTCTTAAGTATTTTAATATTTAAATTTCTGGAATGGTAAAAAGGAAGCGTAAGGAAAAAAGCAAAGACCTTACACAATAGCTTTTTCTTTTCGTTTCGTTTGTAAGAAGGTGTCGTAAGTAAAAAGGAAGAGGTCTATAAAGTAAGTTATAAAAGGGATACATAAAAAGGTACAGTTTTTTCGAAGAATAGTTGTTGATAAAAAAGTTGGAATAAAGATACTGGGTGTTAGTTTTGGTTGAGATGAAGGGAAGGTAGCGAGCGAGCGTTGTAGGGCTTTAGGAAGAGGTTGAATTTGGCCAGTATGAGTTATCATCACAGGAGTCCGTTGTATAACCCCACACCCACTTCCTATAGAGACTTTCCTTATCTGGCATTTGTGTTGGTGTAAATATTGAAGTATGTATAAGTGTAGCGCATTGTGTTTGAATAGATAAATAGTTGTATGAGGGTCGTGCGGTGAATGGGTATATTGATTGGACTGAATGCTATCTGGCCTTTGTTAAGGCACCAAACAGCTAAATGCCGTATCGTGCCTTCTCGCTCGCACTTCATTCATTCCCTTATTTTCTCTTTATCAATCTTCAATAGCCGTTATAATACTATTCATACATTGTAAATATACAATATTTAATATTGAACTAAATCCTAATAATGTTATCTCTGGACCGAGTAAGTACATACTATGAAACACCTGGATAATTGTCTACATATCTGACGGACTTCTGTTGATTCAAATTAGTTAATATAATACAGAATTATCTTAGATATGCTTTTTCTCGGAAAGAAAACGAACAAAAGATCTATTGTAGTCTAGTCTAAAACTAAAAAATAAAACGTGATACTTTTCAAATAATTCATAAGTAGCGTACAACAAAAGTTATAATATTGGATTTAAGATTCTGTTTCTTATCACATGGTTGGCCAATTAGTACACGACTGAAGCATTAAAGAACACAAGAGGTAGAGGTATAAAATACACTAGTCAGAGTTATCTCTTCATAGAGTAATTAATTTCATCATTATACTCCTAGGCGACTGAAAAGAACTAAGCCTGTAGATTTAGTGTGTTAAAGAAAAGGTTACTAAAAAAAAGAAAAAGTAATAGTTAGGCGACTGAAAAGAACCAAGCTGGTAGATTTAGCGAGTTAAGAAAAGACTCATAAAAGTACTGATAAACTATAAATACGAGTAAATTACATTTTAGTCATGTATATAGTATAAATTACTGAAACTAATGGTTAGGCTACTTTTAAGTCATATAGTTACACGTATATTTACCCAAGTTAGCAAATTAACAATAGGTTTAAGTTAGAGATTTAAGAAATAAATATGTTTATAGAACACTGTATAAGTGACATTAGAAAATAAGTGCTAGCACCAGTGGGTGACTGCATAATTATATACATGGGGGGGGGGTATATTATAGCTAAAGAAAAACTGTTCGTTAGTTTTAAGTAACTAGTTGCAGTGAATAAAAAAAAAAATACTCCCAAACCCTGTTGTGAATGAAGTAAAGGTGTCATTTGCAAGGTGGAAGTAGATGCTTTTCAGAGGGCATGCTGATAAGCATAGTTCTAACACAGTAAAGAAGACGATGGTAAACCATCTTACGCTTCGTTTTACTTAGTAAAGCCTAAAGAGGCTCAAACTATTTTTCGGCTGATGATCTAAACAACAATTGGATCTAAGAAAAAAATTGAATACTTAAGTTAAATAGATATTACATAACTATATTATCGAAATTTTTTAGTGCAATAATATTCGTACTATTTTCGTTCAACCCCAGTATAATTGAAATAGTTAACATTGTATATTGAATATAGGCTAATATCTGGTTTGAAATGATAAATTTTCGTACTTATTCTATTTTTCAGGCCTTTGTTTAATTTAATAATTTATTACTGTACAGACATAGGCCTATATTCATTCACTTAAAATAACATAAGCTAACTGATCGTAAGGGAATACAGCGGGTAAAGGAAGGTTATCTTTTTAAGAAATGGTGTAAAAATTTTCCCAGAACTCTACTTTTCATTAAACCCGGGACCTTCAGATTAGCCTTCGAGTACGGAATGCGTGAGCCATCCAAGTTTTGTCCTAAAAATCAATATTTTTTTACAAACTACATAGACAAATTAATTATTCACCTGGACACGTTTTTAAATCAAATTTTATTAATTCTACTTCTTGTTAAAAAAATAATAAGTACTACCACAACTATTTTCTAATACAACAATCTTTGTAGAATTTGAGAGTCTTTTATTGACTTCGACGTACCCTACTAGTCCTGACCGAGTCTTGGCTTGTGAAAATCAAAAACAGTAGAACTAAACATGAATTAACAATTAACTAACATAATTAAAGTAACTTATATAATACCTGGTTTAATATTACACCATGAGTTGCTTCGGGAAGGGAGAGTTGTGTAAGAAGGAAACCATTGAGTACTTAAATGGAAACAATTGGTTAACTCTGGTAAAATGCGCTGGGTTTTGGGTCCTGTGGTATTGTACCGTTAATAAAGTAAATGGAGTAACGAAGGATTTTTCAAAGTTATTTCTATTGGACTTGTTTGTTTCCTTGTGTAATTAAACTTTTTGTACATTGTTTTAAGCAGATTTGTGCGTGTAGATGTTCTGTTTTTTTTCTTTCTTTTTATATTAGGCCTACAATGGTAAAGGGGTCTACCAACTAGACAGACGACCAGGTAGGTCATGCTGTAAGTGTTTTATGTATAGGTAATAAGGAACACAACAAAGTGAATTAGTATATTATATTTCTTAGTTTATTTAATTTATGGTTTGGTTTGGTTTGCCATATTCTATATGTGCTATTTTGTATTTTTTTCTTTTCTCTAGTTTGTAAACTTCAATGGTAAATAAAAACACTATTATTATTATTATTATTATTATTATTATTATTAATGTTAAACCATAAAAATGGAATAAAATGTGAGAAACATTTACAATTTTTAATTTTTACTGCACAGTGTAATGTAATTAGAACCCTTATTAAACATCGCCAAAGAAAAGTATAGTCTAATAGTTTTTCTGATTTCGGGGTTCCGTTCATTAGAAAAACGGAAAACAAATTAATAAAAATATTCAGTAGATTTTTCATAATTCTTTGTTCAAAATCATAAGTTCAGTACAATTTTCACCTTCAGAGCGCGGTTGTAGTTTGCTAGACTGGAACACGGAAGATCCCGGGTTTAATTTTCAGCTAAGGCCAGGGGAATTAAAACGCGTTAAACTCACTAATTTTGTTGTGTATAACCGACTAATATCAGAAAATTGAATTGGTCATTTCAGAAAGCCCATAAGTCAAAATTTTACATTTTTTTTCTATAGTACCTATATATTTTTGGACTAACTGAACAGCTTCCCTACAAAAATCACATAAGTTTGACTTTCCCTAAGTAATACAACACTAAGAAAAGGCTTACCTTTAAGGATGTAAAATGCTTCCTTCTAATTAAATAAAATGAAATTTGATGATCTTTTGAAGCTTGAGCTCTACTTTCTAGTTGAAGAGGCTACACAAAATTTCTATGCAAAAATCTTCTTAATAAGGGAGTTTGTGACGATGACGAAGAAAGTGAAAAGTCCAGGAAACCAACATTTTTTTCTTAAAGTTGAGAATTTCAGTTTGTATTATTGCAAAATGATATGTCAGTCACTAATGTAAACAAGTGAAATAATTAGTAAATGAATACTAACTGCTGCTCAACACAATTTTCTTCTGGTCTAACAATGTTTTTACAGAAAACGACGTAAGTTGGCATTTTACTCTATTTTTATTTCAGAATAGCTTTAGTTTAAAAATATAAGTGTTCTTATATTTTGTACTAAAGGGGACAATCCTCATAAAAATTTATATAATATATAGTCTACACATATATTTTATTATTTATTTATTCAACTGCAAGGTCATTAGCGACGACGTTGGGGTGTAACTGTGCATAAAGAGGATGAAATGATTTTTTGTAACGTATGAAAATATGCCAAGTGGTATTCGAACCCAGGACCACATGATGAGAGGCGAGCACGTTACCAACTACGCCAATGCATCATTTTTTAATGTTGTATTTTATTGAAACGAAGTAAATTACCAGTTTTTTAATTTATCCGAAAGTTAGTTTTTTTGACTTATAGGCTTTCTGAAATGACCGATTCATATTAAATCAGACAATTTGCGTCCTTAAGTAAACTAAATTAAAGAAAGTGCAGTAAAACTGTACGCATAAAACATAAAACGCTAAGTTTACTTCGTTTTAGATTTGAAAAAAATTGATAATTTATGAACTACGTAGGCTTGATATCATTAGAATCTCGCCTGAATATATTTTGCAAGTTATATAAATATTTTTAGCTAAAAAATAAATATCGTTTTATAAAAAAAAATAAAACCACAATTTCGTAAGTATCATTCAAAAAATATTTGAGTAAAGACCAGGGCTTATCAGTATACCCATAAATAAACCAGCATAGTGTTTGATAATTTAACGAATAAAACGCAACCACCATCAGCGATCCCAATGTAAGCTAATAATGTGAACGAATGCTTCAGTCATGACACACCTAACGTGCGCAATTTCCTGACATTTTTCATCTGTAAAAATAGTGTTCTACTATATCCGGTAGTTTGAAGGTTTTTCCTGCCGCTTGTATTATAGAAGGCCAATTTGTAAAAAAATACTAACAAAAAGAAAATTAGCATTTAATTTCACTTTTATTATTAACCTTGTTTTAATTATATATAATTTACTTGTGTCTTCAGGTAATAAAAAATGATAGTCAGATTACTTTTAATATCTTTTCATGATGAAAAGCTGTAAAGATTTTCAAAGAAATTTACCTACCAGAGCTCCGTCGGTATAGGTACGTAAACGTATATAACACAGCATATCTCATTCAAATTATTTCTATTCCTATTTCAATATTTAAAAAAATAATTTAGGAGCATAACTACCCAAAGATAAACACCAAATATATTACTCTAAATTGCCTAACACATTAATAAAAAAGTTAGTACAATAAAGTAAACAATTACGAAACTGAATTAGATATTAATGTGTTAATTAACTCGGTAATTAGGATCTTGTCCGCTCCTAAATATCCTTTCCAGAAGATTAATCTCTTTGGAAGTTTTGATTCATGTTTACGGTGGAAATGGGAAATGAATGATTGAGCTAAAACAGTTGACTTCGGTAGGCAATAGAGTACTACAAAATTCTAATTCTATGTCCTTTGTATCATATACTAATTGGGAATATTTTTATACTTTCTTTTGCTCTGTAGGAAATTAGGTATGTTTCGAAATAAAAGTTTTCATCGGAGGTACACGCTTTCAAGGTCCCCGCCCTGAACCTAAATACATTTGTTTGTTAGGTTGGGCTGTGTGTGAACAAAATATCTCAAGAACGGAATATTGTACGAAGTTGAAACATAAAGCTTAGGTACCATTAGGGGACCCGACATGAAAATTTTCATCACAATCTATCAACCGGAAGTAGTAGTTTATTCGTGCATTTTTTGCGATTTTCTTAAAAACGGCTCATACGATTTTCTTTAATATCTTATGTACTACATTTACTTCATCATGATCTTATCATCGTCATCATCTCCAGCTTCAACAACTTCCTGTTTGAAGATGTTCATGTTGATTCACAGTTCATCAAATTTAGTTTTGTACATATATGTATTTTTTTCTTCACAGTTTAGTCTTGTTGAAACACACTACTGAAGTGGTTTATATTTTAACTCTAAGGAAATTACTAAGATTTTCTCATCTTTGCTTAAAGTTAGTGTATTTATAAACTAATTGCAAAAGAAATACACTGTTACAAAAACAAATTAGTACATTTTTATACTCTAAAAGCATAGTAAGCAACGCTGCAGAAATTTGTATGGGACTGTGAAAAAGTTCCCCAAGACTGTGTAAAGGGTTTTTTTTTAGGAAATATACACGATATCAGGAACTTTTACATGTATTTATATTATAATAATTCAATTGAAATAAAACAAAATTATAATGAAAGTTATGGATTCCCTCATCTATCACAATCCCTCATCCCTCATCTATCACACTGAATCTACAGATCTACTATCTATATTCATTTAGTGTTGGAAGTAAGCAGTTCTAGTGAACAACTGTTTCAGCCAATGATAGTGGCACTGTTCATGTGATCAACTGATGATAACCAGTATACCAGTTCACATGTAGGTTATTATAGTGATATTATTCGACCCATAAAGTATGTACTATCGTAGATTATTCATTAAATACAGCCGCCTATGATCCGGTACTCCTGTTCTAATGCCGAGTGTATTACCGTCATCTCTGGTTGAATGAACTTTAGGTACTACGTTGAGTACGAGAAGTATATACGTTAGCGCATTCGAAGAATATTAAATTATTTTGCTTCCAGCGAACTACATTTTTTTACATATAACGATCTCTTTAAAATTGATAACTTAAAATAAAATAATCGTGCCATCAAACGAAATGCAAAAATTTATTTCAAGTTTTGTTCTGTTTAGAGTTTCATTCAAAGTGAGGGCATTATACTGGTGAATGTCAATTAAAATTAAAATTTTTTAGGTTTTTTAATATTTTATAATTCATTTAAAATCTGTTAATATTTTAAATAATTACTAGCCTAAATTTTTCAAATTTTCAAAACTTAATTTTAATATTGGAGCTTTCTGTTACCACTGCAGTCCTTTAATTGGTCCTCCTGAGAATATCTCTTGGCCAGAGGCGTTTTAAACGTCTTATAGTACCTGGTATCACCAAAAGCGAAAACATGTTTTATATGTGAGGGTCACATGCAAATCAGATTATTGTAGTAGACTATACCACCTTGTGTGGTTGTTTTGTAATGTCAGTACAAATAGAGATTTAATTCAATAAAAACTAATATTATTTATCAATAAAACAACATTTGTCACAAAATACAACTAAAAGACAAAATTAGACCATCTGAGATATTGTTATTTATTTAAAAACAGGTCACACCTGGAAAAAAGCTAAGGAATGTAAGACATATTCATTTTAGGGAGTTTTAGATGATTTTCTTGGTGTACGCAGAGTGCGATAAAAGGTTTCATCTACTTTAACGTTAAGCATATACGCATATATTTTATCAAAAAACCGTATTTCAAGTCACCTTTTGTGTTGGTGATTGTAGTCTACTCATTTTGGTGAATTTTTAAAAAGAAATAATATGAAATTCTCTTGAGCATAACAAAACCCATTACCTGTGTTTTACTTTTTTAAGTTAAAAAAATCGTCTGAAAATCGACCAAAATTATTGCTTTGAGATTCTTAAATTGTGTGCAAGATTCTACCCCCTACCTCCACTAATAGAGCTTTAATTCTTGAGGTATGACTTTGGCGTACCTACGGTGAGAGAAGAAATTAGCAGTCGGAGTAAAAAGTATTTAAACAAGTTAGACATTCATCCTAATCATTTGGCAATTAATCTTCTCGACGACAATATTGAAAATCAGACTCAAAAAGGCGAGAATATTAGATCTTTCATTCCGGTTCATGTGATCAAAAATGTTTAAACATCCTTTTAAGATTAAAAACACAAAATTTTATTATGAGTGGAACTCTAATTTCTCAATAAACTTAATCTTAA
The DNA here is from genome assembly GCA_035578175.1 of Catonia carolina. Classification (NCBI taxonomy): domain Eukaryota; kingdom Metazoa; phylum Arthropoda; class Insecta; order Hemiptera; family Achilidae; genus Catonia; species Catonia carolina. Next base: position 48,996,132 of record JAQMRL010000002.1, read on the forward strand.
TAACACTCATTAATCTAAAAACTCAATTATCAAATCACGAGTAATATTCAATCGTCAGTTAAACACACCTGTTTTTTACATATCACGTCTTCATTCTCTACTTTTCACACCTTCATTCACCTCGTCCATCAATTTTACAACGAAAACTACGTCTTTCTCCGTATTTATGAAAAGTTGTACATCGTCAGGACCCAAGAAGAAACCTTTTGTCGCTTAAAACAAAACGATTACACGGAAGCAACGCTGCTGTGTGCTGTCTTCTTCAAGATATATTCAAAAAGTGTTAAAAATTTACTAAAAGTTTTTGTTAAACTGTTTGTAAATAATTCTTAACTGTTTAAAAAAAAATCTTAAGAGGAATTTTGTGAACTGATCATCAATAAAAGTTTTTTAATTACAAGATAGCATAATGTTTACTTGAAAAATAAGATTAATAACTAGATAGAATAAGTGAAGTCGAATTTCTAGAACATTAAAAGTTTAAGTTTCCATGCGTAAATTACTTAATACAAATCATTAACAAATATCGTACTTAAGTGGTGTAAGAATACGTTTAAAAGAATTTATTTATAAATTAAGAAAAAAATGTTTATCTAATGATAAAAACAAACATTTTTCATCTTAAAAATAAAAGTGACGTTCATCAGTCAACCAAAAAATTCATTTTTAAACTGATAACTGGAAGAAAACACTAACGTTGTAGATTCAGATTTTGTTTGGTAGGAGTAATTTTATAGACTACATGAAGATGATAAACAGTTATCGCAGTAGTCTACTTCAGAATCAATATTTCATGATTCCCTGTGGAGGAAACTCGTTAAGAATCCTTGGGGAGGAAAAATTACGTTAGGCATATTTCTTTTATACTTTATACACATTGTAATCGACAATTGATTTTTTGGGGGAATATAAATAACTATTTTAACTAACTTGCGTCATCTGTCTTAAAATTTGTAGGCTATATTAAAAATTAATATCTTATAAATAAATAACAGTATAAACTCTTGGGACAGAAATTTTTTTTACGAATATATCCAAATTTTCTTTAAAAAAATTCAGATACGAATGACAAAAATTATTCGAGTTACTTTTATATAGGCCTACTTTACTTTCTCTTGCCTACTTAAATATATAGGAAGGAAAGTATTGTTTTCATGTCGATTTTTCTAAATTGAGTTTTCACCGGATATACGTTTTCAGAATCCCTGAACCCAAAAAAGATGTTTTTAGCAATTGGTCTGTGTGTGTATGTGTGTATGTATGTATGTATAGGGGTGTGAATGTGCGTGTGTGTGTGAACACACATATCTTAAGAATATCTTAAGAAGCTTAAGAAGCAATATCAAGAATATCTCAAGAACAGAACACTGTACGAACTTGCAACTTAAGTTAGATACTACTACCGAACACGACACGAACATTTTCATCAAAATCGGTCAACCACCGGAAGTTTATTCGTGTAATTTAGATCGTGTTTATTTGTGTAATTTTTCACTTTTTTCTCTAAAACGGCTCATACGATTTTTTTTTAAATCTCCACATTTACTACATATTGTATGTTCTGCAAGATAGGGTAGGCGCCATGTCTGCTGAAATTCTTGGAAAGACTGTTTTCTCGTGAAAAAATTGTTGTTTTAAGATTGTGGCTTTAATAGACTATGCATTTAAGCGCAAAAATGTATAAAAAGTAGTAGACAATTTTAAAATATGCAACTTTTATTTCAAACTTTTTTTGTATAACGATAGCGGTAATTAGTGATTTTCTGTTGTTGTTTTTTTTCATGAAAATCTGTAAAAATCGATTTTTTAAGATTTTAGCCTTAGTATGCAGCTTACGACAAAGTTGTAGTTTATAATAAAATTTATAGGAAATTAAAAGATCCTACAACTTTTATTTTGAGCATTTTTTCTACAGTTAGTGTGGTGGTTTGGTCAATTGGCTTCTGCGCCAGGATCTTGGTTTCAATACTCAGTCAGATTCGGCATTTTCATCGTTCATCCTTCATCGTCTGCATTAGGATTAATGAGTAAAATTGTCAGACGTAAAAAAAATCTGAAATTGTAATTGTATCGCATGGAAAATGTACAAACGATAATTCTTTATTAAAAAAATATTTTCCTCTGAGAAAACAAAAGATCCAAGGTTATTAATTATAATGCACAGAATAAAGCTCAATAGTCAACAAAAAATAATAGTTCACAAAATAATTGTGTTGAAAGATTATCCGTTATAATAACAGCAATAATTTTTAATAAAGCATGTCATGATAAAAAAGTATTTATGTATTTGCTGTGTGTTTTCTCTTTTCTTCATTTTTTGTAAATAAAAATACGGTATTCAGATTTGATTATCTATCCGGTATAAACTGTTGTAAATAAAGCTCAATGCCACCCGGTTAGATGGGGAGGGAGATTTTATTGGTACAATAAGGGAAGTTAAGTGATGTGTGCGTGTGTGCAAGTGTACGGATGAGATGAGAATATCTTATGAATATTCGAATCATTGTTGCTCATATTTAAATATTAATAAAAGCCGGTCTCAGTCCACCACTAGTGGATAGCGAGAAAACAGTGGTGCTTGTTGCAAATCATGGTTTAATTTGGACCGAGAGTCGCGGCTTGCAGATAACAAAGCTCCGGGAATTATTGCAATTCTGAAAGCGGATTAAACGCATAGAGCCTAGGTTTTAAACGCTAGATGGTAATTGAATGTACCAAGGTTGTGTGCAATCAGACCCTATTTTCTTTTCAACAAGGGTCCCCGTAGAGGGGTTAGAAGTGGTTATTCAGGATTAAATGAAGATATTATAGACTATAAACGTGGCTTGTACACACAATGTGCGCACCCCTCGCATTACATTTAATCAGAATTGATTTTTTTGTTTATCGCCCGTCGCCCTCTATTGGTGGGGAAGAGGATTGATTGGGCGGGGTGCCGGCAAATTGCATCCCTTCAAATAGAAACTTTACGATTCTCTTGTATATTCCTCACCCCTTCCAATTTTTTTATTTCTCCATTTCCCCTTCTATCTATCTATTTATTCATCACTTCTTCTTCTTATTCTTCGTTTATTATTTTATATAAATACTTGCTTGCTTACATTCTTTTGATTCTATTCAACAGCATCAATGAGCCATAATTAATGCGAAAAATAAGTTATTTTATTACTGATTTCGTAGAATAATTAATTACAGTATTTGGTTGAATGGAATTAAATCTGTTTTCCTACTTCCTTTAAATATATTATTCAACAAATACACAAAATCAATGACTAAATCAGTGGTTAACAGTAAAATTACTGTTAGGTTTCATTTTCAGTATATAACCTACTCAAGGAATTTTGCCCATGACAGACAGATGGAGTGTCAAATTATTTACACTCAATCTGTACGTTACAAGGCTAAACTAATTAGTTCTGTTTCTTCTCACATGGTCAAACAATTAAATGACTGAATCATTTAAGAACAGAAGAGGTAGAGGTGCAAAAGACACTAATCAGAGTTATCTCCTCTGAAAGTAATGAATTTCATTATACAGCCAGACCCTGTGGTGAATGAACTGAAGATGTCATTTGTAGAGTGGAAAATATGTGCTTTTCAGAAAGCCCGGCATGCTGATAAGCGTACTTTTCCACTCAGTGAAGAAGGTAATGGTAAACCACCTCACTCCACGTTTTACTTAGTAAAAACTCTTAGTTTGGTTCAAAGGAGCCTTTCGGCTGTTGACATAAACAACAACAACTTAATGAATAACGCATGAAATATGAATTATTTAAATAAGTTTAATGTGCGTTTATTTTTCAGTTTTATTCTTCTACCTGTCCAGTGGATATCAAATAACTAATACGTGTTATTTAGCTCTGATTATAGAAATCATCCAATGATCTATTGTTTTTGTTATACGCCCGACATTTTACGTATTAATTTTAAACCAATAATTGAAACTTTTTAATTATGAAAAACTTAAAATTTAATAGTGGGTGTGTAAGGACCTGCAGAAGAAAAACATCAACAAACTAGTTTTAAGGCTGGTAACCAGAAAACAGTTAAATGAATGAGTATCCCTTTAAAAATTCCTTAATCAAACGAAAAATTGAAAAAAGATTACATGAGAATTTACTTCTACAAAAAATCTGAGTTTGAGTTCCGAGGAAAAATATAAAATCTTGGTATATTGTACAATGATGGCTCGAGTCACAGATGGTTTTTCGTTATTAAAATAGTCGAGCTAAATTTATTAATTTTCATTTTTTCACATAATTGTAAATTATGCCCTTAACAGGCAGGTTTTGAATGTTAAATTATTTGCACTCTGCTAGTTTCAGGACTACAAAAAATAGTTCTGTTTCTTATCACATAGTCAGCCAATTATATGACTGAAGCATTTAAGAACAGAAGAAGTAGAGGTGCAAAAGTCGTCACTAGTCAGAGTTATCTCCTCTGAGGTTAATGAATTTCATTACACAGCCAGACCTTAGGAGAATAAAGTGAAGTTGTCATTTGCAGGGAGGAAAGTAGATGCTTTTCAGAGGACCTGGCATGCTAATAAGCATAGGCTACTTTTCCACTCAGTGAGGAAGGTTTAGTAAACCACCTCACTCCTCGTTTTACTTAGTAAAGCCTCATGAGGTTCAAACCAGCTTTTCGGCTGATGACCTAAGCAACAATATTTTTCTTAGCTTCGTCAAATGTTAAGCAGTTTTTTAATAAAATTTCAGAAAATATGGTCTTTAAACTACACTGAAAAGCTATCTTGATTTCGCTTACATTTTCACGAAACATGATTTGGAACGGAAAAACGTACCAGTAGTTAAATTGCTTCATAGTAGGCTAATACAATATCTGAAATGTTAAACTTTTTAATTAAATTTATTCCGATATTCAATTAATGAGGAACATAATCCGAAAGTAATCAATAAAAAGAGAAAAGGGGAACTTAGAATTGAATCAGCCCAGCGGAAAGGTATAGAAATGAAATTGTCTGAGCTATTTCCATACAAAGGAATGTGTAGTCTACCTACTATAATATGATAAAGCAATTTAATATTGAGCCAAAAATTTTTTATAATTATTCAGAAATTTAAGTTTTTTGGGACATAAATACCACGAAACAGCATTGTACATTAGTGTTCCAGTTATTAAATAAGCTTGTGTTATCCCTGTTAAGAGAGTTAAACAGAGAATTACCAGTTCGTAGTCAATTATGAAATACTATTATTATGAAATAATAATGAAATATTATTATTATTATGAAATAATTGAATGTGGAGCGGTCTTGATGAAGATCAAACCGCGAAACCAAAAAGTAGACAAGGATTATGGGTAATAGGTTACAAATAAATGGAAAAAATAAATAAAATAAAAAATAAATGGAAAATAAATGGAATGGATTATTAAGAAATATCACAAACCCGTCCATATTTCAATAAAAGACTTGTAGGTTTAAAATAAATCAATACCTAATAAAATTAGCACAGGAAAGTTTTATGTATAGCCTACCTATATGGTATTTAATTATAGTAGATTTGTAACTGGCTGCGACTGTAGCGCGTAGTGGTTAGCGCGCTAACCTACAAAGCGGAAGGTCCGGGGTTCGATACCCGCTTGGGTCTTGAAATTTTAACACGTTAAAACCCACCGTTACAGTACCAAAACCCACAGTAGTCATTAATAACCAAGCTCTTGATGCGACTTTAAATAAACTAAAAGAAAATATTTCTATCTATTTTTATACATTTATTTGCAGTCTTATCATTATCATTATCATTATTTGTTTCAAAATATGTTTCTTTTAAAAGTTACCTACTTTCGTTACTATTAAATTTATTTAAAATGTTTAAATTAGTAAGGGTAATAATTATAGCTACAGCTGCATACTTGTAGAGTATCAACTAAAGTAAAACATTGGTGGATAAATAGTTTAATGATCTAAATTTATGGTAAAATTCTAAGCTTTGAAACATTTATTGAATATATCTGAAAAGTCTTGAAAATACTACTTCTTTTAGAAGATCTTCTCCGGAATTTACCCGAGGGAAATCTCGAACCAGGCTTTCTACTATTGGTATTAGAGTATAATATGGAAAACCTGTGAGTGAATGTGATAAATATAAGCGACAGTATTCCCAGCAGAAGTATATTCTACATTCAACTTATCCTTAAATAACGCTTGTACACTACTGTCAAGTAGTTACATAAGAGATCTGTATAAAAGATTCCTGACAGGTTTTCTACAACAGGGTTTGTACAGCATCACTTTTTCTATTATACTATTTGAATCAGTGCGGGAAAACTGGCTGAATTGAACCCAAATGGTTCTTAAAATAACAAACCCGTCCATATTTCAATATAAGACTTGTAGGTAAAACGTTATAAAGTAGTTTATCACCATATAAACAGCCTATCCATGAATTCAGACCTACAACAAAATTCTCTCAAGCTAAGCATGATATACAAGTATCTACACCATTAATAATTAATTAGCTACATAAACTGTTAATAAAATTCATGAACTTCAAAAGAAATGTAAACTATTGAACTACATAAAACTTTTTTTTTAACTTAGTTTATTTATTCACAACTGTACAAAATACAACCAGTGAATGTGATGTTATTTACAAAAGAAAAATGGCGTTATGACATTAAGGAGACTGCCACTCAATAGTGCCACTCCAACAGTGGATTAATCTTGGATAATAAATTGATAGAATTTACATCTGCGCTATGATATCTCTACTCCATCGTCGTTTCAGTCTGCGTTGCGGATTTCCGGGTGAGTTTGGGGATGCCAGCGTTCTAATGAGATGATTTTTATTTTATTTATTTTATTTTATAAAACTAAATACGTATTCTATCTTTTGTAATCATTTGCAGTCTTGCCATCATCATTATTTTATCTAACAATAAGTTTTTTTTAAACTTCCCTACTTTCGTTATTAAAATATAAATGTAATAAAATTTTCAGGGCGGACCAAGTAAAGTGCTACAATTCAATTATGGAAGAACGGTTTAACAAAGAAAACTGAATTATTTTCGAATAAATCATACCTAAGGAATCCATTAAAAATAAAACTGTTTCCGTTGAAATAAAGTGTGCGCCCTAAACTGACGATCATGGGTTCAAATCTCAATATCAAATGTAAAAACTTGTTTTACAGTACAATTATGAAGTAAGTAAGAACGGGCCTAAACGTTCAAACCGTACCTTATGCAAGTTTTGAAACTTACGGACGAATTTTATATCCGAGGTAGTATAACTTAAACTCCCTAGCTCTAATATGTGTTTACATAATAATTTTATAATCTACTGCTTTCGGGTCCATTCTGACTAAAATTGGGAGTACATTCCGATCACTATGAATAACTGAATTGAAAAACAAAAAAAAACAAGAACATTGCGTCATGATAAACAAGTTGTTGTTCTTTAGGTCAAACGCCGAAAGGCTGGTTTGAACCTCTGGAGGTTTTAGTAACTAAAAACGAGGAGTGAGGTAGTTTACTATTGTCTTCCTCACTGAGTTAAAAGAGTATGTTTATCAGCAGGCCCTCCGAAAAGCACCTACTTTCACCCTGAAAATGACACTTTCCCTTCATTCACCAAAGAGTCTGGCTATATAATGAAATTCATTATTCTCAGAGGAGATAACTTTAAGTAGCGTGTTTTACACCTCTATCTCTTCTGTTCTTAAATAGTTCAGTCATATAATTGGCTGATTATGTGATAAGAAACAGAACTATTTTTTATAGTCTTGGAACTAGCTGATCAAGTGCAATTAATTTAACACACCCCACCTGCCCATAACGGGCATATAAACAAATTGCTGTTGTTTAGGTCGTCAGTTGAAAGGCTGGTTTGAACCTCTAGAGGTTTTATTTAGTAAAACGAGGAGTGAGGTGGTTTTCTATTGCCTTCTTCATTGAGTCGAAAGGGTATACTTATCAACATGCCAGGCCTTCCGAAAATTACCTACTTTCCTCCCTGCAAATGACACCTTCACTTCATTACCACAGGGTCTGGCTGTGTAGTGAAATTTTACACCTTTACCTCTTCTGTTCTTAAATAGTTCAGTCATACAATTGGCTGATTAAGTGATAAGACACAGAACTATTTTTTATAGCCTTGGAAGTAGCGGATGAAGTGCAATTACTTTAACACACCCCACCTGCTCATAACGGTCATAATAAACCAATTATGAATTACAATTTACTTAATTAAAGAACATAAATATAATTAATTATGTCAAATTAGAAATTTTATTAAATTTTAAGAAGTTAAAATTCTATAAGCTAATAAATTTTTTACGGTTAAGATCCATAAACACAGATAAAATAAAAGGTAAAAAGGGTTCTAAAGGTGAGGCATTAGATTACGTAGAAAGAGATGGAATGAAAAGTGCTGAAAGGGAACTGAAGGGCCTGGACCAGCGTGCTTTATCCCGAACCCCATTGAGCCATGAATACACTCGACACTGTGCAATCAATGTTGACTTGGACAATGGTTGTGACAAAAGGTCATTTAATAATTTTGAAAGGCTGTCCCACATGCACAGAGAAGAATTCATCTCTTTTCTATTGTGTAGAATTAAACATTGCAATTGGATAAAAAAATCGGTATCAATCAGGTCTCATTGTATTTCTCTCATAGACCTCATTATTCGATAGAATGGAATAGATTAACTTTCGTTTAACTTTCAATTTAACTTTTTGTAACAGAAGAATTCAAGCTGTTCGACTATTTAGCTTAAACTATGCAACCCATAGGCCTACGTAGGCCCTACTTCTGCATACCTGGTCACGACAAATTGATTCGTTCCATTAACGTTTATTAAGTACAGTTTAGAGACGTTGTAAACATATTCGTTAAGTCACCCTCAGAAACATAAATAATGTACCTAATTTTAAACATAACTTCATGAAAAGGGTATCTAGTTCATATTAATTTTTATTCATTCTAATTCATGTTTATTCTTAAGCAATTAATGTTGGAAGTTTTTGCAATGAATAAAATATTCAGGTTTTGACAACTCTTTTTCATTTTCTCTATTTTTATAGATCTGGAAAACTAGTAAATATTTATTAAATTTGTTAAATTTTATGTTAAAACTTTTGAAGAGACTACCACTTTAGCAGGACCCCTTGTGTGCAAATGTATTAATCGCTGTCTGAAAGATTTAACTGTAGGTATGTGTCAAAGTAACATGATAGATTGTTAAATGAATGTATTTATATTACAATGTTTAAAATTATGGAATAAAATTAGCTTAATAATTTAAATTTACTTTGAAAAAAAGAAATGAGATGACCAGTAAATCTATTCTAAATCTCTTCTCCCACCTTCTGTAAAGCTGACGATTGTGGTTACCCTATACATGTAGACAGTTCAGTATACGGATTAAGCTACAACTTCAAAAAAAAAAAAATAGAGGAAAATTGTTGATGCACCTTTATACGTTCCCAATTATACACTTCATACAGATCTTGATACCCCATACATAAGTGAAACAGCCCACTGGAAATGTAAGACATTTAAATACAAATTTGAAAGCAATAACAACTTACTAAGTTGTGTTTTGAACTAGGTACCTTAAATATTAAATAAAACTTATTAGTAGTACTGCAATTTAGGTACTTTAAATGAATTTTTTTTTGTTTAACGTCCGACTGTTATGCAATTACTGCTAATGCAGACGGTGAAGGGTGAAATGATTTTTTGTAACGTATGAAAATATGCCATGCCTGAGTGGGATTCGAACCCAGGACCGCATGATGAACTTTAAATGAAGATTCAGTTAGTCCTTAAATATAGAGTTCTACCGAACGCCGTCTATAAAAAATTTTTACATAGAACACTTTCAAAATTATGCAAAATTCGATAAAGAAAATTTGTAAAAGCCATAACGAGATTGTTTGAAGTAAAGAACAAAATAATTGAATTAAAGTTTCGACGGTGCTACTATTTTGGGGGATGACGTTTCAATTTGTTTTTAAGGGTCATTAGGGTGACGGGAATAATTTATTTGCACATATCATTTCATAAATAAAACTGACACAAAACATTGTATATTATGGCTGTTGAATGAGAATTGTAGAATGAGACTACAATTAGTTTTTAAGAATAAATTAGTATTGTCCAAATTGTTTTGCAAGGGTCAGCAAGTATTTTAAAAAATGTACGTACACATATTTATTAGAAAAATTGAAGATCAGTTCTAAAAGAAGTTACTGTACTCGGCCCAAGCAAAAGAAAATTGAAGCTAATTTTAGAAAAGGTGGAATTTACGGGTAGTACGTACACGTTAACAACTCTGAAGTTATTAACGGCTACGTTGTTTTAGAACGTTTTCAAAATGAATGAATGAATGAATTTTGGAGTACTTCTAGCCCTCAGACACTGACATCGAACTTAGATACCGGGAGTACTTCCGAATTAGAATTTTTAGAAATACCAACAATAATATTTTGGGAAAACTGTGAACAGTTCTTAGAAAACACAAACTCAAATTCCATCTAGAATATGGTGTTGTATTACCAGATTACTTTATTAAGAAATCAAAACACTATCAAAGTGTTATAATTTAAATTGCAATTCTCTTTATTTTCAAGCTTGAGCGTCATGTCTTAGTTCACGGCTCACTCACTTTTTATCTTGAGTGCAACAATGAGAACTTTCAATGAAATCTTCTACTCCATGTAATTAGTAAAACAATTTTGTGTTGTGAATGAAATTTGAGCTCTAAAAGTTCCCTAGAAACTGTTCAGACTTTCCGCACTTACCTCAATAATTTCTAAAATTTTAATTCCGAAGTACTCCCGTAAGCTAAGTGGGATGTCATTCTTAAGCTGAAGGCTGGAAGTACTACTCGAAAATTATCATTCATCAACGCTCTAAAACAACGTAGCCGTTAATAACTTCAGCAGTTAACGCGTATGTAAACTCCATCCTCCATAAAATTAACTTAAATTTTCTTTTGCTTGTGACGGTACAGTAACTTCTTTTAATAATTGATTTTCAATTTTTTAATTTATAGGCATATGTGTACGTTAAAAAAAGCTGATCCCTGCGAATTTATTCACAGAATAATACTAATTTATTCTTAACAACCAATTTTACAGTTTAATTTTTTATGACATAAGAAATATGAAGAATTTTATGAAAATGACAAAGTGAAATTTCTCTAAGTTCTGTTGGTGGTTATATGAAATAAATTTTCGAAGTAAAATTATCTCAAATGAAAGCATAAAACAATATTTTTATTTTCGTAAAATAAATGTTCAAAAGAACTACCCTGAAGAATACCGCCAATGCTTTTGGAAACGGTGGTTAAGGACACCAATTTTTAGTGAATTAAATTAATTTTTATCATATGAGTTACATATAATTGACTTTAAGATTTTTTAATATTTTAGCGGATGAGACAGAATAAAAGTTTTGAAAGTGTATAATTTTCACTCGAAAATAATGTCATAACAATTAACGTATTAGGCGAATGGTAAAAGTAGGCTACATTAAAGTTTTTAGTAAAGCTCTCCTCAAAAAATTTACCTAAATGAAGGGAGCAATTTCAGCTCTTTTTAGAATTTTTATATCTGTTAGACCATCTATCTGTCATAACTAAAGAACATCTTATCGAATTTTTACTAAAATTTTACAATTCGCTGTTATCGGACAAGAAGATGTACTATATCCCAATTTCAATTTACAAACGGAATCCACCATTTGAGAAAAGATGTTCCACCATTACTTCGTTTATAATCAATAATTTAAGTACGTAAAACAAAAATATTTCAATTTTATGTAGCTTTAAAATGCCTCTAACACTTAGCTAGATTTGAATCATAACTTAAAAATATTTCAAGACCGAATCCGTAGCGTACTGGTAGCGCACTGCCTACAACGCGGAGGTCCCGGGTTCGATTCCCGGCTAGGGTCTGGAAATTGTTGCTAGTCAATTGTTACAAGTGGAAATCGTCAAGCCTCCGATAAAGTTAGATACCCACTTGGCGCTAATAACCAAGCTGTTGTTGAGACTTTAAATAAACTTAAACAAAAAAAAAAAATAAAATAAAACATTTTCTCCTTCGTTTTTAGAAATGACATCTACTAAACTACAGTGAATAAAAACTTGCAAAAGTAGCATGCATCATAGAGATATATTATCTGTAATGGTAAATTTATACATACAACGTTTTGAAAATCTAATTGTATTTTTTTGCATATCATCAGACTTCTAAATCTTAATTTACCAAAGAGGCTTATGGTGTATTTAAAATAAAATAAATTTTTTACTCAACAATATTTGACACTTTTTTCCTCTCATTTAAAACAATGCTCTACGAACTCCATGGTACCTATAGATATCATAAACACCTAACTTAATCTATTCTGAACTCATTACCGACACTGTCAAACAAGTAAATTAAAATTCAGTTCTGTACATAAAAAACTCATCATCAACGTTATAAGTTTAACACTAGATGAGCAAACACAATCTAAGATTTACGTTATAAGTTTTAACAAACATAGTTTTAAAATTTGCCTCTTTCCTATTGAACAACAGTATTATTTTTAAATTATATGCACGTAAATGAAAAATGATTATAATTACTAGGCCTAATTGTTCAATTTAATGTGAATAAATTGCAATGATACTGACTTGAAAAACAAACTTAATGTATTTATTTCGAAGACAGTTTTATCAGAACTGCATTCTATAATTCGCAGCCAAATTTGGTACATCGGAATGATAAAGTCAATATACATAATTGATATCGGGTTTACATTTAGTTAGGGCCTATATAACCAGACTGAAACTATTTTCCTGAAATTAAAGTTATTTATGCTAATTTATAATCGCTACTCTTCATCAACACAAACCTGAAGAGAAGAATGAAGCGTCAGGAAACCTTTGATCTGGTTTGGTAAACTCTAGATACAGAATACGAGTTTCCATATTGCTTACCTAGGGTAAATATAATCGTAAGAAAAAAGAGTAGCAATTGAGTTGTATCTTAGGTAAGTTGTAGTAATTGTTACAAAGTTCAAAACTGAAAAAATGTTCGATAGTCTAAGACTAGTTACACTGTTAAAAAAATGAATTCCCTGCCATATAAAATGCAACGGAAAAATCTGAAAATAGTTTAATATGCGTACAAAATATTTCTTTTGAAAGAAAAACAAAAATCATAAATCTCTAATACATTTCAAGAAAAATAGGTTAATAATCATTGGCTACACAAAAGTGAAATGGTAGTAGATCCTGCAGGAACCAAAGGCTAATCATCAGCTTAAGTGTACACCAGAAGTAAAATCATGTAAGTACGAGTATATACCTACTAATTTTTAAATTAACGAGGTTTGGTAGGTTTGTCACTCGGACACAATGGTCAACAGTGACAATCCTCGTTCAATTAAACAAAAAATTATTTTTGTTATTTATTTGCATTTAATATTTTTCGTTTATATGTTTACTTTTTCTAAATTAATATGTCTTCCGTATGTATAATTTGGGCTGCATACAAACGTTCAAGATTCAATTGAAAATATCACTCAGAAACCTAATTCAAATCCTAAAATGTTAAGATAAGCATTTTAAGACAATAGGACCATGAGGTAAATCGATTTTCTATAAAATATTGTAGGCCCTACCTACTGAAGAATTACTATAGACTTTTTTAGTTGTAATTTTCAGCCCGTAAATTAACGTGTTTAAAATTCATCAGTAAGATGTAATCCAAGACACTCTTGAATCTTATATTTTAGGATACTTCTTATATTAACTAGTCACTTCCGAGGAGTTCTAATGGGAGTTACTTAACATAGATAGTAGTTTTTAAAAGTTCGTGTATTTCATGAATATTCTTAAAAATTTAAGAGATTTTTGTTAAATAAGATTTAGGGATAGATTAATTAATTAAGATATTACCGACAATCGGGAATAACTTGAAAAAATTAACAATTGCATAACGAAGTTGGACTTTGTGTGGATCTAATGCGCTAATCTTGTAAAGGAGAGTTTATTTAAAAAAAATTTAGGGCAAGATTATACAGCCATTTTTTAGGAATCACACAGGCTAGTAAGTTTGGGAGTAATAAGTAAATTTTGGCGGCAAAATTGTTAGAATCACCTTTGATAAAGATTCCTCTCTATTGATAAAGATTTTAGTGATCATTTATGATAAACGATAAGAAGACTTAAGCACTGGATATAAATATGCAAAAATTGAGTCCTAAAAGTGTTATTATTTATTATTGTAATAGGCCTACCTCACTAAAAGTTATTCCCGGTTTCCAAACAAAGATGTTACAATTGAGGTGATAAATATAAAATACTACTTGTAGCTTAGCTTATTCGGTCCAAAATAGAATAAAAATTCATGGAATTCAAGGAATATAAAACTCTAAGCTACACGAATACAAAAATAGTCTATAAACCATAAATATCGCGTATCCTTAGTCGAAGTAAAATGGTTTATATGCCTAATTAGTATGCTATATTTTTATTGCAAAATGACTACCGAGTCATTACGTATATAAACTAAATAGCCTAAGTATACAATCACAGGAATTTTTAATCCGCTGAACTTGAAAGTTTTTTTAGATAAATTCGATGAAGTAAGTTACTAGTCATAATTTTTCTTTATGATGCATTACAAAAATAACGTATGTACCTGCAAACCCAATTTATTTACAGGTTTCAATTTTTAATTGTCCGTAATATAGTACACCGAAAAGCCTTTCCGTTTTCCTCTTCATCTGTTAGATAGAATTTAATTTTTAATGTTAGAATTCGTATTTTCTTAAAATACGAATTTTTATAATGCTGTTAACTTAGTTTGTTATTTAATTCATTTAATAAAATAATGCAATAATCGTATTTTCAGGCTCGACATTATAAAACAAAACAAAAAATGGTTTATTATAAAAAAATATGGTTTATAGTAAAAAAATGGTTTTAAAGCTGAATAAAATTATCACTTCTAATAATTATGTGAATAGCTGTAAGTTAGTGTAGTTATCAGTTTAATTAGTTACATTAATAAGTTATTTACTAGAAAAGTCTATAGCCTATAATTATAATTTTTATTATAAATTAATTTACAAATATATTGTAATGAATAAAGATAATGTTGTTTGTTGTAGTAGATCCTCGTGTTCAATTTTAATTTACACAGAAATATTTAAAAAAAATTGTATTGTAAACGTAGCAGAAATTGAGTTTCTATATATTTATAGCAGCTGTAAGAGTTTAAAATGATTTATTAAAAAAAAGGAGAAGAATTTAAATTTTTAGTACCTTAATCTTTTGGCTTCGTCAATGAAAGGTCGTTTCTCCATTTCCGTAAGAAGTTTCCACTCGGCACCGAGACGTTTTGATATTTCAGAATTGTGCATTTTCGGATTCTCTTGAGCCATTTTGCGCCTTTGACCTCGTGACCATACCATGAATGCATTCATGGGCCGCTTTATATGCGTGTCCGAATGGTGCAGCAGTGCCTTGCCATTCATCATCGCACCCACTACTACTCAGGATTCGGCTCGACTGCGGTCTTTCTCTTCGGATGTAGAATCAGCTCCTACCCCCGATACCGACAAGCACGTGCTTCAACGGCTGGCCAATCGCCTGGTGACGCTCCGCCCCCTAATAATGCTCGCGACGTCGCAACATGGCGCCATGCAACAAGTGCCCGCCACGCCGTCTGACCGCAACTACCACCGCTTCGGTTGAATCCGCTGTTTGTAATATTTTCAATACACAGCGTATCAGAGCGTACCCTGTTCTGTTATTTTGTTTGTCAAAAACAAAACCTATTATATTTTAACAAACTCGGATAGATCGATCAAATATTATACAACTAAAAGATTCTTAAGCTTATTGAAAATAATTGTTATCACTCTTTCACTTTGATTTCATTAAATTATAATGATTTATACTACTGGATTATCATGGTGAACAACGCAAATCAAACTAAGAATTGCTAATTTATCTATCTGGTTAAAATTCACTCTAGAATGTACATAACCTACAACATTTTTTGAGTCTTTTCTGTTATCTCCCCCCCCCTGCATACTTTTCACATTTTATAAATATTTCGTACACAACCTTACAGTATTTTTAACGATAAAAACGGGGAATATATTTAAAAAATCCTACACTAATATTCTTCAAGTTAAGGTTAAATGGGTAGGGTAAATTGATTTTTATCAATATTGTTACTGATGTAATTATAAAATATAAACTCATTGAGTAGACTACATGACATCATTAAATAAATTAATCATTTAATTAATTTAACATAATTAAATTAAATGTTAAATAATTTAATAATGGTCAATAAATAGTTTAAGGTTAACTTGAAAAAGAAAAAAATTAACGCTAACTTTAAAAATATTAATACATGATTTTTTTAAAATATTTCTCCCATTTTTATATTTAAAAATACTGTAAAAATACCTACATACGAAATATCCACAGAATGTGAAAAATTATGCTGGTGGGGGGATAACAGAAAAGACCCCCATTTTCAGCTATAGAATGCGAAAGCGCCGGGAAAACAAAAATTATTTCCCGATGTTTTAATTAGCATATGTTAAAACAGTTTATAACGAATCTAATTTTGCGTAGGCTACTTAGTTTAGTCTATATACCGAACGAACTAACGCAGCAAATCTTATAAAAACAAGGTTCTTAAGTTCTACATATCAATATAATCTCTTAGATGCATCAACTAATGTGCTATATGCTAAGCAACATTTGGTCTTAAACACTTTAAATAGGTATGACAATAGGTTCAGAAACCATATCATAGATTACTAAATTGTAGGTTTAATTGCAGTTTCGGCAATATACCTCATTCGTTTATCCAATAATCCAATAATAGGTTGGTCTACTAGGCTTTGCCTTGCTGCGATCATGAATAATTCCTTTCAAAGTTCCAATACTGGGTGCCTCATATGTCGGTTTCCCTAATATTTACGGAAATCGGAAGAAAGATTAATGGAATAAGAAACCTATAGACAAAAAAAAACAAATTTATTATATGAACTGTACATATAATACTCTGAAAATGTTATAGCACATGTTCAAAATGTCCACCATGATTCTCTATAGGCTACACTTTATACGACTTAAAACTGATTCACAAATTTTCAACAGAAACATATTATCGTCATTTACATAGTCAAATGCAATTTCAATCGAACTTTTTAGTTCGTGCTGGTTTTGTGGCTTGGAAGAATACACTAGTTCCTTTACCATGCCCCACAGTGAAAAATCACATGACGTTAAGTCTGACCATTCGATTGTACCACGACGACCAATCCATTCATCAACTTTAGAATTTAAAAACTCATGAACTTTGATACCGAAATGTGCTGGGACGCCATCCTGGTGCCAGATGAGCGTTTGGATATTGTAAACAGGATTTTTTCAAGTTCCGGAAATACTACTTCCTGCAGCATTTGTAAGTAATTTTCCGAGTTAAAATTTCCTTCAAAAAAATAAGGACCTATCAGTGTAGTACTCAAAATACCTCCCTATACCATAACATTAAGCTCTTTTGGAATTACAATATGAAGATTTGTATTCGACCAGTACACGCAGTTATACCGATTAACATGTCCATTGAGTTTGAAACATGCCTCATCAGACCATAAAATTGATCACAAAAAGTTTGAACGGCTTCTGCACGGATAGCGACTGTCTCACAGAATTCCACCCGCCTGTAGCTATCGTCCTCATGAAGCGCTTGGAGTAAAGATGGACGAAATGGCTTAAATTTAAATTCCTTCATCATCCTTGGCACGCTAGTTCGTGATAACCTTATTTCAGAAGTGCCTTACGAATTGATTTACCAGGACCGGATACAAACGCTTCAGCAACCGTTTGTAGGTTATCGTCATTGCAAATCGGTCGTGGACGACCACACTTTGGAGCATTTAATACACTTCCTGTGTTTTCAAATTTCTCATATAACTTTCGTAAATATTGCCGAATCGGTAATGACACACCAGGATACTTATCACTAAATTCTTCCAGTATTTTAGCAGAATTTTTATGATGCTTCCACCACAACTGAAGCATATAAACTCGTTGTTCAGTTGTAAACATTTTACTAATAATATACATCATATATAGCAACTCCATTTTGTTTTTCTTTTGTCATTGTGCATTCAATTTGATAACTACTAGGCCTGAATTAATTTTTAGCATATTTCCCATATGGAATCGTTATTTTATTCATAAAGCCTCTCACCACACGACTTTGCCTTTAAGTACGGCGAAAGTTCTACCGTCTGGGTATAAAATTATCACATCCAACAATTTTTACACAATAATAAGGCTTGACTATCATGCAAAATATAAGTAGAATACGTATAAAACGAATTTTTAGATTGCACAAACATTAACACAAACATTAACAACTCACTACCGAATGCACAATTTTAATTCATGTTTTTTCAATATTTCCTATGCAACTGAAAAAAACCTTCATATTTACAACATTAACCCCTTAAAGGTTTTTGACGAAAATATTACGTCGGAAGCAATGTACACGAAAAGTACCAGTGACGTAATATTACGTTTCTGCCAAAAAACGAACTTATTTTTGGTTTAGAACGTAATATTTCGTCGCCAACAGCCGGGAATGCGCACCAGTCTTTGTAGTAAAAAATTATATAAAATAAATACATAATACATAAACTACACATAAATGAAATAAATAATACATAAATAAATTACATAATAATAAATAAATAATGAAAATAATTCAGTGGGGAAAAAATTAAGCAAAATAACATTACTTTGGTTTTTAAAAAAAATTAACCTTTAAGGGGTTAATGTAATTTCATTGTCTTATTAATTAAAGGGATATAGCTTAGACAAACTCGTTACGTTCATCGGGAACGAAAATAAGAATTTAAAAAAAACGCAGTAATTCCTTTACCCTTCTTATTAAAAGGATGAATTTTAGCTTAAATTAATTATAAAATGTGCAGGAACACTATTCTTAAAATCCATATTTTTCCTCTTAAAATTGCTCGTGCTACATGTTCTGAAACATGGACTAAGTTAAAAATGTGCTAACAATGGGCACATATTTTGTTTATAAGTCGCTAGAAAATGCCTAATTTACTTCCGTGTTTTGTAATTTATACGAATAAAATAACAAAAAACCAAGCTTTAAAACGAGCTGTATCAGAAATTTTTATATTTCTTACTTGATGAGGTACGCAGTTCCAAACACAGGCTTCATCTTTCATTTTACGTACTATAGACTTTCGCTTTAAACACATTAGAGAGTAATGTACGTCTCAGAAAAATTATGTTTTTAAAATTTTTAAATAGTTGCCTATGTTAGTTCTGAAAAAATTGTTACTTACTATGCCAGACATGGTATTATACGGGATAGTGACCTATTAATGCCCATTAAAGGCAGGTGGGGTGTTAAACTGTTATTTGCACTCGATCTGATAGTTCCAGGGTTACAAAAAATAGTTCTGTTTCTTATCACATGGTCAGCCAATTATATTACTGAAGCATTTAAGAACAGAAGAGGTAGAGGTGTAAAAGGCACTAGTCGTAGTTATCTTCTCTGAGAATAATGAATTTCATTATACAGCCAGACCCTGTAGTGAATAAAGTAAAGGTGTCATTTGCGGGGTGAAAAGTAGGTACTTTTCAGAGGGTCTGGCATGCTGATAAACATACTTTTCTACTCAGTGAGGAAGGCAATTTTAAACTATCTTACACCTCGATTTACTTAGTAAAGTCTCTAGAGGTTCAAACCAGCCTTTCGGCTAATGACGTAAACAACAGCAATGAGCTACTGTAAAATAAAAAAAAACCGCAAATAAAAAGTCAATTGCTAAATATATCAAAGCCAAACCGTCTGTTCTTTGTTTTGCCTTACATTTACGATTGTAAAATATTAGTTATTATAAAATTAACCAAATTTGCAGACATTGATAACACTTAAGTGCGGGAAGAAGGCTTTCATTGAAATCTTCTTAATAAGGCTGCGATTTACGTAGATATAGTAATGCAAAGAAGAATGAAAAGAAGCGTATTAAATATCACGAAATCGGGTATTAAAATTTTGTGATATTGGTTAGATTTCACGTTAAATCTTTTTGGAGTAAATAGGCCTATTAATTCCAATATCCTTTTGTACATCGTTGGTTGTGACCAGGACACCTATAGTTTCACTAGGTTAAGTCTGTCTTACTTTGAACAGAAACTCTTGTTTAATTATAAACTCTCTCTAAATTAGCGAAAATTATTTTAAAATGTAGTTTTGATTGACGTACACTATTTTTAAATTCATGAGTCTTGGAGTGAAACGCCTGAAAACATTACCATGCGCAGAATAAAGTATACAATTATACAATTTTGAATGAATCGATATGTATGTAGACTTCAGTCAAACACAACTTTTGTTATTTTTTTTTAGATTTTATAGTTTAGCCAAAAAATTATTAATTTAAAAGATAATAGGCTATAAGTCATAAAAATCTAGAGAGCAGCAGTCTGTTGCTACATAAAAGTGCACTAATTAAAACTATAATGTTTAATCCAACCGTAAAACAATTACAAACAAAAACAGTTTTGATTAAACTAACAATTGTCCTAAAACTGAAAAAATAAATTTTATTAATCATAAACAAATAATTGCCCATAACAGACAGGTAGAGTGTCAAATTATTTACACTCAATCTGTTAGTTGCAGGGCTGAAATAAATAGTTCTGTTTCTTATCACATGGTCAGCCAATTAAATAACTGAATCATTTAAGAACAGAAGAGACAGAGGTGTAAAAGACACTAATCAGAGTTATCTCCTCTGGAAGTAATGAATTTCATTATACAGCCAGACCCTATGGTGAATGAACAGAAGATGTCATTTGCAGAGTGGAAAATATGTGCTTTTCAGAGGGCCCGGCATGCTGATAAGCGTACTTTTCGACTCAGTGAAAAAGACAATGGTGAACCACCTCACTCCTCGTTTTACTTAGTAAAACCTCTACAGGTTCAAACCAGCCTTTCAGCTGATGACCTGAACAACAACAAAACAAATAAATTATTAAAGTTTTTTGGTTTTTACTTTTTGGAGGATAGCCATCCATTAAAATCTTTGAAACTTTGTAAATAGTTATGTAATTGTGTCAAATTGTTATTGAGATAAGAATGACATTAAACAATATAAAATTCTGGTTATTATATCGCTTTCCTCCCACGATTTTCGGGTTTACTCAAATTACCTTATAAAGACAGTCTGTTGCAATTTGGAATAAATTCTGCTAAATCGAAAGGAAAATTGAATCTACTATTACAAATATATCTTACTTCCTAAAACTTAACTTAATCTTCTTAATTTAACGGAAACCGACTCAAACGAAATCTCTACATGCCACATTTTACCCGGTAATACCCACACAGGCTTCATAGAAGATGCAGAGAAAAATTTTAAATATTTAAAAATTACCCTTGGGAGTCTTACAACCAAGTACTGTTGTCTCTTAAGTCACTCACGTCATATTTTCATTAACCATCACAGAAAGCAATCCTTAAATTTACTAGTTGTAAATAACATTAGTAAAGTAAAATATACTAAAAAAACTTAATGAATGGCAAAGCATTTTCTTTGAGAACCGTGTTCGTTAATAAACCATACGAATTACGGAGAATAAGGGTTACACCTGTAATTCATCAAGCTTAAAATGAATGTGTAGATTAAATCTGTTGGTAAATAATTTATTTACTTAAAGTCTTCTAACATACTTACTAATTTCAAACTAAAAATCTACTTTTAGGCTCAGTTACATAAAATACGCTTAGGTCTGTGAGGCCTCGGCATGAGGTGGCAAAATTCTAGGGGCGCTAAAACTTTAGAGGCGAGAAAATGTTAGAAGCTGCCAAATTTAAAGAATAATTAAAATTTTGAACTTAATTCGGCTTAGCTTTGCTGTGAAAAAATTTCAGTAAAGTATTTGAAATATTTGTTAAAGTGTTGAACAAAAATAAGTATATAATTAATTAATTAATTCAAATATAAAAAGTTTTTTAAGAAAATTGTTTTGAACATACCATATCTATATTTCTAAAACTGAATTGTTTCTATATGATCAATAGATAATAGAAATATATAATAAATAATACGGACAGGGCCTATTATAACAGGGATAATACGGCCATATCGGACAGGCCCTAGGACGCAGTTGATCCTAAATCCGCCGCTGTTTATGCCACGATATTTTTATTATCTAGACTACACAAGTTACAACATAATATCAACTCTTTTAAAATTTATTCTGAAGATCCTTATAGTTAAAGGTTAAACAGATTTGAATAATAAATGATTTGCTGGTACCAATATTAAGTTTATAAGCCAAATTACAATATTCCGGTCCACTGATGAAGTTCTGTAGACTAATACAAAATCAGGAATATCTGTGGTTTTTTTCTAGCATGACCAATTACGAAATCTCCGCAATCACTTTTACCCGGTAATCTCCCAAGCAGATTTCATAGAAGATAGAGTAGAAACATCTTGCAAAAAAAAAGTATCTGTGGATGTCTTATTACTGAGTAATGTTCTCCTTAGTAATTCACGTGATATTTTTACCCACCATCGCAAAAATCAATCATTAAATTTACTTTTTGTAGTAGCTACATACAGTTGTAATAACATTAAGAAAGTAAAATAAACTGATCTAAATAAAAACCTATGTTGTTTTGTCTTTATACTTATAAAACATTTTTTTTGAACAATATAAATTTTTTCTGTAATTTTTGAATTGTACAATAATAAAGTTAATCATTATTCTCTGAACAGTTTTCATTATTTTATTAATTATTAATTTATTAACAAATTAATAAATTACAATGAATTATTACGCTTAATTACTTGTAAGTTACAATTAAACTACTTAAAATAAAATTATCTAATGCCAGTAAAATCTCTTCCACTCCCAAGAATCGAGTTTTCCGGACTTTTCTTCTGGTAGGTTGACAGGTATGTTTATGCAAAAGTTAGAATAAAAAAAACAGAATAGAAAAAACAGAATTGGAGACAATTGAACGACAGCAATGGAGAGCTTTTTAATATAAGTGGAAGAAAATTAAAGTTTGCTAATGCATTTCAAAATATTTTACTGCCTTAGTGGATTAACTGTTTGCTTAACTTACACCATTGGATTTCAGTTCGGTTTCCAGTAGGACTTAAAAAATAATCCCAGGTTCTGTTAGACTGTTTCAGATCAAAAAAAGTCAACAGACTCTCATATCAAATGAGCCAGTAGCCTGACCTTTTATAATGTTTTTAAAGAAAAGAAAGCTGTTATTAGTAATTGACATACGTCAAGTAAATTAAATTTTCTTTGAAATGTGTAGAAGGGAAGTTTATCATATGGCTATTTCCATAAAAAATTTAAATTTTTAATCGAGTTATTTTACCTTGCACTTTTTACTGCAAGGTACTATAAAAATACTACTTTAAAAATTTGTATTTCTGAGTTTTTCGTTTTCGTTGGGATCTAATAGGTTGTATTAGGGATTAGGGGCTAAATGTAGGTGCTGGACAGATTTACAATCTATTCATTTATTAATTCAGTTAGAAATATACCTAAGTGGAATACATATTACGAAACTAGTTTATTTTAAATTGTTTGTGCTATATTTTCTGTTGATTTCTACTTTCAGCGAGAAAGGTTTAAAATTTGTATGAGTAAACAACCAGAGAGAGGAGATTGTTCCTGAATCAGGTAGGGTATAGCTACTAAAAGGGAAAGACATAACTCAAGTTTTCAGCTCATCAGCAGAACAGCGCAACATCTCTTGTACGTCACACTCTCTCTCACCTCAATCACTGTCTGTGTCTGTTGTCGGTATTTGTAGTGGTTGCTCAAGTCGTAAAACCAAGTCCTATCTTGGTCGTAACTTGAACTCCCTCTATCTTTTCATTTTACTCCATTATTATGCCGAGTGCCACCCGATCACACATAAACGCCCTACCTAAACAAAGTGCCGGAGCATTATCTCATACATACAGCCTCGCTTCATTTTCAAAACTGGAACGATTCAACCCCATTTAACGACCTCTTCCCGGTCCTCGATCTCTCCTCCTCCTCCCGAGCCTATATATCTCCATCAAAGGCGATGAAAGCATTTTTTTATATGCGTCGCAAATTCGCCGCAGTCGGTTATTTCGGTGACAGTAGTCAGCTTTTTATTGTACCGCTTTAACAATGCCATCTGTCAGCCACTCTCCACTCGTTCGCTCACTCATTCGACCGTAAATGAAACCGAAAAAGGTAAAATAGGATGAGGTAAACTTATCAGTTTAACGCATTATTACAGCCACAGAAGAGAATATGTCTTGATTGTCACCTGAACATAAAAACTTATACAACTCTGTACAACAATAATAATTTAAACAGCCGTCCTATGTTAGGTCCTTCCAACGCCTCCATAATTTTGTCACTTATCATTTAATTGATCCACGTTATAAAGAGAATTATTCAATTTTATTTTAACAAATTCACACAATTTTAATTAAATTAGGTATTTAATTATTTGCATTATTTACAATTTAAAGAACTGTAAAAACATTTCATGCTTTTTTCAAAAATATTAAAGCACAAGCACAACACACATTCTTTTAAAAAATATGAAAATCTAATTTCCAACAGAAGTAAAGAATTTGTAATAAATTGTGATATCTGTGTAGAAACACAAATAACTGAATCTCGTTTAAATCTTCACCTACAGCATTGTTAACATATGAGTAAAATTTTAGGAATGCGCCAATATTCCAAAATTATTTTATAAGGTCAGCGAAATTCGTTCATTATAAACTACTTTGTTTTACTAGATGTCTGCTTAAAATATTTAAATTAGACAATGGAATTATATCATGTATTTAAAAAAAAAGAAATATAAATAATTTATGTTGTTTAGATCATCAGCCAAAAGGCTGGTTTGAACCTGTAGAGGTTTTACTAAGTAAAACAATGAGTGAGGTGGTTTACTACTGCCTTCCTCACTGAGTGGAAAAGTACGCTCATCAGCATGCCGGGCCCTCTGAAAAGCACATATTTTCCACTCTGCAAATGACACCTTCCCTTCATTCAACACAGGGTCTAGCTCTATAATGACATTCATTATTTTCAGAGGAGATAACTCTGATTAGTGTTTTGTACACCTCTGCCTCTTCTGTTCTTAAATGATTCAGTCATTTAATTGGCTTACCATGTAATAAGAAATATAACTATTTGTTGCCCTGCAACTAACAGATTGAGTGTAAATAATTTGACACTTTACCTGTCTGTTATAGGCAAATAGATAATTTACTGCTTTTAAATGTGAACAGTTTTAATGGGTACAAAAGGCTATAGATTGAACTACAATTAATTAGAAATCAAACCTTAGTCTTTATAGTAGATAAGTAATCTTAGTCTTTAGTCTGTAAAGATAATAAATGAAAAATGTTCATTTTTGTTCATTTAACCCTCCTACGGTAAGGTGGCTTTCCAACACAGAAAGCGTATGGTCGGGTCAAATCCGACCCAGTATTTGTTTTGTTCATATTTGAGTAAATAAATTGAAGATCAGACTTAAAAAACAATTTTATTAAATTTATGATTATGATTATTTATAAAGAATAAAATTTTGTTTTACATCTTTAAGTTTGTTCGTTTGATTATTAATACCTAATGCAAATCACCAGGCTTAGCAGCGTAGCTCGGGCACAAAACGACTTTGTATTAGCCACATAGACAGTTGTTGCATCTTGCCCAAAATAAATTCCCCTTCCTATTCTTTGAAGTGCCAAAAAATTTCACCTAACTTTTGCACATGTTGGTCCTGATGCTATTGTTTCTGGCACTTCCATACTTAAAAACATACTAATAGCAACTCAAAGTCTTTTGGAATGCGCTAATTCGCCAGCCTTAGGTATACATTCATCAATGGTTTAGTCAGTTCGAAAGAAAGATTTTTGAGAAAGTCAGCGCGAGCGTGATTCGAGAAATTATTCCTGTTTGAGTTCCATTTGAAAGCTTATTTGCGAAGGTAATTAGATTACTTTATGTCGGTAGTTTTTAGTTTACTTAGTATTCCTACAAATATTTAGTTCTGTTATCAGCAGAAATGTGATTTTTTCATTTTACCAAAACCCTTTACTACATGTAGTAAAATATTTATAGATTGTTTTAGCAGAATCGAAACTCCTGTCACATTAGAGCAGTAGACTTTAGAAATACGTATACTCATGTGTATCGGTATCATTGCAAATATTTTTAAAATTTTATTCAAAGATAATATTATTTGTAGGTAGTTGAAAAATAATTTGACAAAATTAAGTAGGTAATGCAATTAAATACATCTTAAATAATGTATGGTTGAAAAAAACTGTAACAAAAACGGTAAGGTCGGGCCGGTTCTGACCTAAAGTAAAACATACATTTGTATACAAATGTATGTCCCAATCGTACAATACCTATTACAGAGATGCGGCCTTCCTGAAGGGTTACTGATACAATTCCTTGACTTGATTTTTAATTAAAAGTTGGACTTTTTTAATCCCTAATGTGTATGCATTGAAATCTGATTAATTTAATTGCAATAAGCAACCCCTTATGACCTAATGAGATGAGAATGATGTATATGATGTGTTAATGAGGCGTTGTTTTTACAAGACTACAGTCTTGTACAGACTCAGGCCGATCAGTCCTGAGAGAGTATGATTGATTGAACTCCAACATCAAAGTACACCGGTAATCACTGTTTAGTATTCAAATATATTTAAAAGTATGTATAAATGTAAGTAATGTATAAATATGTATGTACCTTAACTAGGATTTGAATTAGGAACTTTCGTTTTCGAAAAACAGCTGTTAAACAGCTGACTCACGGCGACGACTTTACCACTAGACCAACCCGATGGGTAAAATTTAATCTAAAATAAAATTACTCGTTTTATTATGTAATTTTTTTCAAATCAATGAGCGCTGTCTTACTAAATGTACTGTTAATGTTAATAAAATCGTGTGGTACATTAGCTTATTCGATTGGATCATGTAATTAATGTACTACACAACTTAAGAACTGTTTTATCGTATTGAACTTAAAGCGAAGTATAGTGGAGTTATATTCAGGCTTGATATAGAGGGGAGAAAAGGGCTAGTTTGTAAGAATAATAATTAGTCAGTGAGAGTGGCGAGCATTGGGCCCGTACGGCGCTGGCCCATTGTGCCCCTTGACATAAGTCAATACTGTCTGATGATGGCTATTCAACGCACATGAATACACCGCTGATGATAGAAACAATGGCCGCGATTTTAGTGTCAATTTGCGTTGCATTTCTCCCCCTCTACCCTTTAATAGACTCTGAATAAACTCTTACTCCTCTCTTCTTGTCCTTTTGAACACTAAGTGGAGAGTAACCTGGTCTGGTCTCTTCTGTTACTCGTACATTCATTACAGAATAGCCTACAAAATATCTGTAACGGTAAAATGAATAGGTCGAACTTCAATTCCAAATATATTTACATCACATATTAAATTTCATTAAATTTACAAATCATTGTCAAAGTTTACTTTAGATTTATATAGAATTCATATAGATTTATTATGAAACGAAGAACACAGTTTTTTTTAAATTTAGGTAACTGTATTCTAATTACAGTTTCTTTTTCAAATTTAGGTAACTGTATTCTAATTACAGTTGTTTTAAATTTAGGTAACTATTCTAATTACAGTTTTTTCAAATGTAGGTAAATAGAAGTAAAAAAATACTTAATTATATAAAGTTATATTCTAAATACAGTTTTTTTTAAATTTAGGTAACTGTATTCTAATTACATGTTTTTTAAAATTTAGGTAACTGTATTCTAATTACAGTTTTTTAAAATTTAGGTGACTGTATTCTAATAACAGTTTTTTTAAAATTTAAGTAACTGTATTCTAATTACAATTTTTCAATTTAGGTAGCTGTATTCTAATTAAAGTTTTTTTTTCAAATTTAGGTAACTGTATTCTAATTACCTACGATTAACGTAACATTTCCATTTATGAAGTGTATAAAGTTTATTTAATTTTTGTTAAACATTCTAGCATATATCCACCGTGAATTTATTATTTAATATTTTATTTTATTATAAAATGAAATCATTAAAAACTACCAGAAGCGGTCAAAGAATGAGTAGTAAAAATGAGAATTGAGAAGTTCTTATGGTCTTTACCACATCGTCAGCTCATCATCACAATACTTAAAATTACACGATTATACTACATTTAACCCACCGGGTTGGTCTAGAGGAAAAGTCGTCGTCATGAGTCAGCTGTTTAACAACTGATTTTCGGAGACGAAGGTTCCTGGTTCAAATGTTAGTAAAGGTAATTACTTTTATACGGATGTAAATACTAGACAGTGGTTACCGGTGTACTTTGATGGGTGGGGTTCAATTAACCATACTCTCTCAGGAATGGTCGGTCTGAGTCCGTACAAGACTACACCTCATTTACACGACATACACATCATCATCATCTCATTGGGTCATGGGGTCTCATTGGGTCATGGTTGCTTATTGTTCTGAATTGAACAGATTGCAACATAGACACATTAAGGATAAAAAAAAATATATTTATATTTTTTCAGAGATGTAAACCTCCTCTGTATGTCATGATAATTACAGAAAATCAATTATAAATGTTATAATTGTGTAATTTTAAGTATTGTGATGAGCTGATGTGATAAAGCCACGAAAATACTTCTCAATAGGTACGTTTTCTTATTAATTCTTTGATCGTTTCTGGTGGGTTTTAATATTATTTTATTCATAACAAAATAAGAAAATTACGTTTATATTTCTTATTTTTAATATTTTTACGCCCACATTGGAGCACTTGAATCAGTCCGTATACATTTAAGTTGTCAAAGTACGAGCTAGAGATTTGGCTTTTAGCTTCCTCTTCTGCTCCCAAAACATTTTTAATTCCGGCCATTAAATTCTGGTAGTTCTTTGTTTACTAGTTATGGTGTATTGTTTTCATTCAAATGTTTTTAGTTTTAGTCATGTCTTTGTTCCTCAGAATCCTTTTCTTCTCTTTGTCTGCAATTCGTTGCAACGTTATACCTAACTCTTGTAAATCATCCTGGACTTCTTTAAACCAATCGTTCTTGGTTTCTTTTATCCAAAAGTAGCTGTTTCACTAGTCTGGTATCGGGTAATCTTGATATATGACAAAAACAAGCTATTCTCCGTTTTCGCATTGTACTATCTACAATTTTCTCACTTTCCCTATTTACAACTTTGGCAGCAATCTCCATTGTCCATCCACTTATTTAAAGTGGATAATAATTTATATTTATATTATGACAATATATTTGTATTTCTTATTTTATAGAAACTAGAGGAAAATGTTTTATTTTTTAATTATTGTTTTTGTTCGCAGACTTGTTCAACCATATTTTGCATATAAATTCAAATGAAATATGTTAAACCGTGTCCTTTTTTACAGATAGTAGAAATATACAAGAGTTCAAAAATACTATGTTTTTCGGGTTATTTAGCCTATAATAATAATTTTTTTGCTTACTATGTATTCATCTCTTTTTTCATTCATCCGTATCTAGGTAAGCGCAAATTATAATCACTTCGGCGAATGAAAAAACCTTTTAAAAGAGAAAACTCGTGACTATGTCTTTTAAATGTTTGAAATGAAAAATTAACGGAAACAACAGTAAAAAAAAACATTACAAATAAGTAGGCCTAACTAATTGAAAAATATATGATATTTACACTATGATTTAAAATAAAAATATGAATAACTTACGAAGTTGCACTAGAGGCCCGACCTCCGTCGTGCCTGTCATGCCTATATAGGCCTATTTAATAGTTTACTAATAACAACAACTATAAAAAAAAGGGTAATTTGATTAATATTATATATATATATATATATATATATATATATATATATAATAAAAAAAATTTAAAAGTGTTGTACTTTTAGTCATGATCAGTGGCGTAATTAGGACTTGGTTTTGGGGGGATGAATCCGATTGAAGAGCACACCACACCGGAAAAAGCGGGGGGTCTAGGGGTCCTCCCCCGGACAAAATGAGACATTTTTGTTCCCTAAAATAAGATTTTAGTGTTTTTAGAACTAAATTTTAGTAAAATTACTCAAACACTCTCTTAAAAGAAATAAAATTCACTCCCGGCTCCTGTTGTAGGCATACGGTCAAAACACTACAAGAGTTCTCATCTTTACTGCAAATATTAGTTAATTATTAGCTAAAGAAAACTGTTAGAATTCGTTAATCATGCAAATAAACTACTAATTTAAATAAATTAGATAAGCCTATTTAATAATAAAAGATTTACTTGCTGTATTTCAAACAAGTTGGATTGCTGTTGTACAAATATTTTTTTATTTTAGGGTCCTGGGGGGGGGGTTCAATCCCCCTCAACTCCTCTTAGTTACGCGACTGGTCATGATGTGATCAAACTATTTGTGAAAATTTTTAAACAAATGATTAACGTTAAACGTAGACAAAATTATGCGTAGATTACTATTCGTGTTTTTGATTTTTACTATAATTACAGAATAAATTAGATAGGTTTGGTACGTTCATTAAAATTTGGCGGGATAAATTTTCCGGTCAGTGATTCAGCTTGGGGTACTAATAGTCATTTGGATACAACTATTAACAAGCCAATAACTGGGAGGCAGATTGGCAATTGGTTCTGACGCTGGAATGGCAGACTACAATTAATATCGCCATCGGGCGGTTATTTAGTTGTGTGTTTCCGTTTAATGCTCTATGTAAGCCTACGGTAATGATAATTACAACTGTATATTAGTGTCAAATTAACAGGTGAAATGGACCGTTAAGAATTAATTTTGGAATAGCATGTAAATTGAAGTTATAATGAACAGTCTGGACTTATTAATCGAAGTTTGTTAAATAAATAAAAGTAGGCTGGGTTAGAATTTTGCTTTAAATTAACAAATTATAATAATTTTGATTTGAAAATGATACTTCGTAATTTGAGAAGAAATTATGTATTTTGGAATCAGCAGCTACAATCGGTGTTCAACAAAAAATATTTGATTTCCTATTCTACATGTTTTTTACGTTTGTTTCATAAATAGCTACTATTTTTTCACATTTTACTTTAAGTTGAGAATTTAATATTATTTATTTTGGCTTTTAATGCAAACAATTCAATTGGGCTGCTTCACAATTCCTTATTTTTCAAATATGTTCTTTTTTATTTCTATTTAACTACGATAGGCACAGATGACAGGTAATTACAACAAAAACGTGGTGTTTAATGTACTTGATTGTATAAATACGAAAACCTCTTCTACCCGACTCAATCTAT
The DNA here is from genome assembly GCA_035578175.1 of Catonia carolina. Lineage (NCBI taxonomy): Eukaryota > Metazoa > Arthropoda > Insecta > Hemiptera > Achilidae > Catonia > Catonia carolina. The sequence goes on from JAQMRL010000002.1 coordinate 49,027,523, forward strand.
CCTCACTAATTTTCTAACTATCCGATTCTGAAAGCATATTAGCCTACTTTCAACTTCCTAAAGATTGCCCTAAACAGAGTGGTGAAGTGTCAAATTATTTACACTCAATCTGTTAGTTGCAGGGCTAAAATAAATAGTTCTGTTTCTTATTACATGGTCAGCCAATTAAATGACTAAATTATTTAAGAACAGAAGAGGCAGAGGTTTAAAAGACACTAATCAGAGTTATCTCCTCTAAAAGTAATACATTTTATTATACAGCCAGACCCTGTGTTGGATGAAGTGAATGTGTCATTTGCAGAGTGAAAAATATGTTTTATCAGAGGGCCCGGCATCATGCTGATAAGCGTACTTTTTCACTTAGTGAGGAAGGCATTAGTAAACCACCTCACTCCTCGTTTTACTTAGTAAAACCTCACAGGTTTAAACCAGCCTTTCGGGTGATGACCTTAACTACAACTTCCTAAAGAGCAATATTTTTAAAAATCGTCAAAGAATTGCTATTGTAAAATATAGCAAATATCTAATCTATTAGCAATTAACTCAGTCTTAAAAAATAGACAATTCAATTGTTGCTTAATTAGGTACATTGACACAAATACTATTACTTCAGAAAAATGAAGTTTTTAAATAAACAATTTTATTTACTATATAAAGTTACATAATAAATAAGCTCTTTCCTTTAGTGTGCCGCATTGTACGATCAGGCAGAAGGCAAGGTTTCCATAAATTTGTTCTAGTTTTTTTGGTCTATATAGGCTATAGTTACCGATGTACACATAAAGAAAATAAATCGCTTCAATAATGTGGAATTTGACATGTATGACAGAATAGTCTTTATCTATAACTACGAAGATCAGATAAAAGAAGAGACCCACCCCGGTTGATTAAATTTGCATACGAATACCTACAATTTTTTACCTACATTTTTTATTTCGGTTTTTTTTTATTTGGCAGCTCGTTTAATAACATTTTTAATTCAGTATTTGGTTATTCAATGCAACCAAAACGTAATAAAGGAAGTATATAACGAGTAACTGCATCTACTTCTCATGTACAATTATTTATTTTCTAGGAGGGTTTCCTTATTTTCTATTTAACTACAGTATAGGTACAGATAACATAAACTTGTACGTACAGTACACCTAATATAGGCTACTGTTGTACACTATAAATAAAGGTAAGGTGAGTATTCAATATAATTTATTTCATTCTTAAATGCAAGTACCTACTTACATTGGGTTACTGCATAGGTCTCGGGTTCTCGGATTCCCGGCTAGGGTCTGGCAATTTTAACACGTTAAAACCCACCGTTATAATACTAAAACTGACAGTAGTCACTAATGACCAAGGTGTCGATGCAACTTTAAATAAACAAAAAAAAGCACATTAAGTACACAATAAATGGCTTTCGCCTGATTAAAAAAAGTCAATAGGTCCTTTCGAATATTATGTATCCATCTTCAGTTGAAATATAAATACATCAATGCATGCACACATTTGTCAGCTTGTCTTCAAACTTAAGAAAGTATGCATGCATTGATGTATTTATATTTTAACTGAAGATGGATCGATATCCGAAAGTATCTGTTGACTTTTTTAATCAAGCAAGAGTCATCTATGTTTTGTGTATTTGGTGGTTTATTGTATTACAACACCTAAGCTAGGTCGTTCGGAATATCGGTTTAATAAACAATAAAAAGTCTAACTTTAAACTTATAACAATTAATTTTATATTTTACGCTATTAATAATTACAAATTAATGATTTAAATTAGCCTACTATAAAATACAATTACATCACATAAAAAATCAATTACAAAACTTAAGCTTAAACTAAGCTTTATTAACAACAAAATACTGTTCTTTATAAAATCAAGAACAAATTATATTTACCTGACCACAACCACTTGTTACCAACCTTACGCACATTATTTAAGTACTTCGAAACCAGTCCTGAAACGATGCTATTTCGAACGGCCCGACACTTTTCATTTACGATTTTCTTAAGTGCCTCACAACAAAAAGCTAACTGTTTTTATACTTGTGGTCCAATAGTTTCCCAAACATTCAAAGTCCTTCACCACTACTTTGGAAATTTTAGAAGGAATCAAAATAAAAACAAATGTTTCTACTACTTCCTGTTTTCTAGAATTCCTACTTAAAACATCACTATTCATCGCAATTCACTATCCTTGTTCAACACGCTCCACCATATACAATCTTACAATAAACAACTTTACACAATCTTACAATAAACAACCTTTTCCATCAACCGTTTCTGGAATATATTACAACATAATAGGCCCTACATGATAATCTTCTTGTTGTTTAGGTTATCAGCTGAAAGGTTGGTTTGAACTTGTAGAGGTTTTACAAAGTAAAACGAGGAGTGAGGTGGTTTACCATTGCCTTCCTTACTAGGTTGAAAAGTATTCTTATCAGGATGCCGGGTCCTCTGAAAAACACTTATTTTTACTCTTTAAATGACACTATCACTTCATTCACCTCAGGATCTGGCTGTATAATAAAATTCATTACTCTCTCCTTAACGAGATTCAATCATTTAATTGGCTGACCATGTAATAAGAAACAGAACTATTTTTTGTAGCCCTGGAACTAACAAGTTAAGCGCAAATAATTTAACACTCCACCTGCCTGTTATGGGCAAACATGATAATACATTAGCGGTAATTTATTATACCGGGTGTCCCACGAATTTGAACCATAGGGAAATAGCAGTGATTTTCATTAGTTTGTTAATATTTTCTTCCCACAAATAAATGGAAACTTGTTATAGCCAGGAATCATTACAAAATGTTTAGACCTTTTAAAAATATCAATTTTGATACATTTTAAGCTGTAGTTTAGCTTAAATGCAAAAATACATAAATTTGTAACCGTTTTCCATTTAAGTATTGTAAATTTTATCAACTTTTTGCATTGTCATGTTTGAGTTAATGGTAACGTTCTTGACCGGAGATGTAAAGATAGGTGGGTCGAATCCAATAGCGGTAAATTTTTTTATTGCTCAAAAAATATTGGAAATATTAAAAAAATTATTTAATTTTTAATTTTGACAACTTGTTTTATAATCTAAAATTATTGAACAATCAGCTGTGTCTGAAAATTTTAATGTGGCTGAAGGAAATATTTAGGTATTTAAAATAATACAAACCCACCAGGTTGGTCTAGAGGTAAAGTCGTCGCTCAGCTGTTCAACAGCTGATTTTCGGAGACGAAGGTTCCTGGTTCAAATCCTAGTGAAGGTAGTTACTTTTATACGGATTTGAATGCTAGATAGTGGTTACCGGTGTACTTTGATGGTTGGGGTTCAATTAACCATACTTTCTCAGGAATGGTCGACCTGATTCTGTATAAGACTACACCTCATTTACATGTCATTCACATCATCCTCATCTCATTGGGTCATGGGGCTGCTTATTGTTCTGAATTTGTTCAATTCAGAACAATAAGCAACGTACGATTGCAACGTACACAAATTAGTGATTACAAAAAAAGAAAAAAATAATACTGAATTTGCTTCAAAAAAAAGAAATAAATTTTTAAGTAAATAATTTTTAGTAAAAAAATTTATTTTTAAGTAAATAATTTTTTAGTAAAAAATTGATATTTTTTAAAAGGTTTAAACATTTTCTAATGATTCCTGACTATAACAAGTCTTCTTATTCATGGGGAGAAAATATTAGCAAACTAACGAATTAATGCTATTTCCCTATGGTTCAAATTTCGTGGAACACCCAGTATATTACTTACTGCATGCGAATACAATGCTTTTTAATACTTTAGCACTAAAAACCAAGTTGTTGGTAAATAATTTAGGCTGTACAAGGGAACTGAGAAACAAATAAAGCTATAAAAACTTTATCTTCCTTTGCAGGCGCAGTTGATTAAAAAGCGTATATAAGCCTACATTAAAACGTCATTTACATTACAGTATTTTACACAAAAGTGAACACAAATAACTTTGCCTCTTATAATAATTATTCATAATTCATTCAAAAAATATTTTCTGTACGGTATATAATTCAAATATAAATGTCCATAGTACCATAAGAATAAAATTCCAATTACCCGTTGACTATACGCAAATTTACATGCAAATAATAGAACCATTATTTTATAAAATAAAATAGGATCACATGTACATAGCGGTATTGAATAAATAAATGAAAAAAACTTGTAAAACAAATAGATCTCACTTTATAAAACATTCAATCATTCACTCAAACAGATTTACGCTTATTATTATCATCGAATTCAACACACAAAACTATTATACGTGTAGAGATGATAATAATGTAGGTATAGAAGAGTGACTCGACCGACACGTAGCCAGCTCTCTTCATTGCGTTGTTGTGGCTCATAATGAAGTACAATGACGCCGCGGTGCGCAACGACCATCATTTCAAGATATATTATTAATCATTCTGACAGTGGTATCGGCAGAGGCTGCTTGATTGAACTTGCTGGCGGCAATGTTGGTCCAATCAACCCTTCTATACAAATTTGAATTGAACATAAATTTATCTGCATTATGCTGGTGATTATTATGACAAAACCTTTATTTTATTATTGGCCCACATAATACATGAACAAGCGTATGAATTCATATATCCCTAGCAAAATCAATTTGTTTTTGTTTTTAGATGTATTATAAAACTGTCTGTAACGGGAGAAAAGCCAAATAATAAGCTACGTTAATTATATTAGGTCAAACATATCAAAACAATATATAAATACTTTTTAATATAGAAAATGAAATTTCGTACATATCTTCATTGCATGTACAGAGTTAGGAATTATCTAATAAAAAAAATGAAAAAAATTGAAACTATTTGAGACATATTTTAAAACTTCAAGTACTATATACTCTTTAGTCAAGTACTCCACACTCTTGAGGACAGAATAAGAAATGACGTTATAAGACAAGAGTTACAAATATTTAACCTGGAGAAAATCTATGAGTATAGGATCAACTGGAGTATTCAACTGGAAAGCATGAAGGGAAACCGTTTGCCTAGACTGGCAATGAATTATAAGCCGAATGGTCGAAGGAGTGTTGGTCGTTCGAGGGGAAGGTGGTTTCCGGAACAGGCAGTACTGCCATGAAGTAAAGAAGAAGAAGTACTACTTAAGATATATTTAATATTAACAAATAGTGATAATAACATAAATAAAGATCGTTTTAAAACAGTACATTTGGTTTTAGTGAGAGATATAGCCTTTTGAAAAGGAACCATTTTGCAGGTAAATATCTTTGATAAATCATTTCGTTTATTTTCAGATAAATTTGACCTCAAAATCACCTCTCTGTAAATACCTATTCTCTCCAGAGGAACATGGCGGACACAATTTTTGTGTCCGCCATGTTAGATTTTTTTAATACGATATTATCTAGAAACAATATGAAATATTTAATACTGATTAACTCTTTCAATTTAAATTTTCACGAAAAATTTTTATGTTAATATATCTAGACTACAATCATTTTTATTTAGATTTTTCTTCGTTTTAATTAAAATAACTTCGAATTCATTATTGTTAATGCTAGATCAAATCAAAACAAATTTATAATTATATTTTGTTTTAAAAACGGTTTTTAATAAATTTATATTAATTATATACCACCGTTTTCGAAGTAAATTCTTACGACTGATTACTAATTTCCCGAGTTAAATATCCAATAGAACACTACACGATGACTTTACGCGTTCCTTACGTCAACGACTGACGTCAACTGTACCGTAGATTCAGAGACAAACTTCACAATCATAATAATCCCTTAATATCCAATATAAATTCTGCGGACCTACCAGGAATCGCACAAAGACTACCGCCGATGGAGTAGAGATAGGATGCATTCACGCAACTGTAACATTATTACGTACACGAAAATATATTTTAACAATGAACACATTTATCGTTATCTGGAGAGCTATCGCTGGGTGGTGTCCTCCTCAAACCATTAACGCGGTTGGTTGTTTTTTAATTTTTTTGTTAATTTAGTTGTGAACGTTTTTGCGGGTTGTTCTTATACAGTTGCAAAATAAATAAAGTAATTACCAAAAAATATATATACCACTAATTACTTTGCTTTGCTTTTAATTAGGTGGCGAGCCACTTCACTTATGTTTAGAAAGCCTATTTAATGCAGAATATTCGGTCACAAAGATAAATATACTTTATCAAATATGTTTTTTCGGAAAAGTTTTTTTTTATTCCTAATTTGTGTACGTTACAATCTATTCAATTTAGAACAATAAGCAACCCCAAGACCCAATGAGATGAGGATCATGTGTATGAGGTGTAAATGAGGTGTAGTCTTGTACACACCCAGGCCGACCATTCCTGAGAGAGTATGGTTAATTAAACCCCAACCATCAAAGTACACCGGTAACCACTGTCTAGTATTCAAATCCGTATAAAAGTAACTACCTTTACTAGGATTTGAACCAGGAACCTTCGACTCCGAAAATCATCTGTTAAACAGCTGATTTTGACGACAACTGGCAAAATATTTTGCCTACTTATTATTTAATATTTTAATTTAATATTTTGCCTACTTAATATTTTGTCCAAATATTTTGCCTACTTCAGATTTATTCTTCGGAAAAGTGAGAGAATAAATCTGAAGTAGGCAAAATATTTGGAATCGTGGATACGATATTTACGACGGATAATGGATTCGTTACAATAAACTCTCATATTAGAGTTACAGTTTGATTTAAGTTTTTTAGTGAAAAACTTTTGAAGAGGAAAATTTTGCAGGTAAATATCTTTGATAAATCATTACGTTCATTTCCAAATAAATTTAACCTCAAAATCACCTCTCAGTAAATACTTATTCACTCTAGAGAAACAAGGCGCACATAATTTTTGTTACATGATATTATCCAGAAACAATGTGAAATATTTAATACTGGTTCTTTAAATTTAAATTTTCACGTAAAATTCTTATTTTAATATACCTACAATACAATCAGTTTTATTTAGATTTTTCTTTATTTTAATTAAAATAACTACGAATTCATTATTGTTAATGCTAGATCAAATCAAAACAAATTTATAATTATATTTTATTTTCAAAACTGTTTTTAATAAATTTATATTAATTATATATCACCTTGGTTTCCCTTGGTTACCTTGGTTACCTTGGTTTCCTTTTAATTAGATGAGCCATTTCACATTTGTTTAGAAAGTCTATTTAATGAAGAATATTCTGTCACAAAGATAAATAGTCTATACTTTATCAAAATATGTTTTCGGAAAGGTAGGAGAATAAATCTGAAGTAGGCAAAATATTTGGACAAGTGGATATAGATATTTACGACCAAATAAATGATTTGTTACAATAAACTCTCATATTTGAGTTACAGTTTGATTTAAAATTTTTAGTGAAAAACCAGTGGATTTCTTGACAAATATATTGGTTTTTATTTCTCACGTTGTTTAACAGGATAGTAGTTACAGTAACAAGGTAGGGGTAGCCAGCAGTGCTGGGGGAGCAACGAGTATTAGAAAGTTTCCAATGATTCAATTGCTTTATTTTCAGCTAAACAAATGAAAGTCCGTCCAGACGCCATTATTATTGACTAGCTTGGCGACAGTTTTGATGAAGAGCTTCGCTTAGATAATAAAAACGTTTTGGCACAAATGACTGAACGAACCGCGTCCAATAACGGCAAGACAAACAGTCGCCGGCCGCCGGGGTTTGCACACCGCGCCGGGACACCCGCTCCGCTCTACCTCATTGTTATTTTGCAGTGGGTGCTTTGTCCACCGGACAAATGAATCCGTTTATCACTGTTTCCTCTTCAAAATGAGAACCGCTATATTCTATATATATTTTTGTTATTTTAATCCCATACTCGATTGAGTCGATTTTCCTGCAGGCTCTGTGAAATAACACAAGTTGTACCGTGTGTTCTCAAGATTATTTCGGCTTCACCACACAATGCCTTTTGTTCTGAATAACAATTACAGTCTTTTCCACTCGAAAATATATCAGACAATTGAAATACTGTTTACCAAATTCATCTTCAAATGTGTATTTATTTAAATACATACAGTTTTGTACAATACATTGAATTATATAAAACTGCACTCCGTATCTTAAAACTAAAATTTAATTTAACTTCAATTACTACTAAAATAAATACAAATTTCTATATATTATACACGCTATAACTCTATTACTTACTACATACTACCTCATAACTATTTCTGATAAAAATACGTTTTAAATTACTTTATTTACTACAGAATAACGAATCTTCAAAATCTTTAATAAAAACCAACGAAACCAGACTACTGAGTACTTAGAATTTATGATTATTTCTTTTGAATTTGATACAATTTTCAAGTGTTTTTATAGTTATTTTACTTATTATTAAGAACAGAAAAAGTATTTGAAATACAGAACAAACTATGTCAAATAGAATTTTATTATTTGCTACTTTTACGAAGAAATTGTTTTGTACTCGTCGTTTGGAATCTTCGAAACAGGTAACAAGACGTTTAAATTATAAAGAGTTTAACATGATAGGTAATAACACAGATATAAAGACATTCAAAAGATATTTCTTTTGAATTTGATATAATTTTCAAGTTTTTTATAGTTATTTTACTTATTATTAAGAACAGAAAAAGTGTTTGAAATACAGAACAAACTATGTTAAATAGAATTTTATTATTTGCTACTATTATGAAGAAATTGTTTTGTACTCGTCGTTTGGAATCTTCGAAACAGGTAACAAGACGTTTAAATTATGAAGAGTTTAACATGATAGGTAATAACACAGATATAAATTTAACCTTAATAGTTTTCAAAAATATCGATAAATTTGCTATTTCATCTTATTTTTCTTCTTATTCTTCTCCTTTGCCTTCCATTTCATTATGCGTTTGACCACCAGTCATCCCTCAACCCTCCACAGCCATTCTTCTCAACTCATTCACAACTTGAGCCCTCACTCTTCCAATGTGCTTCAAACGGTCAGGATATTTATACCTTGGTCTCCTTCTTATTAATCTACCTTGTTAAAAATGTAATTTATTGTAAGAAAAATCTAGGGAAAATTTATTCTGTCCGTATCTGTTACCAACATTTCTCTTTAGTCCGAGGGTTCTTCAAGGGTTTATCGGGCAACAGTTCTTCAGAGATCACAGTAACTTATAACAACTTGAGAGCTTTGAAATTAGCTGAAAAATGACGATTTTTTAAATTTATTTTTTGTACACATTTACTTATGAGTTATTAATTTGGGTTAATTTGCTTTGGGTTAATTTTAATTAATCAGGGTTAATTTGCTACCCCAGAATTTTCCCTTATTTTTAGGTTCAGCCCTGTAATGGGATATAACAGCTATAGTGGAGCGTAGTTAATCGGAACTAATTGAGACTGATTCCAATCATCAGCTGTTCTGATTACTGACCTCCAAGAAAAAAACAAGTCGAAGTCGAAGTTCTTTCTCACGTTTTATAGCCAATGTTGTGATGTCTCCAACATCGTAAATTTTTGCTAGGGAAGATCTGCTCTCTAGGATCCTTTTGAAAGAACGCTTATGATTTCACTTATTCTGCTTTAACTTGTATTTTATTTTTCAAGAAGATAAAATCTTGTGAATTAAATGATTTTGAGTAAATTTTACTTAAAGAAGAGACAGGTTTAGCTACCATAAATCTGTGCACAGGTAACTGTGTTGAAACAACAAAAACTGTGAAATGAACGCAATTTATTGCTTATAGGCTTAAAAATCGAGCAAAATTGACTAAGTACAAACACTTCTCCCGGTAACCTTTTGTATAGTTTTGGTTTCTGTATTGCAACAAGTCCAATACTGAATATCCATCACTGAAGAAACGTGTAGGCATCCGAGTACTGTATCCTGCCGGTGTTTAAAAAAGATGATCTATAATCGATGTACTTAAATCCTACTATACTGTACATTGATATTTGTTTCATTGAATTTTTCAAAAAGTTCACAACTTTATTGATTTCATAATCACTCGTTATTCTACGTTTTATCATGGTACTTAAAATACATGACAAATAGAAATTGTAGAATAAACATGTACTATGATATTTTTCTTTTTTCAAAATAATTTTTAAAATAAAAGAAATAATTTTCTGAGAATTCCGATTATTGAAGTTAGGCTACGATAAACAATACTCTACTGTATTATTTTATCAATATAAAGCAATATCAATAGGGAAAACTACTGAAAAGAATTAGAATTAGCCTATTATTCAGAAAAATGTTCAGAGGAAGATTATCTGAGATTTATACAATACCATTGTGAAATTACGGAGTGAAATCGACATATATACATAATAGAGTTGTTACGTATATTAACACAACAAAAGAGGAGAAGTATGTTTTGTAATATTATATTTATCGATTATATCAATTAAAGTAAATACAAATCGGATAAACCATAAAATGTAGTTAACTGTATATTTTAAAAAAGTAAATAAATATAGGCTAATCTATCTAATATACAAGAGCGCAATCCACTTATTGACTCTCTCATTCATCTAAAAATCTCCAGAACAACAAGACCAAGAAACTTTAACAATTTACGTAAACATAAAGGTGCACACAAGGAAATTATTTTTTAACTTCTACTTCTATCGGGAGAAATTGAGATTTTGTAAAAGATCGGGTTATTCAAAATTACAGCTTTAAAATGTGTTTTAACAAACAGCTATGCGTAGATACAAACAAGTAAAGAGTTTCTCTCCCGAAAATCAAAATTATCCTCTAATTTGAAAGTACTTCTTTTTAAATCCGTACTCAAAACCTTTCTTTACTTAAGATAAATTGAATAAATAAACCAATCTACTCATTATTCTCTACTATAGTCGTTTGTACTTTCAGTTGACACAATGGATCTTATGGGAATCGTCACTGCTATTAGCGCAACTAAACACATCAATTAAAGACATCTGAATGTGTATAAAAATACATTTTTTAAACCTCTATAGAACACGTAATTTTTAAAGTAGAACTACAATTCAAGTTTTGGTTAACTTGGTTAACAGATAAAAATGTGTTATCTAGAATGTTTAATGAATTGTAAAAAATAAAATAAAATTTAAAACATTTTTTTCTATTAGAGGGGTTAAATAAATATCTTATTTTATTTTACTGCAGACCTACTAATGCCTTCTCCACATTTCCTCGCCAGACTTTTTAAACACTTCGTGATAAATGTACACAAATGACGCAATCGGTTATTGCAAATCTGAAACATCTTTTCCACTACGTATAGATATCGAAAAACATTTCACATTTGAATCCGCATATGAAGTTGAGTATAAACTTATTGTGTTAATTATTAATTGTCATACAGACTACTCTACATAATAAAGGTTTGTAATGGGTGGGGTGTGGTGGAGGGGAATGTTATTGGTTATGATGGCATTGATTGATCTACAAAGCCGATCACTGCCTATACTGCTCCGGTGTGTCAACTGAACGTGCAAACTACTATAGAATAGATAGTAGATTTTACTGCAATGAAGACAAAATATTAGTAAAATAAAATATTTATTTAGCGAAGCGAAGCGATCAGGGTACGCTAGTTAATGTAATATTCTTCCACTTATAGTTCCTTCTCGTAATAGAGATTAGGTATTATAATGTCAATTTCTACCGCTATTTTCATGTTAATTTTTAAATTCTATTAAGTTCTTTAGTCATGACGCTCGTCTTCACAAATTTTTCTCTTCCGACATTTTACCCTGTATATTCAATTGGAGCAGGCTGTATAGTTCTCCTTGCATAACATAACCGAAATATTGCAGTTTTCTTGTTTATTTTATTATTATTAAAATAATTTTATTAGACGGTAAAACTCCCTTGAAAGGAAGACGCTAAGTATTCAATAGTTCATTCTTCATCCAGGCTTGTCCTTTTTTCTGTTAGCCTAGTACTCCTTCATTCCCTGCGAGAATTTTTGCTTCCTTTCCTCCCTCCACTCAGGTCTAAACTGTTTTGGTCGCAATTCTGAGAGAGCCTCCCACTTATCTACTTTCTTTCCGAAGAAATCCCTGTTTAAAATCTCCTGTTCGGTTGTATTCAGCCGTGTTAGATCCTTTTTGACATTTTCTACCCAGGGTTCTGAGCCAGTTAAAGACAATAAATATTTTAAAATTCTGTTAGTTAGTCGGTGTTCTGAAAGTCTGATAATATGACCATAAAATTTCAGACGTCTATTCTTCATATCAATTTCTATATTCGAGTAAGTTTCCACGACTGATTCTTTTGTAATCTGCATCCATCCTCTGTTTTCCTCATTTCAAGAATTTTCCTGATGATGTTTCTCTCTTCCTTTTTAATTTCTTCTATTTCTGTTCTTGTTTTTATAATCTTAGTAAATTCTCTTTTGTATTCCTGATACACAGGACTTCATTTGTTTTATTCTCTGTCTATGCATCTCTCAACTTAAGGCAGTGATACACTTAAAGTTCAAAACCTTCACTGTAATATAATTATAAACAAAATGACAAAAAAATGTCAAAAAGGTAAAATAATCTTAAACTTGATTTATATCCAACTGTGTGTACGGAGTAAATAGAGGTAAATAAAATAGCTAAAATTCGAAGTAGAATTGACATATTATTTTTGTGTTCAGGTAATGATGAAATAGTGTGTACGTTGTATTATAACAAACAGAATAAAGTTGTTATAATAGAAACAGAGATGTGGTAGTGACATCTGAAGACTGTAGTACAAACAGTGCGGGTGTGAGATGTAATAATATTGTGTCGGTTGAAAGGAAGGGAGGAGGGTGTATTTATTGCAGGGTGAGTAATCTGGCCGGAACTCTGACACCGCACTCAATTTCCTTTTGCATCACACCCTTGATACCTACTCAAGATATTCTGAGACAAAACTGGATTACTCTCCCTATTAGACGCTTACATATTAACTTACCTCTTCTGTGTTTCCTCCTTTATAATACTGGTACTAAATTCTCTGGTAAAATAACATCGCTTCATTCTCAAATAATCTTTATGAACAGTTAAAACTGTGTTTCAATTTTACTGCTTCTGCAGTAAAAGTACATTAACAGATCCCCTAAAATTGCAACCAAGAAATAAATGTTATCAATAAATAGTATAAACCTACCCCAATATTTTGTGACTAAACCTTTGTGTGTTTATACCTTTTGGTTTAGGAAAAACATAATAAAATACTTTTATCCTACTTCCAGACTGAGAAAAATCATATTTTATGTTAGAAAACATGGTAATATTGTGACACTTACCTGTAAGGTCCGTTTCGGGATCTGGGTAAAATAAATAACACACTTACGTTTAAAATTACAAGTGTTTATTACAACTAAGAATTACAATTAAATAATTGACTACAATCTACAAGTATATTACAATAAAACTGCTTAAAAACTAACAAACTAATTAGGCTATAATAAACTAATACGAAAAATAACTTAAGTAATTTACTCAATACTACTTACAGAAATGACACAGAATAAATAAAAAAGTTAAACAATAGCCAGTTATTCGCAGCATCGTTGGCCTATTCTAACGTACTGGACTACCTGTATGCACTATCGAGTATAGCACATTTGTTTTTGGAAGAAGCTTGTAAGGGGTGGGCGAGTAGGTAGAGTAGGAATAGTTTCAGGGGGCAAGTGTTGTCTCCTTCTCACTTAATGATCATTCCCTCTCTTTCTAACTGTATACTAACTGTTACAACTACGAAGTGCTTCCCCCACCACTAAACAGAACAGCTCAGCGGCACAGAGCGTTGGAGGGAGAGCTTCTAGCTAGAACAAATGACCTGTACGCTCACTCAATCGCAGACAAAAGTAAACTAACCCTGGACCGTAAGCAACCCGGCGCATTTATAGGTGAGCTAATGGAGAGTTCGAGAAAAGACAAAGATTTTCGTAATAATAATAAAATACAAAATCCATTTTGCGGCTTCTCCATAAATCTTAAACAACTGTAAACAAACTATGATTGAATAGAAGGTGTTATTAAAAGGTCAATTATCTAAATAGGTACCCACCCGGCTCTCACAATGACGAGTGATAACAAAAACCAGGCCTACCTTTACTATAAAAGACCATTTATTTAACACAAAATATTTAACTACTTCTTGGAAAACGCTAATGAAAACCCGTGTTATTTACGTTAACCTTTTGAATCTCTCGGTCTTCCTCGAACATTCGTGAACCCATATTCCCTTTAGATATTGTCCCAATATTGTTTTACATTTTTTGTTGATATGGAATTGTTTATTAAAAATTAGTTTATTAATTTTCTAGAAAATCAGTTTCTAGACACATTATTATTATTATTATTATTATACTCCATCTCATGAAACCGTACAGCACGTCAAAACATAAATGTATTAAAACTGTGATTGAACTTATCCATTTAACTTAGGAAAATTGTTCTTTGCTTATCAGACGAAACTTGCTATATTCTAATTTAAAAATATAAGTATTAAATACAAAATACGACAGTACTAGTAGAAAGAATTCATACAGTAGGCCTATTATAAAACATGCGGTCTGTCGCCAGTTGTTTTGACTGGAGGCGTTGGTAGAGTGAAACATAATTACGCATCCCTTTTACTGACTTTCAACCCGTAGTCTGTTTATATCTGCTGCACGGTTCTGTGTGATATACTATAATCCTATAATATTATATGACAACTTGGCGCATGTATGTTTGTAGGCTATATACAACTGTTCTCGAAAACGGCTCAAACGATTTTCCAGAAAATTCGTGTATAGGGGTTTTTAGGGTCTACAAATTGATTGTGCTAGGTCTCATAATAGGAAAATATTGTTAACTCGCTAAATTAAGAAATATAAATTAGAAAAATAGTCTGGCCACACATGTAATAAACAATAACAGATGATATAGTAAACAAATACATTGTAATGGAAAAACTACGTCAGAACTCCTTCAATGTCTTATCTATTATCAACCAATTGTGTTACCATTCTTTTCGGAAATCGATCAAATAATCTGGAACTAAGCGAAAAGCTCAGTAGTAACTCGGTAGTCTACTTACTACAAAACAACCACTTGTTTAGTGACTTTTAACAAAGTTATCTTATCGCAATAGTAAAATACCGTAAAAATATTTGATGCTCTTTTTACTTAACCAGTAAAATAATACGCTTAAAAAAATTTTTATTATTGTATATTAGTAATATTAACATTAGATAATATCAATTTGTAGTTATTTAAAAATTTTAATCGTGGTTTTCTGACGTGAAAAGATAATAAATGAACTTTGCAAGATCTTTTGCAGTTTTTGTTAAATCTTATAAGTTAGATTGCGTCTAAAAATTCGGTAGCTAACTACTAGAATATTGACATTTCTATTCAAATTGCAAATGAAAACAACTTTTCTTTTGTGCTTTTTCCATAAGAGTGTAATATAACATATCCTATCATATCTTTGTTACAAAAAAATAAATAAATAAAAAGCACAATAAAATGATAAATTAACAGGGTCTACAATAAATTGAATTAACAATCAACATAAATGTTTTTAGAACGAGTATACCCGTAGTAACTAAAACACTGTTTTAGTTACTGTGAGTATACCTATAAATTTGGCATTTATTTTGGTTTTACATAAATCTACTTTATCAAGATTTATTTTGTTTTGCTGTTTATGGTAATGCTGAGTAAAGTATTATTGTCCGGTAAAATCACCATACTTTTGTTCTATTTATGTAGTAACAACTACTAATGTAACGTTTTTATTTATACAACCTACCCAGCAGTATTTACGATGTATGTGTTTAATGTGCTGTTTTCGTTTTGATTGAGGAAATCACCCAGTGGCATACCCTCGTCGCTGTTTTACATAAGATCCCTAAGTGTATTCCAGTTTCTTTTTGATTTCCTCTGTGGATTTTGTGGGAGTAGCAATGTTTGTACCTATGGATTCGCGTGATTTATTAATTTTTAATGAAAACGTCTGTATAATTTGTTAACGATTGAGTATACTATGTCTATGTTGAGGTCTCGATTTATATGATAAAGTTTCGCAGGCGTATGTTGTAGAGACTAAATGTGATTAAACGTAAAAATTTGTTTTGGAAACCATACTTATGTACCACAAGATTTTTAGGGCTTACGAAAAATATGGCGCTTCACAAAATTGTTCGTTGTTTTGGTCTGTATGAAAATATCTACAACTATAAATTAATAGAACCATCAGAATTTATGTTAATTGAAGTATGTATTCTCTTGATTCTGCCTTGATTGAGAAAATCAATCAATGGGAAATCCCCTTCTGTATTTTGTACGAAATTCCTTATTCCATTACTAAGTTCTTCGTGGATGTTGTGGTAGGTGTGTTTATGATAATGTTTCAATGAATTTGTGTGATTTTATAATATTGAATGAAAACGATTGCATAGTGTTCTCAAGGATGTGTTGTAATTGTTTGTTGGAACAATTAACTGGAATTAATGCCTATTTTTTTAGCGGATGTATTTGGAGTTGTCAATTTCAGACCTTAATAATGGATAACAAAAATGTTTTTAATTTCTTTATTTATGTACTGTTTAAGTGATAAAAATTACGGCATAATATTACATGAAGAAATAGAAGAACCATTGAGAAAATAGTAAGAGTTGTAAGAGGGGGGGTTGTAGGAGGGTAGGAGAGAGGGGAGTAGAAGGAGTGGGAAAAGGAATAGTCTGGGATCGGGTAAGCAGCAGCCCTACGGAGATAACACCCTGAAGGACTCATCAGAAAAATGGGGATGAAAAGGAAATGAACAAACGCGTGCGCTGGCTGGCGCGATAAGACCAGCGCGAACAAAAAGACACAATGAAGATAATGGTAGGAGAGAATAAGAGACAGAAGCGAGCACAATAATGAGAGTAATAAGTTAGTCGGCAATGTGCGCGCGGCAGATACTGCACATTAGCCTGTTTAGATCCAACAAAAGATGACAACGGAAAGAGCTTGGAAGAAGCTGTGTCGCTAGAATAAGAGGAATAATTTAAAATAAATGACTTCATCTTGTTTTCATTTAAGTAACAAGGAAATAAGGAATGAATGCATTAATAGAATATAAATGCAAATAGGCTATCGTTCTTGCTTTTGCACAACAGAGGAACAGTATGAGCACTTCAAATCAGAGATACCACTTTTTTATTTTCCCTGTTTTTGCTTCATTCAAAAAAATAAAATAAAAGAAAGAAACGGAACCAGCGCAACATTGACTTGTATATTCCATTTTTATATTTTTGTTTTATTCAATTCTTTTGCGGTATAATAAGCTTAAATAAAAACTCTTTAAAGCAATATTTCCTGCAGCGTTATATCTTATTTCAAAGGAACGGCGCTATAAAATTATTTCAAATTTTTATATCTAATTACAATTTGAATATTAATTTACGAATTAATTTACTTGGATTTTAAAACATGTAATTTAATTAAGCGATTAGATTATCTGTAATACTAATACAAAGACACCTCTACTGAAAAACACACGAATGTGTACTAAGTAAATACAAAAACAAAAAATCTACATTAAATGAAATTAACTTCAAATTCAGGATCTAAAAGTGGCTAAGATTAATTGTTATTGATGTCTTTCTTACCTGTTAAAAGAGTAGAAAGTAGAATTTTTGTAGAAATCTTTCCTATCCATCATTAGTCTACTTGCAGTGAGATAGTATAGCACACTATACTATATCTCACTGCAAGTATAGTGCGCTGTACTATCTCATTGTAAGTAATACTACAGAACAAAATAACAAATATACTCGTATTTTATTGGAATAGATCTAAAACAATAATTATAAGAATTTTTCATAAAAATTAGGATTTGGAAAACCAACCGGGTTTACCAAGTACAATTTGGGCACTCGTCCCAAATTCAATGAAAAGGTTTCAAATAATGCAACATACGCTATGTATAATGAATGAGAGAATTTCGTCATATCAATTTTATAGAATCATTGTCATGTAAGAAATAATCCGCATATGATTTCCATTTTACATTTTTCTACTAAATTTATTGGTGTCCATTGATCAACAAGTCACCTTGAAATTAATTAATGATGAATAAATTAAATTTTTTCCTTTATTTTGTTTCGGAGGGCCTGACATGCTGATAAGCAAACTTTTCCATTCAGTGAGGAAGGCATGGTAAACCACCTTACTCCTCATTTTACTTAGTAAAGCCTCTAGAGGTTCAAACCAGTCTTTTGGCTGATGACCTAAACAACAGAATAATTTATCAATGAAAAACTTAACATTTTTTTTGCTTGTGATTCTTCCTGTTATTGCTGGCAACTTCAATTTATAATATCAACGGTTTCATTTACAGAAAACAGATTTAACTGTTAATTAATAGACAGAACACTGAAATCGTGGTAAATAAGATTACGTCATTTGGAAGCAAGGTAGTTAGCCTACTAGTTTAGAAGCTCATGCTAGGATGAATCTACTTTACCTGATCGGGATAAGAAAATTCATAAAATCATGAAGTAGGTTTGCGTAGAAAGGTAATTTTTCACTATCAATGTAGTATTTTAATATGTCAAAATAGAACAGAATTTTGTTATTATTTAATCTAAAACCTTTACAGGAAACATGTCAAAACATGTCTATTAAAAACGTGTATTTTACTTGTGGAATAAATGGGAATCTCTCCCTAAATTAGAGGAGCGAGAAGGGTATTAAGAACACTCAAAATCTTATCCTGTTAAACACGTGCAAAAAAAAAAACAATGGAAGAACCAAATTTTATTGTTCTTAAATGACTACAATAACATATTTTAATGCATCAATATGTTTAATGTTTGCTGATGTCGGATCAAGTGGCCAGGCGGCGGGTTTTTGGTTGGTAGGCGGTTGCGGCCTCCTTGGGGCTGGACGAGGACGCCTCAATTGAGTCCAACCCAATCCCCCATCGTGAGGGAGTGAACATAAGTTTTTCTCGCCGCCTCGGATAAAAAATGCATCAATAAGATATTATTTTAGTAATTAAAATGCTGTTACAAAATTGAAACGTTTCCTGTTATTTTCAATAGAAGTTGAGGATTTGCAGATTATTTTGCACTTCTTAGCTCCTAAACTTGAATTTATTAATTTTAAATCATTTATTCAGTTCAAGATTACATTGTTAACGCACACCGAATTTCATAAATTTTTCGCCTATATTAGATCCTTGTCAAAGTCATCAAACTCCAGTATAGAAAAAGACTGATAGGATTTTCCTTCTGATTTTTGGTTTATATAACTACAAAAATGTTAGCTTAAAATATATTAAATGAAAGAAGTCTTGGATTACAAGCTTTATTCCACTTCGTTTTATTACACGTACATAATAGGTGGTCACTTATTTAATTTAAAAAGTTTTGATGCTGTTTTTAGCTAACGAACAAGTTAAACTATGTAAAAAGTCAAAATCAATATCAGCAATGTAAATTTTTCCAAAATTCTTAATTTTCACGTATTTTCTTCATGCGATAAAAGATTAGTAAACGCGCCGCTTAGTAAAAGCGGTTTTACTAAGTAAAACGTGATTTATTATACCTTCCTCACTGAATGGAAAAGTATACTTATCAGCATACCAGGCCCTCAGAAAAGCATCTACTTTCTACCCTGCAAATGACACCTTCTACTTCATTCACCAAAGAGTTTGGCTTTATATTGAAATTGATTACTTTTAGAGAAGATAACTGTGACTGGTGTATTTTACACCTCTACCTCTTTTGTTCTTAAATAGTTCAGTCATATAACTGCCTGACCATGTGATAAGAAACAGAACTATTTTTTGTAGCCCTGTATATAGCAAATCGAGTGCTAATAATTTAACACAACGTCTGACGATTATCAGCAGATCAAGACATTATTAAGAGTACAAGACTTGTGCAGTGTTGTTGATCTCGAAAGGTCTATCAGTATTTTTAGTGTCTTGGCCTGGAATAATTAATAACTATTTTTAGATTTTCTAGAGCCAAGCATTTGGCAAACATAAAACCAAATGAATACAAAAATACCGATCTTAATGAACTTACTGTAATTGATTTACATGTATTACCCGTATTATAATCAATTACTTACTTAAAATCTCTTATTTAATGATATATTGTTTTATTACTTGAAGATTTAATTATTATTGAAAAATGTTCAAATTTTACGAATTTATTTGTTTATTAAAATTATGTTTTTGCGTGTAAATAAAAATCTTTGACCAGATTACTTTATTATGTTATTGATTATCTTAATTTATTATGCTTCTTTGAAAAGGTCTTAATACTAAAATTTTAATAATCCTTCTTCTCAACGCTCTTTATGGTTTGGCAAAGGCTACATAAATTCTTTTATAAACGAAAACTCAGTCGGGCTAAATAGCAGAGAATGAAACGAAAACTCGAGAGAGTGTGAGTGAAATATTGGAAAAAGGTTATCAGTCATTCCGAGAAGGTTTTACAAAATAAATTTGCGATTCCAAATCTCTTCGTTGCTTTTCCCTTATGTTTTCTCACTTTTCTACGTAAATTGTAGATTGGCCTGTATGTAAATGTAAAATACCTAGGTAAAAACACGCAATATGTTATGTCCCTTATTATTTTCTCACTAGGATTATAAATGTTCATGATTGTTTTATAAGACCAAATTTTTATTTTATTTAAATTTTTAAATGTTCTGATATCAGCCAACAACAGAAAATTGGTTGTATATATATTTGAATCTTTCTATGACCATGAAATAATTTTTTATATAAACCAATTATTCTTCAGTCTGTATTTATTACTTAACTTATATATTATATAAGTTGAACTGTAGCTCCAGAAAATTTACTTCGGAAACTCAATATATTGTTTATTATCAAGAAAGACTTAATTTAATCCACTTCTGACCTTACTCATTTGTTTTTACCTTAAGTATTTATCACAATGCCGTTTGCCAAGGGATGCCCATGCTGATATCATGTCAAATTTCTACGGGACCTAATTCTAAATTTAATTACCCAGCCTTTCATGAGCACACCAGGTGAGCAGCCACATAACCATGGAGATGATTCGAAATTCAGGAGATGGCATTAAAATTTTATAAAAAGCAGTTATTTAATTATTTATTTATTATTAATTTAGAGCTTCATGAATACAACTAGACCTAATTCTATTACGGTCGCCTCTTTGAAGTACCGATAGAATGCCAGACTGTAAGCGAGAAGTCCCGGGTCCCGATTCCCAGTTAGGATCTTTTTTTTGACACTTTCAATTGAAATTTAGCATCTGCTATTATATCAATACAATAATTTCTAAATGTGAAGTTAATGTTTTTAAACTTGATTTACTTGAAGGAGCGTGCAGTATTTTACATTTCTTGGCCAGAGGCGCTTCAAACATCTGCGCTGAGCACCCGGTATCGCCCTAGTGTACATGTTTTGTATGAGAGGGTTGTTATGTAATTCAAATTTGTCATGCATCGTCTTGTATAGTTGTTTCGCGACGTCAATTACGTATGGGATTAGTAAGTATTTGTGCAACATTGAGTTTGTGATGTAAAAGGGGCACTGCGTTATCGTTCGTAGAATCTTGTTCTTAATCGCTTGTATACGTTTCGTGTGTGAAGGTTTAGCTGATCCCAAATGTTGAACTCCTTATGTCCAGATTGGTCTTAAGACTGACAGACAGATTGGTCAATTATTTGTGTAACATGTTTAATTTAGAACGTCTATCGAGTAAGGTTTCAGTTGATAGAAGCATGTTTTGAGTTTGAGCGTGTGTATGTAACATGTGCGTTCCATGTAAGTTTTTTGTCCAAGTGTAAGCATAAATAGCGTGTTTGAATAGTGTGAGGCAGCGGAACATTATTAATGTAAACGGTTAGGCAGTTTTTCGTCTAAGAGTAAACATCATTTGTTGCGATTTGTTATCATTAATAGTTAGGATCTAGCAATATCACTTGACAACTCAGTTTTACTTTTATGTGGCACACTGTTGTCGCTAATGATCAAAGGGTTAATATGACTAAAGTTAAATAAAATTCCAAACCATAACCTTAAACAAAAACATGTAGGTAATTTTATGAAAAATGTAAATTCTGATATAACATAAACCACCATTTTCTTTCCTAAACAAAGAATAATCAAATTTAACTGATAAAATATGAAATTATTTTTCTTCCTATTTCTAACAAAACGTTATCAAATCTGTTTTTCTGTAGTTGTAAATAAACATTTACAGTATATTTTAGTTGATTTAAACAATTTTAATTAAAATTCTGAGCTTTACAGATAAAGGGTGTCCAGTATTGGTAAAATTGATTTAACACTGCCTTTAAAATCAGCTGGAAATGAACTATCTAATGGAATAGAGTGTTAACTGTCTTACATGAACTTTTGAGACTATAATAACCACATTGATTTTAAATTTCTTTAGATGCAAAAAAATGTTAACTCTATATGATACTGTTTACCTTTAAACAGAATTCAAGTAAAAGTTTTTCAAACAATATCGAGTATGAAATTCTGCTTCTGTATCAGACAAGTGTTACCAAAAAATATTTCAACAGCGTTTTGTTTTAGTTTGATAAACTCAACTTGAACTAATTAAGAACGAATCAAAACGAAAAACAAAGAAAGAGGTATGGAGTATTAATCCTGTGGGAGAGTTCAAGGATATAGAATTTAAGAAAGTTGTGTTACACGTAGTTTAAATCAAAAGCTATATTGTGTGTAACTTTAAGTTGCAATACTTACAGACATTTTGTTACAATAATGAAAAGAAAAGAATTTTTTAGTTTTTGGCTCTCCTGAAAAATCACATAAATGGAGTTAACACCCTTTACTTCTTAGGTACAGAGTTTATGCACATTATAGATAAAAGAACACGAATTCAAAAATCGACAATAAAGAATCGATTTACGAGTATTTTTCCTAAAAATATATATTAATGTCAAACCAACCATCAAAAATGTACGAATACAAAACTTTAACGCTGTAAGAAATTCAATTAAATATCGTTATCTAGTTTGTTTATCTGCTATGATAAGCTGAGAAATTTTCTGCGCGTACCCAGTAATTAACTGAAAGTCATAGGAAAATCTCGCCGCGGTTAGAAACACCCCGCTAATTACAAACATTTTTATTTATGTTTATTCAAAACATTATTGTTATAATTATCAGAAGATTTCTTTGAATTTGTTATAACAAAACATCTTTTGTAAAAATTTATTTGTAGACTACAGAATTGATAAAACCAAAAAATTACGGTTTTTTACGGAATGAGTTTCCTTAATTGTTGTTCGTCATATATTAATAATCTATATTGGACAGGAAATTACATAAGAATATATACATTGACTTATTAAATTCTTTGATATTTTAGGTTTATGAGATTAACAGTTTACAGTAAACAGTTTATGAGATTAACAGTTAACAGTTTATGAAATTAACAGTTACAATTTAACAGTTTACAGTTAACAGTTTATGAAATTAACAGTTTATAGTTAACAGTTTATGAAATTAATAGTATAAGTTAACAGTTTATGAGATTGACAGTAATGTAGGGCAGATGCATCAGATGCTAAGAGTTGTGTTATCCGCGTTAACCATCAACAAAATTTGTTTATTGTAATTAACACAAATTTCATTCAATAATAGAATTGTTCATGCATACTATCTACTATTTTTAATAGAATTGTACATTCATTCATTATCTATAGGCTATAGAACTACTTAATGCTAAAAATAACGTTGTTTGTATGTATGAGGAATCTCAGAAACAACCCAATTAATTTCAAAAACATTTAGCCTACGTTGGAAAGCTTAAAGTTTTGAACATAGAAAATAGGCTACGTGGCATTACGTATTTTTTTGATTTTGGAAAAAAAATTGTGTTTGTTAAATTTGGGAAGATTAGTTCTTTTACCAAACCTTGTAGTTTCTTTGAAAACATGTAGTTTATCTGGTCTTGCTCTGTAGTTTCTTTGATTTGTGAATTTTGAGTTTTATGTTTAGTGTTGATGGTTAATATTTATGTTTGGTTTAATGTTGATGTTGAATTACTTTTACAAGATACAAAAATTAATTTTTTTACGATTAATTTCAACATTTCCAGATACCGTAAATTCACTAGAGATTTGATTTATTTCAAATAAAACTGCATGTTCACAAGATAATGAATAACGAGCAGAAAGAAAACGAAAGTTAGTTTAATTAAATATTTTATTTAATCTTGAAATAAATAAATCTTTTATACTTGTTAATTATTCTTTAATAATTAAATGTTTTATTTTATCGGTAGAATAAATGGTTTTGAATTGTGTTGATAGTTTGTTACAGGCTAAATAAAAATTATACGGTGGTTTTGCGTTTCTACGGAAACTTACAAATGTGTATATTTTCATTTTGCCAGCTAGCTCGAGTCGTATAATACATAATAAACAAAATTAAGCAAGGTAGTTAAGGTAAAACTTAAGCCGTTTGAAACCATATATCCGCCCCTTCCATGAAATAACCAGGAGTAACAAGACAAATTAGTTCTATCTGTCAGTATTATGCCATTGATATTAAGCTATACAATTTTTATGCAGTCAGGTATTAGGTACGGTACAGTACCGATCTACAATGTGAGATCACCCTTTACTCTTTTTTTTACAAAGTATTTGAAAATTATTACTTACGGGATAAATATCCGAAAAAATGACACATCCGATTTCTGCATAGAAAGTTATACAAACCTTCCAAAAGTCAAAGAGATCGTACAAATTTTTTTTAATTGGCTAAATTAGATCTAATTTAGAAGATACTGATAACTGAGAAGATATCTCAGACACACAGTTTGGTTTCAGAAATGGATTCAGTACGCGAGATGCGCTGTTTGCTTACAATGTCCTCATGCAGCGTTGTATGGATGTTAACCAGGACATATATGCATGTTTTATTGATTATAATAAAGCATTTGATAAAGTCAGGCACAACCAACTGATAGAAGTGTTGAAACGTAAAAATATTGACTCGAGAGATATCCGAATAATTGTCAACCTGTACTTCAACCAGACAGCAACTGTTCGCGTGCAGGATGCCTTTACTAACCCAGTGGACATCAAACGGGGTGTTAGGCAGGGCTGTGTGCTCTCTCCACTTCTCTTCAACATTTATTCTGAAGAAATTTTCAGACAAGCCCTTGACATGGAGGTTGGAGGAGTTCGGGTGAATGGCATACGTCTCAACAACTTACGTTATGCAGATGATACAGTCTTGCTGGCTGAAACAATGCAGGATCTCCAGGAACTCCTGAATAAGGTTGTTGAAGCCAGCCAACATTTTGGTCTCACCCTCAACACAAGGAAGACAAAGTGCATGGTCATCACCAAGAGTGTGGTCCCACATGACGAACACCTGTATGTGGAGGGAGAGCAGTTGGAAAGAGTTATGAAGTACAGCTATCTTGGTATGACGGTGAACAGTAACCTTGATTACTCTACTGAGATCAAAATCCGCATAGAGAGAGCCCGGGCCGCATTTGTGAAAATGAAGAGGATGCTGTGCAACCACAATCTGAGTCTGGACTTGAGAATTCGTGTGCTGAGGTGTTACATCTTTCCGGTGCTGTACTATGGTGCAGAGGCCTGGACTACCAATAGGCAATGTGAACGAAGACTTGAGGCCTTTGAGATGTGGGTTTACAGAAGGATGCACAAAATATCTTGGACAGAGAGAGTCACAAACATGGAAGTCCTAAGGAGGATGCAGAAGGGAATGGAAGTGATGATCGAAATCAAGAAGAGAAAGCTGGTGTACCTCGGCCATGTCTTGAGAGGTCCAAAATATGAAATCCTTTATCTTGTCATCCAGGGAAAGATTATGGGCAAACGATCGGTTGGAAGAAGAAGAACCTCCTGGCTACGGAACCTGCGAGAGTGGTTTAATTTGTCATCCATCGACCTATTTAGAGCTACAGTTTCCAAGGTCAGGATTGCCATGATGCTAGCACACCTTCGTAATGGAGATGCTACATGAAGAAGAGAAGATCTAATTTGCTTTTTCTTGTAACACATATTCAATTAATCTCAGGCCGTATTTTTCTCCTCTTCCACTGATGTCAACAAAATACCTGTTTCTAGTTGGTTACTAATTGGTTTCCTATGTAGCCTACAGTCGTGATTTAGCTTTTAACGTGTAAGGTTGCGTGAGAAGTTAAACGCTCTAAGCTTAGTTTACTGTGAAGCACAGCGACCGAGGGAGAATTAGTTAGTTAAATTTATAAATCAACACTTTTTAAAACAAGGAATCTTTGTCAGTGTTACTATTATAAATAAATTATAGAAATAATTTAGAATATAATAATATTAGTCATAAAAATTTTACTCGAACTGAGTTAAACTAAGATTAATAAGACCTTGGATTAAGGGGGCCCGGAATGCCTATCTCCGTAATGTTAATGTAAGGAACATTTTCTTAAAAACTGTTAAGAGTTATCCTGTCCAATTTTCTTGTGGTTATTTTTCAGGCTATTATACACCCACTGACTTAATAGAATCTTGACATATATATTGTTAGGAAGATAAGATATATATATTTTAAATTACCACTTTTGATAATCATAACTTTTGCCTATTTAAGTAGCAAATAAAAATTTAACCACACTATTTTACTGTAATATTAACTCAGTACATTGAAATTATGGTATGAAAGGCTGTACAAAAATTTCATTCAAATCCAGTCACAGTTGGCTGAGAAAATGTTCCTTATACGTCAAAAAATGCTATTTATGAAGAAAAAGAAAATTAAAAGAGAAAAAGTTATTACGTTAAATAATTCAATATGTTATTTTTTGCAGTTCGGAGGTTAATATATTATATTCACACGTGGTCGGTGCTAACTTAAAGTTTTAAAACAATAAACATCGCACAAAATAAAAAAATTATGTATTTATATGTTGTCATTAAAAGAAAAATAGAGATGTTATGCAAATGATAACGTTTAAAAAATAACATAAGGATTCAACATATTTTTAATTTAAAAAAAAACTGCGAAACCCCCAACAAATTATATCTACATTGTTGGATGCAGAAAACTCTGAATTTTAATAATTTGCAAAAAACCGGAAATGTGAAAATTTGTTCTTTCGTTCCGAGTACCCTTAAGAATTTGAAGCATTTCTATCAACGGTCTTAAGAAAATTTTATTGCTTACCTTCTCAGTAATTAACGTATTTAAAGTTTTACCCTTAGAACGTAAAAATTAGGTTATAAAATATTTTTGTCATTTAATTTTATTACTTTTAGTGTAAGGGCTTCCACGAAGAAATAAATTAGTAACTGGAGAGACAGATAAAATGAGAAAATCCTACGGTGAAAAAATGCGAGAAGCTGCAAAACAAGGTCCAGAAATTTGTAAGTATATGTATGATGGCCCTTAACATGAATAAAAAATACTTTATCTAATATACTTCCTGAATAAATTAAAAAATAAGCCATTTAAAATTACAAGAATACGAAAGTAAACAAAAAAATATGATTAAAAAATTTTAAATGAAAATGTGGTCGAAGGGGTTGAACTCTACGAGCTAAGTGGACTGCATCACACTGCCATCTAGGCGATGAATAAGAACTTTAACGGTTCAGTTTAAAATTCGTTCCACAGATGGCAGCACTAAGCAAACTCGGTATAATATTTTCATCTCTGATCGCACTCAACTTTTGAATATTGTTCCTAATGACAACTTCCAAAAGATAGCCTGTTTATAATTTGTCATATACCATTAAAACATGTAAATATTATTATTTGAATTTCCGGAACATTTGTGTTTATCGTGTTAAATATATTCGATTTTGGTATCTGAGTTGGAGAAAGCAGAAATAACTTGTGGACCCTACTGGTCTGAATTGTTTGTCCTAATGCGTAATTACAAAAAAAGGTGAGAGAGACACGTGAGTTTAGATTGCTTTTTGTTAATTTAACGAAATTCAACGTGAGGTAACTTTTTTCAGTCAATAATAGAATATCGAAAACACTTATTCGTAGGTGAGTTATGTTTGTACATTTTTCACACAAACGTTGATTAATTTGTCACGAAATCAAAATAACTTAGTAAAAACTATGATTTTAATAGTCTACTGAAGGGGTTATAGGCATGATTTTCAACATCGATACTCTCCGTAGGGGTTTATTTTCAGCAGGCGTGGTCATTTAACAAGTAATACTTATCCAGAAACCAAATACGTCCATGACCTCTATGCGATTTTGAATGTAGTGTTCCCATATACTTTACGAGTAACAGTGTTTGATCATACTAATAGTATCCCTAAATTTTAATGTCTTGTCCTGCGTCTAAGACTGAGTAATTTAATTAAAATTAGGGTTTTTAATATTAATATTGCATGAGTTAGTTTCACAGAAGAAACTAACTAAGGCAAAACGAAACTAACAAACTAAAACTACACTAGGGGAAAAGAAACTAACTAACTAAGGCAGTTATTGATCTACATTAACTGTAAACAAAAAGTAAGTTTAAAATAATAATAAGTTTAAAATAAGTTCAAATAATCAAATAATAATAACTTATAGCAAAAGAAACAGTTAAAGTTTATGTTTTATTTGCACAACACAACATCGGTAACAAATAACACTTTACACAATAAAAATATCTGCACAATACTCGCTTTTAAATAAATTGCCTATTTTAAAATAATTAGCGCACTAAATAAACATTCGTGTGAACAGTTTAACAAATCAGCTGTAAGTAGTCTAATACTGTTAGTAGTTCGTAAGCCAGATATTTCAAAATGTAATTCTGAAAGTAGATTTTAAACCAATATAAATAAATATCAAGAATTAACAATTCTTTTTTTTTTCAATTCATTCAATGTTTTTTGGGGTTCAGGGGGTCTGAAAACGTGTACGAGTATATCTTGTGAAAACTCAATTTCGTAAAATCGACATGAAAACAATACTTTCCTTCCTATACATTCATATAAGCAAGAGAAAGTTAAAAAAGCAAACAGTATACGGTATACAAAAACTCTAAGTATATTATAATCTACTCTAAAAACAAAATTGTATTTTTATGTAAGTACAGTACAAAATGAATTTTCTGCACTGTTATATTCAAAACCCTGTTAGCAATGAGAAAAAATCTGTTAGTTTATTTTGTTTCGTGTTATTCTTACGTTAATCAGCTGCGTCATCTTTTCGGATTTAGAACATCGACTAAAGTTGAAGTTGGCTGCTATTTAACAAAACGCAGAATTTTTTCTAGAATGTACCGGTACTGTATATAAAAAATATTCATGATCACCTTGACAGCTGTTGGTTATTAGCTAATTGCCATGCCGGGTTCAGGGTTTTCTTAATTTACCTTAATACCAGTTAGTGGGATTTTAAAAACTCATCATCTTGGAAAAGAGTCGGTTAAGAGACAGGCGATTAAGAAAGAGGTCACCGAAGTATGTAGTTAGCCTACTACATTTGTAGTTATTACATTGATATTTTATGAAAAACATGCAAGTGTGTCTTTAAATTTCATATTAATACGTTTATTTTGGACTCTCTTTGCATAATGGAAATCGTAAATTAAAATTCACAATCCACACACATGAAAAGTGTACTGATTTTTTTTAAATTTTTTGTTATTTTGCACAAAAGTCATCACTTAAATTCCTTCATTGATTCCCATAAATATTATTCATTATAAAATAACTTCTATCTCTCTTACAGGATTACCCGGTATTAAACAAAGAGGATAATCTGTGTTTGTGTGAACACGCTGGTGTTCTATTTTTAGTGAAATGTATTGTGTAGTTATCGTATTGCGACTTAAACTAGGATGTCTGTAACTGGACACACCATATAAATACAGTATAAGATTAATCTTACAATTCTGACTTGATAATACGTATTCTATAAAATTCACTTTTAAAATAATATTGTACATCATGCGAAAAAGTTAAATTCTACAATACCATTGCCGTTCCTACTCCCCAATATGGCAACGAATTTTGGATACATACACAGAACATTGATAGCAAGATCCAAGCTGTAGAGATGAGATTTTTTCGCAGTGTGTTGGGATGCTCTAGAACGGACAGGATAAGGATGATGAAATAAGAAGCGTTCTGTCTGTTCCACCACTACGTAACAAGGTCTTGCATCAGAATCGAAGAAACTGTTGCAGTCACTTGAACAGAATGCCATATGAGAGAATAGCAATAGAGGCTCAAAATTATAGACCAGTTGGTACGAGAGATGTGGGAAGACCGAGGAAGAGATGATAACGGAACAGGTTCACTAAATCTAGACCTTGAAGTGAATAATAATAATAAGATCTTGCAAAAAAGTTGAGTACGATTTTTTTGTAATAAACTGTAAATAACGATCTCGCTTATATAATGGTAGGTTGCACAATCTAAAAATAGTATCTTGAAATAGAATAAAAGTGATTCGACGCAACAAAAGATGACTGATCTAAAGTGCAAGTGGACTAATATCTTCATGGTATACAGTTATAGTACTAATATGCTTTTCACGATTGATGAACTTTGCTATTCCACTCGTTTACACCAATCAGAATGTTTGCCAGCTTTGTCAGTTTGTGCCTGACAAACATTACTCGCGCCTGCGTATAGAACCGCAATTGTTCACTCTCGTCTTGTATCTCGTACTGAACACATCGATTATAGATCAATACTAAGCATCGTTAACATGCAATACTTGATAATATAATCAGTTGGTTGTATGTTTATAGGTTATATTTGTTATTTAAAGACCAAAAAAATGGCTAACGAAATATTTAACAGAGCTACAAGAGCAAGTATTGGCAACGTTGCTGGCAAATCATTGGCTAGCTATGAAATGTTAGGGGGCAACGCATACGTTCAGAGCTCATCAGTCTTGAAAAATAGTATAGTTAGAATATTGAAATGAAGTTGCGCTCTTTTATTTTAAATGAATGATATTATGTTAGAGCTGAAAATGTAAAGTGATTAGAAATAATCATACTGGTGATTCTTTTTTTTTTTTTTTTTTTTTTTCTTTTAATTCTTTATTTACAACTGTAAAACGTTACAACAAGCAAATGTGATGATTATGATAATAATGTAAATGACATGATAGGCATGAGAGGGGTAGGGCCCCCATTGGTGCCTCCCCAAGAATGAAATTTGTATATCAAATTAGCAGGTCTCTACTCCAGCGTCTTTTAAGGCGTCTAGGGGGATTATGAGGTAAATGGACGGAGGAAAGTGAACGCACCAGGGGGTTCTCGTGTTCGTGTGACTTGTCGTGAAAGCGTTTGTATAGGTATTCAATGGAATTT
This sequence comes from Catonia carolina, assembly GCA_035578175.1. Taxonomy (NCBI): domain Eukaryota; kingdom Metazoa; phylum Arthropoda; class Insecta; order Hemiptera; family Achilidae; genus Catonia; species Catonia carolina. The sequence goes on from JAQMRL010000002.1 coordinate 49,058,845, forward strand.
TGTACAAGTGGTGTTTTCAAATCTGTATGTAAGGTTTTGTTGCTAACGTAAAGAGGTGCATTTGCTATAAGGCGTAATGTTTTTGACTGGAATGCTTGAATTCGTTGCAAATTAGAGGGTTTGGTTGAACCGTAAATTTGGGATCCGTAGGTCCAAATAGGTTTCAAAAGAGAACAATATATGCGTAATTTTTGTGCCATTGGTAATTTTGATCGTTTGTGAAGTAGGGAATATAGAAGTTTAAGTCGGGAATTCAGTAATAAACGTTTCCGTTTGATATGTGTGCTCCAAGTTAGTCGTTTATCGAAAGTCAGACCGAGATACTTGACCGTATCTGTCTTTGTGAGAGGTTCATTGTCTATGTATACTGGTGGGCAATCACCATGACGGAGTGTGAAAGTTACGTGAAGGGATTTTGTCGTATTAAGTTTTATTTTCCATGTTTTACACCATTCGTGTATAAGATTGAGATGATGTTGGAGTGTTAGTGAAGCGTGTATAGAGTTTTGGTCTCGGGCTAATATCGCTGTGTCGTCAGCGTAGGTAGCAGTGAGGGTCTGGGGTAGGATCGGTAGGTCTGAAGTGTATACAGAATAGAGAAGTGGTGCTAAAATAAAAATTCTTAAAAATAAAACAACCATGATAAGTTAAAGAGTAATTGTTTTTCTCTCGTTACTGGTAAATTTAAAAATTTATTAGAATTCTACACTTGTAATTTTAGTGTTTTCTTATAATTGTGTTGTAAAATTGTTTGTAGCTACGAAACTTTTTTGTAACAAAGAATTGCTAAACACAAATAAAGTCTTTAATGATTGAACTGGGAAATCTGAATCAATATGAAGGATGCGGTTAGTTACATAAAATGAACAGCAAGCTATGTTGTCGTGTGGAGAATTTCATTTTGATGTTTCGCCAACATTTTCCCTGTGACAATTCAGCAGATTTCCTGTCTACGCTTCACACATCCAACATGATCTGGAGAGACTATATAAAACACATAAACCTTAGGGTGAAACGCATTTTTAGATTACAATATTGAGTAATTACGTAATAATAAGCATCAATAATAAAACTGAAAATTCATACTATGTATACAAGCTAATTAAATTGTATTTGAATAGAATCTTTTAACTGTTTGGAAATTCAATATAATTTTTACAGAAGTACAAAGTTATTCCATGGTATAAAACACAAAAATTAAAACTCGGAGGTCTTCGTATTCTCCCAATGAGAGATTGTGCTAATCTCTAAGCAGATTATAGGGTCAAACCTATTTTTTTGGATGATGTTGACAGAATATTAAGATATTTGGAAGAAATAATTTACCAAATTATCTATTCAAATTGATTAGTGTAGAAACAAGCATTCGAGCACAAACCTCCAGAATATCCCGAATTTTCCGGGAATACCCAGATTTACCCCGGAAATCCGGGATAAATCGGGATATTCCCAGAAAATCTTCCGAAAAATTCGGGATAAACCGGGATATTCTGGAGGTTTGTGCTCGAATGCTTGTTTCTAAACTACTAAATTTTTAAATGATGTTTTCAATGATTATACGCAGGCTACTACCATAAACTCTTGTAAACCATAAAAACTTGTAATGAATTATGGACCAGCTATTTTTGTAAGATATGCCTATCTCTATTAGAAGTAACCGTTTCATGTTTCTTTTGTTTCCCATTCTGTTTACGGTTAAACAATATTCTGTCTAATTTTAAGTAATATAAAATAAAATAAAAATTTACGAAATAAATAATGAATTAAATGTTCTTTACAATATAACAAAAAGAGTTTCTTATTTTTGTAGGAATATTTAAATAAAAGTTATTTGTTTTATGTAAAGTATAAAGTTGTGAATCATAATAAATTTCAACGAAACTTTTGTTACTTTAACATGAAGACAGTAGGGAATAACATAGAATGGCCTGACACCAGTATTGCTATTTATCGCTTATTAGCGTGCAATGTACAAGTTGTATTTGAACAAAATCATTTGTCAGTTTGTTGAATGTAACAAGAAAGAAACAAACGACCTTGTCTTGCGACAGACAGTACGCAAAGCACGCTACATAATTAATCGGGTTTACTGGGCGTACTGAATAAGAGTCATAAATCCATTCTGCCTTTTATAGCTCAACTTATATCGCCGAGTCATAACGCGATGCATTCTTTTGAGACATTCTTGGCCGGCTGGTTACTCGGCACATGTCATATCACATGAAAGTAATGTAAAAGTAATTATTTATCCTCGTGGAAGATCTAGAATTGTTTCCTATGGTAATAGGGCGGGATTCCACATGCAAGAGGAGGAACGCTTGAGATGGATGGCTTTTCCCATCCTTTTAGCTTTTCTTTCCCCTAAATCTTTCATAGTAATTTATCCTCACCGCATTATGTTGTTATTATATTATATCCGGACATCCTCACCCTTCCTCCTTTTGACTCCTCCTGTTACTCGGACTTCTTTTATTCTTTTCACTAAGTAAAACTTTTTCTTCGAATTTGTTTTCTCCGTTTTTGTTGTGGCGCCCAAGCGCCGGAAATCGTTTCATCATCAATCTTACTTTATTTTTCCTTGTTAAAAACAATCGACCATTACCGGTCACTTTATCTCAGTTGACCAGTTTCAGACAAATCATTTTTTATTTAATTATTAGTAGAGAAAATGTTAAACTAAAATTTTGCCACTTGAATTTAATTTGTCAACTTCAAAAATTATTTTCTCCATATTCTTTGGAAGTTTAGCAAATTCTAAACCTATTGACGTTGAAGGGCATCGACGGTGTCTTCAAAAATTCAAACATATTAAGATTGGTGTCTTCTTTATTCATTCAAGGAGGTATATACTTAAGGCTTAACATGGTTAAGTAGGCCTAAGTATACAGCTGATAACCATTGCCAAGCTTGGCATAGATGTACAAATGTGAACTGGGTAAGCTGAATTCCGTTTATTTATTTTTATTTTTTTGTTAGTGTCTATTCACTAAATCTTAAACATGTAATTGTAGTGTCATTTTATTTTAAATAAATTTCATATTATTATCCTAATAACACACTTCCCAATCATATATCTAAGGCTATAGTTCAATAAGAAAGAAGGCTATAGTCCAATAAGAAAATTAGTCCTACAGCTACGTTATATGTTACGAAAGCTCCGCGAAGTAGTTTGGTGATAGAGCTATGACTAAAATGTCTCATAACACGCTAGGATTTTTTTTCAGGGTTTGCTTCCTTAGACTATTCCACCTTCTTCGTCGTTGGAAATTTTTTCCTCTTCCGTTGCTGAGACCTTTGGTCATTTGACACCTGTCATGAAATCAAATTGAAAAACATTTAAAAGATATTATATACACTTTAAATAAAAAGCTGGTCAGTAAAGTGAGGACGTAGATCACACAAAATATTTTTATCACATCTAGTTCTGCTAGTTTTAATGTAAGATTTAGAGTATTGGGCCCTGATTACTCAGCAGAAGTCAATAATAGAGGCTGTTGAAATGAGATTCAGTGTATTGACTGCTAGACCATAAACCATATGTCAGGAGGAATCAACTATTTGGATTTTACAGGCGAGAGTGGTGTAATTATATGTTGCGTATGTCAGTTGAGTGAACACCCAAACAGGTGTTTACTTACAAGCCAACCAAACAACATAGTGTTGGATGACCACGGAAGAAATGGACATCCTAACTTCTTTAAGAAGTCTCAGATTGCTTAATTTGAAGTTAAAACAGGCCAAGAGGCCTAAACGTGTTGTTTCTCATGATGGTAATTACATATAGTATAGTTAACATTAACTATTCTTAATAAAAATTATCTTCGTCAAAATTAAATACAGCAATATCATGTTCTTTTAGTTATTCCTTGCGGTACCACAAGCTTCATATTCCTGTCTCAGAGTCCAATTACTTGTTATAGCCTGTATTGTAAACTAATGCAGCTTCGCTTTAATATGTAATACTAATTACATAATTAAAACTTAAATAATGGTTTATTTAATATTAATATCAGCAGAAATAAACCATGGCGTTTGTCTACAATAGTAATAATTTTATAAGAATAGATTCTTTCAACTTCACAAATTTTTCCAGGTTAAGTTCAAGGTTTTGATAGCATCTTTTCACAGGACGTATTTTGAGCAGATTTTCGTAAGTTGATCATAGTTCCATGGCTTAAATCAAAAAGTACGGTAAAATCAATAACCTTAATATACCATAATGTTTTCGTTTCTAAATTAGTCTTGTAAATTTAATCTTTTATTTAGAACAGCGTATGACCTGGTTAGATATTGTGTTCTAAACTGAAAACAACCAAGGCTACATTATCTAGTGCAACCTTTATTCGTATCGTTGTAAATAAATGATGCATAAATCCAGTGGTATGCAGCCTTGGGTAGACACAATAGGTGCTTAATAATGGATGTTTTAAAGCAAGATCATGATGAAGCGATTTTATCCATCGGATCTACTCTGAAGGAAGCTAAGAATGTTATTCAAGAACAGCTGAACCGAGTTAAAATTTGGCTGGAAAAGTGGAGGATAATGGTTAACACGAACAATCCGTCAAGGTTCATTTTCACTTCAATCTTATACATGTCCGCCTCTTCGTCTAAACAATGCGAATATTCTTCAAAATAGTAAAGTAAAATAGGTCTGTGGCCGGATAATCGACTGACGTGGAGCAATCACGTAAAATTTTAACGTGAAAAATAAACGTAAATTTACAGTTGGAACTAACTAATCGTCTTAAAATTTTATCCCTTTTATTATTGTGAAATTCATAATTAAATTTATATATGAAGATAAAAATCTATAATACCATATTTAAATCTATTTGGCTGTACAGAATCCAACTCTTCGGTGCAGCTGCAAGAAGTAATACTATATTTCCAAAATTCAAACTTTCCAATCTAAATTTTTGAGAAAAATTACGAATTCTCCTTCCTCGTACTTTTCAAATTTAACGTTTCACAGCGATTTAAATATACCCTTTGTAAATAAAGTTGCTCGTATTCAAAATTTCATAATCGACTTAACTCACATCCGAATTCCCTCGTAAAAGACCTACGATGAAGACAGGATACCACTAATAAGACGACTAAAAATAAGATGGAGTCGTGATTTATTTAGGAGAACAGAATAATTATAATAAATAAACACAAACAAAAACAACCTGAACTAAAAGTGGGCATTAAACTTATATTACAAAATTATCATATTATTATTTTTTTCAGTTTATTTTGAGTCGAATCAACATCTTGGTTATTAGCAACTGCGGGCTAAGAAAAGGTGGGTTATTTAATAGAATGAATGAATAAATAAAAAAATAAATCTTTATATGTCAGCGACCAAAAAAGGAATAGACATCGGCAAAAAACTTTTAAACTTGTAATAATTTTCAGACCCTGGCTGGGAACCCGACCGGGACCTCCGCTTTGCAGCGTAGCATACTAACCACTGGGCCACGAAGGCGGCCATAATGTAATTATTTGTCTGTTAGCTAACCTAGTGGTTGTGTATTTGTATTATTATACTAGTTCCAGATAACAAAAACGTGGAAAAGTGATTATACTATAAACAGTACAGTTGTTACAGCATTATGCAACCCGCAATACTCATAAAAATATCCAGAACTGGATACTACTACTGTATTTTTTCCTCTATGGGTCTTCGGGCCAGCCCAGTCAGTCACTGGTGAAGAATCGCTATTAATTGTTAAGCAACACCCGTTGAGCAAGCGATTTTGTATGGTGACTCATGAAAAAACTCCACTGGGAATCTTTTTTCAAATTCATGCCTAATCCAACTCAAAAATACAGCACAAAAGCAGCGAAAAAATTAAGTGGTTGTCAATAATGTACAGTCCCGATAACAAATAAAAGCAAAAAAACTACTCTTTTTTTCTCTCTCACGGATTAGGCACACTTATTTCTAACATCGCCTTGATTTTCTCTAAGACCGCCTTGAAAAGATATTCTAATTATTCTAAACGTTCTAAAACATTTTCATTTTCAAACATCGTACTCTAAAATCTACCCATTTTGGGTAATTGGCAACTACATATTTTTACTTCCTCTTGTCATGAATGAATATAAAGGGAAGATAAAAAGTATTGTTTTCATGTAGATTTTTCTAAATCGAGTTTTCAGCAGATATACACGTTTCAAGACCTCCTAACAAAAAAAAGAATATTATAAAAAAAGAATGTTTATAGCACTTTGTCTGTGTGTGTGTGAATAAAACTTTAAACTCGAAACTTAAATTAGGTACCTCTACAGAACCGACACTCTTGATTAAAATTAGCTCAAGTTTTTCATTTTACATTGTTTACTTATGATTAAACATAGTTACATATTCAATTATTTGCATTGGCAAGAAAAAGCTGTGGGAATGTTTCACACCAGATGTTTGAAAAATGTAGACAGAAAAACACACTGTATATTAGAATTTGTTAGATTATTACTTTTGAGGTTTTCGGTATTAATAATTACAATAATACTCTGTTTAGTATACTCATGTAGGCCTACTAAAATTTATTTATATTTATTTTTATTTATTTTTTATTTTTTTTTTCCTTGTCATCCTTTGTTTACTGTCATCTAATTTGCTCGTTGTATCGTAGTATATAGTTGCAAATAAAGTTATTAAAGTTAAAAAAAAAAAAAAAAAAAAAAAAAAAAATTTATCGGTGAAATTTGGTACTAGTTTCAAACTCGAAACTCGGTGGAACAACTTTTTCACATTTTCGCAATGAAATCTTCTCTTACATCTAGGCCTACAGTTATGATAATATTATCTTCGAAATAAACCTGGAGTAGATTAATGACAACCTTTGACTAATTTTTCAATGAATATTTAAAACGTATATGCCCTACTTCAATAATTATAAATCAATACCGTTTAAAATTGAGTATTAATTGATTCGGAGAAAAGTAATTTTTTTTGTTCCGATCGGAACCAAACAGACTAAAGAAATTAAAATGTAACTCGATCAATTTTTGGGATTTGTACATGAACAGCCATTATGCTGTGATGATTGTGCAGATAATTTATGTAAAAACAGCGTTCTGACTAACACTTTTTCCACTTAACCCCATTTCCTTTATTTTTTTTCTTAACGTACAAAGTTCCAACTCAAATTTTGCCTTTCTTTCAAAACCGGTAATAACTTTTCACATGGTGGTATTTCACTTTCGTATTGATACATAACATTTATTACATACTTATCATTTTAATCACGAAGGAAAAAATGAAAAATTAGGTTCCAAAAAAATAGGATTATATTGACAAAAATAAATTTCCGGAGCAAATATTTGATTTGAACAGTCTTAGAGAAATAAGAGTGGAAAATAATGAAAAAAGAAATATTCCTAAATCTCAAAAGATCTGAGGCAATGGAGAAAATTTTCGGAAAAAGAAGAGAAACCAAAAAAACATCAATCGATTTTGAAAATTGAAGGACAAGAAGTAGCCTAATTCGTTTTAGTTATCCTTGCAACTGAACCTTGGAAAAAAATAAAACTTTGAACTGAAACCTGTTAATACAATCACATTTTTCACTAATAAATAAAACATAATAAACTAACATGAATATATTCAAAACTACTACGTCAAATGATTTTGAATGCTTTCAGTTTTTGAACCAACTACGATTTTATGACAATTGTAAAGGGAATGTAGGTTCGAAAATTTTCGAAGAGAACCGAGAGATTGGAAATGTTGATGTAAATAACAAGAGTAATAAATAGTGTTTTCTGAGATATAATTAAGGAATATTATGTGAAATATAAGTGGTCTTTTATAGTAAAGGTAGGCCTGGCTTTTGTTGTCACTCGGTATTGTGAGAGCCAGGTACCTATTTAGATAATTGGTTTTTTATATTACCTTCTATTCATTCATCCTAATTTGTTTACAGTTGTTAAGATTTATCCAGAAGCAGTCAGAAGAATTTTGTATTTTATTATTATATCAAAAATCTCTGTCTTTCCTCGAACTCTCCATTAGCCCACCTATAAAAGCGCCGGGTTGTTTATGGTCCGAAGTTAGTTTTACATTTGTCTGTGATTGAGTGAGCGTATTCGAAGGTGCATACAGGTAGGTAGTCCAGTACGTTAGAATAGATCAACGATACTGCAAATAACTGGATATTGTTAAACTTTTATTAATTCTGTGTCATTTCTGTAAGTAGTATTTATTAAATTAGTTAAGTTATATATTGTATAAGTTAACTATGGCCTAATTAGTTCGTTATTTTTTATGAAGTTTCATTGTAATTTATTAATTGTAGGTTATGTCAATTATTTTATTGTAATTCTTAGTTGTATTAAATACTTGTAATTTTAAACTTTAGTGTGTTAATTATTTAATTTACCCAGATCCCGAAACGGACCTTACAGATAAGTGTCACAATATCTTCAAAAAAAAAAACTTGACTGAGCTTATTTCGTACTAAGATGTACGGCAATCTATAAAAAAAGTTGGCTCTAATTTACATTAAATGTTAATGAACATTGGAACATTGAATTGAAAAAATTTTGTTCCAATATTTTTATTGTTGAAGAAATTAAAGAAATTAATTATTCAAGGACAAAACATTTAATTGAATGGAGCTCAGATGAATCGGTTAATAAATAGATAAATCTTTACTGTCGGCAACCATTTCGGGTAAAAACTTTGTCATTACATAATATTTTTAAATACATAAATAGAATTATCTCAAAAAATTAAAATACAATATTTACAAAAATATATACACAAATTATTTAGACCGGGACTCGTAGCGTAGTCCTGTAACTCAGCTATTTGTGGGCCGGGAAATTTGGTTCTGGTGCAGGACAATTGTTCGTTTAAATTACGTCGGTGCAAATTCTGTGTCCGCATACTTATCACCAGTCGATTTAATAGGCGACCTCGGTTTGATTCCAAAATTGATAACTGTTATCAGAGATTATTGTGGAGTGGAAAATAGGTCATAAACTGTTTTTTCCGAGAGATTTATGAAGAAGAAGAAGAAAATTTTTAATCTATCTGATATTACTATTTACATTCTACTTATAAAAGTTCTCGTGGGTATATTTCTTCAGAAGCGTAATTGTTGTTGTTTCTCTTCTGCCTTTCAAGGATTAGTCATCTCTGCTTGTTCCGAACCTCTCAAAATTGCCCATCTCTTTCTAGGGCATCCTCGTTCTCTCCTACTCTCCGGTTTGTAGCCCAGTGACTGCTTAGGTATCCTATCTTCCCTCATTCTGTTCACATGCTCTAACCACTACATTCTGTTCTGAGATACCTTGTCGTTTATAGAGAAGACGTTGAGTTCTTTCCTTATTTCAGTATTCCTGTAACGAACTTTTCTTCAACATCCATACGTATGTGGAAGAAATTTCATTTCAGATGCTAGCAATCTCCTCTCTTTTCGCTTTGATAGCACCTAAGTTTCATAAAAAGAGTAGGATCGGCACTGCTATTATTTTATAAAATCTCACTCTCGTGTTTTTGTTGGTGCTATTTTTACGTTTCTTGTACGCTGCGAACTCGTGTAACAAAGTGAGCTCATTTCAATAATGGGTCCCAAAATATTTGATATTCTCACCCGAGAAATTATGGACAGGGTTCTTGGTCATGCCGAGCCTGTGCCAATGGACATGGTTTAATCAGAAAATACGGTTTGCATCTTTGGAGTCAATGCTTTAGAGAGTATGCCGCAGAAATATGAGTTAAGAAATTGGACTAATTGAAGGTAGATTTTTGGAAGCTGGTTTGGTTTTATGATATATAATGGGTATTTGTTTGATTTAAAGTATTATTGTTTTAAATAATAATATATCTAGCTGAAGGGTGTGAAATCGGATAAATAACCAGAATACTCGTAATTAAATGAAATCTGATTACAGTTGAGATCAGGCGGATATCCCTTGTATTTAATACTTTTCTTTATTAAGTTACATTCCTTTGTTTTAACGTAGAAAAAATTTGCATTGAGTCGTTAATCCTCGTCAGAATACATTGAATACGTCGAGTATTCAGTCATTTGTATTTTGTTTTTCGAATAATGCATATTTTGTGGTGATCCAAAACTCGGTGCTTTCATAGCTTTCTTTTAATAAAAAACGATAATAACAAAATATAAAGGAAAATGAGAAAGAGTATAGATTTCTTAATGGAGCATTCATTAATGCTTTGAAAGGATTTAATAGGGAAAATGGAGCGGAAGAGAAAGGGGGAAGGGGTAAGATGGATGAGAAAAAAAGATGACATCGAAATGAAAGACTCCATTATATTGTTACAACAATGAAACAACAACAATCGGAGAAGAACAAGAAGAAGAATGAGTGGGTGAATAGCGTTTGGGTAGGGAGGGGTGGAAAGAAACAAACATACGCTATTCTAATAATGCAGCTGAGTCAACAATACGATGTATTTCAGAGGCGAGTTATATTGTGAATGTTCCTCATTGTAGGGCGAAGAGGCCCCCTTTGTGATTTCCTCTTAAGGTAAAATCTTCATCAGAATAATTAATAGAATTCACTCGTCTAGACTCTGTCAATATTCCATGTAGCCAACTCGACGTTCAACCTGCATCCTTATCTCTCTTTTGGAATAATTGAATCCTTGAATCCGGGAATAAGAATAACAAGAGAGAGAGATAGGCTACCATCTATATACCTATTTAGGAGTTTGGAATATCGATAATCAATATCGCCCGATGCCTTCTATCGTATGTGGATGGACTTGTAGGCAGCAGTCGACTGACTATTTGGAGAATCAGCCGCGTTACAATACCAGAGCATAACGTTGATTAAGTCTGGATCGGGAGGGACTTCACTGTATTGTACTCGATACAATAAATTACTTTTCGACTAACAAATCCTTTTTCTTTTGTATACAACAACAGGTTTTTCCTCTCTTTGTTAACTTTATCTTACAAAAGTAATTTCCTAACAATACTATGAAAAAATGTATAACGTAATCACTTTTTCATCAATGCCAAATGCCAAACAATAGTTCAATTTTTTTGTTTGTTTGCCGAACAATCATTATAAATCATTGAATACATAAATTTTAGGAATACAGGTTTGTAAATGTTTTTTACTCCAAAATAATCAATTAAGATTGCTGAAGTGCATTTCCTATTAATGGAATAACGAACTACGGGAAGAATTTTTAAAAAAATAATAGACCATACGACAATATTGGTTTAGAGAAAAAGAAATAATCGAACACTTAAGTAAGATGAAGATAGAAATTAAAGTTGTGTGCAATCTAAAGACTGTAAGAATTCACACCAATTACGAGAAATTTATCTAGACAATATCCCATTAACCTACCAAACCTAATCCCGTGCGAAAGCATGGCAGGAAAAAATAATTTATTTTCCTCGCTTTTATCATATTAATTTTACAAAACCAACCAACTTCCAGGTTAACTTCCAATAGTCTCTGAACGTTTGACCAATAATGGATAAGTATTTGCAAATAAATACAAAAAAATCAATAATTCAGAGGTTACCGCTCTCCTGGGGGTGCAGTAGTTTCCATGATACGCTGGAAAACTGAAGATTCCGGGTTTAAAATTAAAAAAAGAATCTTAGAATATCTATCTATCTTTTAGCTACCTATCTGTTTACTAATTATACCTGACTGATTGCTAAATATCTAAAATCTAAATTATTTGGCTAATATTTAGCCAAATAAGTAAATACATAGAAGGAAAACTGTCTAAAAATGTTCTAATAGTCGCTTTTTTGAATGCTTCTATTAAAAAGTTTTCTATCCAACCCTAAACTTAGCTAAATTGAATAGAATCCATTTCATGTAAGTTTCTTTCCCTAATTGATCACTGTGACCAGTAAACGATAATTGTTTTAGAGTGTACCTTTCTACTTTCAACAGTCCATGTTATGCCATACATTGAATATCTTTGTTATCTAAAATTTTTTTATCCCACTATTTGACTTCTAATTATTTTTATCTCGAGTCTCATCTTCCCGTATAGAATTTACAACCACGAATTTTGGTTTTTCAAGAAGATGAAAATCCTTTTGGTGAGTCTTATGTAATTAATTGCAGAAACTTGTCCACATTACAAGTCGTTTTCTACTCATGGAGGTTAAAAGAGTCTCCTGACAAGCGTATAGGCTATTTACTTGACTGGTTTTTAATCTCTACTCTGCATTCATTCCTAATAGCTCTCATAATCTTTCTGCGAGTTCTTTATTCACCTTTTTCCAGATTTAATTTCACCCTCATAGATTACCTCAAGATTTATCTATGTTTCATGTGTTATGTATGTCTGTAATCTATTATGTATTATCTATGTTTTTTTATACTTGTCTGACCATATTGGATCACTTTAGTCAATCACTTCATGGATCTCTTTTGAAGTGTTTGTTCTCAGTATTTTTTCATTCTATCCAACCTTATTTTATTTTTTAGTCTGAAAACACCTTTTCCGTGTATTTTTTAATTTTAGCTTGTAACATATCCTAGTGGGTTTGTCTTTTAGTAGTTTAGTTGTTCCGATTTACGTTTTAAATCTTCCAGTGTAATCTGCATTTCCTCCATATCCTTTTTAACTTTATTGATTCATTTTGTTTCGTATTTCTTATTCGAAATTGCCTCTATGATTTTTCTAAGAAATCTATTTTTCGGTGTTCTGATTAAATGTCTTAAGAAGGAGATTCTCTTTTTCTTAATTGTGTTTATTCCTGGTTCTATTTCTTGATATACGGATTCATTGGATGCTATCTTCCAGTGGCCATTTTCATATGTTTTTTTGTTCAACCATGTTTTAATTATTCTTCTTTCAAACTTTAGAATTTTATCTACCTACAATTGAGTGATTCAAGTTGAAAATGGTTTCACTTGTATATGTTATCACTGGTAATGTGGCCATTTTACAATCCCTTATTTTAGTGGTTACGGATAAGTTTGTTTGTTTGTTATAGTCTATATATCTCTGGTTATGTGTTGCATTTATTTATGTTTTATTATTAGTTATTATAGGATTACCTATTTAAACATAAATTGGATAGAACTCATTTAATCTATGTTTTCCCGAATTGATCATGTGGATAACATTATAATTTTCATTGCGTTATTTTAATCTTTGCCAGTAACGTAATTGTTTCAGAGTATAGGCTACCTTCCTTCTTTCTTCAGTCCATATTATGCCATACTAGATACTTTAAAACCACTAGTATTTGATAGTTTAATTTAAGGAAGATGATTGTTATTATTATAATTATAAGCAATCTAATTAACAAACAATCCCTAATCGAATTATGTTGACATGAAATGAATTTAGATGATGATGTTAACGACCATAAAGAGCAATAAAACGATATGTTGAGTATTATTCGAAAGGAGGGTTATGGCCTAAACGTGGGTGGAAAGTAGGGTTGTATAGAACCCTCTTGAAAGTTGAGAGATCCATGAATTATGTAATTAGTGGACCGACCCGGCATGATTTGCAAACAAACAAACAAGTGATGACATCATAAATGATAATAAATCCGTATGCCGCGCCGATTCCATTCTCTGCTTTGCTTAGAGGGAAATGATGCATGCATGGGTGTCTGAGTTAGCATCTCTCACCCCTCACTCACGCAATCTCTCTTTCTCTCTCTCTCAACATCCCTCTTTGTAATAATTGTTTAGGACAATCAATAATGCGAACAGGATGGGCCCTATCATTCACCACTATTCAAACTACTTTTTAGCAAAACGAATCGATAACGAAATTACTTTTATACTTCAAATCATTTTATGACGCTTATCTTCTGTGATTTATTTTTCGATTAAAAATGTTTATTGTATTAATGTAGATTAAAAATAAAATTTACGCTATGTTTAGAAAAAATATAATTAATGTTTACTAACAGTGTTTATTATTTTTACATGTAAGGTACTAGGAATGCTGCATCTATTTATTTTGATTGTTCTAAACATTTATAACACTGCATGACATTATTTAGTTTAAGTCTAAAAATAATTTGTAAGTTATTGAATTTTTCGAAATTGTAGGTTTTTGTTACACTTTGTATAATATCAATGTTGTTGTGTTGTTTAGGTCATCAGCTAAAAAGCTGGTTTGAACCTGTAGAGGTTTTACTACGTAAAACGAGGAGTGAGGTGGTTTACCATTGCCTTCCTCACTGAGTGGAAAAATATGCTTATCAGCATGCTGGGCCCTCTGAAAAGCACATACTTTCCACTCTGCAAATGACACCTTCACTTCATTCACCACAGGGTCTGGCTGTATAATAAACTTCATTACTTTCAGAGGAGATAACTCTGATTAGTGTCACAGTGCACCTCTACCTCTTCTGTTCTTAAATGGTCCAGTCATTTAATTGGCTGACCATGTGATAAGAAACAGAACTATCTATTTTAGCCCTGCAACGAACAGATTGAGGGTAAATAATTTGACACTCCACCTGTCTGTTATGGGCAGATAATATCAATATGTTGTTATTAAGGTCACCAGCCGAAATGCTTGTTTGAACATCTAGAGGCTTTACTAAATAAAACGAGGAGGAGGTGGTTTACCACTGCCCCCGCACTAAGTGGAAAAATATGCTTATCAGCAAGCCCGGCCCTCCGAAAAGCATCTACTTTCCACCCTGCAAATGACACCTTCACTTCATTCACTACAGGGTCTGGCTGTACAATGAAATAATGAAATTCATTAGGTACTCTCAGAAGAGATTTTACATTTTTTCTTTCATGCATTTTAGGACTAACTGAATCACATCATCCTTAAGGTTGCCCTTAAGGTTGTCAGGCTTATCCTTAAGAACATAAAGAGCTTACTTCTAATTAAAAAATGAAAGTCAATAATTGTTGAAGCTTAACCTCGACTTTCTAGTGAAAGAGGGTACACAAAGTTTCTATGCAAACATCTTTTTAAGAAAGAAAACTACTGTTTGTGACTACCACGAAGAACGTGAGCAGTCCTGAAAACCAACGTTTTTCTTTCTTAAATTTATGAATTTTAATTTTTACTCCTGCAAAAAGCTATTTCAAGTCACTAATGTAAACTAGTGAAATAAATAAATGAATACTATTTTACAATACAATTTTCTTCTGGTCTAACAACGTATTGTGACAATATGTAAAGGGAATGTAGGTTCGAAAATTTTCGAGGAGAACCGAGAGATTGGAAATGTTAATGTAAATAATAAGAGTAATAAATATTGTTTTCTGATAAATAATTAAGGAATATTATTTGTAAATAAATGGTCTTTTATAGTAAAGGTAGGCCTGGCTTTTGTTGTCACTCGGTATTGTAAGAGCCAGGTACCTATTTAGATATTGGTTTTTTATATTACCTTCTATTCATTCATCCTAATTTGTTTACAGTTGTTAAGATTCATCCAGAAGCAGTCAGAAGAATTTTGTATTTTATTATTACATCAAAAATCTCTGTATTTTCTCGAACTCTCCATTAGCCCACCTATAAAATCGCTGGTTGTTTATGGTTCGAAGTTAGTTTTACATTTGTATGTAATTGAGTAAGCGTATTCGAAAGTGCATACAGGTATGTAGTCCAGTACGTTAGAATAGATCAACGATACTGCAAATAACTGGATATTGTTAAACTTTTATTAATTCTGGGTCATTTCTGTAGGTAGTATTAAGTAAATTAGTTAAAATATTTATTGTATAAGTTAATTATAGCCTAATTAGTTTGTTATTTATTAAGTCATTTCATTGATTGTAGTCACTTATTTAATTATAATTCTTAGTTATAATAAATACTTATAGTTTTAAACTTTAGTGTGTTAATTATTTAATTTACCCAGATCCTGAAATGGACCTTAGAGATAAGTGTCATAGTATTTTACAGAAAACAACGTAAGTTAGCATTTTACTCCGATTAATTTCAGAAACACCTTAAGTCAAAATTTTCAACTTTTATTTTAACAAGTGGCTTATCTTTAAAAGTACAATAGTATACATTTTATATTAAAGGGGTCAGCCCCTCTAAACAAATTATAATATATTTTAATATTCTTTTTTTGAATCGTAGTAAATTACCAGTTTTTTAATTTTTCCAAAATAGTTTTTTGGCTTTTTGGCTTTTTGGCTTTCTGAAAGTACCGATTCATTTGTAACAGAGAAAAATTAAAAATTATTTTATAACTATAACTTGTTGTTGTTTAGGTCATCAGCCAAAAAGCTGGTTTGAACCTGCAGAGGTTTTACTAAGTAAAACGAGGAGTGAGGTGGTTTACCATTGCCTTCCTCACTGAGTGGAAAAGTACACTTATCAGCATGCCGGGCCCTCTGAAAAGCATATATTTTCCACTCTGCAAATGACACTTTCACTTCATTCACCACAGGGTCTGGCTGTATAATGAAATTCATTACTTTCAGACGAGATAACTCTGATTAGTGTCTTTTACACCTCTACCTCTTCTGTTCTTAAATGATTCAGTCATTTAATTGGCTGACCATGTGATAAGAAACAGAACTATTTATTTTAGCCCTGCAACTAACAGATTGAGTGTAAATAATTTGACACTCCACCTGCAGTCTGTTATGGGCAAACTATAACATATAACATATAACATATATCATATAACATATAACATATATAACTATAACTACTTTACATTATATTTTAACTATTTATAATTTTAATATTATAATATATTTAAACCATTTTATTATAAAATTCTTTAGTTTAAAAAATAGGCTACAAGTTTATCCTCCAATTTACTGTTTACTAATTTTATTTGATAATGATTTTTTCAATTATGTCTCAGGTCTGCCTCTTGTTCATTATTTAATAACATGCGAAGTATATTAGAGCTGTAAAATATAAACAACGAATTAACGATTTAACGATTAAGAAATTTAGGTATAAGTGAGCATGAAAATGATTTTGAATCTGTGTGATAAAATAACTAAATATCTGATTAAAGAAAATAAATCCAAGTGGTGGTTTTTAAAAAGTTTTCTTAGTTCAATTTTTTAAAGAAAAAGTCGTGGATTAAAAAAATAAGAGATATCAAAGTCTGATTCAGTGTATAAATGAACGACGAAAGAAGTTCATAATGATGGAAAAGGAGGCAGGATTAAAGGGCAATAGTGAACCGGCTTATATCTGAAATTGCCGAAGAAGATGAGTATTACAAGGCAAAGCAAGGGCAAAGAGGTCTCTATTTGGAAATGAGAATGATGTGGAACATCATGGTTTGACAAAGAAACCGGGGGGAGAGCCACAAGTCATTACGCCAAGCCCGGGCACGACAAAACAATCCATGCGGAGGGTCGCGGATCCAAGTTTTAATCACAGTTCCACACGCTTACCTTCTCCATTGAATTCTTTAGTCCCAATATAGTGTGTGCGCGCGTTTTTCTATAGAGTTGAGCGCATTTCTCTGTTTGTTGTTTTTATTTATTTTAAACTGGCTAGGGAATTTCGTTGCTGAAAGTTTTGTTCGACGGAACAATGTGCTTGAACAATACCAAATGAGGCAGGGACAAGCCGGTGGCAGCGGGCCCATTCCACTGATTAACCCAGCGAGCGCTAAGGGTTATGACTACTCCGACGACCTCTCTACGGATCCTTTCTGCCTTTTTCCTCACCTCTTGTACTCTCTTCAATGACAAAACACACATACATCCTCCACCCGACTTCCCTTCCTCACAGACGAGTAACGCTGATTGATATTAAAAATTTATTTTCTCTATGATGTTTCTTGAGATGTCTTCGTTAATAGTCGTTCATTATTAGCTTTTAATTTACATTAATTTGAGACCAATAAATATTAATTTCATCTACTTATAACTTTACTACTTCATACATTATAATAATTATAATTGAAACATTCGGAAATACAGAAATCCCAATTGTTACGTTGAGAAGGTCTAAAACAAAATTAATACCAGATCGTTAAAAAATTTTCAAAACCCATACAGAATAATCATACAGCCGAACTTCTATGACTCGAATCCTCAAGGGATGGAAAAAATTCTGGTTCAGAAACTTCGAGTTATGGAAAAATAACAACAAAGCAGTTGTTTAAAAACAGACCAATCCACATAGGCTATTCAGCTTAATATAGGCTAAGCCACATAGGCTAATACAGCCTTATAAAGACTAAGCCACATAGGTTCATATAGCCTAAAATATGTCAATATGTACGCCTACTGCATATGCGTATACTCAATGACATGTTTAGTTGAGACTACTGTTCAAATGAACATAGTAAGTAGAATTACTAACTGTTCTGAACACACTAAATTCACTCCTTCCTCACGCTGGTTTCACACCGCCGCCGCGAAATCGCCGCGATATCGTGACAGCGGTTTCGCTGTTGTTTTGCAGTGAAATGACTTTCACACCGGCCCGAAAATTTCAAAGCGGAACCGCGTGATTCCTGGCACATTTGTATAAATGGTCGATTGGCTTCGGTAGTGTTAATATACAAAATGTCAAGTATTGTTTCTTCAGAAGAAGAGGAAATATGACTCATGAAATATATTTCAGAGTCGTTGCCTGACTGAATGAATCAATAATTCTGTCGATTTTACATTTGTTGCTGTTGGTTTCCAATTAAATATCATAATAATTAGAAATTAATGATTCATCTTTCAAAATTCTTTTTATCTTCTTTCAAAATAAAACACCCATTTACTTTAAAGAAAAGCAATGAGTCAAAAACTATATTTAGTTTTTAAATAAAGTATACATATTTCACTATTAATTTGGTAAATTTAAATAGCTATTAAATATTTAAATTTACCAAATATTCTATAATGATCTTTATTTTATCATCAGATTTTAATTACTCAATCAAATTCATTTTATCCAATTCATGATCAATAATAAATGTTGAAATATCTACACTAATAGGATATACTACTAATCTACACTAATACTACACTAATTATGGCAAAACTTAGCCTACTGGTAATATTCATCACGTTTTTGTAAATGGTAAAGCCATACCAACAAAACTAGTAAGAATAGCAATTAAACCATAAATGGCAAGGAAACCTAGATGTGTTATCCATGGTAGTAGTAAACTTGCAAAATACTTGCAAATTGTATCAGAATGCAATATTCTGAAATGTTTCGCGGGCGAAAATCTGTCGACTGCGATAGATTCCGTGTGGTACCGAAACGATACTGTAGCGAACTGGCGAAACTACGGCGGTAGTGTGAAAGGATTTCGCTGCTCTAGTCGTTTCAACCGATATCTCCGTAAGGGGGCAACATATTGTTTCGCCTGATTATCGCGTATTCAGATCGACGACTTTCCGCGGAACAAAAAGGTTGAGGGGACTGGAATAGAAGCTCGACTGTATCATGAAGTGGAGGCAACTGTAATCTGAATATTTCATGTATAATATTACATAAAATAAGTAAATTTTACGAAAGGATTAAGCCTAACCAACTAACTTATTAGCAGTACCTACCGAATAACAGTAAACCTTCATTATTATCATGAGGATTTTTTAGTTAATTTAATTTTTTTTTAAAACAGAAAAACTTTCTTAAAAGAACAACTTGAAAGCTGTCTTTAGTAAATTTATTTGCTCTTGCTTTTTGTTTTTATTTATTTCACCCGATCAACCCCTTACAATGCAAAAAATTAAAAAATATGAGGTTAATTTTTGGAGCGTTGGCCTTATCCACTTCGGGGAAAACTACGTGAGATAAGGAAGATAGATTTGAAAAATAATCATGCACTCCTAAAATATAATATTTTAGCAGCATAGCTAATTTAAAAAATTCTCGTTTTCGTTTAAGAATACTGTTTTTATTCGAGAGTCAAATCAGCATCTTTGGCTTCGTCTTGGTAAGCTTACCAGTAAAACAATATACTAGATATATGGTTATTTTTGTTTATTTATTCTACTATATCGGACATTCACTTTAAATAAAAGCTACCTCTTTTAAGCAAGTGTATTCTTGGAAGAATATTTTGTGTTAATAAATAAAAGTATAATCGAATACATTCTGACACTAATATAGTATTACGTATTTTAATTTAATAGGTTTCCATAAATATTTAAATAAGAAGGAAAATAAATTCAATAAATTTTATCACAGCCGGATGACATTGATGGTCGTAATTCAGGATTAAAAATAATAAATATTACTTGTAACTCATTCATTATAATAAATTTGTTGTATTAGGCAAATTATGGAGGCGTTCACAATTCCCTTTTCCTAAATATTTTTGGTATAAAGAACTTTCGACATGTTTTTTAATTTTTTTTTGTATTGTAGAAGTTTTATGTATTTCTTTTAATATAGATATATCAACTTACATATTCATGACTGACAATACCGTTCAATGAAAATAGTAGAAATACAATACAGTTTTGTAACGATGTAAATAAAATACATTATATTATGAGAGGTAATACAGTAGCAGGAATCGAAAAAAAATTATGGACTATATAGACGTTTATATATTAATACAATAAAGATAAAACTTTTCCACGTTCAAGTTTTATAAAATTGAACCAATCGTTCATTGTTAAAATATTTTCTTTTATGTATTTATTCTAATTCAAACACGCTACTAGTTTTACGTGCAGATAGAAAATCTACATGGAACACACACGTTACAGAAACTCGGCAGAAACTAAAAAATGTTTTGACGTAAGACATATTTTATAAATTACCGCTCTCATACACTTGAATATTTATGTTGTTTGCATTGTGTTTTAACTGTTTGTAACCTGGGATATTCTGTTTTCTATAGCCTAGTCGTTTGCACGTTCAGTTGACACAATGGATCTTATGGGGGATAGTCAATGCTATTAACGCAACTAAAAACATCAATTAAAGGAATCTAGATGCGTGTATAAATACATTTTTAAACCTCTATAGAACACGTATTTTTTAAGGTAGAACTAAAATTCAAGTTTTGCTTAACAGTAAAAAATTATGTATTATGTAGAATGTTTAATGAGTTGTAAAAAGTCAAAAAACTAAAAATGTTTTCTTCTATTGGGGAGGGGGGTTAAAATGAATATCTTATCTATTTTACTACAGACCTACTAATGACTTCACCATATTCCCTCGCCAAAATTTTTAATCACTGAGTGATAAATGTAAGCAAATGATACAATCGGTTATTCCAAATCAAAAGAAATCTTTCCTAGTACAGTTATCAAAAAAGTATTTCACATTTGGAATCCGCCAATGAAGTTACGTACACACTTAGAGTTAATTATTAATTAATAGTCATACAGACTTGTCTACATTATAAAGGTTTGTTATCGTTTAGATGTGGAGGAGGGGAATGTTATTGGTTACGATCAAGAAAGCCGATGTTTGTGTATGTGCTAGTAGTAGCCAGAGCCCCATAAGAAATGCATTGTCCTATACTACTCCGTTGTGTCAACTGAACGTGCAAACGACTATAGAACAGTGGTCTCAACTTTTCAGGCACTGTGCCTCCCTTTGAACACTGATGTGAGGTCAACAACCCCCCCCCCCGTATCGTCGCTATAAGTGGTCAAAACAAGTAGAAGCCTACATTTGGAATTTGAAACATAAGCCTGATCACAGTGTTGCCAGAGTACGACAATTACCGTGTCATTGCAATAATCGAGTGCTAGACGCTGCTAGAGTAAATGTACAAAAAACTACGAAAATTTTGAATATATGCATGCGACTACAAAACTGAGTAAAGTACAGTTTCACTTTTTTATTTATTTTTTTGATACATTCAATTGCTCATTAGAAGATGGACTATGTGCATTAACTTTTAAATAGGAGGGGATTATGTTAAAAAGTAATCCTAAATAGTATTATTTATGCAAGTACAATAAATTTATATAGGAATAGATTCATTCAATTTCACTTTATTTTTTGATCTACTCTCGTATTAAACTCCTCGGCCATTACACACAAACAATGGACCTAAGGCGTCGAATACAATTGTTTAATGAAGTCAATAGGGATGTAGTGAAAAAATAAATAAACCGAAGAAACTTAACGGACCGAACCATATTTACATAATTGATTAATGACTTTAAGAGGTTCCGTGAAGAACAAATAAAGAACACCGAATGAACAAAAGAAAGGAGAAAAGCTTAGTCTACAGTTAAAGAATATTGAAAGTGTAAGCTGCAAAAAGAGCTTTCAGATATGTTTTAAGTTACTTTAAATTGTCTGAAATGACCATATACGGAAAAACCAAAGGTTTTATCTTTTATTTCTCTAAATTATTATCAGTTCTTGCTACAAGTCCGTTTCTACAATAATTTGAACATTTGGTGATTCACAATAAAAATTACATTTTATGGGAAAAATTCAAAATTTTATTGTTTATGATACAAAACAACAAAATTAAGTAGTTTTCGATTATAATTAATGAAGAATTGCTATAATATTAATGAAATTTCCTTTCCCTTACTTGATGCTTTGAGAATAATGAACTAAAAGCATAAGCTATAGAATAGTTTAAGAGTTCTTCCATTATTCCCATTGTACCGCTCTGATATACTTCATTGTAGGGTAAAATAATCCAAAGGAGTAGAGTTTGAGTATCTAGTGAGTGAATTCAGTTAATAGAAAACTCGTGTTGGTGTTGTCAGTGAATAGGCTGTAATAACGCGGATTCCCTTTCAGAGACTTGTAGTCGAATCCATTCCGAAAACAGTTCAATAATAACAGAGCAGTTGGAAACAATAGGGTATAATGGTGGAGACATGGACAATACGTTTTATCAGACCGGGGAAGAATAGAAGCTGTAATAGAGTGAGCCTTTTCCACCCTTTCATTCGCAGGCTGGTCCCCTGCACTGCGCTGCCCCTGGGACTTGATAAAGACGTTGATTGATTTTTTCCCAACGTTCGACTGTCAATCATTCCCTTTATTTTCTCACATTTTCATCCGTATTCCTCTTAAAAAGGTAAGTACATAATGCATTTAACACACGTTTTGTATAACATCCAATAATTGTATCAATAAATCTTATTCACTTCTAAAAATAATAGGAATTGTTTAAAACCAAATCAATAACTTTTTCCACTAACTTTCGTTCCACTTTTTCTCCTTTGTCACTTTTCAGATAATAAATGCAACACAAGCAAAGTGAAGTTTACTGAAACTTTTGAAAGAAAAAATACTATCAAAATTAGTCGAGTTGTAGTAGGCCTAGCAGGCATACTACTTGGATGCTAATGATAAGCTATAAGTTAGCCCAGAATCTCAAACTTGTATATTTTCTTGTCATTTTTTAACAAAATTAACTTCATGTTTAACCAGTACTTTTGTTTAACCCTTACAGTGCCAGTGTCCTAACACCAGTACGTCAAGATTTGCGCTAAAAATGCCACCGTCCTAATATTAAGACGTAAAAAGTTCAATCAGAACTTTAAAAATGACTGTAAAAGATTGTAAAGATTGAAAGATTGTAAAAGGACTGGCGTCCTTTTATTGGTACGTTGAATAAAAATTCATAGAATTTTTATTTTTCGCTCGATTTTTATGAGCAACATATGAAAATAAGCAGTAAGTTATGTTGTTGTTTAGGCCATCAGCGAAAAGGCTGGTTTGAACCTCTAGAGACCTTACTAAGTAAAACGAGGGGTGAGGTAGTTTACCATTTCCTTCCTCACTGAGTGAAAAAGTAGCCTATGCTTATCAGCATGTCAAGCCCTCCGAAAAGCATCTATTTCCACCTTGCAAATGACGTCTTAACTTCATTCATCACAGGGTCTGGCTGTACAATGTAATTCATTACTCTCAGACGAGATAACTCTGACTAGTGTTTTTGCACCTCTACTTCTTCTGTTCTTAAATGCTTGAGTCATATAATTGGCTGACCATGTGATAAGAAACCGAAATATTTTTTGTAGCCTTGGAACTAGCAGATCGAATGCAAATAATTTAACACTACACCTGCCTGTTATGGGCAACATTAAGATAAGTAGAATGAAAAAATACAAGTAGATTCTGTTATGAGTGTAACTGATTAATATTGATTGGAAAAACTTCATATTAATTAAGGAGGCTATGTCTAGTATTTTTATTTTTATTTTTTACTATAATGAATGATTTTTGGTGACTTTGTACACAATTAATTTGTCTCTGAAGTGATACAAGTGAAAGAGGGAAACGTAATTTTTTAGTTTGATATTATTTAAATTAGAAAGGTCATTTCAACAAAAAAGTGTGCAAGTATAAATGTTTTTTTTTGTATTTTTTTTAACTGTTAGGAAATAGGTTATAAGGTAAATTTCATACAAGATCAATATTCATTATGAACAAAACAAAAAAAATCATTAAGATATCTTATAAAATAGCCAAGTTATGGATGTATTAATAAAATGCTACAAATCGTACAAAAATAGGCTAGAATTTTTAAGCAGTACTTAAAAATATCTGGAATTTTTCGGTAGGAACTTACAATATTCTCTTGTAAGGGTTATTCCAGAACACTATGTTATACTTACTATGTTATTCCAGAACACGCCTTCAATGACAAGGTTACTCCCTATTGGAATTTTTATAAAATTAAACACAGAATGCTCGATTATATTTCACTTAGTGACAAACGTATTTTTGTTGTAACCTACAATCAATGTCGTACATGCAGACAAGAAACTGAAATTAGTGTATAATGAAAATATATATAATTATATTGAACATGGATACCCTTGAATATGGGAAACCATAGTTGGGTGGATTAATTTTCCCATCTCGAATTAACATAAATAGTTTTAAATTTTCAAAGTATAATTAAGGAAATTGACATTTATATTGTAATGATATTTCTTGTAAGTAAAGGGAAAATAAATATAAACTCACATACGCATGGATGGTACTTTATTTGAAAGAATTGAAAAGTTTCGGTATTTAGCGAACATCATAGATGTAAAGGGTTCATAATCGTGACGATACAGAAAAAAATACAGTTTGGAATGAGGGTGTACTATGCTATCTCTATCATTTTAAGAACTAAGCTAAATTCAGAACAAAAATAGAAATATATATAAAACAGATATCAGGCCAATTTTGTCACCTATGGAGGTAAAACATTGCCACTCACAATTAAGTAACAGGAAACGCTATGAAAATTTGAAAGGAAAATAAATGTGTGGTGAGTCTATGGACCGGTTAAGGAGAGTGTACGGTGGATTTAGCATAATTGAGAAATATATGAGATATTAGAACCGGAGGATGTAGTAAAACTCATTAAGTCTCAACATCAGTTCATATAATGGTTAGGTCACTTGGAGTGTTGGACGATCACTTATGTTGGACGGTCACTTGGACGATCAGCATATGCCGAAAAAAATACTGAAGCCTGAGATTTATGGTACCAGAAAAAGGAGTAAACCTAGATATGGCTTGATGGATGGAGTTGAAGATCTTAGAAGTATGATGGTGAGAGAATAGTATGATGGTGAGAGACAAAGGTAGAGGACGTTGGGGAGAGTGGTGTTAAGAGGACAAGGCTCACATCCAACTATAGCACTGGAGGAAGAAGAAAAAGAAAATTCGCACATGGAAATATGGGCCGTATCAAGATTTAATTTCTTAATTGTATTTCTTTGGAAAAGAGAGATACATTATTTACTACATATTACATTTATACGATTTTTTAAACCAATGAATATAAATTTTATGTTGTAACACAAGACGATACTCATGAATTGTAGATAAAGCAATAAAATGTTTATTTCAGTCATTTGTTTCACCATACAAAATATTTTATTCTTTTACCTCTTTCACATAAAAAATCGTAATTATTCAGTTTTTGAAGTAATCAAAACATAATCTAGGAGAAATATAATCAAGAAACATATTGAGTATTATATTCAGCTTTACTTCATTTGATTTATACATGAACAAAATAGAATATCAACCGATATGTCTGAAATAAATATTGGCGTTTCTAAACCGAAACTGAATGAATTTTAAAC
This sequence comes from Catonia carolina, assembly GCA_035578175.1. Taxonomy (NCBI): domain Eukaryota; kingdom Metazoa; phylum Arthropoda; class Insecta; order Hemiptera; family Achilidae; genus Catonia; species Catonia carolina. The sequence goes on from JAQMRL010000002.1 coordinate 49,084,753, forward strand.
ATAACGAAAATTAAGTATTACACTAATTTAAGGAAAGTCTTTTGCATCCAACGTGAAACTTCTTCTTCTTCTTCTTCCTTCAAGGTTTAGGCAGTCGCCTGTTCCGAACTCACAAACTTGAAACTCCCAGCTCACATCCATGCCTTGCGAGGTCTTGGATTTAGACATCGAGCGGAAGATCAGTAAGTTCCAAAGGATTTGTGGCACAATCAATAGAACATTGCATAACAGGGCCAGACCTGACACAATTATGAAGTTTTACAAGGTAATGGCAACTCCCATAATAATGTATGGGAGTGAAGCGTGGGTGCCCACGAAGAGAAATGTTCAAAGGATCCAAGCAGCGGAGATGAGATTCCTGCGACGAGTTAAGGGATGCTCACGGTTGGATAAAGTGCGGAATGCCGATATAAGAAAGGAGCTCCAAGTCTACTGCCTGAATGAGAAGATTGAGGGGTATCGCGGGCGATGGAGGGGACACCTGGACAGAATGCCGAATAACAGAATACCTCTCCAAGTACACCGTTATGCACCGGTTGGACGGAGAGATGTGGGACGTGAAACTTTAACTAAAAATAAACGAAACTATTTTTTTTATATTTATTTATTTAAAGTGGCATCAACTGCTCGGTTATTAGAGACTACGATGAATTATGTAACTAACTGTGGGTTTTGACTTGTGAAAATTTCCAGACCCTGGCTAGGAATCAAACCCGGAACGTTCGCATGTTAGGCTAACGCGCTAACCTCTACGCTACGGATGCGGCATATTATCTTTAATGTTATAAGATTAACGCCATCTTATAGATAAGAAAATATTTGCAACTAAATGTACTTAGCAGAGTTAACGAATGGAAATAACCGGAACTAGATTTAATGGTTTATCGTGGTCACCCTCTCTTTTTGATATTTAAGTGGGTGGTTAAGTAGGAGGGATTTAGGGTAAAGTCGCGGACGACTGCACATGTCAAGAGGCAATTAGTAAAATGATAGTGAATCAGTGGGGTTAAGATTAACTTAAGCCACGCGTCGCTTTAAATGGATTAGTTTACATCGATATTCAAATTGTTGTATAATAATATTAACAATATTATTAATTTTTTATGTTTTTCGCAGATCATTAATATATTTTTTTATAATAGCTTTTACATTTTAGTCTCATTATTGTGTACTGGAAAAAAAGTTAGGATTTTCTCTGTAGTAGATCCAGACAACAGTAGGTCTGCCATCGTTCTTTCATGTTTCTCTAACGAAAAGTTTATAACTGAATAACAGTTTTGCTAACTGTTATTTCTATCGAAAGGTTCATTAGTTCCAAAGTTTTTAATTCCAATTCAATCTCATTTTTAACCGATCGTATTTCCCATAAATTTATTACCAACTATGTATTTCCTAACACTTATTATTTGTTGTTGTTTAAAAATTTTAAAAATTATTTCGCATGTTATAATACATGAGGAATTTTTACTGTTTTTTCTTCTAAATTAGTTAACAACTTAGTGTCTTTCAAAACATACATAACCATAAATTATCTGATAAATTATAATTTTGTTTTTTGGAATCTTGAAGCTTCTCTTTCCTTCTTTAATTTCTTACACAGGATATCGGAGTGTCATATTTACGGCCCGCTGCATGGTTACCAATTTCTCCTGCTTCAAAACGAACTTTTAATTTTTCGCCAGTAGTAAATGAACACATATGCTTATAGAACTCATTTTCACTTAGTAAACTGTCTGAACCAAATACGCACCTGATCTTGACTGGGCTGTAAATTGAAATGTATGAGTTGTACGTAAACGGTCTGTTTACGGTACATACGAAAATCCTCAAAAACGACGAACTGAACAGACACGTCTGTCGTAAAGCCTTACACCGGATGTGACTCAACACTACTTGTTATTTAACGAAGTACCATAGTCGTTGTTAAATCCAAACAAATTGCATTCGTTCTACAAACATTACTTCTACCCAAAATTCCATGAACAAAAATTAGCTTACCACCAGACAGTATTTGGCGATTTAGATTATCATACAATCCAACTACATACCGGTATTGTATGTACCAGAAAACCCTGCATATGACGCGCATCTAAGAATTTTGCGTTAGATTGTTAGAAAAAGGTAATAAACAAAAAAAGAAAAATTGTAAAAAATATCGTACGCGAGTTAATACGGTATGGGGGGATATCATCAACTGTAAATCGGTATCACAATTACTTAACTTTTAAATTCTATTTATCTACCTTTTAATAGTTTTGTACCAAACCAACTAAAACTACTATTTCCATGAAATCATTATTCTATTATCATCTGAAAAGTTTTATATGCACTATCATCATAAACAGCTCAGATATACTACACGGAAATAATACCCTCAACGGAATAATATAATAATTTAATAGAGGATAACCATCCCCTCGTCTTGGTAATATACTCCATATAATATGCATTTATATATTCTGAGTTACATTTATGCAACGAACTTGCATTCGAAAAAGTTTCCTGTTACGAGTGAATATTGTAGGTTATAAGTCAACCGTAAATTTAAAATTGCTTTTAAAAAGAATTCTTAAAAATTGCTTCCTCATTCAGTGAATAGATTCAATGAATCCACTCTTAGAATCCTCTTCAGATAAACATACTATTTTATGTTTACATTACATTACAAGAATACTTATAAACGTACTCGTATGAAAATCTGAAATAACTCTCATTTCAGTTTTTTAAAACAATAAATTTCATAAATAAATGTTTAACATATAAAACCTCTTTTATTTTATCTATTCATAATTTTATAATACCGTCTATAAACTATTTTTTAGTTCTATTTTTACCCTTTGCATACGCATGAGCACTTTTATAAAAATATGCTTGTGTAAAAACATCCTTTCTACACTAATTTAATACAATGGCCTTTCTTTTAAACATTATTTCCATTGACCGACTCTTTTCCAAGATAATGTTGTTTAATTTTTAGTAGCTTTCATGTATATTGTACACATTTTGTAACTTGGGTTACGAAAAGTAGCTACTCATTCTTTATCATAAAATCTCTTTGATTAGGCCTACTAAATCAACACTCCGTTTATTCGCTATGTAGGTCACAAATTTATTTCTATCTGTGTGTAAATGACAAAATTATATTGACGATTTTCAAAAATGTTTATTTTCTGTGATTTATAGTCTACATTGCTAACATAAACATCATCACAATTTTTCAATTTCAACACAGAAGACGAGAGTAATGGCATTCAGAGGAAAGGATCCAGTCAGGAGCAAAATTGTTATAGAGAACAATATTCTGGAACAGGTATTCCACTTTCAGTATCTAGGTTGCAACGTAACAAATCAACAAGATAAAGATGGCTTCAATAAGATGCACCGATTCCAACACATCCACAGAACTTTAAAAAACACACCAGTAGGGATACAAGGATGAGATATTCTAAAATAATAGCAGTGCCACCCCTATTTTATGACAGCGAAACTTGGGTGCTAGCGAAGACAAATGAGAGCAGATTTCAGGCATCTGAAATGAAATTTTTTGGCAAACATTTATGGATGTAGTAGAGAAGACCGTTATAAGAAATATATAGATAAGAAAAGAGCTTATAATCTTCCCCATAAATGATAGGATACTGCAAAAGTTTCTGTGCTCATTTAATTAAATTAATTCTCATAAGTAAAAATATCCACATGTATTCACTAAAATTATTGTAAAGTAGTTTTAGTTATCGAACAAAAAAGTTTTTTCTCTATTAATACAATTGTACATCATCTAAGGTAATTTTTAAAATTTTATTGTTATTAAAATTATTATTTTTTTTTTTTAATAAAAAATGTTTAATGTCTTGTACCCTTTTTAGATTTTATAATAGTATTTTTTATAGTAGTTATTAGTATACAGTATATAAATTTGTTTGATAAATTTTTTGTTTACTCCTATGCGTGGACAGAACTTTTCTTGAAGAAGAGTTTTTGCGTATAAGTATATTTAGTTAAAAATATTGTAAATAGCTTAGTATAGTAATAGTTGTATTATGTTTAACTAAATAAAACAAATAAATAAAATAAAGTAAAATAAAAAATAAATTACAGTGGATAGAGCATGTGGACAGGATGAGCGAGAATAGGATACCTAAGCAGGCGCTGGATTACAAACCGAAGGGAAGGAGAGACCGAGGGCACCCGAGGAAGAGAAAGGCAGACTTCAAAGTTTCGGAACAGGGAGGAATGCCTAATCCTTGACGGGCAGAAGAGAAGAGACAAACTAATCCTGTTTATTTACTACGACAGTGTATATAGAATTTTTTCAATCGGAATTCAGATAATGAATATAAAAGAAAATCTGATGTAGAACACGCACACGACTTTCTCTTGCCATTGTAAATAACGAACAACATAACCTATGATTAATCAATGTAAAATAACCAATATAAAATGAAAACATAACCTAATTTTAATCATGAGTGTATAATGCGAAATGAACATGAACCTTTTTTTTGGCTTAAAAATATGGAAAACCACTAATTGACGCTAAACTTATTAGAAAAAATTCATTGAAATAAAAGTTGTTGATTTTTTTATTTCCTAAAACTTTAATTATGTACTTATTTGTCGCAAAGTGCATACTAAGACCGCAATCTTAAGAAATCCCATTTTTTTTACCGATTTTAATGAAAAAGAAAATACAGAAAATTACTAAATTATGCTAAATCAAGCGTTTTACAAAAATGCTTAAATAAAAGTTGTAGGTTTTTAAAAGTTCTACAACTTTTTTTATAAATACTTTTACCCTGAAATACATAAAGTTTGAGGCCAAAATCTTAAAAAAATAATCTTTTCCTGCAAGAGCACAGGTCCCCAAAAATTTCAGCAGACATAGCGCTTATCCTATCTTCTAGAGCATAAAAATGAAGTAAATAAAGCGATTTTACTTTTTTTTGTTTTACATCTGACTGTTTTGCAATTTCTGCTAATGCAGACAAGGCGATCTTTAAAAAAATCAAAGGAGCCGTTTTTGAGAAAATTTAAAAACCGTAAAAACTGCACGAACAAACTACTACTAAGTTTTCTTTTAATTGCATCATTAATTTTCCTATCGTCACCTGAACGATACTAAATTTAAATTTAAAATTTTTATTAAAAGTTCATTTTAAAATTAACGATAGATTAGTGCATTGGGGTTGAACGAACTGGGAATTTTACTTTAAGCAGAAGAGGTAGGCCTACCCAGTAGTACGTTCTCTGTTTATAACTACGGTTGGAGTCCGTTATTTAGACCAAGAGGTCTATACTCCATTTTCTCTTTAGACGTCGCACAGTAGGCCTGACATAAAATTAAAATTAAAACAGATGAAAAATAATTATTGGATACAGCAATACAAAGTACCTTTTTTATTTATAAATTACCCATTAAAAATTTGAACATATATAATTTTAATATTACATAATACTAGTTTTTAACATAAATTTGAATAAGTTAGAACATAAATTGATACACTATTTATATAAAATTTAAATTACAATATATTATAAGAGTAATAACGTCGTATTTTGCAGAAAATGTTCAAAGATAAAGTTTTTTTTAATTGCATTATTAATTATTGTCACCTGAACGATAATAAATTTAACATTTTATTAAAAGTTTATTTAAAAATTAAAGATAGTAAGTGTGGGGTTTTACGAACTTCATTAACAAAAGATGTGTAAATAACTAAGCAGTTGTATTGAATAATCGAATTAGGAATTTACGATTATATTCCTGCAGTTTAAATTTGAAGTGTTTAAATTTCGATGGTAATATTGAACCAGGTTTGGTGGTCATTTAACGACAAGGATCATAACTTTTGTGTTAATAGGGTCTCCGATAATGATGTTATTTATTAACTCGAACAATATTTAATATTGTAATAAATATTTAATAGTTGTTTAATGATGCGTTCTAGACTTGGGCTTATGTCCATTAGCAAGGAGGGGTGCCGAGCGGTTGCGGGGGCGGTACTCTACGCTGTTCACGTACGTAGTTCAAGGCTTGAGTTATGGACTGAAGTCTCCTCCTCTTTGTACATTCTCTACAGTTCTCCTCTTTTTATCTATTATTCTTCACCATAATCTTTATTTTATTTCCTTTTTTGTATAAGCGTATGTTAATCTTATATTCCTTTTATTTAGAAATAATAAAAAGAAATAAAATAGAACAATGTATTTCTAAGTTGCTTTGTTGTTGGAATATTTACTTTACTTTGGTAGGATTCAATTCGAAATGTCACACCCTTTAAAATTATTTTATTGTTGTACTTCCGTTTTAAAAATAATTTTACTTATCCTAAACAATAATAATAATAATGCTATGAGATTATAGTCTAATGTGTAATTTTTATAATTGAATCATCTATTGTCCCGAACACTTTCGTTTTAACTTCCGGAAGGTGTTATATACTTGGTACATCTTTCTTCATCTTTAACCTTAAAGTTTTATCTTTCTTTGTTGTATTTTTCGAAAATTTACACATAATCTTATTGTTTCAATATTCGAACTTAGCTTGGTAAAACCATCACATGTAAGCACATATTTTTTCTAATTCTTCTACTTATTTGTTTGAAATTTGAGCAAAAATATGATTTTATTGGGCAATTTACTGTGGAATTGTTTAGTTATTGAGGTTAGAAAATTTTATCTAGCATATTTTACCTTGAAACATTTCAAAGTAGCTCAATTAACACTTCATTTTAATAATTATGAGTAGAAAGGGCTTGTTTTAATTTGTCTACATGTGATATACGTGCACCAAATTAACCAGACAACCCACAAAGAAGACTCTGTAGGAGATGGAGCAGACATTATTTGACTTAACGCTGTCAGATTGCAAAATGATTTCACAGCCAACCACAGATTAAATAAATAAATTAAAAAAATAAATCTACAGAAAACTGAAATTAAATTAATTATATAATTTCTATCTGGTTTAAAAATCCTTCTGAAGTCCTACTCCGAAAAGAACACCACTCGGTGATTTTCTCTAAGTAAATAACGTCAAGTTTTATGTTTTTCATCATATTCATTAGTGATAAGTTGATTGTAAAATTGCGAATTAAGATTTTTAAAAAGTTTAAACAAATTTGAGGGTATTTAAAGTGTTTACTTCGAAGTAATGTAATGTAATTCAAATTTATTGAAACATTTGGAATAAAGTCATTGCTTTGAGACAAGGGTTAGCTAGTTAGTGGGTAAAGTTGAATCTTCTCTTCTTCTCACAATCAAGGATTAGTCTTCCGCCTGTTCCGACTCACAACAGCAACAAACTATTGAATTATTGCCATCTTTTCCATGGCATCCCAACATCTCTCCTCCCCATCAGTCTGTATTGCGAAACAATGAGGGGAATCCTTCCTTCAGGCATTCTCTCAACGTGCTTCCTCCATCAATTTCGATATTCTGGAATTTTCCCATTTAGGTTGTAAACATCCAGTTCCGTTCGAATGTAATATATATATATAGTGCCGACTATTTACAACACTATGGGTCGTTTGTCGCAGTCAAAACGCCATTTTTGCCTGTCTTGCCATGACTCCTCCTCTATGTTTCTTCTTTCCATGGCTCTGTCAATACCTTCCATCCATCTCCCTCTCGGTCTTCCTCTTTTTCTATTTCGCTGCGGTCTCCAGTTCCATGCCTTCAGTGGGATTCGTACGTTGCTCATTCTTCGCATGTGACCATACCAGTGCAGTTGTTTTCTCTCAATATGGTCTATTATTGAGTCTTCAATGCCCATTATCTCTCTTAATCTTACATTCGTTACCCTATCTCGTAACGTCAATCTGCAACATCTTCTCCAGTATCTGTTCTCCACTGTACTGATTCTATTTTTCATGTTTTGCGCAATGGTCCACACTTCTGCCCCATATGTCACCGTACCTTCCACTATTGCTGAAAATATTCGTTTCTTTATGTCTTTTCTTATGTTGAGACTCCACAGAATTGAGTTCAGTTAACCAGTTAATGCCTTTCCTTTCACAATTTTATTAGCTATGTCTTTGTTGTCCCTTCCATTTTTTGTAAACGTCACTCCTAAATATTTATACTCTTCAACATTCTTAATGATGTTTCCGTTTACATTAAGGTCTCTTCCATCTCTTCCAATAACCAAGTACTAAAACCAAGTACTCGAATGTAATATTATAGTAATAAAACTTATACTTATAAAATAATGTTATGTAATAATAATTATATCCAATAATTTTGTACTTTTTGGCCCCCGAGAATGAGGTGGTTTCCGAAACAGCTTAGCTCCCTAATCCATGAATTGAAGAACAATGTACTACTTTTTATGTCATAAATACAGAAATAGGCCTACTTCTCTGCTTCCATTAACTTTATCTGTGAAACGTCAGGTATAAATACGAAATATATTTTGATAATTTAAATACCGACAAACAATTTATAGTTTTAACACCTTAACAAAATTAAATTATAAAATTTAGGATTAGGTGAATGAATTTTTTATCTTCAATCTTAGAATTTCGTGAATAGTTAGTGTTTTATTTACCGGAAGAATATTTTGTGATGACCCTATTATACAAAAAAAGACTTTATTTACGAATTTAGGATAATGGATGGTTTTTTAGTAATTACGAAACCGAATTTGTTATGATGAAGTTGTTAGTAGTAATTGTAGACGGAGAGGTTAGCAATAGTCGTAGTATATATATAGTTATATCGGTTGGTTAGAGTTAGATTGTAATATTACATAATATAGTAGTTGCTATGGTTTCTACCTGAGTCGTTGTGTCTCATTGTTTAGTAATTACTCACGTTAGGGGAACAGAGATAACAGAAACCAAGCAGGAGTAGGAGAGGAGTTGTTGTGAATGCATTAATCATTTCTATTGTGTAAACCCGGCCGGTCAACATTTTGCTCTGTACTATACCCATTACGCACGATGACACCCAAAGTAACAAACACCCGGTCAATTTCTATAGTTGTTAGTTGTTCATCAAGAAATGGTAAGGCCCTTTATCAGTTAACTAAGAAACAGATTTAAGTTATTTCATGCTTTACACCGTAACTTAATTTACTGCCACTTTGACTGTTTTGTATTAACACTATAAAGATGAATAAAATATTTTCAAATTTAAGTCAAATATATAAGTAGAAATATCTTACCAATTAAAGTACATAAATGAAATAAATACACCCAAATTAAAATTTTTAGAGCAATATTTGTACCACTCATAACATACTATGGGAGTGAAACATGTTTGTCATTACAAAAAAGCAAATCTCGTATCCAGACTGCAGTAATAAGATTGTTTCGTAGGTAGTCAAAGGTTGTAAACGGTTAGAGTACCCTACGTAACGAAACCATAAGCACTGAGTTAAATGTTCAGTTACGTGTGAAATATTAAGAATATATAAGAGAAACTTATCCAACCGTTTAATTCGCATATCAGCACACAGACTTCCTCTACAAGCATGGAAATATAAACCTAGAGGGAAGCGAGGCTTGGGAAGACCTAAAAAGATACGGATGCCGGAACTGGCCATTAAACCCAATCCTTGACAGATGATGATGATGACGATGAAGTACATAAATATATTCCAGCGTAGGACAAGCCTACGTGCGGAAAAATTAAAAAAACTCAAAAAATTAAAATTGTGTAAATAAAATAAAACACCCAAACAACTCATAAACAAGAAAAATGTAAAAGATTCATAAAAAATGAACTAAATTTAACTTTAGTACTGACTTTACTAAGTTAGTAATTAAGAAATAAGTAAAATATTATATTTTGTAGTAGTACAGAGAAACTATAGTTAATCAATTGTAGCACCGAGTATTCGATTTCAGACCTAAAAGTTTTTTTGCTACGCTACTATGAAATTTAACTTTCAAAAGAATTTAAAGGATAGATGAAGTTCATAACGTATAAAATGAATAAAACTAACAATTATGAAAGCAAAAAATTAATAATATGTTGATTGGTAAATATAACACAATTTCAACAATTGTATCCAAGTATTAAATGGTTTGAAATTTTGACAATAATTTAAATTTTAATTATGTTATCTTTTGGTAAAAATTTTTTAAAGTGAATTTACTGAAGTTAAATGAATTACTTGATGTAAAATTAAGAATGAAAATAAGGACATTTTCAAGAAATGTGATTTTTTGACCTTTTATGCTACAAAACTAAAAGAAAACTATTTAAAAACAATATTTAAAGTAAATGAATAGGTTTAGATGTACAAATTTAAAAATACGTTTAATAGTACAAATAATACTATTAGATTCTATTATAATATAATTTAACGTTTAACATCACAAACATTGAAACTACAGTATTAATTGGCCTAGCCGAGGTAATTAGTGATTTGGTTTTGATGGGTGTACGATCTGCAAGCAACAAGCAGAGAGGATTGTAGAGGAAACCAAAGTTCATCAAGGGCTGTAAAGCTATTCGATGATGATGATGATCTGATGCGATTGGGACTTTAGGTACTTCGGATAGCAGAAAAGCTCGGATATGTAAATGTTTTTTTACAGACAGCCTAATGGCGTAATTTTCTATTGTTCCGTGTCATCTGAGCGTTTCTGATACCCACTTTCTTTTCTGGTATTTAGTTTGATTCTTGAGCTCTACACCTCTTAGTAAACTTTGGCTTCCTCTCCAGTCCTCTTTGCTAGTTGCTAGTAGATCCCGCATCCATCAAAATCAAATCCCTAATCGTCTCGGATAAGCCAGTTAATACTGTACTTTCAATGTTTGTGACTTCATTAGTTAGTTTTAAACAATTATACGTTAACCCCTTAAAGGTTGATTTTTTAAAAACTAAAGTAGTACCTAATGTTATTTTGCTTATTTTTTCCCATTGAATAATTATTTCTATTTTAATTTTTTTTTGAATAGCCCATTTCAGAGGGCACGCTTAATCAACTTCCTAGCCCATGCCTCTTTCATCTTTCTCGAGTGGTGCACTTTGTCCTCTTGAGTTCACTTTCTCTCTCTTCCGCAAGTGGGTTTCTTCCTCTTCTGAAACTCCAATTTCTGTATTATTTCTCTAAATGTTGCCCTATCTTTTATGGTTTCTGAGTATATTGCGTTGTTTACAAGATCTTTGTCTATTTCTTTAAACCATTTTATCGTGTTCTTGTGATTGTTAAGCAGGTTTTGCAGGATCTGCTTTGTTACTCTGGTGTTTTCCATTCCGTATAGGCCTATGTGTCTGTAAAACTGTAATCTTCTCTTCCTGATTGTCTGTTATTTTTTTCTATTTTAAAATAAAGCTCTTTATTATATTTTTTTTATTGTGTGACTTTTATAAGTATTTAAGAAAATTAACTGAACAAAACCTATTATTGTAATTATTTTAATCCTAATAAAACAAAAAATGAAACTAATACTATTTACTAAAACTAATTCGAACACGCGGGAAACAATGGACAAAATTAGTTACGTTACACGACTGGAGTAATAACTAGTTGCCTAGGAATATGTCACAATATGGAAAGATTAACATTAAACAAAAGCGCTACTATGGTCCAACAGATGAAAATTACGTTCTAAAGCAAAAATAAGTTCGTGTTTTGACAGAAACGTAATATTCCGTCACTGGCACTTTTCGTGTACAATGTCATATTTCATCAGAATCCTTTAAGGGAAAATTAAATTATACTGAAATCTGTAGCGGTACCTAATTTAATTAGTTATTAGAATACTGTAATAGCTAAAATTGTTATAAGGGATTAAAATTTATTAGCATAACTAGTTAGTAAAAGTTTACACATTTGGTAACATTATTTTTGTCACAGAATTTGACTGAACGTGGTAGGAAAACGGTAAAAAAGTGCGTGTATGTTGTTTGTATTCAGCCGCTAGAATTCTTGATAATGAATGAGAAAACGATTCGAGTTTTTTAATAATAGAATTATTGTGTATTGTATACAAAACCGTGTATAATTTATCAGATAAATAAACGAAACTGACGTATCATTAACAAATAAATAAAATATACAAAACGTTAATGTTTGATGTTGTATTTTTTAAAGTGATGACAATAATTTAACGTTGATTTAAATCGCTTACAGCTATACATAGTTATTCACAATCAACAAGGGCAGGAGGTTAGAATACACAGTACAACAATAAATAATGGTATTTATTTTAAATTTTAGGTTCTTTGTGTTAATAAGAACGTAATAAATTAAATAACACCGAGGTAAGACTAGCCAAAGGTTCTAGTAAGTAAGACTACTTGAAATGTATAGAAGACGGTAAAGTTAAGAGGAGAGTGTCTTCCACCACGTCCTACGAGTAAATCAGGATCATTGAGACGGGCTTGTGCTAATACTGTTATTTATGCTCTCCGAACAACCACACAGGTGCCTACGGGGATTCTTTTACTGAAATATAAAATATTTAAACATTATTTATAACGATCTATAATTTTGTACCCGTTTCATAAAGTCCACATAGCATCGTTACATGTATTATTTTTATTATTATTATTGTTATTGTCGTTGTTATTGCTACGTATTTTAAAGAGACTGCTTTTGTGGTCGGAGAACCGTCGTATTCGTCAGGATCCTGTGATGCAATAAAAGGAAATAAACAGGAGAAAGCCTTTGTGCGATTCTTTCGTGATATTGCGAGAGAAGAAATAGCTTTTTTGTATACATTATTTTCCCTATCTTTGTAGCGTATTGTGCAAAAAGGAAAGGAGGTCGTTAAAAGGGTTTTTTGCGTTTCTCCTGCTGAAGATTTGCTGCTTTTCGAGTCACAAATAAATATATGTAAACCCTAAAAACACACGCGCTCTGTTGAGGGGGGAGGAGACTCCGCTTTGCTTCCTCTAATGCCTTTCGAGGCTTTTGTTATGCATACAAATCCCTATTTGTGTATATCAAATGGGACATTTTTCGTTAAACTAGAATGATGACGAAGACCGAACCATTGTACACAGATGTTATATTTTATCGGCAGTTTACAATGGCGACATCGGTTCGATCTGTTTCCTTTTTCCATTCCATTCCGAATGGGAGAGGGCAGAGGTCGCGATTTGCATTGGAAACTCGTCCACCCTCCCTTTTTACATCCCGCTTAATGCTTGCTGCTAGTAGCATTTTCTTTACAAAATATTTCCACACTGACCCAAAGCCGATTACAGGTCAATGGTTAGTCTACCTCAAAGGGTAAGTAGTTTTCACCTACTTCTTCGTAATATCTGATAAGACTTGTATAATACTCTTATCATGATCTTATTAAATATTAAGCTACCACAAGGATCGTAATAAATAATAATGTATACATTCTGTATAATTGCCTTATTATTTATGTACAGTGGTAGGCCTACTGGTGTTAAACGCAGGCGTGTCCATAGTACCTTCTTTTTTCCATTAACAATTTTAGTATTTTTTTGTAACTTTTTTATTTATTAAAAATCCCTTTCATGAGACGACACGTCTCATGGCTGGTGGCAATTTAAAAAAAAGGCTTATCTTTGACTTGTGGCAAAAACTATTAGTGATTTCTGTAAATATGTTTTAAGAGGAATCAAATGACACTATTTTTCTTTTCAAATTTCAACTTTGATTTCTTGACTTTCGGTTTTTGGTTACTTCCTGTCGAAACCGGAACTTCAGACCCAATGATTTCTGTATGTACTCTTTAAGAGGAATCTAATGACACTACAGTACAATCTCGCTATTCCGACTAATAAAACCGGATTACCAAAAAGCTCGGATTAGGAAATTTTTGTTTAAAAGGCAATATTCACGTTTAAATTAAGTAAAATACAATTTTTTATGCTGGAATAAACTAATTTAATAATAATATACGTACAATAAACTAACCTTACTTGTTTATTCCACAAAAAATCACATTAAAAGAAATAAATTAACAATAAAATAAATTTATATATAGCCTACAGTACATAGACATTAAGTTAATTAAAATATGAAGTAGGCTGTAGTTGTTTATGTTGCAATAACATAATTCAATAATAAATACGTACTTTCTATTAACCTTTACTTTTCACAAAAAAGTCACTTATTTTCTTCTGTTTCTTGGAAGCCAAAGTTTGTTCGAATGCTTCGTCTCAAAGCTGCATAAGCAATAATATTTTATAAAATGACCTATTGGTTTCTTTAGCCCATTCTATACACTTTTAAAACTTGGACCTGTCACTTCATGGTTTATTTTATTTTCCGGTAGGTTTTCGTCATCATCATTCAGAGTTATGTTTATGATTTTGGTGTCAGATTACAGTATTAAGACATTAAAAAAATAATCGTACCATAGGAAATCATCATCGCTACATAAAAACAAACCTTTCTGTAGTTCGGATCACTGGAGGATTCAGATTAAAGAGGTTTGGATTAGCGAGCGTGTACTGCATTTTTGTTTCAAAATTCTGACTTTGATTTCTTAACTTCCAGTTTTCGGTCACTTACGGTCGAAACCGGAATTTCAAACTCCAGTTAGGCTGATTAATATTTTGTGTAGATTATGAATCTGAAAACCGTTCGTTCCTATCTCTTATAGCTTCTGACATTTAGGCCTAGGTGTGACGAACAGAGGACAAAGGAAAATGATAGATGACAATTTAAAAAATTTCCCCCAACAACCGTAATTAATTATCCTTTTCTTCTTCTTCTTAAAGTGCCATGCAGATTCCTGCGTAGGCGTCCATCCTCGCTCACATCATATTACTCCATCAATTGCAGCCTCCTGCAATGCCTGGAAGTCTCGTATCCCTGTCCACTGCCGTATGTTCCGTAGCCAGGATAACCTTCTTCTACCTCTTCCTCTTCCTCCTCCCTCTATTCTACCCTGAAGAATAAGCCGCTGGAAATGATAACGCTCCCCACGCAGTATGTGTCCAAGGTACCCAGTCTTTCTTGTTTTAATAGTCTCGAAAAGCTCACGATCCACCAAACCAGCTCTTCTCAGGATGTCCTCGTTCGTCACATGATCAACCCACGACACTCTCATCATTCGTCGCAGGGTCCACATCTCAAAGGCCTCAAGTTTGCTGATACTGTTTGTTTTCAACGTCCATGCCTCTACTCCGTACAAGAGAACGGACCAGACGTAACATTTTACCATCCTATATCTAAGACTGAGACTTAAGTTCTTGTCTCTCAAAAATTTCCCAAGTCTGAGGAATGTTGCTCGAGCTTGTTCGATTCTACATTTTATTTCATGATCTGGGTCCCATTCTTGGTTGATCATACATCCCAAGTATTTAAATTGAGCGACCTGTTCAATGTTCTCTCCATTTATGGATATTCTTGTACCCGGAGTGCCGTTTCTACTGATGGCCATACATTTCGTTTTACGGATGTTAATTTTCAGACCCAAACCCTGACTCTTTTCATTGACCCTGTCTAATAGAGCTTGGAGATCATCCGCACTATCCGCCAATATCACGGTGTCATCCGCATACCGAATATTGTTAATGGGAATTCCGTTCACTTTAATGCCCATGCTACTGTCGGAGATTGACTCGGCGAATGCTCTCTCCACATACAAGTTAAACAACATCGGAGACAAGATGCACCCCTGTCGGACACCCTTTTGTATTTCGAATTCCTCAGTTGTTCCCGCATCCTGAATTCGAACTGCCGCCCTTTGATTCCAATATAAATTACCTATAAGCCTTATATCCTTCCCATCCAGCCCCAAATCCCCAAGATATGATATGAGGAGATCATGCTTTACATTATCAAACGCCTTTTCATAGTCGATGAAACACAAAAAGACGTCCTTTCTCTGATCCTGGCAATTTTGTACCAAAGTTTGGAGACTGAATATGGCTTCTCTCGTTCCAAAACCGCTCTTAAATCCAAATTGACTAGCACCACTTACTTCCTCACACCTCCTATAGAGTCTCGTGTGTAGAACTCGAAGAAAGAGTTTAAGAAAATGACTCATCAGGCTAATTAGACGATAGTCCTTACATGAGTTTGCGTTGTTTGATTTCGGAAGTGCGACAAACGTAGAGAGAAGCCAGTCCTCGGGAATATGTCCAGTGTCATAAATGTTGTTAAAAAGTCGGACAATGATATCAAGGTTGTGTTCGCTAACTAAATGAAACGTCTCTGAGTACATATCATCAGGGCCCGGAGCTTTGCTATTCTTCATTAACGCTATGGCATGTTTAATTTCACTCTTCAAAATACTTGGTCCCGACAACGGCATCATTCCAGCTTCGGGGTTCTCTGGTCTGTCATCCTGGAAGAGATTAGTGGTGTATCTCCTCCACGTCAGTAACAATTCCTCGGTGTCCAATATTATTTTATTGTTTTCATCCTTAATGAAACTTATATTTCTTCTGTTATATACTCCAGCGATTTCCTTGACTTTTTTGTGGAGGTGGAAACTATCTCCTAACCTACTCAGATTCTCTGCCTCCAAACATCTGTCAGCCAACCAACATTCTTTCGCCGTTCTTATTCCATTTCGGATTCTTCGTTGAAGATTTCTATATTCTATATAATTTCCTTCGATCTTACTCCTCCTTCGCTCCTCCATCAAATCAAGAATATCATCAGTCATCCATTTGCTTTTCATATGCCTTTCGGTGTTTCTGAGGAAAAGTTCATTTGTTTTCTTGAAAACTTCTTTGATTTCGAGCCAGTGCTTGCTCATATCGCCTGTATTGCTAACACCTTCCAATCCTTTATTAAGATGGTTTTTATATAATGATCTTCTTTCCTGATCTTTAAGTAATTCTGGCTTTAATATCTTTTTAGAGGCTCTTCCTTTGGGTATGGACAGGCGCAGCAGTATGTCGGCACGTAGCGGATTGTGGTCAGATTCCATATCGGCACCTG
The DNA here is from genome assembly GCA_035578175.1 of Catonia carolina. Lineage (NCBI taxonomy): Eukaryota > Metazoa > Arthropoda > Insecta > Hemiptera > Achilidae > Catonia > Catonia carolina. The sequence continues at coordinate 49,101,592 of JAQMRL010000002.1, forward strand.
GCATCGTGGTTACCTTAGTGATGAAATTTCTAAATCTACGATTAATGATAATGTAATCTATCTGGTTACGAACAGTTTGCTGGTCACTGTCTTGCGGAGATTTCCAGGTGTACAATCGTCTTGGTGGGAGTGTGAACCATGTATTTGTAATCACCAGATTGTTGTCTTCACAATATTGAACCAACCTTTCACCTCTTTCATTTCTTTCACCCAAGCCGTAATCACCTACCACTGATCCCGCTCTACCCTTACCGACTTTAGCATTGAAGTCTCCAAGAATTATGGTGACTTCATTCTGTTTTGTAATTCTTAGGACACTATCCAGTTGTTTGTAGAACTCTTCAATTTCTTCCTCTGACTTATCTGCCGTTGGGGCATATACCTGTATAATATTGATGTTGATGGGTCTACCACACAGCTGAATCAGGAGTACTCTTTCGGAACATGGAATGAAATTCTTTACCGACCTTTGTATGCTTTCATCCATTAAGATACCAACACCATGCTGATGGTTTCGGTCGGAATCACTGATACCTGAGTAGTACATTACTTTACCCTTCGATCTAATCATCCCGTTTCCAGGCCAGCGGACTTCGCTCACACCAAGAATTCCTATCTCCATCCTATTCATCTCCTGGATCAAGTTGTCAAACTTTCCAGCTGCAAACAAAGTCTTGACATTCCAAGTAGCTATTTTCGCTTTCCTATCAAGTTGAAACCGGGGGATTCTTCGCACCTCTTGACCACTTAAGGCCTGCCCGGGACTAGAGGCCATTTGTATTTGAGCCTTCATCATGATGCTAATCGGATGAATATCCTGGGAATATCCATAAGGATCTTTAATACAGTGGGTTCCCTTTACCTTCTGTATCCTTACGCCGTTGACCAGTCCTTGGTTCCTCCGCCTTTGAGATCGATTTCTCAATCTCAGGACAAAAGGGTGCCCTTCCACTTACCAGCTCATCCGCCCTAAGCCGTTGGCCGGTAAGTAGGGGATTGCTTATCCCGGCAATCATTCGGTCGTCCGTAACCCTGGACAAGGGACCCTAAACAGGTACTAGTTTCCCGGGTCAGGAAACACCTGGAATCTGCGGAGGGCAGGGATTGATTCACTTCCCCTGGTAGGATTGTCCGAAGAATTATCCTTTTAACAATCATAAATTTATGTAATTTTTTTAACTTTATTAACTTGTTGGATTTAGGACTGAGTAGGACTAAAGGAAAATAATATCATAAACGTAAATGTGAGTGTCCGGTATAATCTTAACGTAATTGTACCTACGTTTTGCGTGAGAGGTTTCGCAGGTGATTAAAATTGTTCGTGCATCGTCTTGTATAGTTGTTTCACTTATGTAAAAAAGCAGTCAAAATATTTCGTCTACTAATAATAGTATAACTTACGCACTTTAACAAGAGTAAGTTACTTTCATTAAATCTAGAGAGTTTTTTTCATTTACGATTATAGAGCCTAAGCATCTATTATATGTTCTTAATAGAACAATAAATATACTGATACACAGATAATAATCATGAAAAGTTTTAAATTTATCTTCCTGTGAAGATACCTTTAAAAAAATAATAAACACTGTTCAAAGGTTGATTTAAGTTATATTACAATAATAAAATGTTGCTAAATTTTGAAAATAAGTAATTTAGAGGTTCTTAGGCGAGTGGATGAAAAAATAAGTATATGGAGCATCTTACCAGAAGAAGGGATAGGCTAGTGGGGCATATCTTAAGACATGCAGGTATTGGGCTATCAATAATGGAGGGTAATATTGAGGTAGTAAATTGTAGGGGGAGGCAAAGGTTAGAATATGTAAAACAAATTACAAAAGATGTAGGGTGTAACAGGTATGTAGATATGAAACGACTTGCGCAAGATAGAACAGCTTGGAGAACTGCATCAAACCAGTCGAGAGACTGATGACAAAAACATTTTGAAAAAAAATGTAAGAAGTAGCTAATATAAGTACCTAATATAAGTTATTAAACCATAAATTAATTTTATCAGGTGCCTTCGTTTTAGCCTTCATATTGTACCACTGTTATCCAATAAATTGTTTACCAAATAATTTTTTGTGATAGGCCTATTCAAGCTGATTTTCTAATTTTCGTATTATTTTACTAAAATTTAAAATTTCTTTAACTATTGTGATTGTGAATGTAGTTATTTGTCATGTACCAAGGTGCGGCTGTTAGAGCTATAATGAATAATAAATAAATAATTTATTTAAAAGACAAATAATGTTATTGTCACATAAAATAATATACCTACATTATACGTGAAATATTACATTATAATAAACATCACTGGGCGCGACCGTAACGTAGTGGAAGCGCGCTAGCCTACCACGTGGAGGTCCCAGGTTTGATTCCCGGCTAGGGTCTGGAAATTATAACAAGTGCCAACCCAACGTTTCATAACCCACTGTAGTCGCTAATGACCAAGCTGTTGATGCGACTTTAAATAAATAAAAATCACTGATTATGAGCAATCAAAATATCTGCCTCAGAAGATGAATTTAAATAACAGTAAAAATTATTTTCATGGACATTTTATAATTTATCCCAACTCTGTTTTTCGGAATATCGGTAAAATAAGTAGTCCTACCGACAGATGTCTCCATGTGTGATGGAGTAGAGATTAATCAGTCTTACCACTATATACATTTTACGACCATTAGGCCTAAAAAATGGGCCTTTCAGACTATCTTATGTAAATCTGAGATTGCGACACTGGTTGCAAGATGATATATGGTTTCTATCCCCTGTAATATGGACTTTTAATAATTATGTTGAAATTAGTTAAAGTCTTGAGTTACGCTGCTCAACACTTCCAATAAGTACGAGAAAATTATTTGTATCCAATTTGTGTAGTGAAAAATGCTTAAAGAGTAGGCCTAAGGCTATGTAATAATGTTTTACTGAATTTTTCAGACAAGATCTTGAACCCTTAAACAGAAGAAATTTATTTAGCTTAGATATACGGAATGTTTCAATCCAATTTCCTAACATGACAAATAAGGTAAAATATAGACGAAATGAATTACTTATTCAAGAGTTCGATTGTTAAACATATTAACCAAATACTGCATACCCTATATCAGACGTCTTTATATATATATATATATATATATATATATATATATATAAGTCAAAGGATATTATTTTTTCCTTATTATATTAAAGGTTGCCTAACTTTTTATTTTACAATAATAAAGTTTCCTCTGTCGTGTTTTTGTGTTGTCTTTACGAGCACTTGAACTAAAATCGGCCGCAAAACTAAGCTCATTTTATGCCCTTTGAAAAAGCTACCTGTTATAAAAGAACAATGGCTCAAGAAGAAAGTTCATGAAAAGGGTTGAAGGCAGAAAAGGCAAAGCATAGAAAACGGAACAAGGAAAGAGCGTTTTCTTTGCTTTTGCTCTTTGTACGTAGCCGGGCTTGGATAGGCTATTATAATGTGGAGCTGCTTTCTTCTAAGACCGTCCTTTGTTTCCCTCTCTGTGATGTTGATTCTTCTTTCTTCTAGTTCTCGGCCAATGAGATTACAGCAACCGATGAACGGGGAGAGTGAGGACGGGAGATGGCAGTGGAAACGGCAGCGGGAGGAGTAGAAGAAATAAGTAGACGTGTCTTGCATATAACAAGCTTTCTGCTGAACCCACTTACTGTACTCATGTTTATAATCTGCTATTCGCTTTGCGCATCTATTGTTCGTTTGTTGGCGAGGCAGGTGATCTAATCTCATTCTCATTGCACTTCAGAATATGACGATCGTGGGGATGGATGGTGATGATGGCAATAATAACCGGTACAGGAAGTACGGAGATTGAATCCATATCGTTAAACATCTCCTCTTTATTACAAAAAAAATCACCTCCCTTATAAAATAAAAAGTTTTCACTATTTTGAACACGGGAAAAATTGTTTATCGAAGTGTATAATACCGAACGTCATACAAACTTCATATACTCCCTTGTAATATATTGAACCCAAATATGGTTTACCTGTAACTACAACTGTAAATCAAATATTTAAATAATTAATAAATTACATTACAGATATAAATACCATAATTTGTGGACTAAAATGAAATTCAACCTTGTAGTCGAGACGGATTTTTTTTGAAGAGAAATACAAACATCTTAAAACTTGTTTTTTCTGAAATACAAAACATTCACAAGTCAAAGATAAAAATATGATACAACAATTTGCCGTTTAACTAGACTGTTGTTTAGTTCATCAGCCGAAAGGCTGGTTTGAACCTGTAGAGGTTTTACTAAGTAAAACGAGGAGTGAGGTTGTTTACAATTGCCTTCCTCACTGAATGGATAAGTACGCTTATCTGCATGCCGGGCCCTCTGAAAAGCACATATTCTCCACTCTCCAAATGACACCTTCACTTCATTCACCACATGGTCTGGCTGTATAATAAAATTCATTACTTCCAGAGGAGATAACTCTGATAAGTGTCAATTACACCTACCCCTCTTCTGTTCTTAAATGGTTCAGTCATTTAATTAACTGTCCATGTGATAAGAAACAGAATTTACTATTTATTTTAGCCCTGCAACGAACAGATTGCGTGTAAACAATTTTACACTCCACCTGTCTATTAAGGGTAGTAACCAGATTACGCTTTAATTTTATAGCTAGCACTGTACACTAGAATAATCTCTAGATTTTATCACTGCTTGGTTGACATGGTGACAGCAGAGGCTTCTATTGGAGCATTCCTTACATTCTCGTAGTTACAATTTGATGCTCAAATTTACTTATTTACTTAGCTTTAATGATAGAATACTTATGAAGTGAAGGTAGGAAATTGTTTTATCGTAAAAGGTCTTTACTCCATAATTTTTTAAGTCATCGTAAATTTGGAAACTGTTTCGCTGATGAATTTTAAATGATTCGTTATGGTTTGTTAAAATTGTGATACAGTCGAACGTACATATTTTTGGCTACATCTTGTAAAAGAGACATCTTCAAATCATTGTGTAGACTAATGCTGAATTTGAGAATTAACTGGAACTCCAATTGTGATTCTCAGAAATTTTGGTTGTTAGGTCTGAATTTTTTAAATGTTACTCTTTGCTGGTGTTCCAAATATCCGCATGTCCAAACTGGTCGTAGTTTTGATTTTTATAGCAATTCTTTTTGTCGTAATGAAAGATAAGGTTTATGTAGGCCTATTGTCGTAAATAAGAATTTGTCGAATACGACTTGATCGAAAGAAAAAATGTAAAAAGAGTAAAAAAAAATTTTTAATGTATCTCAACACGATAACAAAAACATTTCGATTATAAAATAATGGCTGGAGTGAATAACCTAAGGAAACCCCTTTTTCTTGTACTTTTTTAGAAAACCTTGTATCGTAGTTTGGATGGTGGTAACATCACAATCGAAAAACTCTTCAAGCTTATTTTTAATAACTAAAAATTTCCTGTTTCTTCCAGTGATTCCTGAAAATTACACTTTAGTCAGGGTTTTTAAATAAAGTAGCAAGTAATTTTGAAGAACTGGTGAATAAAAATAAGGTTTTTCTAGTTAAATTCAGGAAACTCTCATAAATTCTTTAGGTAGGGATACAGTTAACTTACGTTTCATTTGATAAATTCTGTTCATTAAAGAATGACTGTTTATGCATATTCGTGAAAAAAAACATTGACTAATGATTACACGAAAGTAATATTAGTGGCTTCCTCTAGCTCAGTCCCTGGGTACACCGTTGTTCTGTTCTAGTGAAAAAATGTGACTTCAGGAAACGATTGAAAGTGTTCTGTAAAATAGCAATGATAATTTAACTAGGAGATAAGTTTTTAGTCTCAAGTTCAACTGTCCTGCGGCTCAAGTTCTTTTTTCGCGAAAGTAGTTAAACTTCGCAATTTGTACTTCGGTCCCCTATGTTTTCTTGTTTCATTTGGATCTCTTTGGAGGTTTTATTGAACTATTTACATCTTAAGTTTACTGTATTTTAATCATCCATTTTTTGTAATCTTCATTGAAATTTAGTCATGAACAAATTTTTTAAATTTTGTAAAAGTTTTTCTAAACCCTGATCGGGTTTACTTTGGTAAACTTTGAAATCAAGTTCATTACCGTTTGAGTAATTAAACTTATCTACCCACAAAAATATTATGATAGGCCTACTTCGATTGAATGGAACGATATTTTAGTTAAATTAATTAGGCATGTAAATTGTATAGTACTAATATTCATAGTTTGATATGTAATGTCTTATTGTACAATACACACTGCGTAACTACAATAGTGGTAATGTTAATAATAATAATCGTAACAGTCATAATGATAATACTGTAATTGTATTATTACTATTATACTTGCCTACCTAACCTGTTGTTCCTCAATAGTTACAAGCAATACAACAGACAGGAGGAATGTTCTCTACTATTCCCAGCATTGTGAAACAAACAATTACTACCTCAAAGTCATCAGTGTTGTACATGGTCTAATTGTTACAATTTGACGAATGGAGTTTCAGCCAGTTATTTTGAAGGTCCTAGCAATTTCTGTAATATATGTGTTAATAATTAAGTTATCTAATCATTAACAACTTATATTATTAACGAATAATTAACCACTTAAATGTAATGTTTTTGGAGTAAAATTCCTATGTTAAAATTGTTTGTAGACCAATTTTTTAAAACACTTTGCATGACTTGTAATTCTTATTACTAATGCGTAGTGCTAAGTGTTTTGGTCATCAATTTGTAATCTACTACAAAAAAATAAGATAATAGTCTTGTAACACTTAACCCTAGGTTCGATTGGGATCTAGATTTAATAAACAACTTTGAACTTCTTACAATTATTATTTATTGACAAAATTAATAATTACAATTCATGATTTAACTTAGCCTTGTAACAAATACTATTAGATTACATAAAATAAATCAATTTAAAACTTAATTTTAAACCAACTTGACTAACAATACATGAATGTTCTTAAGAAATAAAACGATTAACTGACCACAAATACTTGAAATACCCGCACGCCCAATTAGCGTAACTCAGAACCGGTCCCGGGACGTCTTTATTTTGAACGGCCGGACACACACTTCCCATTCACCTATTCAGTTATTGACTTGTTGTTTTGGTCAACAGCCATAACTGGTTTGAACCTTTAGAGATTTTACTAAGTAAAGTGTGGTGTATGAGTGAGGTGGTTTACTACTGCCTTCCTCACTGAGTGGAAAAGAATGCTTATCAGCATGTCAGGTTCTCCGAAAAGCACCCACTTTCCATCCTGAAAATGACACCTTCCCTTTATTCACCACAGGGTTTGGCTGTACAATGAAATTCATTACTCTCAGAGGAGATAACTCTGTTTAGTGTCGTTTACGCCTCTGCCTCTTCTGTTCTTAAATAGTTCAGTCATATAACTCGCTGACTATGAGATAAGAAACAGGACTATTTCTTGTAACCCTGGAACCAGCAGATCGAGTGTAATTAATTTAACACTCCACCTACCCGTTATAGGCGTAGTTATTGACTAACCGACTACAAATGCGCTAACTGCTTTTATACCTGCAATCTGATATTTAATCTAGCTAGACCCTTCAAATACTTTCTTCATTTTAGTGGAATATTGCAGGAGTAAAAATTAAAACAAACATTTCTACTATATTCGATTTCCTAGAATTCGTTTTCAAAATATCTTATTCATTGCAGTTCTCTGTCCTTGTTTAACGCACTCTATCTTGTACAATACACAATTCTTACAATAAACAACCGTTTCTGGAATAATTTTAGTCTACTGTAAGCGAACTATTACAAGTTCGGGGTTCAAGGGGCCGCAATAATTCGTATTTGTAATAAAGAAACTTTGTTACAGGGAGCGTATTGAAAATTTAATTTTCTTTTCTAATACCACTAAACTTCAGTGCAAGACTTATTTGCATCTTGTTCTTCGTAGTCATCTTCAATGTTTTTATTTGAACAGAAAGTGGTGTACAATTTTATTACAGCTTATCCATATAGTGGTCTACAGTGGTTTAAAATTTAGTCATTATTACAGTGATATGCTGGTGTTTTGTATTGAAATTCTCAGAAACCTAGTTGTATTCGAAATATTTCAGCAATTGTTTTGTATAATTGAAACTTTCCTGAATCGATTGTAATCAATTGACATCCCTTTTGTGTTCAGCGAGATAAGAAGATTTGCTATCAAAAATGAAGCTCGTCTACATGGTCATATCAATCCTGAAGCAATTCAACTTCTTGATAATGAAAATGTTCCTAGAAGGCTTAAGAGAAAGAAGCCCTTCGAACTAGTGTAACAGTACCGTGTGATGTGTTAAAGCAGAGCAGTGAAAAGTGGAAAAGTAGTGAATAGTTTTACGTATATTTTAGTGTTAAGATATAAAATGGATTATTTAAGTATTTAGTTTTATAAGATAATATGAACGAAAAATAAATGGTTGGTCTTTTAGACCAGTTTTGATCTGTTTAAGTACTACAAAAAAATTGTAATAAAAGGTGATATTTTTCGTTATGTAGGAATTTTAAAGCTCTTTTGTTAAAGAAGGCGTTAAATGCATTGTTTATTACAGAAATGTATATGGAACCAGTCTGCTTTACGTTATTAGTTTCGTTAAATGGAAATTTTACTGTATGAAATTAACGGGCGTTTAGGTGTGTGTTACGGATTCCGTACAAATTCCTATTTAATATTAAGATTCGTGTGAACAGTGTTGTTTTATACACAGCTCGTAGTTCAAGTAACAAGTGCATCATTTAAAAAGATTTTTAAATCCATAAGAATTTTACTCAGAATTGAAAGTAAATGTATCCTATAGACTATCCTTTTTATATTTATTCAATAAACTGTCATAAGCCCTACGTAAACATTTAATCTAGTTTTCTACTGATTTTAAACCTGTTGAGATAACTTTTTGTTTTAAAACTCTGAGATTTCGGAAATGCATGCAGTTATAGAATTTAAATGTAACAATAGTATGAAATGTTGAAATTATGTTTTCAGTACTGACAAAAGTAACAATTCAAAAATGTCCTAATGAATTTCCAATTAGTCAAGAAATTTTAACAGAAATTGTTACAAAACAGTTGATACTTGATGTGTTGGCAAGATTTTTAATATTAGTTTTATTTTTCAAAAGAAAAAACAAATTTGTTTCAACTTTTCTTCTGTAACTCAGTCAAAAATTTACTTTCTCACTTTGACGAAATCAAATATCTTTCACTTTTTTATGAAGTAAAAGATATGGTGGGAAATCTATTCCTGTATTGTGTAGTATTCGATCATCCGGTGACCTCATGCAAGTATGTTTACAATTTCCTTTTGTAATTCTGAGTTACCATCCTATTAATACAGTATCCTGTTGTATAAATTATATTAAAGGACAAAACGCAGAGTTTTTGTGTTATAATCATGTTGAAGAAACACCAGGTGACTTAGTGTTTCCCAAGGGGGTAACGAAGGGTGAATTTGACACGCGTTTATGAAACATCCTGTGAATCCCCCTCTTACCATGATTCAATAATAGCAACCATTAGGGTGGGGGTGTTAGGGGAATGAAATATTTAAGCCTGAAAAAAGGAAACCTATTCAAAGCGACACCTAGCACAATAGCATACGTTATAAATAGTATATGTGGCTATACAAAAGACCTTCCTATTCATGTTCTTCAGAGGATTAGCTTTGAAGAAGGCCGGGAGCTGCTGGACAAAAGACCTGCCTCCATCGTCCGCGCGAAATGAAATAGAAGTGAGGTGAGTATGGAATAATATCTCGTAGGGAAAAGAAACATCACACGCACATTTGAATACCAACCACACAACTTGGTCGCAATGTTCCTTCCTATAACGCTGGTACAATGTTCTCTTTCAAATTTACCACTTTAAAACCCTTTCATAACTAGAACATGTATATCTTGTATTATATATTGAAAAATTAACATTCCAATTAGAACCGAAATTATTATCTTCAATGAAACTCCACCTAACAACTATTTACCATTTATCTTTGAAATTTCAAAAATAGGCTTAGTAATAAAGAATAACTATTTTATATCTGCAGCTAACAATCCTTGATTTTTAAATTATTTTAAACGAAAGTAATGCATAAGAAGGACTATTGATTTAGGAAACTTCATAGCAGCTCATTACAGTGTCTTGGTTTTTGTTAAATATTTACAGAGGATAGCCTCCGAATTGTAACACTAATTAAATAAACTATTATAATTTAATAATTACTTATATTTAATTAAATGGTTCATTGCTTTTCCCGTTCTCACTCCACACTACTTTTTCTGGATATCACTATTAAAATATTAATGCCGACTTTCAGAATTACAGCTCTTTAGAAATTTACAGAAATACCATCTATTACTAGATACTTTCTTTATACATCCTAGAAGATAGTGGTCGAGATTTAAATCCATTACTTTCCCTAAGTATCACTTGCAGAATATGCTTGCCAATTTCTAGAACTGTACGTCTTCGGGACGGTAGTATAGAAGTAAAATGTATTGTTATATTAAATATTAATAAGAATATTAAGGAAAACATAGTGATGAGTGAGTCAGTTTAGCGAGGATTTTTGGGTTTATAATGTAGAAATTATTGACTCTTTTACGAGAATGAAAATTGCTTTATCAATTCGCTTTTGATATAAGTCATTGTTTCTACCAGAATACTATTTTACTTGCTGACGATCAAGTTTTAATGGCCGAATCAGAAGAGAAGCTTCGTATAACCATTCTACTTTTTCATAATATTTATAGAACGAACAACTTGTGCATAGCCTATCTAACACAAAAACTAACGAAATGACTTTTGTAGGAAGGGACCCTATACGAACCAAAATTATGTCTTACAAAGCAGATTGAAACATTTAGTTACTTTGGCTGCCGTAAGGTTTTTGACGGAGAGCTTGATGTTGACAAAAAATACACCGTTTCCAAAGAATACGCGTAACGATTGCAAGTAGCATACACTAAAGGCTTATTCCCATGACACTTTACTGGATGCTAGTACTAACACTAAGTTCCTGTTAGAACTTAGTCTCTAACAGGAAGAACTAAAAAAAATTGGAAGCTGCAGAGGCGTGCTTTCTACGAAGGGTCAAGGATTGTACGAGGGAAGATAAAATTCGGAACTACGGTATAAGGAAAGAGGTGCAGACAGTTGGTGTAAATGAAAAAATTCGCTATTATTACAATAAATGGATGGAACAGCTTCAAAGAACGGCGAAATTCCAAAATGGGTTCTGGAATACAGGCCTGGCAGAAAGAGAAGTTTGGGAAAACCTCTACAACGCTGAAAATAATTTAATTTATATACAGTTTCCTAATGAAGAATATAGTTTTCTAATAGAATATTAAGAATAGCTTCCTAATGAGATATTTTGGTAACGGAACAGGCTGAGTGGCCTAAGCCGTGAAGGAAAAAAGAAAATAGAGAAATTATGTTTCAGTCATCAGCCGAAAGGCTGGTTTAAACCTCTAAAGGTTTTACTATGTTAAACTAGGAGTGAGGTGATTTACCATTGCCTTCCTGACTGAGTGGAAAAGCTTATCAGCATGCCAGGTTCTGCGAAAAGAATCTACTTTTCACCCTGCAAATGACACCTTTACTTCATTCACCGCAGGGTCTTCTGTACAACAAAATTCATTACTCTCAGAGGAGATAACTGTGACCAGTGTATTTTACACCTCTACCTCTTCTGTTCATAAATGATTCCGTCATTATATTGGCTTACCATGTGATGAGAAAAAGAACAATTCTTTGTAGCCCTGGAACTAGCAGATCGAGTGCAAATAACACTCCACTCGCCTGTTTTGGACAAGAAATTATTTAAGATTTTTTTTATTAACTAGACTAGTAAGAAAAATTTGAATCTGTTCTTCCACACAAAAATAAAATAATAATGATAGTTTAACAAATGTTAGCCTACAGATTACTTATGAATTATTAGCCTACTATAGTTTTTAGTCTTTTCATTAAACTAAAATAAAAAATATATATATATTTTTTTTTGTAAAAGTTAAGTAAAAGGATTAAAATTAATGATAATTATGAAATCTTGTAATTCATCTAAAACATTATGTCTGTTAAGTCTTGTAAAAGTATAATACTGCTGTTGTCCAGTAATAATACGGATGTCCATTCAACCTTTCTTCGTATGTTTTACTAAATCTTGTAATTTCCTCCCTCGCCGAATTAAACCATACGTTGTTGCAGATATGTCTGTTTCGTACGTAGATTATTTAATTAACTTTGTATTTATTTATTTATTTACTTGATATTCCACTACATTTTACTTTTTTCGATGAGGTAAATGCTTAATATTCGGGTAATTTTATAACTTTCGGTTAGTTTTATCGATATATTGGTGAAAAGTGTCAAATACAGTAGCAAAGTGGGCCTAGTGGTGTGTTTAATGGAACAGCGGTTAGTGGTTGAATCCCTGTGCTTTTGAAGAAGGGTGAAACGTAGAGGGGGGTATGGATCAGAGTTGACAGTAGTTTTGGCAAAAGGAAAGGGGGTCGAATCAAAGTGATAGTAGAAAGGGACGAACACTGCTTGGGGGGGATGGAGAAGAGAGGGCTGACATTGAGTGATAATACCACTGCTGCCAGCAACCAGCCACAAACAACTGCACTAAGCTGTTCAAGTCGACATCATGTAATAATGGTATTGTATATCCATCCCGCTTATATCTTTCTTCTCATTTCTTCTTACATTTAAAAGCATTCGCCCATCTTTGTCACTCTGCTCCAAGCTTCTCACTGCTCGTTAACCGACCCTTCACCCTAGTATCATTTTATCATAAAGCGAAAACTTATGCTTACTAAGTGGAAGAAGAACATGTCTCTGTATAGTTACTTTATATACTTTAGTATACGCATGTATGTGTGATATTATCCAGCCAGACCGTACGTACTGTATTAAGTGAAAGCTAAAGAATTAGAGAGAGAAAGACAGGGAAAAGACTGAGTTTTCATTTAATATGAAAACAGTCTCTAGCGAACTTAACTGTTCATTATTTAGAAGTCCTTCATACACTAGGGATTACCCCATTCATTGGTTTTAAGGAGAAAACACTTTTAAAAGCTTTTACTACCTTAATTGGAACGCCCAATTATATTTTTTAGCATTTCTAAGATATCCTTTTGAGATTTAGTGTATACATTTTTTATATTATTTATACTTTACGTTTAATATACTTTAAAAACACGGTGGACATTTTCCCGTATTTTCTTTTTATTAAATAAAGACTCCATCTTCTATATCATCTTCTTCTTTATGAAAATGTGAGGTCCTAATTATATTTCATTTTTAAACATAAAAAGTTTGTGTTATTCCTTACACTTTTTAAGTGAAAAGATTTCTTTTTGTTGGAAATGCTGATTTCAAAAGTTAAATATGAGTTTCTTTCTTCATTTATTTGTGAAAGGCATTTTCCTTTTATTTTTCTTTCTTAACTATGAATAACCTAAAAAAATAATTTATATAGTTATACTTTGTAAAGGGTTTTTATTCTTTATTTATTTTAAAAGCATAATGATTTTTTCAAAAAGATAACTTAAAAGACAAATTCTGTTTAATTCAACTAATGAAAACCTAAAAGAAATTTCAATTGGTGTACTGAAATAACATTAATTCCCCCCAAACATACAGCTCACAGTTGAGTTGAAAACAAAAATTGTGAAATATCAGAAACATCTGATCTTTTATTATTGCACCATATGCGACATTTTGTTTCTTAAAGGTAAATTTCACACCAAATTTACCTTAGTGAAAATTACTGGTTAGAAAAGAATTTACGAGCATATTTATGTAGCCTACCTAAAAGTAAGGAATGATAAATTGCTGTCTCCTATTGGATATCTATGCTTATACTAATATTATAACAAAATAACGCTTGTTTGTTTGTGAAAGGTGATCTCAGAAACTACCCAATCGATATCAATTTTTTCACTGTTCGAAGGTACTATTCGAACTTCCAGGTTCCAGGTATTCCAACTTCAGGTTCTACTCTGTTTGAAGGTTGAACTTGCAGAGTAAAATAGGCTACATGACGTTATATAATTATTAATTTTTGAAAAAATTCTGTGGCTTGTAAAATAAAGTCACCTTACTTTATTTGCTTAGGGAATTATTCTTCTATCAGTACTAGGCTGCTCCATCTATTGTTTACTACAATGTATTTTTATTCGTTTAGGGTATCAGATACAATGGAGTACCGACCTAGGGCCTACATGGCATAATTTTTTACGCTTTTCTTAATTTCAAAATTTTTCAAATTATTTACCAAACAATTTTTCAACCGATTTATGCGTAGAAAGTTAAGTAACCTTCTAAAAATTAAACAAATCGTACCAATTTTGCAAGGAATTGATTTTACCTACTTATAATTAACACACATTTAGTAATTCTCAGGTCGTCTCTATCCACTGGTGATTCATACTGATGTTCAAAAAATCCCTGTTTCCAGTATTAATTGGTTTTATTTCTATAGTTACCTTTCAAACGTTGTGTGAAAAGTTAAAAGCTTTAAATTTAATTTACCGTGAAGCACAGTGAACGGGGGTTGGTGTAGCTAGTAATTTATGAATTAGGCCTAATTGTTAAAAACCAGATATATTATTATTATTTATTAAAATAATATAGGCATCGCCTACGTAAACAAAAGATGGAGTACCATATTGTATAATTATTAAGGGCTTGTTTCAACGGTTCGTCTCAATTTTGACAAAAACTGAAAAGTTTTTTCTAACTATAAATTTACTTGCAAGATTATCCATTTCTAATGACTAATACTGAAAACCTGAATATAAAATTGTTTGTAGCTTTTTTTCAATTAACGATTTTTTTTTAGTTTAGAAACTGTGATTAGTTTTAAAAAACCATGGTAGAGAAGAACTGGGCGTAAAATACAAGTTGGAAATACAACGGGGTCACGCGTATTGTAACCATCCATTCCATTGTTTATTGCTTTCTTTTATCCAACTTTTCTCCCAACTGAGTTCTGTGAGTTTAGTTATTCAAAAACTTTTGCATAAGAACAAAACAGCATCAATACAAATAAAATACGCTTCTCTTCGTCCTAAACAGCTAACGACCACAACTAGAGCTGCTCAGACATTTAAAAAATTCCTATTATGTTCCGGACTGTTTTAATTAGAAGTCATCTTTCTTTTTATGTTTTGTTTTATTCAGTATCTTCGTTAGATAAGGATTTAACAATGCCTTTTACGTTAAGAATAAAAAAAATTATTGTACAAAATTTGTAGTCGTAGTTCTGGTTGTGTATTTTTGACTATTCCTCAAACAATAGTAAATTGTAATGAGGTCAGCGTATGCCTATATTGATTTTTCTACGCTAAGTTTCTAAACTTGTAAACCTCTCGTTAACCGACTTGCTCAGGACCGACTGGTGCGGTCGGTTAAGAGAAGTTGTTAAACCAGTGAGTTGCTTTCCTATGAGTTCGGCAGATGCATAAGCAACCCTCACTTGTTTCATTTAAATGAATTTTTCATTCTACTGTACTCTTGTTTTATTTGCTTTAAGCCTATCACTAAATACACCAAACATTTAGTAATTAGGTAATTAGGTAAAGAAAGTATAAATTTTATACAACAAAAAAATCAATTTAATATAAATTAACTTTAGTTAATTTAGTAATTAGCTACTATTAAAAAGAATATAAATTTTATACAACGATAAAATTGAAAACACGATTTCTTCTTCTTTTCCTTCTACAGATGTCCTATCTTCTGAGACCGTTGGCTACCTTCAAGACAGCTGTGAACGTTTGTTCATCATCCAATAGAACAAATCTCTCAGCTTCAATCCTAGTCTTTTGCGTGTGTTCCAAATATGTTTTGACCGCCGGTTGCATTGGCGTTGTTGGTAACGTGCTCGCCTCTCATCATGCGGTCTTGGGTTCGAATCCCATTCAGGCACGGCATATTTTCATACGTTACAAAAAAATCATTTCATCCTTCACTGTCTGCATTACAGTAATTTCAAAACAGTCGGACGTTAAAAAAAAAATTGAAAAAATGTTTGGACCAGGTAAGGACGATCTAAGTGCATTTCCAAGTATTTCACATTATCTGACTGGGGAACTGGTCTTTCATTTATTCGTATCGGTGGACATATGTCTTTTTTCAAAGTAAGTATAACATGTCTTGATTTGTCGTCATTTATCTTAATTATTCATTTCTTACACCAGTTCTATGTATTAATTTACCTTCTTCTTATTGTTACGGTTGCGTTTTTTTTAGAAACATTTGTTACTATAACTTATGTTATAACAATAAATGAATATGACTTATGATTTTATACAAAACGACAATGAATTCCCAGGAAGACTATAATTTTTGGTTAATATCATAAATACTGTAATATTGTTATTGAAATTACAGGATTTTGTTACAAAATACATAAGCTATTTTTGAATATTTCTTCCTGAAATATTTGAAGAGTAGAATGATTATACGTATGTTGATCTGTCCGCAGTTATGAAGGCCTATTACATAGTGAATTGTTAGTGTAACTGAAGTAGGGCCTGTTTCTTGGTTAGCTTAACTTTAATGATGACATTCCAATTCTTTTCAACAGGAGAACAGAAGCTACTATTGTGAAATGATGACTGGCACCCCGTATAGTACCAGTACCAGTGTTACCTTCATTATATAATAACGCGAAGCATTCTTATTAAAACACGCATTGTATTATTAAAACTAGTGGCGTCTTTATAGTAGGCTATACAATATAGGCCTACATTTAAATTAACCCTTTTCATTCGAAACGATTCATTTGTGTGCATCATAAAAATATAAACTATTGTCATTTTAATTTCATTAAAGCTCTGTTGTTACCTTTTGTCGGCAACTAAGAAGGCAAGCTGTAGAGTATTGCTTATTTTTTTTTATACTTTTGAAACAACTGACGTTTTTGGTCCTAATTATTGTTTTAAATTTTTTGCTATTAATCATCCACTTGTAAGTTAAAAAGGGTTTAACTTAACAATTATGGTTTTTACATTTAGTGATTTGGGAAAAAGTTTGATGAACTCAAGAATAGCGTATTAGGCTAATAATCAAAGTAAATTTGACCAGTTTTGTGGCTAAAAAACCGTTAGTGTATCTTACTGACCTCGGTTAACTGTAAGATTAAAGTAATTAGAAAAATAAATGTTAATGTACAAGTGATGTTAATCATACTTTATCTAAAACATTAATGTAACTGATTTCACATAATAGCCTGAATAATATGAAATACGCTGAATGAAATGTTAATAAATTGTAGGATGGACGACAGGGAACTATTCATAAGTTTAATATATTTAATAGCAGTAAGATGACTAAAACAATGATAAATTACTTATGTTTTCATTTTGTTAAGAAACACTAAAGGAGCTTTTGGAGCAATGACCTGATTAAAATATGTTTTACCCGTATTTTTGGACTCGTAAGAAACGAGAAATAGTCAAAACTCAAGCCTTTGATTCACTGATACATATAGTGATCTGTATTAAGGATATCATAGACGGAAAAAAGGACGAATGAGGAAGTCTTAGAGGACTTAACTTACTAGATTTGCAGTGGTTCTTGTGCGGAATGGAGGGGTTTAGACAGACGTCAGTTTACTATCGAAAGCCAGTCATTATTATCGTACGCTATCGGAATTTATGAAAACATTAGTTTGTTTTCGATTGATGTAATTTTTTTAGATTTTAAAAATTATACATTTCTAATTGTTATTTGTGTACATTATACCTTTCAATACGTAGCCTACTGGTTTTTGTTTATATTTCTAATTTTTTATGTAGGTTTTACTACTAGTTACGTTGAAACCAACGAACCAATCATTTTTCAACTAAAATAGTAGTGTATTATTTTTGAATAACTTATTGTATAATAACAACAGACAGCTAAGCGCCATAGCTCCCCCTCCTTTTCAGTTCACCTAGGCTACTCCTAGTACCACTACTCGTGCATTCCGTAGCTCATAATATGCCTCATTACATTGTCTAATACGACAAAGGTACGAAAACTGGAGTATTTAAGATCTGTTATGCATAAAAAGAGATAGCCAACCATCTGTTTCACTCTTTTGTCATAGAGGGGAAGATAGCAGGAGAGAGGAGTGTAGGAAGGAGGAGAACATCTTGGTTGAAAGTCGTACGAGGCTGGTATCGTTGTTACTCTGTAGAACTATGGGTAGCATTGCTGAAAGTAGCCTACTCCTGTTATGGTCAACAATCTACGATAGAAGAAAGCACCCAATGGACCAGTTTTTGAGAAAATCGCAAAAAAGTGAAAAATTACACGAATAAACTACCACTTCCGGTTGACCGATTTTGATGAAAATGTTCGTGTCGAGTCCGGTAGTGGTACGTAACTTAAGTTTCAAGTTTCAAGTTCGTACGATGTTCCGTTCTTGAGATATTCTGTTCACACACACACGCACACACACACACACACACACACACACACATACACACTCACACACACACACGCACACACACACACACACACACACGCGCGCGCGCGCGCACACACACACACACACACACACACACACACACACACACACACACACACACACACACACACAGACCAATCGCTAAAAACATGTTTTTTGGGTTCAGGGGGTCTGAAAACGTATAGATCCGGTGAAAACTCGATTTCGAAAAATCGACATGAAAACAATACTTTCCTTCCTATATATTCATATAGGCAAGAGAAAGTAAAAACCTCAACAATTTGGTAATTAGCCACTACTTAAGACTACTGAATCTTGGGTTGTAACGTGTAATGATCTTTCAGATTTTAACCGGGAATCGATCTCGGCACCTTCTGCTTTGCAGCCTAGCATACGCACCATTGCTCCTTGGAGACGGCCATACGTGTTGAAATAGTTTTCTTCGGTCACACTAACTGTCTAGTTTATCTTTTTAAAAATCTATTCCAACGTTTTAAAATTTTGTCTTCTTTTAATCGTTCTTCTTCTTGTAGTTCCTTCTCCTGATCGAGATTGACTATTATAATGGCAATTTTGACCTTGTCACTACTACTATGAATAGACTTACACAGAGCAGCTGTACCACTCTCTTAAGTTATTCACCCACAAGGCTTATCGTCCTTCAAAATTTCTTTTTTACCGATTTTTTACCCCGTAATCAGTTGGAGCAGAACGTATCGTCCTTTTTCCATAACATGACCATATTGCAGCTTTCTTGTTTCTGTAGTGTTAGTCTTTCTACATTCAACATACAATACTTCATTTGTTTCTTCTCAGTTCATACAACTCTCAACACACGCTGCTACACCCAAAGTTCAAAAAACTTGAATTTGTCAATATCTCTTTTTCTGAGTGTCTCTGCCTCAATTCCATGTATGAGAATTGTGAAGATACATAATCTCATAAGTCCGGTTCGAATTTCCAAATTTAAATCCTTGTTGTCAAATAGATTCTGCATTTTTGTAAAAGCCATCCTTATTTTGCCCTTCAAATGATGATTGAATTTAAATTTAGGAGCTAGATAAATGTTAAACAAATATATAAAAATTGTTTATCTTGTGGTTTTTGTATTTAAATTCACTCTAATTTACGTAACTGTTGTATGGCCTGTGGAAGAGGCTTGTCAATCAACTAATCGATGATTATGAAGTACAGTTACAATAGCTGCTTAAGTAACTTGGTAAGGTAACCAGCAAATTATCATAACGTATGCATTACGTATGTATGTATGTTTATAATGTCTTTCAAAATTTTATGACGGAAATTAGAGAAAGTAGCGTTCAGATTGGATTTTGTAAAAACATTTTATGGACTCTACAATTACCGATAATTAATATAAGTGAGTTATAAATATAACGAGAAGAAACTGGTGATAATAAATTCACTCAAGTAGATTTTTTCAGCTTCAATCTTTCTGCGTTCTAAAATGACTGTGAACTTGTTGTTCCTAATAGTAATTTTATTCCAGACAAATTTCATGGTACTTAAATTATACGTGGGACAACAAGGAAGATATTTCTCTGTTGTAATATTATGTTAGGGCAAAGTATAATGTTATAGCAGAAATTCTCCGAATGCTTTGTTGAATTGGTATGACAAAGAGCTGTGAGGAACCCACGTTTGGTGGCACGGTGTTTGCACACTGAATACGGTAAAATTCGTAGATGAATGAACAAATGAGTAAGGTGTATATATGGCGTATGGAATATGGTGGCGGAATAGAAGGCGAAGAGGTAGGGCATATATTACATCCAGTAAACATGGTCTTCTTTATTTCAGACTGTGAACTCAAACAAAGCTTATTTGAACAAAAGCAGCACTACTACTGTGTGATGCCTCGATGAAATCGGATGAAAGGCCAGGAAACGAATGGCCATTGTAATGGAAGAAATGAAAAAGTATCACTGATAATGGATTTCAATTCATAGGAAATCCTGCAGCTGGTTTAACATTATTTTTCAATAACAATTCAAAAGCCAATCGAGTGAATAAATACGAACTGATTTAAATTTACAGCTACATTTACATTTTGCTTTGCCGTCACAATGGTTCTTTACAGATTTTTCATTTTATGTCCAATACAAAACAGTTATTAACGAATTTATTCAATTCTTTTACCGTGTATTCAATCTATTGTAATTTCATATCAAAAATATATCTTTCTGCCATTATTCATTTGTAGTAGGCCATAAACACAGAATAAAAATAACAATACTTTTATAGTAGAAAAAAGAAAACAATATCTACCTCTATGGATGAATAGGAATACAGTAGTTTAAATTAATTGTAGATACGAGTGCTACATCATTCTACAAGATGCTTTCCTTGATGATATCCCACAGCCGCTTATATCAATAGCAACTTAAGTTCGACCTGTGGCCAAACCTGTTTCCGAGTATAAAATTGTATATTTTAAAACATATTTATTTCCTGAATTTCAGATTTTTACCTTCTATTCACTGTGTACGAAATTTTGTTAAAATGGGTGGATAATTTATTAAATATTAAGAAAAATTATATCAGAATTACTCTGTAGGTCTATACTGCAACCTTTTTTACTAACTAAAATTTATTTCCGTCTTATATAAAAAATACAAATACACAATTTTATATTATGAACTAAATATTATAATAATAATAAAATTTTCTAATGTTGAACATAACACAAATATATGTGAATACGTAAATAAGAGAATTAAGTAATTAAAATTTTTTCTTCTACTTACAATATTTCATAGTATTGAGAATATTATACGTAATTTAAGTAAAATCAATTACAATATTGTCTTCATTCCAGATTTTAATAAATTAAAAATTAGATCATTTTTCAAAACAAAAATATCAACAGAAATACACCGTAAAAGTTGACTTAACTTTAAACACAAATTTCAAGAGTATTTTTCTGGCAAAAAGCAAGGCCAAAAATAAAAATGTAGAGTCAGCTGACCAAAATCTTAATGAATATTTCAGAATCAATTTTTTTATTATAGATTACAATAAAAAAAAAATTCTAAGAAAATTAAATTGTCAATCACTGTATTAAGAATGAACTCTCAGTTTATGTATTCATGTGGCAGCATTCTTTAGTATTACCCTGCCAATAATAATTAAGAATAGATTAAATTTTTTAATATACTGAATTTTTTATTAGCATTTTGGTTTTGTACCCTGGTTTATATCCTGGATATTAGTCACTGTGGATTTCACACTGAGTAGCAGTGAAAGTACAGCAATTTATTAAAATATTATATGAATATATTTTCAACACTGCACGTAGGAACTTAGGATTTTTGTATTATACAAAATGTTATTAACAAAATAAGTTTTTAAGGTAAGCAAATATTACAAAACATAATAGGAAAAGCTGTAGTTCAGCACATGTTATATCTGAAGAAAATGTAAAAAAGGACCCAACAGACATAAAATGTGAGATCAAAATAACTAACACAATAACTTTAGTTTATCCTATTAGCAGATTTACTTTTTTCACAGAAAAGGAAAAAATAAAATATTAAATTTAAAATAATGAAAAATCAAAACTCATTGAACACTAAAAATTACAGTCTCTTAAAAACACACTTAACTGAAGCCAACACGAATTACGTAAGCTCTGAAAAATTCTAGAAATGTGGTAGGCCTATGTAATATATTATGATTAAATGAAGTTTCAACTGTTAATTTCATGAAGGATTCTGGTATAACGACAGAAATTTTTTTTAGCGAATTACGTGCGTTATTCACGTATACCTACGTTACAGGTGTTTTTGTAAAAATATCTAATGTTCATGTATTTAGAACCTAAAAGATATGGAAAACGTATATTAAAGTACTCTAAATCTATTTTATTATCAAATGCACAAGACAGAATCCAAACAATATATTCAAGACAGTATCCTAAACAAAATTTTCAGTAAAAACGATAATGAGTAAGGTAAGTATAATCACATATTTATTTGAAATTTAATGATTTGGTTAACTTTGCGGACACATTACTGGACCCTTGCATGCTGACGTTAAGCCGACCACTCTTCATTGATGTTTACCTCAGACAACAAACCTACGCATATCCCTTTTAAGTTCTGGTGATTTCTTTTTGGCTCTTTGTTTAAACGTCTTTTTTACTACTTCTGTTTTTGGAAAATTCTTTGATTTAATTTAATAATTTTAAATCTTGAAAAGACCCTTCTTCAGAACAACCATGCTGTTCATTTATTGCAAAATTCCTCTAAGATGGGTTTTTGCAGGATTTTATCTTGCAACACAAAAAATGTTAATGCTCTTTTGATATCTCCCAGTGAACAGTTTTATTGTTTTTTTTATCCGAGGCGGCAAGAAAAACTCATGTTCACTCCCTAACGATGGGGGAAGTAGTGTTGGACTCAATTGAGGCGTCCTCGTTCAGCCCCATGGAGGCTGTAACCGCCTTACCAACCAAAAACCCGCCGCTTGGCCACTTGATCCGACATCAGCAAACAACCCTCCACCTCCCTCGGAACTGTTTATATAATACTACAAGGGAAATGACGGGTTAAAAAATTTACATACTGTCAGCAGGGCGTGGAAGAGATCCGTAGCCTGATTCTTCTCTCGCTAGCACTGACCAACACTCACTCTCTCACTTTCATTCATCTCTTTCATCACCAGCTCAGGAAATTAGAGTGCCTACCTTACCTAGTGAGATTAGGACAGGATTCATTCATTGTGGGAGAGGGTGAACAGTTGCCCAAGAGTTATCGTCTCCGACCAGACCTGTAGTCCTTCTAATTATTCAAGAACGAGGATAATTTTATTTGGAACAATGAAATTTTTAATTCAAGATGGTTTGCTCGAGTGCCTTACAGATTGGTATCTGTATCTCATGTATACGTCACATCATCCTCATCTCAACGGATCATGGGGTTACTTATAGTTATTAAATTTAACAGATTCCAACGTACACATTATAACGATTAAACAAATCTGATTACCTTGTTAAATTTTTTTAGTATGTAAGTAACTCTCTAATAATCGGCAAGTAGAATTATCTGATACAGATTATACCAGGTATATTCTGAGTAATTTGTACCTATTCCTACCACGCCACTTCTTAATTTTTATTTGTAATCAATAGTAATATTATAAAGACAAAGCGTGTTTTTTGTGCAGGCTAATTTCCAAAACTGCAGAACGAATTTTCATGAAATTTTGACATCATATTTGTATTTATATCCACAACAACATTTTATTTTAAGTTTTCAAAAATGATAACCCGAAAAGGCCGAAATGAAGATTTTCATAAATATGTATGTGTGTGTACATGTGAGTACGTATTGCTGAAGTAGATGAAGGTGTTTGATGTTGGTGAGAGGCGTACACGGGGGAAATTATCAAAAGTATGTGTGTGTGTGTGTGTGTACGTTGGAGTATACAGTGATTTAGCAGCTAAAGAATTTATTTTAAATATTTATTAAAAAAAAAATTGTAACAAATGTTTTGCGTGCGAAGCCGCGCGGGGCTTGCTAGTCAAAAATAGATTGATAATAAGCTATAAAATTTGTTTAATATAAATTATTTATTAATTTCCTTCGGATTACCTAGATACCTATTCACAGGTACATACAGTAGCTTAAACCAATATAAAATTTTTATATTTTAAATATTCAATTTCGTTAAAACGATTAAATAAAAAGGGGTTTCAGCAAGACATTTTACTGTAATGTTTCTCTGATATGAAGGATAGCACGTAATAGCCTCACGTTAAGCGGTTATTCGAGGTGTTGATTTGTTAAATGTAAGGTGGTACTGGTCTAAATGGTGGTGGTGATGATGATGGCTTTATATAATGCATGTATTTTCGTTGTAATATAATTCTACAGTAGAGCAAAAGAAAGAATACACAGGTAGAATATACAAAAGGTGTAATTTATTTTGTAAAACTTACAATATGTATTCTTGGTAGCTTTAGGTCCTATTATCTAAATTGAAATAAGGAACAAATTATTGTTAGAAATATAAAAGACTCTTTCTCCACGATTGTTAAGTAAATGATGCCCTTTTGACGTGGCTGGCGTGCTCCAATAGGCAGTTTGACACTCAAATTATTGGGTTGAGGCGTCATGACAATAATTCGCTCGAGTACCTGCGCAGTAGCACACAAAGCTGCATAGGAGCTGGTTAGGTACTTCTTGAAGGCGGGCTAAGAACAAAGCCTCATTGAAGAACACAATAGAGCGGAACAATAACGAGTGTGATACACAATTATTGTATCCTAACAATGGCTCAGAGGGGAGGAATGAACAAAAGCAAAGGGAAACAACACGCGCATTAGTAGAAATTTTTTGCACCACAAAATGACTTGTCACTGGACTCCACACGTTGAATAATACTGTTTCTATTAGTATTAGTGCGTGGGAATAACAACTCGCGGGCCCCTCTCCTCCTCACTCTTCCGCTACACCAATTCAGATTCAAAAGAATATAATTACTCATTAAAAAGCAGCTGTTTCAAACTTTGTTACTGCATCTAATCAGGTTTTCTAAACACGAATACTTGTGCAAAGGACGGACGTTGTAGTAATGCAGTACTTAGTTAACGCTTACAATTACATTTATTATGTAATCTACAAATAATAATGTCTGTATGATTCAAGTATTGAGAAATCATTGTTAGGTAATATTAATTCTTAAACAACCACAATGTTGTGGTCTTTTCTAGTAGTACTAATAGTCTTATTATACGGCAACAGAAAAAACATCCAAATTAAAATTCAAAACGCATAATCATTTTTTTTTATATTTAAAGTATTGTCGCTTTTGTGGTGCTGTTAATGACGATCGGCTGCTAAGACGAGTGTCCCAGGTTAGGTAAATGATTAGGGTGTCAATTATTTTAAGTTATTTATATGTATTATCAATAAATCGTTCCCTATAATGAAACAAAAATGCGATTTTAATATCCTTACTGCTAAAGAAAATTAAAATAAACCACAGTATATTTTAAATTTCACCTTTTTCTCAAAAATGAAATGGAAATAATAGTATGTGTGAAGAACACACAAAAATATCCACATGAACAAGTTTTAGGACGTTAATAATATTTTCTGACTGCATGTTGAGAAAGAGCAATTTTCAGCTTATACTTAAAATATCTAACGGACTGACTGACTCATTCAATCATCACCAATTCCTAACTTACCGATCACCTTGAGAGCTGAAATTTGGCAATTTGTCCTTATGGGTTATAAAGAAAAATTAAAGAATTTACACATTTCAATTACTTGTACCTAAGGTGCACATAACAGATAGGTGGAGTGTCAAATTACTTTACACTCAATCTGTTCGTTGCAAGGCTAAAATAAATAGTTCTGTTTCTTATCACATGGTCAGCCAATTAAATGACTGAATCATTTAAGAACAGAAAAGGTAGAAGTGTAATAGAGACTAATCAGAGTTATCTCCTCTGAAAGTAATAAATTTCATTATACAGCCAGACCCTGTGGTTAATGCTGTGGTGTGCTGATAAGCGTACTTTTCCACTCAGTGAGGAAGGCAATTGTACACCACCTCAATCCTCGTTTTACTTAGTAAAAACTCTACAGGTTCAAACCAGCCTTTTGGCTGATGACCTAAACAACATGTACCTAAGGGGTAAAATGGGGTAGCAACTCTAAACCATATAGCTATGACGATTGGCATTATATGTCCTACCAATGAAAAACAGAACATTTTAATTACGACTTCTTCTTGGCATGCCTATCCATTTCAGATGTTGCTGATCATCATGGCTGTACGGATCTAGCTGACTGTTTCCGTCTAAAAGGAGCAAGAAAAGAATAACTTCCCTGTGGAAATAAACACGTTTTTTACCGCGAATGAGATACAGTTCTGAATCTGAAAATTCTTTTCTTTTGGGTGCCTTTTGCTATCGGAGGATGGCGATCATAACAGCTATTGTAACTTTTTCTGTATCAAATAGTTCCGCAAAGGAATAACAGTCTCCATATTTTATAACCAAGATGTTCTTTGTCTTTTTACGCTTCTCTCGCTTACTATTATTCCCAGTACGAGTATAATCAACTGCAGTCTCGACTTAAATAGATAGCATGTCACGTGTAACGATTCCTAAGTACTCCAGTCTCCAACTCTTTATCGTGTTAATCAATTTATTTTATTTAAGATCTCTTTATTTGTCCCTTTTTCTGTTCATGATATCCTTAAAACTGGAACATGTATCCATAATTCCGAAGGGTTAAATTTTGTCCATTTTTCGTTTCTTAAGAGTACAAGCCTCCATTCTATACAAAAAGACGTACTATCTCATAAATCTGGTTTGCACTTCTATTCTTAGAGCCCTGTTACATAACAAAATTTTTATCTACTTCAGTATTTGATTGTTGTCGGTGGAAGTTTTAAAAATTGTCATCTATCATTTTGTTTTGTCCGTCCGTCACAACCAGATGTCGGGAAATAAAAGAGATAAAAACAAACGATTTTCGGATTCGTAATCTGCACAAAAAGTTAGTTGGCCTGAATTGAGTTTGAAGTTCCGGTTTTGACAGAAAGTGGCCACAAACTGGAAGTTAAGAAATCAAATTCAGAATTTGGAAACAAGAATAGTGTTATTAGATTTCTCTTACCCACCGGGTTAGTCTATAGGTAAAGTCGTCGCCGCGAGTCAGTTTAGCAGCTGATTTTCAGAGACGTAGGTTCCTGGTTCAAATCCTAGTAAAGGTAGTTATTTTTATACGGATTTGAATATTAGACAGTTCCTACCGGTGTACTTTGATAGTTGTGGTCCAATTAACCATACTCTCTCAGAAATGGTCGGCCTGGGTCTGTACAAGACTACGTCTCATTAACACGTCATACATATCATCTTTATCTCATTGAGGTTGATTATTGTTCTGAATTGAACGGATTGCAACGTACACAAATTAGGCATAAAAATGTTTTTCTTAGAGTAGGTACTGATATCATTGGGTTTTAAGTTTCGGTTTCGACCGGAAGTGGCTCAAAACCGGAGGTCAAGAAATCAAAGTCGGAATTTAGAAACAAAAATAGTGTTACTCGTCTTATTATGAATAGGGTATTCGATTCGTTTTAAAGAGTATATAGCCTACAAAAATCACTAATGGTTTTTGCCATGAGCCAAAAGTAAACCATTTTTAAAATTGCCACCAGCCATGAGAAGCGTCATCTCATGAAAGGCATTTTCTCAAATTATTTATCCCTAAGTATCCGTATCTCATTAAACTTTCAATACAAATGTTGTTCATGGTTAAATTCTTAATTTTGTACACGACCTTAAATTTTAAAACTCAAGTATATATGTATAATTTATTCTAATACGTTTTTAGGTCATCAGCCGAAAGGCTGTTTTGAACCTATAGAGGTTTTACGAAGTAAAACGAGGAGTGAGGTGGTTTACCATTGTCTTCCTCACTGAGTGGAAAAGTACGCTTATCAGCATGTCGAGCCCTCTGAAAAGTACATATTTTCCACTCTGCATATAACACCTTCACTTCATTTACCACAAAATCTGGCTGTATAATGAAATTCATTCCTTTCAGAGGAGATAACTTTGATTAGAGTCTTTTATATCTCTACCTCTTCTGTTCTTAAATGATTCAGTCATTTAATTGGCTGACCATTTGATAAGAAAAAGAACTATTTATTTTAGCCCTGCAACGAACAGATTAAGTGTAAACAATTTGACACTCCACCTGTCTGTTATGGGCAGACAGGTGGCCATGTATATATTCTAATATAATTTTTTTTGACAGGTGCCCATATATTCTATTATAATAATTTTTATTTTCCCAGTGATGTTTCCAAACTCAATTCTAATGGAGCCCTTTTGAGGACCAAATAAAATTTTATGTAGAATACTACTCAATCGTAGTTCGGTTTATTTACTATTGACTGCTTTCACAATATACGGTTGATATCTCCTGAATTTTATATATAATTTGAACTTTTATAAATCGGTGTATTTATTAGGGTACAACAAATTGGCCTACAAATAGAACATCCTATTTTACAATGACTCCTACGATTTTCTATTTCTCTATTATTTTTAAATGTCCTTCAATCCATTATTACATTAATGGCTCAATTATTACTTTACCAGGTTTAATAATACGTTTACCGAATATATAACAACACCTATATGTACCTATCTCATACTCTGTACCAAATACATTTATTGTAATTTATTTTTATGATATTTTTCAATGGAGACCTTGGTATGTCCAGTCATTATTATTCATTTTACATCAATTTACTATTCTTTAGGATGATACGTACGTAGATAAAACAAGTGTTAGTTAACAAGTAGAGACAGGTAACTCGCTGTGTTTTGTTCCATCAGTTATTGTTCGGTAACTTCTTGTGTCTACAGTAAAGAACAATTGTTATTTAACAAATGAGACTTAAATAATCACTCAAATGAATCAATTCATTTACAATACACGTCTATCTCTCTCTTTCTTATTATCATTATTATATTCTGTATTGATTTTCTTAGTTCAAATGAACAATATAAATATAAAATAAAAACAACAAAAATAAATTCTTTTATACTAAAAGAAAAAACAATCTGTAGTATCTTTTAAAATCGTTTAATATTGTTTATTGACTTCGTTTCATTAATTCTATTATGTTTTAAAAATATTATGTCACATTAATTTTTTAAATACTGGATGAATTATTCTTATGAATTTAAGGTGAGAGAGGTAAGTAAATATTTAAATACATAATAACACAAACTGATAAACCCTTTGTAAAATATTAATTCTGTATAACAGTTGTTCACACTAAAAGAAATGCCGGAAAATCTGTTGTAATAATTATTTGTATTTTTTAAAATTAAAGTTTCAAGAATTGTTTGGTTATTAGCGACTATAATAAATTATAGAACAGTGAGACTGTAGGTTTCAATTGTTAAAAATCTTCAATCTCTACCGGGGAATAGGGTTGGGTTTCAAAACCAAAGGATAAAATAAATGTCAAAATGAAGAATGTAGGAATTGAAAAAGTAAGCCGGTACTGTTATCTCGGAAGTTTGATGACTGTGACAACAGAAGTAGGCATAGTAAAGAAATAAATCTAAGCAGTGAAAAATGAGGTATTCAAAGGGTGAACTAGGTATACCTTGGACAATTCGAATTGGCACAAGCAGCCTCGGTGTTTATCTACTCCACTCTTCACCCCTCACCATGCAATGACAGTACAGTCACAAAAGTATACAATCGCTACCGTAATGTGCGACTCGCGCACGATCACAGCGCTTTGTTTTCACTGTTGTTATTAATTATCTATCAGACATAATGATGTGACTAATTTGTTTTCATATATGATTTTCTGTTCATTATTTATATTCAGACAAATTTGTTTAGTTTGTTGCTTGCGTCTGTAAATTATATTTAATTTTTTTAATTTTATTTATTTATTTAACGTCGCATCAACTGCAATGGTCATTAGCGACGACGTTGGGGTGGAACTTTAGGTGATGTAGGATGAAATGATTTTAAGTGAGTTTTTAAATTATAGTTAAGTGAGTTTTTGCAGTTTAGTTCTTGTAATTTATAGTTAAAATTTTTGCTGGGACAAATTAAATACATATTTTAAAATGAAATAATTATTTGTATGATTGTACATTTTATAAAGTTGTGGGAATTTGGGTAAATTAAAATTTGTACACCTTGTTGAACGAATAGGTTATGGATACACTTTATGCGGAACTGTGTGTACACGTAGAGCAAGAATTGTGCCAGTTCGAATTTTCCACAGTATATAATAAGCATGAACTATAAAATATCTCGTACTTAAAAATATAACAAAATAAATGAAAATGTAGCATTTAATAATACATGATATAAGACTGTATTCTAAAATTACTTACTCATAAAGAATTTGGTTAGGTAGGATGATCTGGTCTACAGATGGAGCCACCTCTAACTGGACGTGATTCTCTGCAGGACGAAAGGCGATGTGGAGCATAAATGTATAGCGATACAGATCTAATACAGCACTCAGCCTTTAAGATAAAAATAGCTTTTTGTAGGAATATTTTAATAATAATAAAACTTTATTCCATATTTTTTATAACAGTAACCCATACACGTTCTTTCCTAAAACTATAATGGATTTACAATTTACAATGAACAAGGTGTGCGAAACTGACCTATCCAACTATGGATAAAAGCCGTGTACTAGGGTAGGTGTTCTCTTCTTTTATTTAGTGACTGTACAACTGAGATTCAAAACTAGATTTGGGCTTCAAACCATGACAATTATATATGACCTATCTGCACGGGCTAATATTCAAAAGTATTCGGTGTACCAGAGGAGCCTAATGAAAAAAATTTAAGTAATTCGTCCGGTTGTATTATACCTGGGCTTAAAAATAAACGAATCTGACATTCAAAGATGCTAAAGTTTAAAGAAAAAATTACCCACTTTAACTCGCCATGCTGATATAATTGTCAAATTCCTTTAAAGAAGTGTGAAGGAGGAAAAAATCTACATTAAAATAACTTTTAAGAAAAGTACTTAAAAATCAAGGAATGTAGATGAATTAAGAGCGATTCTTCTACGAGACACGTAAGTCTTGCTACGGACAATCCTAGCTATTTATTATATAAAAAAAGTTTCTGCCATGCTAGACGTTGCTTATTGGCCGCTAAAGAAAATATTGAGACAAAGCATATAAAAGTACTTATGGATTGGTGCTCTTTAGGTCATTAGTCGAAAGGCTGGTTTGAACCTCTAGAGGTTTTAGTATGTAAAACGTGAAGTGAGGTGGTTTACTATTGTCTTCCTCACTAAATGGAAAAGTATGCTTATAAGCATGCCGGGCCCTCTGAAAAGCATCTATTTTCCACCCTGCAAATGAAACCTTCATTTCATTCACCACACGGTCTGGCTGTATAATGAAATCCATTACTCTCAGAGGAGATAACTCTGACTATAATGTCTTTTACACCTTTACCTCTTCTGTTTTTAAATGTTTGAGTCATATAACTGACCATGAGATAAGAAACAGAACTATTTTTTGTAGCCCTGGAACTAACAGATCGAGTGGAAATCATTTAACACTCCACTTGCCAATCATGTGCAAAACTTATGGATTAGCAGAGGCAGAATATTTATGATAAAGTTCGAATTCAGAAAAGTTGAAAATACAAAATATTTAGGATGTTAATTTATACAATTTAAATATATAAGATTTAAAATTGTATTATTTTTATTGTATCTCTGACATTTGATAAATTTTTATCGAAAGAAAGAAATTTTTTATAATAAGACTACTTAAATTTCTTACGCTATAAAGAAAATATATAAAAAAATTATTATATAAATTATGTAACAACTTCCTTATAATTGTTGTACCACGTTTAATAATAATAAGAAGTTAGGCATACTTTAATAACAAACAGCTTTTATAATAGGAGACAAACATAAGAAAGAGTAAATATAATATTAACAGGCAAGAGTGATTATTGTGTCCTGAAAGGTATTGGCAGGAAATACATAATTAATTTGTATTTCAATAGAATGTTATTGTAGTGACAGTATATTATAATATTATAACAATATTACAGTAGTTTCAATAAATGATGTTAAGTAATTGTATTACAAGAGAAGAGGGAAGACAGATATGGTCTTCCAAAGAATTACAGAAGAGAACGTAAAGGATGTTTGTTCGTTACAACAAAACGTAATACCAATAACACAACAGATGCACTGGTAATAGTAGTAGTACATCAGAGCACATGATTTGACTGTTGCCCCAGTGTTGAGCTGCACAATACAATCATATGAATACCTACAGATTTTCATATAGATTAGCATTGTATGTTCTCCTCTTGTGGGTGGGGGTCATTACAATATATAAACTGGAGAATATCATCGGATACAGAATAAAATGCGCAAGGCAGAATGGAAACTTTGACGTCTGAATGGTTTCTGCAGGAAGTTACTGAATGGGGAAGGTACTACTGTACCGCTAACAAGCTCCTTATTCTGTATTGTCGAGATAAGGAATATGATTGGGTTTCGGCATGTTGTTTAGACAACGTATTTCACTTGTCAACTCCTTTTGTGCCTCCTTACTCCCATTATTGAAACCTAAAGGTAATTCTAAGTTTTCAGACTTACAAAGTTATTTCCTATTCATTTGTGTTAAACACTTCCATGTTCATTTTATATTGTTGTATATTCTCTATGTACTTTGTACTCTCAACTTATTGAGGAACCACAATTTCATTTCTAAATCAAACAATTGAATTACATACTTCAGTATAAAACCATTTGGAGACATTCAGTTTGTATTTGGGATTCGTAGCAAAATAAATTCATCTTACTTTAATTAAAAAAAATTAAATAAGTCATTCAAAACGTAAACGTATCTTTGATTTATCAAATCTTGAACTGTCTTAAAAACCTACGCATGTAAACGTACACGTGTGAATATACATATATAATACCTGATTATTCAATTAAAAGAGGGACAGAATCTTAAAAACAAATCGTTAAATTAAATTTTATACATTACCTACTTTAAATCGTTTCATACATGAACGATATTCTGCAACCACAATAGTTGTTGGTCACCATGCAGTAGGTGCAACTTTTAAATCTGTATAAGTAAACATGAATTCCACTCATTTCTAAAATACAGGTTCTAGAAACCTGCAATGAGGTATGTACATTTCTGGTAAAACGGAGAAAGTGTTAGAAGTCTTGATTATATGTCGGAGCGTAGGTAAAAAAAAAAAAAAAACAGCGTCTTTGTAGTTAGCACTGGACTGTGAATGAAATTAGTATTGTCCGGCCGTTTCGAAATAGTTTCTTAATTACGTTAATAGTACGAATGCGTACGGATGGTAGAAAGTAGTTTTTTACAGGTTATTGTTGTATTGGTAATTGTTTTGATTGTTAAATGGCTGTCTTAATTATAGTCGAAATTAGTTTAAGCTGTACGTTTAGTAATTAATTTAATTGCAATCTGTTATTAGTCGAATATTTAATTTGTAATTATCAAACGTATCAATAAATAATATTGTTGTAAGTTTGTTTATTATTTATTATACCCAGATTCCGAACGAACCCACGCTTAAGTGTTACAGTATTTAGAAAATATTCATGATTTTCAAAAATGTAGTTCTTCGGGAAGGTATAGGATTATTAGCCTACGTTGACTAGTTAGTAGCCCTATTCTAATTCTAGTTCTAGGCCTCGACCTGGACGTAATCATATTCTCTGCAAGATATTCTGCAGCATGCTATATTTCTCTCCTCTTATCAAATGACCAAAGTATTCTCTTTAAGCTTTAAGGAAATCATTTTTTTGTCATCAGTCTCTCGACTAGTTTGATGCAGTCCTCCAAGCTGTTATATCTTGCGCAAGTCGTTACATATCTACATACCTGTAACACCTACATCTTTTGTAATTTGTTTTGTATATTCTAACGTTTGCCCCCCTACAATTCACTCCCTCAATATTACCCTCCATTATTGATAGACCAATACCTGGATGTCTTAAGATATCCCTCACTAGCCTATCCCTTCTTCTTGTAAGATGCTTCCATATACTTCTTTTTTCATCCACTCGCCTAAGAACCTCCAAATTACTTATTTTGTCCACCCACCTAATCTTTAACATTTTCCTATTACAACACATTTTAAAAGCTTCTATCCTCTTCCTTTCTACAGCCCCTATCACCCACATTTCACTCCCGTATAATGCTACACTCTAAACATAGTGTTTTAACAAATTTTTCCTAATCTGTAAATCAATATTTGTAGTCAGTAGGCTGTTTTTTATTTTGAAGGCTTTTCTAGCTTGAGCAATTCTACTTTTGATAGTATCACTTGTGCTTCTACCATCCTTTGTTATTTTACTCCCTAGCAGAATCCCCCAACTTCCTGTATGTTTTCATTGCCTACTTTTACATTTCCTATCTCTTCTAAACCACTCTTGCTGCTGCGCAACTTTTTCGTTTTGTTCTTATTAATTTTCATGAATTAATCCTTTCTTATGATCTCATCCATTCCATTTAAGATATCCTCTACTCTAGTTCTTTCTTTGTCTCGGGTAATACTATCATCGGTGAATCTCAGCATTTTTATTGTTTTTCCTTGAATTTTTATACCTGCGTAAATTTTTTTAAAGGAAACATGTACCGAATTTCAGCTCTCTAGATGATTGGGAAGTTAGAGAG
This sequence comes from Catonia carolina, assembly GCA_035578175.1. NCBI lineage: Eukaryota > Metazoa > Arthropoda > Insecta > Hemiptera > Achilidae > Catonia > Catonia carolina. The sequence continues at coordinate 49,136,325 of JAQMRL010000002.1, forward strand.
AATTAGCGTAATAATAAAATTAGTGATCAAAATGAGTGAATCACTCAGTGAGGACTAAAGAATTTATACCCATATCATAGAGACAAGCATGAAATTTTACTGTACATTAAACTGTTTACAAAATAATGACACGTGCACTTAATCTCATGATAATATCAAAGATTAATGATCACTATACTCCACTATTAATGGTGACAGGATGTAAGAAAAACATTTATCTGCAGGGTCAAAACTTTATTTATTGTTTCTTTTAAATAATAATCATAATAATAATCTAATTGTATAACTTTAAAATCATTTCACAAAAGTGTTAAGAATATCATCAATCAATACTCAGGTACTTCAAAACATTAATTAGAATTATAATTTAACGTAATTTTAATTACAAAAATTTGTTTTAGGCTATCATAACAACATTAATAATTATTTATAATATTAGCCACTTAATTATATAACTAATTAATGCATTGCACTTAAAACATACATATTTAATATAGAAAAATTAAGTACATAATTTAAAATTACTGAGTCACTGTAACTGGAATTTTGGAGTATCATAGCGTAAGCAACATTAAATTATTTTACATAAAATAGGAAGCTTGGGTTACCTGCTAATACGATATTGGAATACCGAAACCAAAATAATAATATACTTTTAAAATTTACTACTTGATCACGTTTTTACTTCGTCTTAATTTAAGTAGCGGAAACAGAAACGTATAACTTCATCATTTTAATAATAACACTTGAAAGAGAAACACTGCGAATTTTAATTTATTTGTATTCTAAAAACATTAAGTTGGCAGAAAATTTTGTTACACAACAGTATTACATTTAATGAATTCCCACGAATATCCACGTTGAGAAACACAGCTAATTACTTTAATTTTGACATCCTTCAAGATACCTTTTATAATATTAAGTTATATTAAAATTATTTAACCTTCATTAGTAAATTTATTAATAAATGTTTACATCATATTTTTTTAAGTTGCATCAATATCTTGGTTATCAGTGACTACTTTCGGTTAAGGAACAATAAGTTTAAACTTGTAATATTTTTTCAGATCCTGATCGGGAATCGAACCCGAACCTTTGCTTTGCGGCGTAACACACTAACCACTGAGCCAAGGGAACGTCCAGTTCATCATAATTGTTAAAGATGGATCACAGTTTTCGAAACAAAATAATCTCAGTAATTTTTTTTTATTCAAGTTAAAAAAACGAGCGGTAAAAAACAAAGGTGACATTTTAAAAATTTTGATTAGTAAATAAACTCTGCTTATTAAAAGTATTTGGTTGATACAGCCTTTTAACTGAAGTAATATAGTTTGAAATTAATTATAATATAATTACACTAACTCGTCAATCAAGTGGAGAAGTTACAAAAAAGAAAATCTGAGATTAATTAAAAACAATTCCAATGAAGTTACTAAGTGCCAAATACAAAAACATGAATAAATAAAATATGCCTACTGGTTTTCTGTTTGTAATTTTAAATATTATATTTGTTTAAATATAATATTCTCAATTTCAATCCAGGAACGACATGCATTAGACCTGTATAGAAGAAAAGCTAATACATAGAATTAGTTGAAATACAAACCGAGATGCCCACAGTTGTTTGGTGCGAATACAAGTAGGCCTATAGACTACGTTTCCAATTAAAACTGGCGTAAAAGCTTCTTCCAACAAACACAATGCATACCTCGCTTAACTCATATACCTTTTTAAACCAACAATAATATAATAAAAAAAAACAAGACAACAGTAAACTGAAAAAAATTACATTAAGTGCCTGGTATAACGGATCCAACTACAACGGACTTTCGATTTTACGGACCAAACCGTTGACTGTTAGGCAACGATCTTTCCTAGTTAAAAATAAAATCACCGAATATGACGTGCGAGAGTGATTAGAAGACTGTGATAATGATCCTAGGTAAAAAAATCATGAATGAAGATGAAATTGAAGAAATCCTTTCGCGGACAGATGAAGATACAAAAACCCTAGTCTTTCCAGAGTACGTGATGCCATAGATATGGTAATTTAATACATAGATTTATCTAAAAAATGTGCACGCCATTTATAACGAATTTTAGTATGTCTAACGCTGCGTACAGATATGCGAACAAAACACCGTATCGTAACACCGTCGTGTATCGTAGTGACAAAAATGTTACGCAGTGTAACATAACGTAACATCGTGCCGTAACATCACTGCGTCCCATCAATTTTTTACGAGTATTATAATAATATATATTTTTTCTGTATTTCCCCGTCACATCAAAGGAATGTGTTACACGATGAGTTCGCATGTTATGACGGGCAAGCGAACATTGCAGTGTTCATTCAGTTTAGTGGAGTCACAGTGATAGGTTCGATGCTGGACTATTAACTGTTTTGTTTAACTTTTTGACTTTTTGTATTATTGTTCACATGTATACAGATACATCAGTTATCTGTGAAGGAAAAGCTTATCTGAACTATTCTTATCATTAAATTTAGCACAGGAATAAAATATTATTTTATGACATCAGCTTCCCCCAAATAGTCCGTTACAGCGGGCGCAAACTGTATTATAAAATCGACCTTAATTAAACAAATTATAATAAACAATCTATATATACCTTAATTAAAATAATAAAATTATATACCAATAATAATAATAATAATAAACTAATTCATAAATAATATACACAAAATAACATTTTAACAATAAAATATCAACTGAATAATATCACAACGTTCTATAAATATTATATAATATAATAATAATAAATATAAAATATTATTAACGTAAAAACTAAACTAAAATAAACTACAATATGGCACGATACTACACGGCGTATGTGTTTATATTTTATAATATAAATATTTTATTATATTTGTAATAAATTTATATAATAAGTAATTAGAAGATAAATGTTACATACTGTATACTAATTTCATATTTTATAATGATATATAATATTTTTTATTAATAAATATTATAATAGGTACAGATACGAAAGAAAACTGATTATTTTTCATATTTTTGTTTATTATTTTTGTTTTTTTTTATAGCCTACGGTTATTTATTTTCTCAAAAACTGATCAATTATTGGGACGTCTGAATAAAACAGCAAATGCTTTGTTTTCTGTGGATAACATTTGTTTTTAATTAATGAAAGCTTTTCTCCACTTTATGAAACCCACCGGATTGATCTATACCGAATTCAGCGAGTCTTGAGACAAGCATCAACAAATACATGCGTTGTTCACGTGATATTTGTACTGCTGGTTGCCTAACTACTGCCAGCTATTGGATAATGAACCGCACTTATGTCAAAAATAGTTTTTTTTCTTTCCTTCTAAAAATTTAACAAATTTTCATGATGTATGAAATCTATGATCTATTTTCATTAAAAATAACTCGCACTGCATATTAAGCTAGGTATAGTGCAACGAAGACTGGTGTTAAATGAATGCATAATGACCTTGGTTATGCGTGGTCCTTGACCTTGGTATCAAGCAACAGGTATCACGTGATCCATTTGTTTACTGCGTGTCTCCAGACTCGGTGAATAGACTATAGTAGTGAAGTCTTTGTCACGAATCGGCTGTTAATTACGTCATTTTCGAAGATGAAGGTTCCGTGGTTCGAGTCCCAGTAAAGGTAGTTAGTTTTAAACGGATTTGAATACTAGACAGTCGTTAACGGTGTTCTTTAATGGCTGAAGTTCAATTAACCATACTCTTTCAGGAATGATCGGAGTGAGTCTCTACAAGACTAAGAAAAGAATTTGCTAAGAGCAGATGGTCAACAATATGGACATAAGGTTAATTTGCAGTTTCCTTATCCATACGGAACTGGATTTGCTTAAAACAAATCTAAAGCAAACGAAAAAGTGTGCTAAGAGTGGAACAAAAGCATTTACTCTTTTTTATTCATGTTGACCAATATGTACAAATTAATTAAAGTTATAATGTACAAAAGCCCAAATAAATAAAAAATTAAAAAGATCAAAATAAAATTGTTTACTGGTTACTAAGAATTTAGACTGAAAATATTAAATGTGTTATTAGGTCGGGAGTGATATAATATGTTTGAAATAGTTATTCACTTTTCAGTACAGACATACAATAAGAAGTTACGATTTTCCAACGTAAACTGTAATAAATATTAGGCTATAACTAATTTACAGTTAAGAAATGAACATCTGAAATGTTAAAGGAAGTGCAATTTATGTTTATTCTGTGCTAAAATTATAAAAAAGTATTTTATGGATCTGTGATCAATTTTAGACAACTTCAATTATATGTGTTTTACTGTAATTAAATTACGATTATAATGTATTCCTGAAGGAATGTAATAAATAATAATTATGAATCCCACTTATTAATGTTTCGCTAATTTACTTTTAATTCATTATTAGGCCATCCGCTTCCCTGCGTAGAATAGGATATTCTACGCAATGGTGAAATGGTGGAATGGGATGGCAGAAGGAGAAATGAGGAGGCCATCAAAAAAGATTATTTGAATGTTGCAGGTTATTAATTAAAAGTATAATATTAATGAAAAGTTAGTAAAAGGGGGTAAAATTATTAATTTTTTCTCAGTTTATTTAAAATCGTATCAAAAGCTTAATCATTAGTGACTACGATGGGTTATGGAACTAGATGGTAGTGACTTGTAATAATTTCCAAACCCTAGCCGGGAATCTAATTCGGGACCTTCAGCTTCTTAAGCTAGCACACAACCTTCTACACCACAGAGGTGGCAGTTACTAATTTCTATTGTTATAATTTGTTGAACTTTAAAAACAAATGAATTTTCTTTAACTATTTTATCTCAGGCTACTTATAAAAGGGAACTATTATTTTTTTAATAGATTAATATATTTTCTGCCTTCTTGATTGTTTTTATGTAGAAGTTAAAACTGAGCTAGGACATTAATTTATTAATGTGTTCACAACAACCGAAGATATTTGCTAATCATTACTAATAGTCTGCATAATCGGTGTAATTTAACTTATTAAACAACTAAAAGAGATATTTTTCGATTAGGCTGTCCTGAAGGATTTTAAGTTATTGAAATTAATTTAATTAGAACACCTCGTAAAGTTGCTGGAAAATTTTGAATCTCAACAGTAAAATGAAATTGTTGTTTAGGTCAACAGCCGGAAGGCTGGTTTGAACCTCTAGAGGATTTACTTAGTAAAAACGAGGAGTGAGGTGGTTTAATATTGCCTTCCTTGCTGAGTTAAAAGAGTAAGCTTATCAGCATGCCGGGCCCTCCGAAAAGTATCCACTTTCGACTCTGCAAATGGGCTTCACTTCATTCACCACAGGGTCTGGCTGTATAGTGAAATTCATTACTCTCAGAGGAGATAACTCTGACTAGTGTCTTTTACAACTCTACCTCTTATGTTCTTAAATAGTTCAGTCATATAATTGGCTGACTAAGTGATAAGAAACAGAACTATTTTTTGTAGCCCTAGATCTAGAACCGACAGATCAAGTGCGATTAATTTAACACTCCAACTGCCCGTTATAGGCAAATTGTAAGATTGTTTTCAAAACATAAGCTTAAATAATTTTGAAATTTTCTTTTTGATTAAAATACTACGTAGGCAACTAGTATTTAAAAATGTTGTAATTTTCCACGTTTAATTACAGCTACAAAGAAAAGAAAGAATTGAAGCAGATAGGTAGCCTACCGTTGTTACAATTAGGAGTATGAAACTATAGTCGTTAAGGTACATTAAAAGATTAAGTACCTTGTTGATGTAATCTATATATTGAAAAAATTGCTCGGCAGATCTAAACTAAGATTAGAATATGTTTCTGTGGAGGATATACAGAGGGGGAAGCTGGGTTAAATTTCGAAAAATCGACTACGATTTTGATGGCCAGAGCTAAAAATAAGGAAATAAAAATCGAATTTAAACACAATAATTTCAGTGTTTTTGGTTAAGTTCGTCACTTTTATTAATAACCTCCAATTAAGTAATAATTAATATTAAACAATGGAATAGTCGATTAAAAATAAAATTTATAGCTATATGAATAGCCTAAACAGTAAATCAAATTGTTATAAAATTGTTTCTTTAATAGGTCTATATTTATATAAATCACTACAAATTTAAAAGAGATCTACAATAATTTAGTACATTAATTTATTTTCACAACATTAATTAATTAATAAATATACATTTTATTATAAAATAATATTATAGTAATAAATAAAAATAATAATTTATGTTTGTTTATCTGGTCAGAAAATTACTGTAAGTGGTCTTCTAAATTCGGTTGTGGGAGCAGGTACAGGGGATGACTGTTGATATTGTGGATATTGACTGATTGGTAATAGGCCGGGACTTTGGTAATAACAAGGAAGTGCACCGGGGGATGTAGATGAAGCCGAAGATGTAGATGATGGTTCTGATGATTCCTGTTTTAAGGGATCTGCTTCTGGAGACTGGGATGAACTACGAGGAGGCGGTGGGGGTTCGTTTGAGTATAATTTACCAAGATCTAATGGTGAATATCTTTCACCGTTATACATTTTACTTGATTCCATATAAAGTTTTGATGATTCAAAATACGCTTTTGTAAAAGCCGGATCAAGATAACCATAACTTTTAGCTGTTGAATCCAAATACTTCGCATCGGGCGAATACATGGACATGGCCAATGTTGATGGTGGCATGTATGGCCGATATTTATCAGCCGCTTCCATTGAATATTTCATAGCATCCATCGGTGATACAACCTGTAATGTAAAAACATATTTCCATTTCTAAAAGTCAGTTACAATTTATATACGAATAGTATATAAATAACATTTTAACAAAATTGTTTAAAAATTTTCGGTTTATAAAAAAAAAAGATATGTAGTATTCTTACAATATCGTACGCTTAAACCTTAGAATATCAATGATTACACACAAAAATAATTATAGTAAGTAAAATGAAAGATGAAGCCTGTATAATTATTTATGTTAATAGTTAGCATCATTGCAGTAGAATCCATATTAATATTTTGTTTTTTGTATACATAAAAAATTTTGTAATTTAGGCCTACCTTATACTGCTTTCAAAATTATTCTTACGAGTACTTTCGCGGTTCGCAACGCTTCTTCAGGTAATGATACTAAAAGTTATAGAATATTATGAAGATTGCATCTTCTTTTGAAATGTTTTCTCCTTGGTTCCGTCCTTTGTCAATGGTTTGAACCAAACCATTGACAAAGGAAGATGCAATCTTCACAATATTCTAGAACTTTTATTATCATTACCTGAAGAAGCGATGCGCACCGCGAAAGTACTCGTAAGAAGAATTTTGAAAGCAGTATAAGGTAAATTACAAAGTTTTTTTATATATAAAAAAAAATATTAATGAAGGCCTGTGTTTGGAACCGCTTATCTCACCAAGTAAGAAACATAACATTTTTAGGAACGCTCGTTTTAAAGATTAGTTTTCGTTATTTTATTCGTATAAATTACGAAACAAGGAAATGTACAAGGCTTTTTTCTAGCGATTTGAAAACAAAATATGTACCCATTTTTTAGGGGATTTTTCACTTAGTCCATGTTTCAGAACATGTTGCACACGATGAATTTTAAGAGGAAAAATATGGCGTTTTAAAGGAGTGTTCCTGCATATTTTCTAATTAATTTTAGCTCAAATTCACCCTTTTAATACAAAGGGTAAAGGAGTTACAGCGTTTTTAAAAGAAATTGTTTGTTTCGTTCCCGATGGACGTAACGAGTTAAACCCAACGTTGTATCCCTTTAATTAATAAGGGAATGAAATTACACTTCAAATAATTATTTTAAATTAAACATATTTTCTAAAAGGAAATGTAGATTTTTAGAAGGATTTTATTAATTCAAAGAGGGCAGTGGCTACGAAGCGGGTAAGCGGTCAGTGAGGTAGTGTCGCAATGTACGCTCCATTTTATGTCGAACATAAGCCAGATACTATATATACTGTAACTACATAAAAATTAAAGATTCTCGTGTGGGTACTTCTACTTAGTTCAAAACCAGACTGTACAGCGTTCCTTTGCAGCTTAACACGACGTTAACAATTCACTGCCGAACGCACAGTTTCAGTGCATGTTTTTCCAATATTTCCTATACAACTGAAAATAACCTTAACATTTACAACAATTTTTTGCAATGAACTTGCATTCTCTTATTAATTACAGGGATATAGCTTTGGTTTTAACTCGTTACGTCCATCGGGAACGAAAATACAATTACAATAACAAAACGCGGTAATTTCTTTACCCTTTGTACTAAGAGGGTGAAGTTTAGCTGAAATGAATAAAAAAACATGCAGGAACACACTTCTAAACCGCCGTATTTTTCCTCTTACAATAAATCGTGCTACATGTTCTGAAACACAGACTAAGTGTAAAATGCGTTTAAAAATGGTTACATATTTTGTTTCCAAATCGCTAGAAAATGCCTTATACACTTCTGTATTGTGTAACTTATACTAATAAAATAACAAAAAATCAAGCTTTAAAACGAACCGTACCTGAAATTTTATGTTCCTTACTTGGTGAGATTCGCGGTTCCAAGCACAGGCTTCGTCTTTAATTTTACGTACTGTTTGTAAAATGTTTAGCAGTAATGAATGTTACACCAACTAAACGATGAACTAGACAAAATGTCTTAGTCTTGATAGACTGCGAACATTCTGTAGGCAGTAACAAATATTTATACAGTACTACCTCGATTATTCGACCATTCTTGATCCAGATGTTTAGATTTTTCCGCCCAACCTGGATCGGATTTTTTTAAATTCAAAAAATCGCGATAAGCCACGTATTGTATATTATGAACAACACAGCAATCTGGATAATGTACACTGTACAATGTATAACCCATACAGTATTGCACACTTATCAAAGTCTAAATATTCGATATACCACATTTGCTAGGTGAGTTATTGAAGGCCAAAATTATGGCAAATTTGAAGCAGCAGCCCGACACCATATCGGCTGATCTTATGATGGTGACACGATAGCGAGGTCGTGCTGCCTTTAAACACCGTACAAAAGAAATAAAATGGTTTCCTTGTAACGAAAACTAAACACATGTACTAAATATTTATATATAAACAAATTGTAGTGTGTTTCTACCCAAAAAAAACTAGTATAAATACACGGACATTTTTCTCAATAAATTTATTTATTGATTTTCTCCAGTTTTTCGAACTCCGGATCGCTTCCGGTTCCAATTAGTCCGGATAAACGAGGTAGTACTAAACTACTACTAATGCTCAACGAAGAATGTCCGTAAAGAACAAGATGACAAACCAAGGTAGGTAAAATTTATTCTTTATAATCACTGAAATTTTTTTGCAGGACCAAACAACGAAACGTATAATAGAAATCAAGATAAGGCATCTTCTTCATTTTATACAACCAATATTAGAAAAAAGTGAAATGATTAATTTAATAAATTCCTGCATTTATCGTCAGTAACTTCAAAGTTGTCTTCAAAGCTTAATAAAGCGATGCCCATGATACATTTCTTAATGTCACATAATACCGGTAAATTTTTAATTATCTTTTTTAATTTATAATTTAAAATGTTTTCAAAACATGCAACTAATTCCAAAGAGATATATCATAAAATACGATTGTCAAAAATCGAAGAGAATTTCATTAACCACTACGCCACGGAGGCGTCCAACCTTGCAAATAATTTCCTTTATTTTCTTCGTATAATTATACTTTTTTCTATTACATTTTATTTTACTATAAATACATTAACGTAAATAAAATTGTCGAGGAAAAGGAAATTTAGAAAAATTTGAAATGATTTATCAATATAAATTACTAGGCCTATCATAAATAATGATATAGTCAGATAAAAAATATTAGAATTAACATATAATTTTATGTTAATAAAGCATTTAATAAATTTGGATCTAGTTCAATAACATGTTTTTAGTTTGATTAATAGTGTAGGTTAAAGTAAATCGACTCACCTGTGCTTGAGCCTGCATACTTGTCTGAGCGGCCGCTGCTGCAGCCATACTTAGTGATCCATACGCCGCTGCAGGGCCGTAATAAGGTGTTACTTGTCCAGCAACCATACCTGCAAACAAATAAAAGTAAAGTAAAAGTGTTTTCTTTAAATAATATAAGAAAGTAATATAATATAATTAATGTGTTCAGGTCATCAGCCGAAAAGCTGGTTTGAACCTCTAGAGGTTTTACTAAGTAAAACGAGGAGTGAGGTGGTTTACAATTGCCTTCCTCACTGAGTGGAAAAGTACGCTTATCAGCATGCCGGGTCCTCTGAAAAGCACAAATTTTCCACTCTGCAAATGACACCTTCACTTTATTCACCACAGGGTCTGGCTGTGTAATGAAATTCATTACTTTCAGAGGAGATAACTCTGATTAGTGTCTTTTACACCTCTACCTCTTCTGTTCTTAAATGATTCAGTAATTTAATTGGCTGACCATGCGATAAGAAACAGAACTATTTATTTTAGCCCTGCAACTAACAGATTGGGTGTAAATAATTTGACACTCCACCTGTCTGTTATGGGCAGAATATAATTAATATAAATAAATAAATAAATAACAATAATGTAATAAGTGTCAAAATGTTTACACTCAATCTGTTCGTTGCAGGGCTAAAATAAATAGTTCTGTTTCTTTTTACATGGTCAGCCAATTAAATGACTGAATAATTTAAAAACAGAAGAGGTAGAGGTAAAAGACACTAATCAAAGTTATCTTCTCTGAAAGTAATGAATTTCATTATACAGCCAGATGTTGTAGTAAATGAATTGAAGATGTTCCCTATGCAGAGTGGAAAATATGTAGTAGGCTACTTTTCAGAGGGCCCGACATGCTGATAAGCGTACTTTTCCACTCAGTGAGGAAGGCAACGGTAAACTACCTCACTCCTCGTTTTACTTAGTAAAACCTCTACAGGTTTAAACCAGCCTTTGGCTGATGACCTAAACAACACAATGTAATAAATAGGAAATCGGTAATTACCGTATTTATCCGAATATAAGGCGAGGTTTTCTCCCTAGATTTCTCCTTAAAAATTACAGGTCGCCTTATATTCGAATATTTACATAAGCCATAACGAAGATGTAAAAATTAAAGATTTAAAAATGTTTTATAGGCCTACAGTAAAAAAGTAGTAGGGCTAGGTATCTCATGATTGTATACTTGGAATGGATACGATAAAGAAAATGATATGCATTGAAATAATTTTTTAGAAAACCATTATTACCTGTCTGGTGAGTAAAATGGGCTATAGGACTGCCTAGAACCCAATTTGTTCAAAGAGGAGAGATGTCATTTACGTTGATGCATGCAAGATTTCTAAGAAAATCATAACGAAACATAAACCTGTCTTGTTTATAGAATGGGTTATAGGCGATTCTAGAGCCCATGGCTTCCCATACTCACCACAGGGTAACCTTCCGCATTGGCCTACCGAATTAGTAGCCTTCGGTAGTTACTGGTTATTGGTTATAGGTTATCATATATGAAGTTTTAAATGAAAGATTATGGTACACTGAAAATGTACCTAACCTTGATTAGTTAGTAAATGGTGAGTTGGTTATCGGTTTTTATACGCAGTTATAAAATGTTATTGTTGTTGGTTGTTATTTGTAGTTTTAACTGAAAGGATATCGGTTAGTATATACATTTTAATATTTTCGTACAGCTTGTAATGACGTCACAGTATTTTAAAAGTTAGGCTTACATGTTAGTCGGTTAGTAATTTTGTCAATATACAAATATTTAAATACACATTTTTTTCATAGGTAAAATTAGTTGAAATAGGGACATTTTACCATTTTAGTGTTCTTTTAAAGTGTAAATGAATTCAAATAAAACGGCAAAATTAAAACATACACGAAAAAGTGAGGTTATGTCTGTACATGATAGAAAAGGGCTTATTACTAATTTCATGATGATTTGCGGGGAAAAATAATTTCATAGTCGGATTCAGCGCCCAAGAAGGTGTCGATTTGAAAATAAAATCGTTACAATTGGTAACGGGCCCTGATTCTATGTAATTACCAGGAAATTTATTAATATTACAAAAACACGAAACCCAAAATAGAAATTAATATAGTAATAAATGTGCTTCATAAAATATAGGTATACATAACTTACACTGAAATATCACGGCATAAATTAATAACGTTGTGGGAAAGTGAGATTATGTAGGTTGATGATATAAACGGGCCTATAAATAATTTAGTACGCAGAAGTTTGCCCTCAAAAATAACTACAGATTCGGATTCAGCACGCGAAAATGAATAAGAAAACAAACATTTTCAAAATCGGGAATGCGTTCAACTACTAGACATTTTCCCAATTAATTTTTGCAGCCAAAAAAATAATACTTTAATATGTACGCACGGTGCAACAGTTCTTATTTATATTCTTTTATTAAATGTTTTAATTTTCGGTAAAAGACATCTGTATATGGTTAACAATTTACAAAAATTTCAGCATTGTAGCTTTAATAGAGGCTGAGAAAACGAGTCATTTGTGTTCAAAATTAATATTTGCGAGAAATCTCATTTAAAATAAGACAATAAACACTTGTAATGTTGTTTTGCAACATTACATTACTTACAACTCTCTATAAACAGTAAACTAACCACCAAATTGCCGGCCGCATTGGCGTAGTTGGTAACGTGCTCACCTCTCATCACGCGGTCTTGGGTTCGAATCCCACTCAAGCACGGCATATTTTCATACGTTACAAAAACTCATTTCATCCTTCACAGTCTGCATTAGCAGTAACTGCAGAACAGTCAGATGTTAAACAAAACCCAAATTGCAATACAGTAAACAATTTATTCTATAAACAAATGACAACTGATAAATCATAACCAACACATGAATAATTTTTTTTTAAATTCCTAAAGTGCGTAGGATGCAATCTGTTCAATTCAGAACAATTAGCAACCCCATGACCAAATGAGATGAGTTGGATGTGTATGACGTGTAAATGAGGTGTAGTCTTTTACAGACCCAGGCCGACAATTCCTGAGAGTATGGTTAATTAAACTTCAACCATAAAAGTACAAAGGTAACCATTGTATATTATTCAAATCCGTATAAAAGTAACTACCTTTACTAAAATTTGAACCAGGAACCTTCGTCTCCGAAAATCAGCTATTTAACAGCTGACTCGCGGCGACGACTTTACCTCTAGACCACCCGTTGGGTTAAATAAAATTACAACAAAAATATTTCTAGTTATCGTAGAAACATAAATAATACACCATTTTAAAGCTAAAATTTCAAACTACATTATACAACAAAAAACCAAAAATCGTTTTCCGATCTTAATTTTCTCGATCTGTGCTCCACTTCAATGCAAAACATTTTGAGAAGTCGGTTAGCTTTTTTCAGACATTGTATAAAGAAGTTGACTAGTACCCTAGATAATTTTACGGAACTTGTTTCTGTTAATATTTACCCTATTGTAAATAATCCAATAAGTTATACAAGTAATTAATAAACGCTGTTTATTTATTTAATAGATTAGTCAGGGCAATATTTCAAACCAGATTAAATTTTGGTAAAATCATCCCCTTTGTGAGAAATTATATAGATAAAGAACGAATTGAAAGGGGGGGGAATGCATTTATAGTGGCCAGAAAAGCATTGTTGTTGTTATAGAAGTCTTTTGACAGGGTTTTCGGTTGATGAATGACTTTTAGTATTTACCTTTATTTTCCCTCTTCTATTTACAATAAGGCAACACTGTCTTCTTTTCACTTGTTTACATAACCTGCTTGATAAATGACTATTGAACGCACTAATGAGTATTGATGCAGTGACACGTATCATTTATTATTCACAAACAATCTATATTTGAAATGGCAGCAGACAAAGCTAGGACCGGCACTGCCTCTCACTAATTAAGGTCACATATCATACATAATATATTATTATTATTTTGATTGTATTATAGATGTATTGAATGTAACATCAAAAGTAGTCTATACTTACCTTCTCGGTAATCAGATTGGTACATAGCCTATAAAACACAATTGAAATTGAGGTAAGGTTTAGGCAGCAAGTTCTATTAAGAATGGTGGGGTGGTGAAGACCTACTTAAAAAAATCTGGTGTGAAACACTTACTCGACTTTCTCTTGCCAATGCAAATAATGAACAATACAACCTAACATTAATAACAAAATATTAGAAATAAACAAAAAACTAACCTCAAAAAACATAACCTTATTTTAATCATGAGTGAATGATGAAAAAAAACCAAAACCTCAGTTTGGCTTAATAATACGGAAAATCACATTTAGACGCTAAACTAGGCTCTGTAGAGAAAAATTCTAATAATGAAAATTGTAGAGCTTTTAATTTCCTATGAATTCAATTATATACACTTTTGTCGTAAAATACATATTAAGGCCGTAATCTTAAAAAATCCATTTTTTTACACATTTTCATTGAAAAAAAAACAGAAAATTGCTATTTACCGCTAAACTAAGCGTTATACAAAACAACGTTTAAAATAAAAATTGTAGGTTTTTAAATTTTCTACAACTTTTATTATATTTTTTGCGCTAAAATGCATATTAAGGCCGCAATCTTAAAAATATTATTATTTTCTACGAGAGCACAGCCTCCCTAAGAATTTCAGCAGACATCTTGTAGAGCATAGAAAATGTAGTAAATGAGGCGATTTTAAAAAATAATCGTAGTAGCCGTTTTTGAGAAAACTGTACCACAGTGAAAAATGACACGAATAAACTACTACTTCCAGTGGATCGATTTTGATGAAAATGTTCGTGTCTAGTTACTAGTCTCTAGTAGGGTCTGGTCTGGTCTCTAGAAGTACTTAACTTAAGTTTCAAGTTTCAACTTCGTATGATGCTCCGTTCTTGAGATATTTTGTTCACACAAACACACACACAGGCCAATCGGTAAACACATGTTTTTTTGGGTTCAGGGGGTCTGAAAACGAGAAGATCAGGTGAAAAATCGTTCGAAAAATCGGCATGAAAACAATACTTGCCTTCCTATACTTTCCTTCTCTTGCCTATATTCATATAGGCAAGAGAAAGTAAAAATATTTGGGTCTTTTCTGTTAATCTCCTCCTCTCCCAGCATAATTTTTCACATTTTGTAAATACTTCGTATGCAACCTTACAATAATTTTTAAGATAAAAACTGGAAAAAAATATTTTAAAAAATCCTACACCAATATTTTTTAAGTTGAGGTTAAATATAGGTAGAGTAAATACATTGCTTTTTCTCAATATTGTTGCAGTATGTAATAATGAAATTAAATATTATTAAATAATTTAATAATTGTCAATAAATAGTTTAAGATTAACTTGAAGAAGAAAAAAACTTTAACGTTAACTTGAAAAATATTGATATATGATTTTTTAAATATTTTACCCGTTTTTATCGTTAAAAATACTGTAAAATACCTGCATATGAAATATCCACAAATGTATCAATTTTGCTGGGGAGGGGGAATAACAGAAAAGACTTAAATATTTTTTTAATGTTCATTTTTAGTAACTTATTACAATAGACTAATAATTACTTTCACAAATATTTTTAGAATATTTAAACTATTCTGAAATGCATTTAATTCTTTGGGTAGCATAGCCTATAAGGGATAAGATTAACGTTTCTTTTAAAACACGTTAAGTATTTAAAAGTTGATCATAATGTGTGAAATTCCTTATCCAAAACGGTTATTTACCGGTTTTTTTAAACATATTCTTTATCAATTCCTGTTAAATTATAGCAACTAAATATTTTCCTATATATATGACCTGAAGAGAGCATTCTTCATGCTGAACAAACTCTGCAAAGAATATAAGTTGACAGTTTTGACGAAGAAGACAAACAAGGTAATGGCATTCAGAGGGAAGGAGCCAGTCAGAAGCAAAATTGTTGTAGAGAATAATATTTTCGAACAGATATCCCACTTTAAGTATCTAGGTTGCAACATTACATACCAACCGGATAAAGATGCTTACAATAAGATGCACCGATTTCAGCAAATATGCGGAACTATCCACCGCACCTAAAAAATAGCACCAGCAAAAACACGAGGTTGAGATTTTATGAAACAATAGCAGTGCCGACCCTACTCTATGGCAATGAAACTTGGGTGCTAGCAAAGCGAGAGGAGAGTAGATTGCAAGCATCTGAAATGAAATTTCTTAGACATACTTATGGGTGTAGTAGAGAAGATCGTTACACAAATACCGAGATAAAGAAAGAAGTCAACATCTTCTTTATAAATGACAAGATATCTCAGAACAGAATGCAGTGGTTAGAGCATGTGAACAAAATGAGGAAGGATACATACCTAACCAGACACTGGCTATACGCCGGAGGGCAGGAGAGAACGAGGACGCCCGAAAAAAAGATAGGCAGATTTGAGAGGTTCGGAACAGGCATAGATACGGAATCCTTGAAAAACAGAATAAGAAGAACATTTTCTGAATTATGAGACGAGAGTACGGCAAGAGGTCGCTGATTTCCTATGCGACGCTTCACATTATGTAGGCTTAATACATAAATGTGGATAGAAAGTTCTAGAGTAAGAAGTATTTTTAAAAAGTTTTGGACGAGTAGGACCTAAATAAAGCGTTTATTGCAATGTTGTCATTTGCAATTTGTTATTTTTCAGTACGATTTGATATGTTATGTTTAAAAAAAATAAATTTTTTGTTTATATTTTATTGTTTCTTGCCTTATTTTATACCAATTCGTTCAGAATTAAATTGTTTACAAGTTTTGTTTATAACTTAGTTCCGAGCGAATAATTTCCCTAGCCGTAACTCGCTACCAAAGCGTTATAGGACACTTGTTCATATAATACAGTTTTTTCTTTCTTTTGGCCCGTAGAATAAGCTCAGTAAGCGTCGGCAAAACTTCGTGAATCAATCTCGTTAACCACATACTAGGATGCGTCTGCAATAATCCTTATGAAGCCTTCTTGTATTTAAAACGTTGGCATTTCATGATTACTGAAGATTTGTTGTTTAGGTCAGCAGTTGAAAGGCTGAATTGAACCTCAAGAGGTTTTACGAACTAGAACGAGAAGTGAATTGGTTTACAATTGCCTTCCTCACTGAGTTGAAAAGTACGAGGTGTGGCTGTATTAAATAACGAGACTGACGTTGTAAAAAACTTTATTCTTATTTTATACATAATCACTTACTGTCACCTTCAATATACACTCCTTCTCTAGCCCTACAACGCTCCATGCGAATTTTACATTGTTGGAAACAGTGCTGGAAATCATCTTCTGTCAGCTCCTTCAGGTCAGTCCTGAAGGAGCTGACAGAAGGTGACAATAAGTGATTATGTATAAAATAAAAATAAAACTTTTTACAACGTCAGTCTCGTTATTTAATAGCCACACCTCGTATGCTTATCAGCATGCCGGGCCTTCTGAAAAGCATATATTTTCCACCCTGCCTAATGACACCTTCACTTTATTCACCACAGCGTCTGGCTGCATAATAAATAAACTTTCAGAGGTTACTTGGTTAGTGTCATTTACACCTCTACCTCTTCTGTTCTTAGATGCTTCAGTCATATAATTGGCTGACCATGTGATAAGAAACAGAACTATCTTTTGTAGCCCTGGAACTGAAGATTTAGGGGAGCCAAATACCTGACACCCGTAAGTACAAATAGAAAAAACATTAAATGTTTATTATTGAATTAATAATAACGTGTTTTTTATAATATGAATAACGGATAATAATTTTACAAGTAAATTCCAAGATATATTTAGACGAGAATAATTTAAATAAGAAAGAAAATAACAAACTGTACTGTAATAACCAATGTAGGCGTTAAGTTCTTATTTTACGGTTGATTACAATATAATTTGAAAAACTAGCATTTAGAAAAAGCGTTGAGTTAATGTTTTTAGAGTGAAGGTAAAGAATGACATTTTCTACGATAACAAGGTTTTATATAATATAACTAAAGGAAAGATATTATAACTCGGTCCACTCGTTGGTCGCGGTTACGGGCATATTTGGTATTAAATTATGCTGGTAATGGCTAATGCTAATACCGAACGGTCGTGCTACCTGATGAAGCTGTAAATAGGAAGGTGTTATAGAGAGTGTGTCGGTGAATGCACGTTTGGGTGTAAAGTCAAGCCAGGTGTTGTTGATGTTGCGAAGCGACTCTGCGGGGTGCCTGCTATACATTTTTTCTTTTTAAAGAAAAGGAATTTAACAGTTTTACTGGCTGCATGCATGTCCAGAATGTGTAAATTAGAGATGGGCTTATAAACAAGTCAGGAACGTGTTTGTAAAAGGACATTTTAAAAGAAAAGCAATTTGGAGGCGGTTATTGTGAAGCAATATAAACGCCCGGCAGCTGGTTCCTACATCAGGATTAGTGACAGACCACTTGGTTGGATAAACCACCCCGCAACTCTAACTCTCTCGCTCAATTTCACATTCATTTTATCTTCGTCTTTCTCTTTTAAATTCCAAATTGACTTTGATTTATTTAAAATGAAGCATAAACTATTGCATACTTTTTACCTAGTGTATTTTTGACAATAACTTCTTTTCCATTTACTTAACTTTATTTTAGACTATTAAAAATTATTTGTACGTTTCTTTCCTTTTACATTATTATCATAATAAATTTTAAAATAATAACTATTTGACAACGGGAATTTTAAATACTGATGCGTTTCATGTGTTTTAATAAAAATTCGTTTTATTTTCCCAAACTAACAATATCATTTAAAAGGCCAATTGACATATTTTTGTTGCTGTAGTATCAAATAAACGGAATATTAGGCTTTTACTCATCTATTAAGGGTTATAGTTTAACGGGAATGTATAAAATAGCTTTAGTAAGTCCATACCTGATATTAAGATGAACTCACTAAACAATATAAAAGTTAGTTAAAGATTATTTACCTTGATTAAATAAGCAACTAAAGGACAGAATACCAATTAAAATTCAATAAAATTATGTATGCAGTCGTCCATACAAACTCATTCACTGTTTGACCTATAGAATTACAAAGGAGCTTCGTGAATTTAATGAACAAAATTGAGTAATATCTTGTTTTATATCCTCAAGGTACTAAAAAATATTCCTACTGAAATGTCTTTAGACGTTTCAAACAAATTACCAAGGCACTTTATAACTTTAAAGTAAATTTATAGCTTATTCAGTTAACATCAGAAGTAGCTTAGTTCAAGTAACAAGTAAAAAAACTAATATTAGATAATATGCGTTGTTTTTGTGTTTTGTAAACAAAGATGAAACGCAAAAATTCTGTACATTTTCTTCAAAACTGAAATCAATTCTAGTGTTCTAGTTTAAAAGTTCAAAGATGTGCTGATAGTGCTTAAGTGAACAGTAACGAGTATTAAATCTTTTGGAACAAATCTCTTGTAATATGCTGTTTGACATTTCAAGGATTCCCGTCTAAGTAATCAGATTTTTAACTTGGAATTTTTAATAGAGAAACATAAAACAAAAAAAAACCTTTTTTTATATCTTGAAATTTCTTAGACATTTGTAAAACGTTATCAAACGAAAGTTGAAAAAATAACCAGTTATATCTCTTAACGTATAATTAAGTACTATCAGTAAAAATAATATGGATCAGTGAAACAAAAAAATTCTGCCTTAACCAGTCTATATTTACAACTTCACAGTATCAGCGACTAAACCTTCATAAACTGATTTTTTTACTTTATTTAAAGTCGCATCAATATCATGGCCAATAGAGACTACTCTGGGTAATGGAACAGTGTAGGTATGAACGTGAAATAATATTCCACACCCTAGCCGAGAATCACACCCGGGACCTTCGCTTTGCAGCGTAGCACACTAACCACTGCCACACTAACCACTACCACTGCCGCCCGCTAAAGTGATCTGTTTTTCAGTCAATAGTATATTTTTATGAACTTTTACAACTATAAACACTAATACAAATAGCATTTGATTAAAAAATACATGCATGCCGTTGGGGAGAGCAATTTCGCAGAAATAAATCTCCTGCGGGATGTCACTATCCATAATTTAAAAAATATGGTGTTAAGGTCATCAGCTGAATGCTGATTTAAATCTCTATAGGCTTTACTAAGTAAAACGAGAAGTGAGGTGGCTTGCAATTGCCTTCTTCACTCCGTGGAAATCAGCATGCCAGGCCCTCAGAAAAGCATCTACTTTTCACCCTGCAAATCACACCTTCACTTCATTTAATACAGGGTCTGGAAGTATAACGAAATTCATTTCTCTCACATGAGATAACTGTGACTGGTGTATTTATACCTCTATCTCTTCTCTTCATAAATGTTTCAGCCATGTAATTGGCTGACCATGTGATAACAAAAAATAATTATTTTTTCTAGCCCTCGAAATAGGAGATCGAGTGCAAATAATTTATTACTGTACCTGCCTGTTATGGGCAATTTAAAAAATATAAAAGCTATTATATATAAAGAATAAACAAAATATATTCCCTAACTTATGCATGAACAATAGGTAAAATTTTATTCAAGTATTAAAGAATTATATTGTTTTTTAGATATCTAATTTACATTGCCTTAAAGAATTCTTGACAGAATCTAAATAAAAAAAACTATGGTATTTTTATTTGACTATTGCGAAACTTAAAATAACACATGCACGTATACAAATGTAATTTTATCTAAATATTTTGTTATCGTATTAATTATTCACGGTGTTTAAGGAAAAGAAACTTCATGTACAGGAAGAGAATTATAACATGAATGCAAATTGACAAGTCAACATTTTTAAATGAATTAATATTCGCAAAATTACATTCCTCGATCTGATAGTGAATTCATAATTTCTGAATTAAACAATATTAGGTTTAATGCTCTGTTGAGCATAAAACTAGAAATTTATACTGCATATCAAGAACCAATGGCATTTAAATTCTATTTATCTGGTTATCTTAGCTAGAATAAATTAAATTTAGATTAATTAAATACTATTCTAAATCCGACAGGCTTAAAACGATACAAATAAAATAGCTTGTTTAAAAATCAAAGAAGCAGAAATTTCTTGAATAAGCATGAAAGTTTACTAATGGCAAAGCATATGAAATAAATACCTAACAAAACTTGTCCACAGTAGGATTAGCTTGATCATCTTTTGCTTCTACCGATAAGAACAATTCAGTTATCCACGCATATTATAAACAAAAGTATATATTTATCTAATTAACATAAATTCTTAATAGGCCTATAGCGATGTGTCATGTAGTTTCAAGTTGTTATACTACGTCATAACGATGAGTGATTGTATAATATTCCGGTCACATTTTCTGCTTTTTTAAAGAAATTTTTAATAAAATTTACTGTAGAAGCGAGAGGAAAGGTACAATTTACAAAATCCTGAATACAGCAACTAAATTTTCAAAATGTAAAGAAAGTAATATTTTCCGGTCACATTTTCTGTTTTATTTAGAGAAATTCTTTAATAAAATTTACTGTAGAAGCGAGAGGGAAGGAACAATTTACAAAATTCTGAGTGCAGAAACTAAATTTTCAAAACGTGAAGGAAGTATTCGGTAAACTATTAAATCCACTTTTCTTAGACAGTCAGAAGATGTGAAGTAGGCCTACCTGGGGCTTCATCTGGACCGCCGACTGACGTGGAAGAAACACATTTTGACGAAACGATGGCAATTGGACTTAAAATTAAAAAATATATTTTGGTTAACTGGAAGACGCTCACAACTCTCAACTGAATCAAAACTGACACTATAAAAGACAATATTCAAGCCGGTGTGGACGTATGGGATACAACTCTGGGGGACAACAAAAAATACCAATATTGGCATTTTAGAATATTTTCAAACAAAACTTTTACGATCATCTCTTAGAATACCATGATACATACGAAACCAATATATCTACGAGAACGACATACGGCTTGTCGTATACGGCTTGTATCTTCGTATAACGACATACGGCTTGACTCAGTAAGACGGGAAATTACACGGTTTAGCAAAACATACAAACAAAGACTAAACGGACATCCGAATTATCTCGCGATAAACTTACTGGACAACAGTGACTATACGTTTACAAGACTTAACAGATACAATGAGTTGGATTTAATTAACAGATTCGAACACAAAATTATTTTTTTGATTTTTGATATTTTGATGTGTATATGTATGAATATTTTCTTTTTTATTTCAATTTTGAATCATTTCAAAATTAATTAATTTTTAAAATTACAAAAAAGTTATCTGTAACAATTTTTATTAGTGCATAATGTTGTAAGTTTGTCTTTTCTATGTTAACCTATTACTTATTGTTCTTGTTCCTTTATAGCAGAACAGATTGTAATTTTGCTGATTGATAATAAAAATAAAAATAAACTTTTCTTAGAACAATGAAATGTTTCCAAAAGAGCTATTATTAATAAAACAAGAGAATCAAAAATTTTGAGGATTAAAATTGGGAAAAAGTGTAATTTTAACAGAGCAGGCTGTTACTTAAATAAAAGAGAAAAACTAAGGTGACGGGTTTAATACCCGGTTAGGATCTGGAAATTTTTACAAGTCAAAACCCACTGTTCCAGTTGCATAACCCATCGTAGTCGCTAATAACCAAGCTGTTGATGCGACTTTAACCAAACAAAAAAAGAAAACTTGATGTAGATAAAAAAAGAAACAACTGGTTCATTTTTTAATTTTTTGAGGATTCGACTTAAAGGTATTATCAATCATATTGTCTATAACGTTCCGATTTAATCAGCAAGCCCTTTGCAGTCATAATATACAATTTATAGTATGTTAAATGTAATTGTAGTACCTTCAAAAATACTGATTACTGCCTACCGGAGCTTGTTTTTAAAAACCGATTACCTAATAATTTAGCAAATTTATTTTATTTTTAGGTATTCTTTTTAAATATTTACTGGAACAAAATTTGACAACAGAAATGTAACTTTACCCATATTTCTATAATATAGCTCGTTTCGAAAATGATTTCCAGAAGATACGTCCAATTTACTTGGCGCACTATTTTTTCCAATTTTCCTCTAAAACAATTTACAATTAGAGATATAACAACAAGAAAATATAATAATAACACCACAGCACCTTGAATGGTGAAATATAATTATGCTGAGCCTGAAAACGAACTAATTATAAAACAAAGTTATGGATGTATATTTTTCTTTCAATTTGCATTGTTGTTTAAATTTATAAAATACGACACAATTTACTATTTCGTTTTTGATAATTCGCATGGTTTTTATTTTGTGAAAATGTCTTTGCGTTTGCATATCTGGTCTGTTGTTTATAGCAGTTTTCGAATAACTTAAGGTATTTTACATTTTATTTTAAGACAATATAAATAGATATTCCTGCTTTGGTATTCATTCGTTGTTTTAAAAGAAAAGGTTTAACGTAAGTACCGCAAATCATTTGTGACTATGGAATTGAACACGCATAGCAACTTCTTGAATTAGTTACCTTATACCGCGATATCTCCACCTTACACACCCTCCATTTATTTCTTCATAATCATATAGTACACGCATATTCTTTTAGTACAACTTAGTTAAGTATATGAATAAATTCACAAGTTTTTATAATTTTTTATTACTTAGTGTTTATTAAATTTCGCTAGCAAAATTAACACAGATGACTTATGATATTTTCTTAAAGTTAAAACTTTTTTAGTTTCGGAAACATAAGTGAATTAATTGAACACTGTTAAAAAGATATCGAATTATCGATTATACTTCAAGGTTCGACATAAATTGGCTTATATTTTGTGAATTTACTCACTGCCTCACTACAAAAAGATTCACTAATCGCAATTTTTTTTACAATTAGATCAATATTTTTAGTATTTACCACCCCATTACGTAACAAAAACAAGTATAACAATAAAGGATTACAATTACTGACCACCCCATTACGTAACAAAAACAAGTATAACAATAAAAGATTACAATTACTGACGGACCCCAGATCATTCAGGACTTGTACCGACGCCCACACCCACCTGAAGTCTCTATCCCATTACCATTCCACGACTTTATCTAAATTTTAGTATGACCCACTTAACAAAATTTAGAGTTGCCACATTTTTATTCTGCCCTGTATTCCTCTTATTTGCCCATGCCCCTCCTACTTGTATGACTCACTCCCCCCAGTTGGTAGTTGTCCCCATGTTCCTATGCATAATCACTCCACTACGGTGAAAAGAGCCGCCATTTTAAATTAATAAACACTCAGAAGATAAAAAGGCCGGTGATTATGCCAAACTCTACCCTTTCCGTCTCCCCTTAAATCATAAACTAACCCCTACCTTAAATTATACCTTTAGTCCACGTTCAGTAAAATGCATGCCTTCCCCTCACCAAAATAATATGCCTCCCACAAAACTGAAAAAGGCCACTGAAAAATAAAATAAAATAAAAGAGCCGCTCTTAAACCCACTTGTCCCTTAATTTAAATTTTCCACAAATAACTTCTAAAAAAAAATTACCTCCTTTCAAGTCCCAGTTCCAATGTCCCACGAACCAGAATCCTATTTCCTATTTAAACTATAAAATTCCCCCTAAATTTCTTGAGGTTGCAATTATTCTGTTATATTGTTCCCCGAGCGACCAGGTGTTCCTTAACACGATGTCGCCATCATAGGGCTTCTTAGCCCTCTCAACCAGGATTCAGGATTCAGGATTCAGGATTACAATAATGTTTTACAATAAAAACTATTTTATTAGATTTTTTTTACGCTATTTTACGTAAATTTTACTTTTACTTTCTCTTGCCGATATGAATAAAAAAGAAGGAAAGTATTGTTTTCATGTCGATTTTTTGAAATCGAGTTTTCACCGAATCTACACGTTTTCAGACCCCTGAACCCAAAAAAAAACATGTTTTTAACGATTGGTCTGTGTGTGTGTGTGTGTGTGTGTGTATGTGTGTGTGTTAAGTTACATACCACTACCGGACCCGACACGAACATTTTCATAAAAATCGGTCAACTGGAAGTAGTAGTTTATTCGTATAATTTTTCACTTTTTTGCGATTTTCTCGAATTTAAAATCCTACGACTTTTATATCAAATATTTTTTTTGTATAACGCTTAGTTTAGCGGTAATTAGCGATTTTCTTTTTTTCGCACGAAAACCTGTAAAAAATCGATTTTTTTAAGATATCAGCCTTAGCGTGTATTTTACGATAGACGTGTTTATAATCAAATTTATAGGAAATTGAAAGATCTACAACTTTTATTTAAAGCATTTTTCTCTACAGAACCTAGTTTGACTCTAAGAGTGATTTTCCGTATTTTTAAGCCTAACAGGTTGATTTTTATTTTGCGTTTTTCACTCATGATTAAAATTAGGTTATGTTTTGTTTATTTCTAATGTTAGATTATATTGTTAATTATTTAAAATGGCAAGAGAGAGTTGTGTGAGTGTTTCACACCAAATTTTTTATGTTAAAATTTGATACTGAATACTTAAACGTTTTATAAATTTTTGAGGATTTGTAAAGCGTGTCCCATTAACGCAATTTTTTTAAGTGTCTGGCAAATGAAATTATCTTCGTATTGTGTTCAGGATAGGACAGTTTACAAGGTTAATTTTCTGTTGCAGTGTCTACATTTATTACTATTAGGTGCTTGTTTTGTCATGAGGTTACTGTGTGTCAGTTTAGTGTGACCAATTCATAGTCGTATAAGTGTTATTTGGTCTATTTTGTTGTAACAATTTATCGTGGTAAGTCATAAGCGACTGTCCGTACTATGTGTACGTTCCGAATTACTTTTAACTTGTTGTCTGGGTTCGAGAAAAGTTGGAAAAATTTTTTAGTGACGGAATGAAAAACACTTGTTTTACGTTGAGAGAAATGTGTAATGCTTAAAGGTGACTATGCTGAAAAATAAACGTATGATTTTAAAGGTTAGGAATTATACTTTAACCCGATCTTGCCCTTGTTGATCTTGTTTTTGCCCGATCTTGCTATTTGTTTTAGTTCGCGTTCTACAAGCATGTGTGCAATACCAGCCCCCCTCGTACTTACGAATAATTGATAACAAAATAAACTATTAGCCGGCCGCATTGGCGTAGTTGGTAACGTGCTCGCCTCTCATCATGCGGTCGTGGGTTCAAATCCTTCTCAAGCACGGCATATTTTCATACGTTACAAAAAATATTTAATCTTTCACAGTTACACCCCAATGTCGTCGCTAATGACCGTTGCAGTTGATGCGACGTTAAAAAAATAAAAAAAATAATAAATTATAAAAAAATAGGGTTAATAACATAAATGAATTGCTAAAACGGAATTTTAATTTAAAAATGTATGCTATTTCTGTTTGGGAATATTATTAACAGGAAAGAGTAAGTTTTACAACTAAGTAAATAAATAAATAAATTAAAATACACATAAATGAAAAACCTGCGGGATATATCGAAGTTAATTTATTTTTTCTAAATATCAAAAGAAAATAAAAAATATCGATTGAAATATTTTAATAAAATTTATAGAAATAATTAATTTGTATGAGTCCTAAGAATTATGTAAGGTTATAACTTAAAGGTTGCAAGCAAATGTATTTTGTCAACTTTTATCAGGCCTACTAAATAGAATTTTTACAGTTAATATTTCACAAAAATAAAAAAGTATATTTTTTACATTTTTAAACAACGAATGTCGACATAAATGTTGTATTATTTTGAGGTAGGTTACAATATCAATGTTAATAATATTCATAATAGTATAATAAATTAAGAAAAGCGAACAAACAACGCTGCAGGCCAATTTACTATTTAAGACAAAGAAATATAATAAATTTAAGTTCTCAAAGAGTTAAAATTTTCTATAAATGGTTATTGTCAATGATTCGTACCTTATTTGTGAAATAACTAATATTTTGTGAAAAAGATAAACTTTATGTTCCACGAAATAGAAAGGCAATCAGGAAATAGCATACATATTACTGTAATAGGCTATCCTCGAATTTAAGCTTATTATTTATGATTTAAAATCCACGTTTTTAATTTCAACGAAATTATCTTCTTTTTAATTTTCAGTGTTATTTAAAAATTAAATTATTACGACGACGCTTAAAAAAGTAAATTACATTCGCATAATTTTAAAGATGTTAAAAGGAATTGAAATATTGAAATGAAACGGGAGATGCAATTACATTTGATAATTTTATTCATGATTTTTTTTCAGTGCCGCAATACGATCATAAAATTATAGTTATGATAGTAATTTTTCATGATGTGTGATATCGAGTGAAACGAACAACAGCATTTTAAGTAGCCGGAGCAGTTGAAGATGTATGGCAGTAAAGAATAAAAGAACGTGAAGTGAGCTGGCTTGTAGGAGAAGTACAGTATCGGAAGAGAATACCCAATTAAGGATGAGCGGCAGGCATTGTCCACGGCTCTGACTCTCCGGTTTACTCGGTTCTAAAGCCAGCCAGCTCCAGTCCAGCCGACCGCGGGCGGCCACCCAGCGGGCTCTGCAGGGGTGCTGGAATTCAGTCAGGTCCAGGTGCGAACCATGCATCGCTTTATTTCAGAATTATGAATGTCAAATTATGGAAATGCGATGCGGCTTGGCTCTATAAAACAATGTAACAACCGAAACTAAAGTCACCGGTCGAATCGACCTTCCCATTAATGCCTTCTCTCTTTAGATAAACTCAAGCGATAATTGCCGCAGACAACTCCTAATTGCTATGATGCCGCCTCTATGATCTGTGTCATATGAAAAACCATATCTCTTATTCTTTCCGGACAACGTAAACACAAACCGAATGATTCTTTCTTTAACTGTGAATAAAAATATAAACGACCGACCCACGCTTTTTAGACAAAATCATTGTATTTCCACTTTATAAAATACACAATAAAAAAAACCATGTATTAATGCACCTCTTTTATAACTTTACAAAAAATATTTATCTCTCTTACAACCACGTTATTTATGGTAGTTATTACGGAATATTTACAAGCTTAAGAAAACTTAGTACATTTATTTGAACCCACAATCATTATTCAATTCATAGTTCAGAAAATATAAACAAATTACTTCGTACCACTTTCAGTGCCAAGTTTAATTAATAAATTAATGGATATTTAAAAAATTACCTTGAAAGTTTATACAAAGATAAGTTTGGAACAGGAATTTAAATTTATTTAAACAGGAACTAAAATTGAAACAGGAATTATATACTGTAATAATAATTGATTTCACGAAACTGTTTAAGTGATTCAAATTTTTACGTCCATTGCTCGTAAATAAATTGAATAATTACTAATACGAGTATTATACCTATAAATATAAATGCATTTTCGACATGACTAGAATAGTAACATAATTGAATTGGACATTAAAAGATTGAAGACGCAGTCGGTAGCGATATGCATTTATAATTAAAAATAAACAACAAAGATGAATGACAGGCAGCTCTGTAAAGATATTAGAGTTCTTTTTCAAACTAAACCGGTTCTAAATTAAAATGCAACAAGAAAAACTATATAAGAGAAAATAATATCAACAAGATCAAAATAAACCAGAAAGTTCCAAGTTACAACCAACTTAACCTGATTAGACAAGTCCAAGTTTTTAATATTTTCAACTAGTGACATGAAATACTTGTCAGTTTCTAGGGATTTTTATTAATAATTAGGATTAATTTAAACCAAAATTTCATTGTCCGTTCTTATACCCGTGTTTAAATATTGTATTCTACTGGTATTAAGGTCCAGTTAAAAACAATGTGTATATATTTTACTAAAGTTATAAAATTATATTTAATTTTTAATATTACTTTTACTCTGAGACGGCAAACCTGCTGAGAAAAATTTGTATAACGCCTTTGAGACAAAGTAGCATATTCGCAATCTCGGACTGCATACGGACAGAAGGCTTAAGTTTAATAAACATGTAGGGTATAAACATAAAGCGCACAAGTTTAGAGAGTAAGTGCAATCAACAAAACAGTCTTCTGTCCTGTCTGTCAAAATTACCCTCAGATCCGAAAGTACGGCTTCTTCTACTTTTCTTTCGGTTCCGTCCCCTAACGGAGGTTAAAAATCATTATAAATAGCTATCAGGATTCTGTCGACCGCGGCTCTGAACAGCTCCGCCGAACTACATCCATACCACTCCCACAGATTTCGCAGCCAGAAGAGTCTTCTACGCCCAACACTTCTTTTCCCTTAGTCTTTCTATTGACAATAAGCCTCAGCAAACAGGACTTATCTCCTCTCATAACTTGGCCGAAATATAAAGAAAGTAAGGCTACTTCTTCTTAAATCCTTACTCAAACCAATCCGGATGTACAAATGCCAGAACTATAATCCAGCTGAACTACAACGTTTGCAATAAAAAATGCTGAGGACCCACACATATCTTATCATCTCTTACGTAAGTAAACCAATCCTCCAGGTATACCAGAAATATAAATCAAAATACGAAAACTATAACAACCCTAATAATAATCCGCGTTCTGAGCTGTCCACATTTATCAGGTAACACCAATCATCAGCCCAGTAGGGGGTGGGGAAGAGATTTTAGATAAAAATACAAAAAGTCATTTGACTTTTTTCTAAGTTAACACAAATTTTTAAACCAATTTAATCTAAAACTTTATTTAAACACTTAGACCAAGTTCGATTCCCGTCAGGTCTGGCATTTTTTCATCACTCATTTTTATATATCATCATACTCCACCGTTTGTATTAGCAGAAATTGTAAATCAGCCCGACGTAAAACAAAAAAAAAAAAAAATTAAACACTGCCATTGTATTATACTTTTTGCTTTGTTTATTTAACATCCAGTCTTCTTACATTAAAGCTTTCACGCAACAATCAATGTTATCAAATTTAAAAGCGAAGGTCCTGCTAATGAGTGACATTCCCCTCAAAAGTGTTAAATATGTATAAAATAAGCTATAAATATTTGATTTCGCAGAGCTGCACAGTAGAAATTTAAATAATTACGTGAAAAAGTTATATCATTAGAGTATATATGACAGTAGTTTATAATAATGAATTTATATTTTGTTAAAAAATATTAATTTATACTTTTTAAGCTTAATGTTAGCAAAGTCTGATCGGTGTTATTATTAATACAATACAAAAATAATAAAATATGAAAAATGTAAAAAAATATTTAAAATCACACCATATATTTAATTAATAATAAAATATACTGTATTCTGTAGTAAATTTTGTACAAAGGTTACAAACCCATTATTTTTAGGATTAACTGGTGGGCGAGCTTTGTTTTAACAAAACTCGCGTATTGTAAATAGAAACAATTGACTGAGAAAATGTATATTTTGAAAATATAAAATTTTATTGTAAACAGTTTTGTTATTAATGCGTAAGCAGAATATTAACAACGCCAAACAACGAGACACAATGTTATTAAAATGAAACAAATTGTCAATTATTTTGCTAAAACAATTAAAAACGTACTTTTCCTGTTTTATAATAAATTTTTGGTTTTCCATGATAATACAGAAACAAAGCAAATATGCCAGATCACAATAAAGTGTAGGGTATGTTAGACAATAGTAAGTTATTTACTCTAATTTACGTAGTTAGACTACGCTATAACCCACTCAAATGTACTTTACTCAACAGAAAATAATCTGCAAAACAATCAAGATTTGAAAATAATTTAAAAAAATAAAAATTAAAGGAAAACTAAATCGTCACAATTTCCATATCTCAGAAAAATTAATTCTCAGAATTTCAAAAAGTTCACAGTATCACGTATTACAACACATAATGTGTTTTATTAATGGATCTGTACAGCTCAAGCATAACCAAAATGTTTAGACAGGGTAATAGAGCTCTGAACTCTACCACAGTATAAATAAAAATATAAACATTTTTAGGTTATATGGCAAATATTTACATAAAATAAAATATTCTCTTCATTAAACCTGAAAGGACACCAAAAATTATTTTACAATTTTTGAATTCTCTATAATTCTGGACAGCTTTATCACGCATTTTTAAATTCTTTTTTTTCTGATATTTTAATTTAAGATTATATAAATTTATATTTAATATTTTTCAAATTTATTTATAATTTACAAATCTGTAGACAAAAAATTATGTTTTAACATTTTAATGTATTGTTTAAGCTTATAATAAAATAACTTGTACTGCCATGTCATGTAATTTATCATTTGATTTTTTTTTTATTAAAATTAGGAATAACTGTTTAATGGACAATCAGTTTGACTCGAAAACATAGAGTGAGTAAAATACCAAGAATTTCTATAAACTACCCCTCCCCCAAATTCGAATCTCATACTTAATGTAGGCTTAATTATTTCACAAGACAATAAAGTTAATTTATTTATTTATCGCAAAGATCATTTTCTCTGATTACATTAGGTCATTATCAGATAGGATTTAATTTTTTATTCTAAATAGTGTATAATATCAAGAGTTTTATGATAAGGTTTTAATATAAAATAATCATAATAATATTCCTTCATTAAAAAATATTATACAATTAGAACACAAAAGATAACTTATTTTACAATAAAATATAAAATGGTTTATTTTCAGGGTCCATAATATTGCCAATTACATTCATTGATATTGTATTAAAAACAAACACAGCTCAGAATATTGAATCGGTCATTTCAGAAATGCCATATGTCAAAAAAAAACTAACTTTTGGAAAAATTAAAAAAATTGTAATTTATTATGTTTCATTAAAAAAAATACTACTGTATTTTTAAGGATGAAATAATTTTTTTGTAACGTATGAAAATAAAACCCAATACTAAAAAATATAAATGTTCAGAGGGCTGTCCCCTTTCATATAAAATATACTTTTGTCATTTCAAAGACAAGCCACATGTTAAAAAAAAATATGAAAATTTAAACTTACGGTGTTTCTGAAATAAATTGGAGTAAAATGTTAACTTACGTTGTTTTCTGTAAAATACGTCGTCAGACCAGAAGAAATTTGTGCTATACAATAGTACTCATTTATTTATTTCAGTAGTTTAAAGCATGACTTAAAATAGCATTCTGCAATAATAAAACTTGAAATTCTTAACTTAAAGAAAGAAAAATTTTGATTTTCAGGGCTATTCACGTTGTCTTCATCGCTGTCATAAACTGTAGAGTTATACACCTTAAAAAGATTATTGGGAAGAATCTTTGTACGGCCTCTTCCACTAAAAAGTAGAGCTTAAGCTTCAAAAGAACATCCACATTTATTTTTTAATTAGAAAGAAACACTTTATATCCTTAAGGATAAGCAATTTCTTAGTGTTATAAATTACTTAGGGAAAGCCACAGTAATGTGATTTTTGTACGGATGGTGAGTTAACATTCAGTTAGTTATAAAATGCACTAAATAAAACTATGAAATTTTGACTTACGGGCTTTCTGAAATGACGGATTCAATTAGTATGAAAAATGTAGTAGCCTAAATTAATAGAAAGAAACTGAATAGTCTCCATCAATGAAAACCATTAAAATCATGAGTAACTCGCACCGTTTATTAGCCACTGTCAAGAAACACCACGAAATTGTTACGCAAAAGTTTATAATGAAATTCGGTAAAATACAAGAGAAAAACAATACCTACCAATGATTTTTATCGCTTAATCTGACACAGAGAACAGATTGCAAATATTACTACCTTAAGTGTGGCAACAACTTCGTGCAAGCTCGCATTTCTGTTAATCTAGTTATATCCTAGGCCTAAAACATTTCTGTTCGAATTACGTTTGATTTTTATTTTTTCTGCCTATATAAATGTTTAGGAAGGAAAGTATTGTTTTCATGTCGATTTTTCGAAATAGAGTTTTCACCGGATCACGTTTTCACACCCCTGAACCCAAAAAACATGTTTTTAGCGATTGGTGTGTGTGTGTGTGTGTGTGTGTGTGTGTGTGTGTGTGTGTGTATGAACAAAATATCTCGAGAACGGAACCTCGTATGAACTTGAAACTTAAGTTAGACACCACCATCGGACCCGACACGAACATTTTCATCAAAATCGGTAAACCGGAAATAGTAGTTTATTCGTGTAATTTTTCACTTTTTTGCGATTTTCTCAAAAACGGGTCCAACGATTTTTTTAAAAAATCGCCTCGTTTAATAAAAATGTTTATGCTTTACAAGATAGGGTAGGCGTCATGTCTGCTAAAATTCATGGAGAGGTTGTTTTTACGTAAAGAAATTGTTTTTTTAAAATGCAGCTTTAATATGCATTTTAGCGCAAAAATGTATATTATAAAAGTTGTAGAGAATTCAGAAAACAACAACTTTTATTTAAATTTTTTTTTTTTGTATAACGCTTAGTTTAGCGGTAATCAGCGATTTTTTTTTCTCACGAAAACGTGTAAAAAATCGAATTTTTTAAGATTCCAGTCTTGGTATGCATTTTACGACAAAAGTGTACCTATATAATAAAATTTATAGGAAATTAAAAGATATACTACTTTTATTTAGCACTTTTCTCGACAGAGCAAAGTTTAGCGTGAAAGAGTGATTTTCCGTATTTTTAAGCCAAACTGAGGTTAATTTTCATTTTGCGTCTTTCACTCATGATTAAAATTAGGTTATGTTTATTGAGGTTGGTTTTTTGTTTTTTTTTCTAATGTTTTATTACTAGTGTTAAGTTTATTGTTAATTATTTTCATTGGCAAGAGAAAGTTTGTGATTATTTCACACCAGATTTTTTACTTTCTCTTGCCTATATGAATATATAGGAAGGAAAGTATTGTTTTCATGTCGATTTTTCGAAATCGAGTTTTCACCGGATCTATACGTTTTCAGACCCCCTGAATCCAAAAAACATGTTTTTAGCGATTGGTCTGTGTGTGTGTCTGTGTGTCTGTGTGTGTGTGTGTGAACAGAATATCTCAAGAACGGAACATCGTACGAACTTGAAACTTGAAACTTAAGTTACATACCACTACCGGACGCGACACGAACATTTTCATCAAAATCGGTCAACCGGAAGTAGTAGTTTATTCGTATAATTTTTCAGTTTTTTGCGATTTTCTCAAAAACTGGTCCTACGATTTTTTTTAAAATCGCCTATTTTACTCAATTTTTTATTCTCTACAAGATAGGGTAGGCGCCATGTCTGCTGAAATTCTCGGTGAGGCTCTGTTCACGTAAAAACGTTGTTTTTTTAAGATTACGGCTTTAATATCAATTTTAGCGCAAAAACTTATATAATAAAAGTTGTAGAGAATTTAAAAACCTACAACTTATGTTTCAAACATTTTTTTGTATGACGCTTAGTTTAGCGGTAATTTGCGATTTTCTGTTTTTTTCTCACGAAAACGTGAGAAAAATCGATTTTTTTAACATTTCGGTCTTAGTATGCATTTTACGACAAAAGTGTATATAATAAAAGTTATAGAAAATTAAAAGATCTACAACTTTTGTTTAGAGAATTTTTCTCTACAGAGCCTAGTTTAGCGTGAAAGTGTGATTTTCCGTTTTTTTTAAGCCAAATTGAGTTCGATTTTCATTTTGCGTCTTCCACTCATGATTAAAATAAGGTTATGTTTTTGAGGTTAGTTTTTGTTCATTTCTAATGTTTTAATACTAATGTTAGGTTAATTGTTAATTATTTGCATTGGCAAGAGAAAGTTGTGTGAGTGTTTCACACCAGATTTTTTTTACATGTGATTATTGTTGGTTTTCCTTAAATAAAATTACTTCCATATTTATTGTTGTATTAACAGTACTGAAGCTCCTAAATATTTGTTAAATTTTCATTACCATCTCTACTAATCAAATTGATCAACTGTCACGGTTCGTGCATTCTTGAACAAGTAGACTATAATTTACTATTGTCATCCTAGTAGATAAACAAATAATAAAAATATTGTTTACTTAAACATTTAAAACGTATTATGTAACATATTAATAATCCACTCATACCGAATAACTTTTACCTAAGAAGGAAATTGTAACTTACCGGCTCTTAAAGCGTCTATTGGAACGGACTGGTACGGCATGGTATAAGGATATCCTTCTTTCCGAAGCGTTTTGGGTTTCCGTCTTGGCCTATACTTATAATCAGGGTGTTCTTTCATATGCATAGCTCTCAAACGTTTTGCTTCATCTATGAAGGGACGTTTTTCATTTTCTGTCAATAATTTCCATTCAGCTCCTGAAATAAAATCAACAAATTAAATTCTTTTGTCATTTACTTATTATTTTCTGTAAGATTAACATCATAGAAATTAAATGTAGTTCAAATACGTAGAAAGTAAAAATTTGTCGACAAAACCTATGAAACCTACTATCAAATGACTTACGTAGGTAAGTTGTATCGTACAGCAGCCCTATTGCATGTAACCAATTAATATTGGACAACGATTTAAATCTACCCTTCATAACAAAAGAAATCAAATAAATTAGCGTAAAAAATTAAAAAACAATTAATTTAGAAGAACATCAAAATCTTTTCGCAGTCAAGCTAGGGCTACTCGATAAAAGCGAAGATATTCACTCACTGAAACGTTTTAAAACATTGGATTTCACTTCACAATTTTGTTAATCATTATCTTATAATCGGCATTATTGTCATCTTCATGATGGTCATCGTCATCATCATCTTCAGCTTCATCTACTTCATATTTTAAAATGATTATGAACAGTTCAGAGTTAAGTTAAATTTAGGTTTGTTCAGAATTTTTGAAACGATTTCTGAGTGTTGTTTTTTTTATTAAAAAAAGTTTTAATTTAGATTTTTATCGTTTTTGCTTTAAGTTTAGTCTATATGTACATTTAAAAACCGATAGCTAAAGAATTATACCTCGTTAGAAAAAATATTTAATTTATATTGTATTCACTTTATGTTACATGGATGATATTTTGGAAATAAATGAATAAAAAAATTGACTACTTATTGTAAATGAGCATTATCGAAATGAGGTAGACTTGTTTGAACTGATATAAAGGTGATAAGTAAGACCTTTTCAAATTAGTTCTCGAAAGCGAAGTTAAGGGTAAGTGCAAGTTTGGACGAAAGAAGGATCGTGGTTGAAAAATATTAGATAGCCTACTATCAGAATAAATGTGAGTATGCACCCTTTTAAGGACGATTTAAGATTTAGAGTGATTTATTACAGCTTTAGTCACTTAAAAAAAGTGCACTCTACGAAAAAGAACAACTGTAGGCCTACATATAAATTATATTTATATTATTTGGCATAATTTACTTAAAATAAGTATATTGAGTAGCTGAGATAATCGCATTTAATGAATTATTTAAATATTAATAAAAGGCACCGACTTATGTTCAAAATTTTAAGATTGTTCCCTCACTGATAACTTATGGCTCCTCAATCAGAGTGCGGGAATTTCAGTCAAAATTCTTTAACTATCAACAGTCAATTTAGTTTTATAAAATTTCATCGTTCGGTATCGGTATCACAAAATTATTGCTTCGATTCTTGTTAGAAATCTACTGTTTTGGTATTATAAAGAATTCTACTTGTGGAAATATCCTCCAAGGTGGTTGGCCGAAGTAAAGCAAGACATGCAAGAACTTACAATTGCAGAACAAAATCTTTCAGAAAAATTTGAACAGCTTAAGTTACTTAAGACACAAGATTCGTCGAAAATCTCGAGCTTCGTCGTCAATGATTTGTACAGATAAAATCAAACAGATAAAATCCCAAAATATGAAAAATTGTGTAGGGAAAGCGTAAGAATTCTAAAACCAAACGAAGATGGATTTCTAAATTTGATTCAAGTGGTCCAATGAGGCCGTAAAAGAAAAAAAACTACTTTTACATTAATTATGGGAAGGTCTAATCTTTGGCTAATAGTAAAACTGCTATTTGTAGCAGGTTCACGATGAAAATTTTATAATTAAAATGGTTCAATGCATTATTTTAACTACACAACTCATAATACATAGGCCCTATATAACTACATAACTTAACTAGGTTTTACAAATCTACTCGAACAATCTCTGTTTAGTATACCTAAAGTTAACAGTAATTTAAATAAAACTTCAAGTTAAGCGTTATTAAAATTAAATATAAATACCACAGAAGACTAATCACATGGACAGAAAATTATTTGTATGCTTTAAATTAAGTGAATACTGAATATTAACATTAACGAGAAAGGATTTTACGTTTTAAATATTTTGTTACACTTCTGAAATAAATTTCCAAAAATTAGCAAAATTCATAATTATAACGTTGTCGTTAAAACATTAAATAAAAAACAAACGAAAAGGAGATGAAATACGGGATTTATACTATTTCAAGAGGTTATTAACACGTAGTATTTAATTAGTTTTATTATGACATAAAAAGGTAAGTTATATTTATGTAACAACCCGTTAAAATCATTAAAATTATTATTAAAAAATATAATTCTTCAGGAAAAATTAGATTTATCTTGGATGTTAGGTTAGTGTACAAACTATAGTGTACATAGATAAATTGATATAAAAGTGAATAAAAAACCTAATTTATTTATCGCTGAAATAAATTAGTAAACTTCTGAAACGACTTCAAGATTATTATTTCTTGATATTGAAGAAACTGATTTAAATAACATTAAATTGAAAATAAAGTGTAGTATGAAAAAGTAAATATAGAATACAAAATCGGAAGAAGGGTATGGGGATGAAAATTATAAGAATGAAGGGAGGACAAGGGTTAGGGGTATAAAAGGGATTAATGTGATTGCCTGAAGAACAAAGCGTCTTGTCCTGGTTGTGTTCCTGTTCTATCGCTGGAAGTGATTTTGTCTTAAGGAAAATGAAATTGCAAAGTAGAGAAGAGGACATACAATGGGAGTCATCATGGGGGAGAACCTTGTATCTTAATTAATTCCAACTTATCACGCTTCAGTAGCTATGAACGACAGAATTGTCTGTTCCACTGCAGCATACAATCAGAAGAAAAGGTATTCATTCTTTGGAAGAATGTCATTTTCTATTGTTTCGTTTTAAAGTATACGTCCTCCGCCATTGTTACGCATTTGACTTATTTTTCACTTATTGTTTCGATATTTTAATAATGGGCTATTATGAAAAAAAGATTCAACCGTTTCGTCGTGCTCGTCTTATCTCAACCCGACATTTTTTTATTATTCATCATACGAAACATAGAAACAGGTGGCGTCCACCCGCTACAAACAAAGATACAACCTAGTAGTATAACATCTATTATTCTATGAATGTTTTCCTTTTTATTAAATACCGAATTTTAAATATTCCCTCAGTTTTTAATTATTCCTATTAAGAACCTTTGTCGTAATAATAATGTATTCTTAATTCATATTTATTGTTAGTTGTATACCGAATGATTTATTTTTCAAAAGAAATCTATAGGCCTAACAAACCACAATTTTAATTCATGGTACATTAAATACTTGTTTCAGGTAGCGAATAACTCTTTTTACAAATAAAATACCTTTTCAAAAAAGAATGTCGGACTGCCTAGCACAAGTTTTTAAGGAAAAACAACTGAAAATCAAATCTAGTGGAACCGTACGCACAATGAAAAACAAATAATAAACTGAATAATGAAAGATTTCATGAACATATATTTTTTATTTGTTCTTGTTACATAAAACAACTGATTAATTTGTCAAAATGTTGCATGATAGACATGAAGAAGCTGATCACCCACGTGACACTTAATATTTTTGTGTTTGTATACTGTAATTTATTTAAAAATTACGTGACTTATTTCCATAAAGCTTTTAGTTTTATGTTAATCACGTAGTAAATTTCTGCTCCATTTTCCGTTTAACTTTCTCTGAGGATTTCAGATAGGTATGGTGTACGCATTCTTTTAATTAAGTCCTTTGAAGTTTTTTCAGTTTTTCTGAGAAACCATCTGTAGTGCTCTTTGATGATATTTATGAAGTAACGAATTTGTAAATCATAGTGCAAGGTTCTGTTGCGCACTTACCAAGGAAAGTTGGTGATAGTCCTAAATAAATCAGATTGAGCTGCTTGTATTCAAGGCAAATTGCTAT
Organism: Catonia carolina; assembly: GCA_035578175.1. Taxonomy (NCBI): domain Eukaryota; kingdom Metazoa; phylum Arthropoda; class Insecta; order Hemiptera; family Achilidae; genus Catonia; species Catonia carolina. The sequence goes on from JAQMRL010000002.1 coordinate 49,175,370, forward strand.
TAGCAGTGGAACCATATAATTAATAAGCATATGACCAAATGAGCTTACAAGACATTAATAGACAGAACGCCTCTATTTTAATAGTAGGTAAAAAAGTTTTTGAATAATGTATTAGAAGTTTTGTTCTGCTAGTCAATGTCTGTTGTTTTAGTTTGACATAATTTGACCAGGTTAAACGTTTGTAAAGTGTAAACTCTAAATACAGTAAACCCCCGCTAATCCGGCATGTTCAGGGATTGAATTACTGAAAATGCCGAATTACCATCCGTCGAACGAAAATAGCGGAAACCGGTTTTAGCCACGCAATAAAGATAACGTGTGGCGTCCCGTGATTCGCCTTAAGTGTTTAAGTGTGTGCCCTCCTAAGAAATCCTGTGTACTACTGAAGGTGTGAAACAAATAAAAAATACCATTAGTTTGAACACGCGTTTGTTTTACATATTTTTCACAAGCTCGGTGACGAATTATTAAAGGTGCCGGATAATCGGATGTCGGATTAGCGGAGGTTTACTGTATTTAAATTGATTTAAATGTATTCAATTTTTGAGTCGTTCATGGAAGATTTAAATAAGTAAATCAGCACTATTTTACTTTAAAAAGTTAATTTCTTCCAAAAATAAAATTTTGCACTAAAGAACAGTGATAGCAAATATTTACTAAGAACGAACATTTATAAACGAGATAACGCAGACAATTTATGAAAATGTTAACGTGGGATGTTTTACGATATAAAAATGAAACGAGTATGTTTGAAAGGTAGGACAGAGAAATTAACTTAGAAAAAGATTGATACGACTATGAAGGTATATCCAGATCACTGGACCAAGAAAAAGACGAATAATGAAGTACTACTGGTAGCATGCCAAAGAGGATTCATAACTAGCTTTTGAAAAGAACGCAAAACGTATCAGGCATATAATGGGACACAGTTATTTAAATTGGGAAAATTCTTGACAAGAAGATCCTGGTTAAGAGAGGAAAGACAAAGTCGAGGAAGCAGAACTTAGTAGGTTTAATTTTTTTATCCCTAATGCGTGTACGTTGTAATCTGTTCAATTCCGAACAATAAACAACCTCATGACGCAATGAGATGAGGATGATATGTACCACGTGTAAATGATGTGTAGTCGACTACAGACCCAGGCCAACCATTCCTGAGAACATATGGTTATTGAACCCCAACCATCAAAGTGCACCGGTAACCAATGTCTAGTATTCAAATACGTATAAAGTCTCTAGGAAAGTTTAATAAAAAAAAAATGAAATTTAATATTTAGGTTATGTAGACATAGAAAGAATAGCCTAGCTATATCGGAACCTAAATCCAGCTGGATAAGATATAAAGAGTAGATAATACGTTTTCGATCTGAAAGGTAAAAATAAACGTTGGTGTTCGATGAAAAATTAGTAAATAAGGTAGTAAAACAGAAGTAAATGCATTCATAAGTTAATTATATTAACAAAACACGGAATATTGACTTAATAAAATAAGTTCATTATTTAACGCAGAAATGAAAATAACCAGAAACAATACAATGAGAGACAATACCGCTGTTAACTTTGTATCTGCGGAATGAAGTTTAAAATTCATTTAGAGCCCAGCAAAGTAATTTGAAAGTTAACCAATTAAAAGTAATTAGTTACAAATTAAAACGATCAATAACTTTATAATGAATGAGTTAAACAGTATAAAACCAATAGATTTTGTCAGATGCAATAAAAGACAGGCAAAATTAGTAATAATATTAATAATATATTATTCCCAACATAAATTATACGGGAATAATTGTCATTTAGGCAAAATGCTATAATATTGTTCACAATTTTTATCAGTTGAATCAGATTCAGAGAACTTCTTATTCTATTAATGTGAGTTCCTTTTGTTAACAAAATTACTTATTGTTCTCATAAATTGTAAAACAGATTGTAATGTCGTAGATTTGTTAATAAAAGAAATATATAATACTGATTAGCTTAATGAAAAAAAGAATGGACAAACTAAATTTGTACAGCAAATTAATAAATCTAGAAAAAATTACCTTTAACAGTTAAAACAAAATTCATTTTATTGCTGTAAAGGTTTCTTAACCCTTTGAGTACTGTTGTCTTGTATATGCGACGGCAGTTACATGCAAAGGCTAGAACCAACTGTGATGTAAACTCATGTTCAAATTTTTCAGAAGTACTACTTATGTTCCACATTCTATTGGCTTTAAAATGAGTTAATACTCTATAATTATATAAAATCTGGACCAATTGAAATTGGAAATAACGAATTAGAGAATGTTTCTTTACCAAACTATATAACTAAACAAAAAGATGGTGTTTTTTATTTTTGTTCTGATTTTTTTCTAAAATGCACACAGACGAAAGAATTAAGTGAATATCCAATAACAATAGAATCTGACGAAGAAGAATGATAATGAGGATAACAAACAAAAATTTTGCAGAAATTGACTTTGACTATAGAACACAATTCTGTCACTGTCAACTGCCTTTGGCCAAAAGATGTTACATTATTGCAGATTTCAAATTACAACTTATTTTGTAACAAACGCATAAAACTAAAAATTACAAAAAACATGAAAAAATTAAAAACTAAAACTACTGAAAACTAAATCTAAAAACTAAAAATTCAAGACAAACCATGAAATGTAGCTTCATCATGGTATGAAGTGTAATGAAAATACCTAATCTGTGCAAGCTTTATTTCCTTTAAAAAACTCAGTAGTTAAAAGGTTAACATTGCTAAGAATATTTAATTGGTAGGGGCCTATTCAGGAACTGATAAATAACAACTACCCAATGCCCTGTTTTGAACTGTAAATTTAGACGTGAGTCCATATAACTAAACACGAACCCATAGGAATGCAAAGGTAAAAAAGCAAAAAAGGCATAAAGCAAAAAAAAGTAAAAAGGCATAAAGTGAAAGGCATAAAGCGAATTTATGTTTTGCTTACAGCTGATCACCATATACCATAACAAGTTCAAAATTTGATTTATACAATGCTAATTGAATCAAAATTTGATTCATATTGCTAATTGAACCCTTAAAAGTGATGGAATATTTTCCAGTTGGAAGAAGGGAGATGGGAAGACCTCGAAGAAGATGGCAGTAGTCGAGATGTACGGGTTGGAATATCTCGTATTTGTGTAGTAGTACAGGATGGTTTATCAGTTCGGAACAGGTTTATGCCTAATACTTGATAGTAAGAAGAAGAAGAAAATTGATAATTGACTAACTGGGCTGAAACGGAGGCATCTTTCAAGTTAAAAAAAATCGTAAGTAGGCTAAACTTCTTCTTTTACCATTCAAGGATTAGGTCCCGGAACCTATTCCGGTATCCATTTAGCCACTGGTCTTCCCAAATCCCGCCTTCCAATAGGTCTGTAACTTTGACCAGCCTAGGAATCCTATGTGGGGACATTCTTTGAAGACAATTGGAACGTTCAACGCTGGTAAAGGTACTGGTGGAGAGACCGATGTCAAATAAATTACTAAAAATAAAACTACTAATGTCATGTCACTTGATGCTTACTTCAGCGTCAAAAAAGATAGAGCCTTCTATTTTAGTTGGTCAAGTTTGTCAGCAGTAAAATAATTGGACGACATGGGGAGGATGTAGTGAATGATAATGGTATGAGATGGATTGAGTTGTGTGAGCAATATTCACTGAGAATACTGAATGGATTTTTTCAACATAAGGATATACATAAGTATACTTGGACACAAGCAACAAGGAATTTAAAATCGGTAATTGACTATGTAGTAATCAAGCAAGACTCTGCCATAACACCTTACGATGTGAAAGTTTGGAGAGGAGCTGAATGTGGTTCGGATCATCGCCTTGTAAAAGTCCCTGTCAATATAAAATACAACAAGAGGCAGAGACAGCATGAACAGAACAATAAAGCCGCAAAAAAAAAAAAAGTTGAAGCCGCAAAATCATACAATATAGACGGCTTGAAAAATGAATCCACAAGTTTTCTTTACAAACTGCGTTTGGCACAAAAATTAAAAGAGGAGATTACCGGTACGGCAGAAGAAATGTATGATATTTTGAAGAACAAAATGCACACTGCAGCACTCGAAGCGTTAGGTTTGAAAGAAAAAACAAAATATAATAATTATTGGTGGACTGACGATCTAAAGGATCTGGTGGAGGAAAAGAAAAGGCTATACCATAAATTGTTAGTACCTAATGATGAAGAAGACAGGGAAAATTATAATCGACTTAAATATACAGTGAAAAAAGAAATAATTAAAACAAAAAACCAGACTTGGGATAAAAAATGTGCAGAAATAAACTCAATGGTAGGAGGATCTAGATCTAGGGAAGCTTGGACCACTATCTTCTTCTTCTGTTAGTGCCTATTCGTTCCGAATATTGGCGATCAGTCTGACTATGGCTATCTTATCTACAGCCATCCTGAAAAGTTCTGTTGTAGACTTGGAGAACCAGGTACGCAGGTTCTTCAGCCATGACATTCTTCTTCTTCCTGGTCCTCTTCTGCCATAGATCTTTCCTTGGAGAACGGATTTCAGCAGGCCGTATTTTTCTTCATTCCTCATGACATGGCCGAAATATGCAAGCTTCCTGCTCTTGATGGTGTTCATCCACCATAAACAACCACTATAAACACCACTATAAACCATATGGACCACTATAAACAATCTATGGATAATAACTATGGACCACTATAAACAATCTAAAAAAAAATATGAATGAAAAAAGAAAAATTAATCCTATAAAAATAACACAATGGAAAGACTACTAAAATAATCTTTTAACAGAGCAACGCACAGAATATCTAGAGACAGGCATTGAGGCGGAGGAAATAGTAGTAAGAGAAGCAGAGCCAATTAAATTAGAAGAAATAAAAACAGCACTGCGTAAAATGAAAAATAATAAAGCCCCAGGACCAGGTGATTTGCCTATCGAGTTAATTAAACACGCCACCATGACAGTGCTAGAACTGCTGTGTGAAATTTTTAATAAGTGTTTAAAAGGAGATGTGATTCCTAAAGACTGGAAGATCTCATATATACATTCTATATACAAAAAGGGAAAACGAAGCGAATGTAATAATTATCGAGGTATTAGTGTTACATCATCCATTGGAAAGCTTTATGAAGGAGTTATAAAAAACAGAATAGAAAAGGAAATAACAGAAATAGAAGAGCAAAGTGGATTTCGACCAGGCCGTTCCTGTGTGGACAATTTATTCACCCTGAAACATCTAATAGAAAAGCGACAAGCAAGAGGTATGGAATTGCATGCCACTTTTATAGATCTGTGTAAAGCATTCGACTCCGTTCCATTACAGAAATTATGGCTTGCAATGAAAGATGCAGGCATAAATAATGTGTTTATAAATGCCGTGAAAGCATTGTACAAGGAAAATCGAGCAGTCATAAAAATTGGAAATAAAACCTCTGAGGCTTTTTCTCAAACAAAAGGGGTGAAACAGGGTTCCTGCCTCTCTCCAACCCTATTTAAAATATATCTGTGCAATGCTCTAAAGAAATGGACAAAAAAATGTAGCCCAATGGGAATAGAGCTGGAGGATGTTAAGATACATACATTCCTCTTTGCAGATGACCAGGTAGTTCTAGCAGAAGATCATCAGGACATGACCTACATGATAATAAAACTGATAGAGGAATACAGAAAATGGGGCTTGGAGGTTAATATAGATAAGACACAATACATGCAGTTAGGAGGCACAGGACAGGATATTGAAACGGAAAATGGCTTGATCATAAACGTTAAAAAATACAAATACCTCGGCGTTGTAATTAGTGAGGATGGAAAGGATAGAGTTGATATCATGGAAAAGATAAGGAAGGGGAAAAATATGATTAGATCACTACACCCAATCCTATGGAATAAAAACATAACTAAAAAAACAAAAAAAATATATACCAGGCAATGATTGAGCCTGTCGTGACGTATGGGTCGGAAGTGTGGAGTGTGGATAAAAAATTACATCTCAAAAACTTCTCTCAACTGAAATGATGTACTGGAGGAGAAGCTTAGGTTTAACGTTGCTGGACCGAATCAGAAATGAAACCATAAGGGAGAGGATGGGCGCAAAAAACACGATAATGGATGTCATCGGAGAGAAACAATTAAAATGGTATGGACATCTGCGCAGAATGAATGAGGAGAGAATACCGTTGAAGGTCTGGAACTGGATTCCTGCAAACAGAAATAAGCGTGGAAGACCGCGAAAGGAATGGATCTCCAACGTCCGCATTCAAATGGAAAGTAAAGGACTTTTTGAAGGAGACTGGATCGATAAGGAAAGATGGCGATTGGGATGCGAGAAGCGACACAACTGACGTTGCAAAAAACTCGCTATATATATATATATATATAAGTTTGTCAGCAAATCCAACTTTTACGAGTCCACGGTTCGATCTCTGGGTGCATAGCGGGTTGTTAGCACATAGCACGTGGGTTGTTAATATGCAGCAGGGGATGGAAGATTGTGAAATGCAGGTTATCGGCTCGTTAAAACGGAGACTTTTCAGCTAAGGTATGATAAAAGAGTCCCTACTAGTAGGAACAGCCTTCACCAAGGAGTACTAATTCACTCCTTGGTGAAGTTGTGTTGCAGGTTAGTATCCTGATCATGTGAATTTTTGCGGCAATGCAGTATTCACAATAATATCGAAAGTAATCAAATAACTAAATAGAACCTTTCGTTTTTTTTGAAAAGTTTTTGTCAACACAAAAACTTAAGAGAGTTAATATTCTATTATTTAAAAGAAAATTACTTTCCCAAGTATACTTAATATATTAAAGTAAACGTACCAAGTCGTTTAGATATTTCTGAATTATGCATCTTTGGATTATCCTGAGCTATTTTTCGACGTTGTAATCTTGACCATACCATGAAAGCATTCATAGGTCGTTTTATGTGCTCTTCGGGCAATTTCTTCCCGACATTTTGCCCCAGACGGCAAACTGCATCGCCGTTGGCTCCGAAACCTCCGTTTTCACACATTCCACCAGACGACCTGTAAAACAAAAAATAAGAAAAAATTATACAAAATGAAATACAATTTTATCCCGGTAACATACATGATTCGATTTTTAAAGAATTTTAGGGGAAGAATTTAATTATTTTATGTACTCAAACGAACTTACTAAAAGTTAAGTCCTTTTGAGTGAAAATGAATTAAAGACTCGTTGGTTAAAAAATCTTTTATCGGGTTATATTATAACTTTCAAATACTGTATTATGAAACCATGAACTGTATGAACTGTATTAGTTCAATGCTGGAGTAATTCAATACATTTCCCTGCTTATTACATACAATAAATTTAATAAATTTGAGAACGTTTCACTTTCACAAAAATTATATTTATTTAACTATTTTTTCCGGGAGCAATCAAAATTCACACATGGGTTTCTACGCATAACATAATAAAAAAATATTTTCTTTTAAAAATTCAAATTCTTTCCAGGAAGCGGTCAGTTATCTGTCCGAAAAAAGCAGTTCAATAAGTCAAGAAATATATAGGATCAGTAACTTATTTTCACTCTTAATCCAGTTCTCAAGCTTATTTTAAATATTTTTGCCTTATTCCCAAAAGTCAATAGTTTCGCTTAACAGAGAGTAGGTACACATACTTTACAAGGTAACAACACAGCTTTGATTATGTATGAATTTATCATCACTGGTATTATTCCGCAATAAGGAATAATAAAGAAGGGCCTGATATCAAAAATATGTAGTCAGATCATGGGAAACATTCTGTTTACACAAAACAGCATTATTTATGTTCTTTTGTTAAAAGAAAAATTAAAATACGCTTGGAATGTTCTTCACCGCATTCCTGAGGCAATAGGTAGTGGGGGAGAAGTGTATTGTTGTAAGGAGGGGTGGACGAGACCTCCCTTCTTCACAATAAATGCAACATCACGGAGGAAATATATTAAAAAATGCTGAGAATAAAAGTAAAAAATTCCATAATTTCTAAATTTCAAAGTAGGCCTAGTACAATTAATCCAGTGCAATTCTTGATATGTATATGAATATAATTATTATTCCTCCGATTATAGTAATAAATAAAATGTATCCAAATCATGATGTTTTTATAAGGTTTGATTTAACGTATTATTAATATTAATAACATTCATGTAGGCCTACGTCTAGTCATTCAAAATTAAGAAAATATCATTTATAATATCTTATATAATTATTATCTTGATTATTATTATCTTATATAATTTATATATATCTTTATCATTTAAATAAAATGTGTAAATCCTGAGAGATGGACTGATTCATTCCTTCACTCACTCATTACTAATTATTTCTTTAAATTAGAGAGCTTGAATTCAGCACAAATGTTCCTCAAGGGTTAAATACAAAAATTGAAACACTTTCATTTCGATCAGATACTTCTAAGAAATAAAGAGGGGACAAACCTTTCAAAGTAACACTCATTACTATTATTTCTTTACCGTCCCAAAAAATTACAACTTTAAAAATCGGTATGAGTATTAGCAAAGTAAAATTAGCAATATTAGCAAAGTATAATTAGCAATATAGGCCTACCTAATAAATTAAGAATTTTAATTACGACTGAATTTTAATTGCGCCTAAAAGAATAACTTCGGGTTAACTATTTTACAACATAAAATATTATTTTACACCTTCCCAGAAAATACAGTTCATTAACTCAAAACGTATGTTCTAGTATACAAATGGCAAGCTAATTTTAAAATCATTTATGGTTTGGCGATAAAATCAGATGTTAACAGGAAACAAACTTTTCCAAACTAATTTTAAGTGATTTGAAATTTGCGTGTGAGTGCGCGCGCGCGCACATGTGAAGTGGTTTCAAGTCAGAATCCTGTCTAGTGTAAGGTTTGAAAACTAAACTTTGTCTATCTGAGGCATTGGATAAATTGTCATAGTACGACCTGTCCAAAAGTTTTCCGACAAATTTTGATAATATTTATATATTACGTAAGGTATGTTGTATTTAGCTGAAGTTTTCAACGGTCGATTATCACTCCGAAATTTGCTAAATACATACAAAACATTTCCTTTCATATTTTCGAATTAAATTGAGTAACCATAGCAGGCAGGTGGAGTGTTAAATTAATTGCACTCGACCTGGTGGTTCCAGAGCTATAACAAATAGTTCTGTTTCTTATCACATAGTCAGCCAATTGTACGACTGAAATATTCATCAACAGAAGAGGTAGAGGTGTAAAAGACACTAGTCAGAGTTGTCTCCTCTGAGAGTAATGCATTTCACTATACAGCCAGACCCTGTGGTGAATGAAGTAAAGGTGTCATTTGCAGGGTGAAAACTAGGTGTTTTTCGGAAGGCCTGGCTTCTTGTTTTTACTTAGTAAAACCTCTAGAGGTTCAAACCAGTCTTTCAGCTGTTTGACCTAAACAACAACAACAGCACAGCTAAAAGTAAACTTCAATATTTGACAAATAAGAAAATCAGACAATGATAATGATTCAGAGTTATTCCGAACTAAAGAGCGGTTATTGTATGAACTACGAATGATGGAACACATACAGCATAAATTACATGAAGAAAACCAAGTCATCTCCTAGTAACAAGTAATTTTGGGGTTGGTAACAGTTCCTAAATACCAAAACGTTTTCAAATTACAAAAAAATTTGGTTTCTTTATATACAATAAAACTGTTAGTCTAAGTTATATGGCAAAAATTAAATCAAAATCAAAATTAATAACCAAATAGTATGATTAAATGAAAATTCCTAATCAGGCTACATACTAACATTTGGGCATAATACAAATTCAGTATTAGAAAAATCTATATTTTGTAAATTTAAGCAAAATCTTGACAGAATTCATTGGTTTCTATATTCAATTTACAATACTTGACCGAGCGTGAAAATTGAACAGTTTTTTTCACTTTAGTCTTGTTTTGGTAGGGTATCGTACAATGAATATTAATCCTTTACGCCATTTAACCGTGTTTCAACAGATTTATACAAAGATTTAAAATAGTGATTTTTATGAATGGAAATTGAAGGTTATGTTTTGTACAAATTTCCTGTTAATACTATGGGCGTTAGATGTAAAATGTAAGCCTAGTTGATTCAGGCTAACGCTACAGATCTATTATAGTCTAATAATATATTTATAATGTACTTCTGTTCATACATAGCTTACTAATGTGTGCGAGTATGATATAAACTACAGGCATTTAACATGGACCTAATACTTTTTAAAGAGAAAGCTACGTTGTCCAAGGTATTTCATACGTTTCAAAACACGAGCCTGATTTTTATTATGCCTTTCTTTCACAAATCACCGAGTCATTTAATATTATTGGAAATTTTAATATATGACAGTTTGTATTTTAAAAATCTTGATTGTATCTTATATTGTATAACTTTATAATTAATTTCTTACTTGGATTATAATTAAGTTCAAAAATTATTTAAAATAGGGTTGTCTTTGTATATAAAATTTAATCGTATTCCATTCTGTATTATTTTTGTGTAGTCTGTAATAATATTTTATCGCTTATTATAAATTAACAAAGAACTGACATTCGTTTCTTTGTTAAAAAAAAACTGATTCGCTTTGTTAAGGCAAATGCTAAAGAATGGTATTGAAATAAACTATTGTATATCTGTAACAGTCTGTAATTTAATAATCTTTTCACTGTATTGTAACTACACTTCTTTCTATTATAAAATAGTCTATATATATTTATATATAGTATAGGCTTTTTTACTTTTTTGTGTGAAGTGGTAGAAAATTATTGACTAATTTAATACGGGTTACACAAACTTTAACAATGCATCCTAAGCTACTAAAAGGTCTAACTAGAATAATTGTTAATATTTTATAAAGACTGTTGTTCATAAATTGTTCTAAGCACCATTGCGTTATAAAATCATACTTAAAAATATTTGTTACCTTCGTTGATTTACGACGTAATAAATAAATATTTATGATTTAAACCAGTTTTTAATAATTTAAAAGTTTTTATTTAATTTGATATTTTACTCATTTAAAATAGTCTGTTAAAATATTTAGAAAATTTATAACTCAAGAAAATCGTGTAATATTATTGTATTTTCTTTGTTATGTTTGGTTGTTGTAAGAAAATTAGTCTCTATAGGTCTATACAGAATTAAAGAAAGTACAGGTTATGATTCTTATGGTAATTTTTTTGTCAACGATATAAAATTTAATTAAATACAAATATTTTTACATAATAAGCCAAGATGATGATGAGGAAGACGACATTAAAGATGATGAAGAAGTAAAAGCCGGAGAAGAAAACCGAAGTAATGAAAAATAAGCAGTAAAAATCTGGTGTGAACACTAACACGACTTTTTCTTGCCAATGCAAATAATGAACAATATAACCTAACATTAGATATAAACAAAAAACTTACCTCAAAAACACAACCTTATTTTAACCATGAGTGAAAGTCGCAAAATGAAAATCAATCTCAGTTAGGCTTCAAAATACTAAAAATCACTATTTCACGCTAAACTAAGCTCTGTAGAGAAAAATGCTTTAAATAAAAGTTCTAGATCTTCTATTTCCTATAAATCTGATTGAATAGCCTACAATTTTTTCTAGTAGTTTTCGTGAGAAATAAACAGAAAATCGCTAGTTAGCGCTAAACTAAGCGTTACACAAAAAAAGTTTGAAATGAAAGTTGTAGGATTTTAAATTCTCTACAACTTTTATTTAATACGTTTTGCGCTTATATGCATATTAAAGTCGTAATTTAAAAAAAGTCAATTTTTTACGAAAAAACAGCCTTCCCAAGAATTTCAGCAGACATGGCGCCTACCCTATCTTGTAGACCATAAAAAATACTAAACACTTACTTTTTACTTTTATTTTTTTGCTTTTTTTACTTTTATTAAATAAGGCGATTTTTTAATAAAATCATAGGAGCGGTTTTTGAGAAAATCGCAAAAAAGTGAAAAATGACTCGAATAAACTACTACTTCCGGTTTTGACATTGACCGATTTTGATGAAAATGTTCAAGTCGGGTCCTCTAGTGGTATCTAACTCAAGTTTTTACTTAGTACGATGTTCTCTTCTTGAGATATTTTGTTCACACACAAACACACAGACCAATCGCTAAAAACATATTTTTTTGGTTCGGGGGTCTGAAAACATGTAGATCCGGTGAAAACTCGATTTCGAAATATCAACATGAAAACAATATTTTCCTTCCTATGTATTCATATAGGCAAGAGAAAGTAAAAAATAAGCATTTTAGTTGGTTATATTCACGCGCTTGTAGGCTAGATAATCAAAAGTAGAAAATTAAATAAATTAAGTAAAACTGTTTACGTCTACATTAAACCTCTTATTTTCCTGCATAATAATTTTTTTGTATTGACAGTTACTTCGTAAAAGAAATCTTCATAACAATCTGAATTATTGCAGAATAATCTAAATTATTTTCATACTCATGCGCTTTTTATTCCTTGTCTGTAAATAAATTTCGTTATAACAGAATTACCTAAAGAATCACACATAGGCAAGTAAACAAATAAGTTAATTTGTGTTTAACTGAGAATAAACTCCTCTAGATTTTCTTGCCGTGTATGGAAATTTTAGACCAAAACTCATTTTCATGAAACGACGCGTCTCATCGTTGTATTTAAATAAATTACTTATGTACTGTAATAAACAGAAAATAGTATTTGCGAAGGAGGTAGTATTTCTCTTATTCATCCTATAATAATTATTATGTTTTTAAATTAGTTCCCTTGTTGAAAATAATTATATAAAAGAAATCTCGTGTGAGACACTCATAAAAATTTCTATTACTATTGTAACTAATTCGAATTATTGTTTAGGTCATCACCCGAAAGGCTGGTTTGAATCTCTAGAAGCTTTACTAAGTAAAATTAGGAGTGAGATGTTTGACCATTGCCTTCTTCATTGAGTGAAAAAATATGCTTACTTCCATGTCCGGCCCTCTGAGAGGAGTCTACTTTCCACCCTGCAAATGACACCTTTACTTCATTCACAACAGGCTCTGGTTGTATAATGACGAAATTTATTACTCTCAGAGAAGATAACTCCATAGGTGTAATACCTTTTACACCTCTACCTCTTTTGTTCATAAATACTTCAGTCATATATAATAGGTTGACCATGTGATAAGAAACAGAACTATTTTTTGTAGCTCTGGAACTAACACATCGAGTGGAAATAATTTAACACTCCACCTGCCTGTTATGAGCAACTTTATGACATACCTGTACTAACAATAATTCACATTGTACGAGGTGTTGGAAGTTAACCAACTTTACTGTGGATAATGTAATGACCTAGGGTAGGTGTTTAGTTTTAATTTTATCCAGTAAAATAGTAAATACAATTGAGATTAGGGCTTTAAACTGTCGCAATTATTAAAAAATCCCTTTTATGAGACGACGCGTTTCATGGCTGGTGGCAATTTTTGAAAATGGCACACCTTTGACTTACGGCAAAAACCGTGAGTGATTTCTGTAACTATTCATTAAGAGGAATCGAGAGAGACTATTTTTGTTTCCAAATTCCGACTTTGATTTCTTGAGCCGGTTTTGGGCCACTTCCGGTTGAAACCGGAACTTGAAACCCAATGATTTCTGTATATACTTTTTAAGAGGAATTGAATGACACTATTTAGTTTCCAAATTCCGATTTTTATTTCTTGACTTCCGGTTTTGGGACACTTCCAGTCGAAACCGGAACTTTAAATCCAATTTAGGTCATAAGCAGGGCCAAGTTCGATTCCTGGTAAGTTATCATAGTAGCACGTATCCTAATATTGCACAATCGATTGTGGTCACTACTGAATAAGCATTTGATGTATTTTGTTGTAAGTTAAAATTAAAAACATTTGTTTAAACAATCCAGTAAAGATAAAGAGTTTTTAAATGTTTAAGCTTGTAAAAGTTTAGACATTCTAAACAAATTCATTCCTTTAAAATTTGTTTAAAAGCTTCGATTGCTTTTCAAGTAATTTTGAATACTAATTATTGCAGAAACAAACCACTGCATAGAGAAATATCGATCTTACTAACGATAGTATATTTACAACTTTAGGTTATACGTTGTAGTATGAACCTTTATATACGGTCTTAAACAATATGCTAAAGTCCTACAATAAATTTTAAAGGTTTAGCCTGTACAAAGATATTTTAGTTCCATTTTATTTTGTTAGACCATTTCATATTTATAATTAAAATAATATGATTAATTAAACTTTGAACTGAACCAGACGGCATGCAAATTAAAGTGGTTTTAACAAGGCAAACGAAGAAGTAGGATGTAGAACTTAGGTCTATAATTCCCCCATTACTGACTGCTAAGTGTTTTGCAGTAGTTATTCAGATTATAAGCACTATAAAAAAATTTCCTCTTAAGAGGCTCCTGCTTCTAACTTCAGTTCAAAGTGGGTATATATACACGAAAAAAGAAGTTAGCGTAGTTGTATTAGCAAACTAAATTCGTAATAGCTTACGTAGGGTACACTTTAAACAAGACGAAATCTCAGGTTAGTAAACAGAAAGAAAAATGTAAAATATTCAAGACAATTTTAATACAATTTTTGTACTTACTGTGTTAAATACAGAAATGCAGAGAACGTAAAATGTGCAATATAAAATTTCCTCACTAACACTTAATCAAGATATCTATAAAAGCATAAAAAATTTAAAATTCGGTACGCAGTTTCCTTTAGGGCAGTAATAATACTCGATGAAAAAATCCCTTAGTTTTGATAAATTTAGCATTAATAAGGAAAATAAAGGTAACATATTTTTAAAATCGGCCTTTCCAAAATTACAGGTTTAAGAAAATAGAGATACACTTTGCCTACTTCAAGACTGGTAGAGTATAAAAAAATACATTGTTATTGAACTGAATAATTTACATTTCTTTAAACAATTTATATAGGTTCTTTCTATCCACTTTTATTGATACGAAACGTCATGGGTGATTAGCTTTCACCTGCCATTCATATCATACGTTCAATATTTTAAGCTAATTTTTAATTGTTTCATGTAACGGTAAAATGTCAATAAATCGTGTAGGCTATCTTAAGGTAGACTTAAAAGTGCACATAATAAGAATTCAAGAAAATCAAAAGAACGTTGTAACGTTTGTATTAATATCTTTTCATTTTACTTATATATAGTTTACATTTAGCTGAAATTTCCTGTTTACAGAAGAATCCGTTTAAAATTTATTTTATATTTAAAATTAAAAGTTTCAAATTCATTTAAAGTAAATAATGTACAAAGCAGCAGTAAATAAAATAAAATTTTAAGATTTTTATTTAAACTCTTTTCTTTCCGACGCTTTTTTAAACAAACACTTTAAATTTTATTTTAAAATACAGTAGCATCACATCGGTCCAGTCTGATATAATATTACGAGTAAGCTTATTGCGTACTCACGAAATTCTCCGGAGAAAATTTTAGCTACCTAGTGAAGGCTGTAACACTTACTTTAATGCAAAAGCACGTTCGGTATCTTGGGTTACAGGCTATTTAAACAGGCGGTTGGCATGGAACATACATGTCAACTATAAGCGACAACTATTAAATGATGGACTGAAATAGGTGAACAGACTTTATCTTAGTCAACATTACCTATGATTTAGAAACTTAACATATAAGTAAATGCTCCAACCTATCTGGGTGTATGATAGCCAAACTTAATAAAGCAGCACGTCCAGTTATGTCATGAGAACAGCTTTTCAATTGGAAATTCATGCGATTCATTATCGATTCTCCGAGTTACGTTTCCAATAAAAAAATTACACAATTACTAACGCTTACCTTAACAATAACAATAATTTTTTAAAACTGCAGCATAGGTTCAGAGAAAAACTTTAAAATCATAACTACGCTTTAATACACAACATACATCCTCCGATCTTTATAGATCGGAGAATTGGGAATCGTACAAAGGTGATTAAAACGCCGATAGTGTGGAGACATGGTACATTAACACAACATTGTAATAAAAATTTAATTTAAATTAACAAAAGTTTAATTTTGTGGAGCATTGTAATTGGGTGTTGTGATTCTCCTTTAACCCATTAACCCTTTTATAGGTCTTTGGTAAGTATACTTACCACTGGCAATAAGGTCGATTTTTTAAAGAATAAGCTATACAGTTGAACCCTATTGGCATTTTATGGTTTTATTGATGATCTCTGGTAAGTAGGCTATCCACATTTTGAAATTAGTGCGCATCGACCCATGAGTTACACGAATGTGGTAAGGATTCATACCAGCGTACGCAACCGTTTTGTATTTTTGTTACTTTTGTACAGTGCTTAAAAAATTCTAGTTTTTTACGGGAAAGCAGGCATTCATGCTAATATAAAGTTGAGATAAGTGTTACTCTACACATTTTTCTGTTATATAGGAGTACAAGTTGTTTTAACACTCTTACCAGTAAACATTATGTGATTCCCATTTCAATAAACGTTCCTTGGTAAGTATACTTTCCAGGGCTTAACATAAAAAATAAATATTTACTTTTCTGGAACTAGAAATACATTATTCAAGCCCTATAAAACAAAATTTAACATTTTACATGTATATTTTACCCCGTAGTAGCTACTGTCCTATAAAGGGTTAATGCAATTTTTAAAATTTAATACAGAGTCCGGTAATTAAAAAAATACAAAAGTACGGTTTTTTAAAAATATATCTGCACATGATATTGTAGAATCAATTAATATAGTTTTAATGAATGCATAGCTAAGTGATCTGCCCATAACAGACAGGTGGAGTGTCAAATTATTTACACTCAATCTGTTTGTTGCAGGGCTAAAATAAATAGTTCTGTTTCTTATCACATGGTCAGCCAATTAAATGACTGAATCATTTAAGAACAGAAGAGGTAGGGGTGTAAAAGACACTAGTCAGAGTTATCTTCTCTGAAAGTAATGAATTTCACTAAACAGCCAGACCCTGTGGTGAATGAAGTGAAGGTGTCATTTGCAGAGTGGAAAATATGTGCTTTTCAGAGGGCCCGGCATGCTGTTAAGCGTACTTTTCCACTCAGTGAGGAAGGCAATGGTAAACCACCTCACTCCTCGTTTTACTTAGTAAAACCTCTACAGGTTCAAACCAGCCTTTCGGCTGTTGACCTAAACAACAGCTAAGTGATGGGTTGCTAGTAATCTAATATTTTTATCTTTGACTACGCAATACTTAAAATGTGTAATAACTTAATACCTTAAATAAATTTTAAACTATTAACTATTTAAATGACACAAACAGTTAGTGACAAGAATTTGGGTATATCTACTCCTAATTGGGTTTAAATGTTGACCTGTAGAACAAGCGTAACTCACTTTTTAAGATCATAAATAAATTCAGACTATAAGTAAACTGAACAAGGTCTATAAAAAACCTCTTTTTACTTAAAAAAAAAACATTAGATCCAGAAAATTTACCTAAATTAGAAAAAAATAGATAAACCATCGGGTAAAATAATAAATTTTAATAAAAATTAATGTTAATGTTCACACTTTAATGTTTAACATAAAATAAAACAATTTTGTTTGTCTAATCTTTCTAATTTTCAATACAAAAATAATCAACATAACATGAGTAGGCTAGTGTATAAAATTAACAATAAGTCAGTTGATAAGTAATTTAAAAACAAGACAACACAAACTATTATTAGAAATTATTTACATTAGAAACTACAATTAAGTTTTATATATTCCATAAACTGAAATAAGAACTAATACAGAAATATTTAATTAACTTTAATTTGTATTTACTTATTCCAACACCTAATTATTAAATACTTATTTCTTCATTGTGACAGACACAGTGAAAATGTATTTAAAAAATAACATATTATGCTTAAAAATTTAAGTTTTATTGTTTAAAATTTTGTTTTTGAAAATTTTTACAATACTACAATGATTTAGAAACCAAATTATACTAAACTACTATGTGTTATTTGTAAAACTCGTCACTAATGGCATCATCCATTTTATTCATTAAATACGTAATAAATAACGTCATTGAATACCTATACAATTTATTAAGACGAAACAAATTTATCAAACAATGATTATCTTTTGTAAATCGATGACGTTTCCCATTAAGTAATTTTACTAAAAATTGTTTGGATTAATTTTAGTTCATAGTAAAACATAATAGAAAATTCGTAATCGAATTCAGAAGCAATAATATATTTGAATGTACAATGTTAACAACTTGTAAAGAAACTTTTAAAATATCTTTTTTCAAAAATTTAGGTAAAACGAATCTAGTCTATTAGTTAACGGGTGCTTTAAATAAATCGATTAATTAGGTAAATCGCTGGCTTCATTCTACGCACTACATTTTCTACGCATTTAAGAGTACTAATGCCAATTTTCAAAATTACAGCTTTCTGAAAAGTAAAAATCTGATAATCATTTTAAGCTGGTTACCCTTTCCTACAAGGCAGTATTTAGTAGCCTACATCACTCATAATTATTTCTATAACTTCTTAAAATTTGTACTGGTAACGCGCTATAAGTTGACGATTGCACCTATCAAGCGGAGGACAGTATACTATCCATCTAATTTAGGCCTACATCGGCCAACCCGAAAGCATAAGACATGTGTCAAGCGTGTAAAAGTGTAAACACCACAAACACTTAAGTAATAAAATTCAGTTTATGACCCGTCACACTAAATAAGTAAAAAGTAACGTAATTATTTAAAGAAAGTGAATTGTTTAAAATTCCATTGCAATTAACATAATTTTACTGAAAATAATGAAATATAAAAACCCTAAAAGTACAATAACATTTTGAAATTACCGTAAAACTAGTATTACTCACGATAATAAGCTCGCATCGACGGAACTCACGGACTAACTAGTCTATCACTACAAATGTCAGAGTGTAGTAATTCAGTTTACTGCTGATGACCAAAAAGGATACTAATTAATATAGCTTGGGCCTAATATTATGGCTTATTTAGAATGAATGTTTATTATTTAGGATACCTAATTATTAAGAATCAATAAATAATACTACAGCTTTTTTTTTGGGATGTTTATAAAACGATATAGTTGTAAACATAATAAATCAATGTAAGAGTAAAACTACAACATGATGTCATGGTTAGAGCTGTCGCTATGATGTATTTAGGCAAGCAACATTTATAAGTACGTAGTAGCACTTCCACCCCTCGCAAAGTCCAGCCTTACTCTCGCTGACGATCGTCAACTTATATAGCGTTACCAGGAAAAATTATAGACTATGATGTACAATGTAGCTACTTAATTACAAGGTAATAGGTAGGCCTAATAGGTAACAGATGGACGTTATAGGTTTTGTAGTTTTATGTATTCGATTCAAAAATTTATTCCTTGGGAGTTGAAAAGAAAAAGAAAAGCATTTTATTCGCAATTAGTACATTTGAGCTTAACATTTCTAAAAATCCGAAGGCTTTAACAATAACCACAGAACTTGAAATTTGACATCTTAACTTTGACTTTTCGGCGATAAAATACTTTTAATAGCCTACTATTCATCGAAATAAATAAATGAGAAAACAATTTAAAAAGTAGTTTATCTTAAACACAGACGCTACAAACTCAAAACACGCTTTTATTAACTGAAACGCTTACTCGATAGACGTTTTAAATTAAGACCAATCTGGACATATGGAGTTCAACTTTGAGGATCTGCAAAACCTTCACACACGAAACGTATACAAGCGATTCAAAACAAGATTCTACGAACGATAACGCAATGCCCCTTTTACTTCACACACTATATGTTACACAAAGACTTACAAATCCCATACGTAATTGATGTTGCGAAACAACTATACAAGACAATGCATGACAAATTTGAATTACAGACAACCCTCTTATACAAAACATGCAGGATACGCTAGGGCGATACCAGGTTCTCAGCACAGACGTTTAAAACGCCTCTGGCCAAGAGATCTTCTTGGCCAACTGTAGGACTGTGGTGATGGTTGCACGCTCCTTCACGTAAATCAAGTTTTGGAACATTAGCTTCACATTTAGAAATTGTTGTATTAAATATAATAACAGATACTAAATTTCAATTAGAAGTGTCAAAAAAAATTTTAATTAACAATTAATATTAACTTATAAGAGTAACTCACGTGGATAAGCTTAGTATATGTTTTCTTTAGTTATTGGTAAGAGAAAATAATAAAATGTTTTATTTTAGCATTAGTTTTTATTACAACAGTGGTACATGTCGGATAGTTAAATACCTAAGTTTATTTTACTTTTGTAATAACAGCATTCGTATAAAAATGGCCACTAATGGCCGTATTTAAGAGATAACTTCATGGTAGTTTTGTAAAAAAATGAAGTAAGTAAACTAAATTAATTTCTTTTCATCTCTCATAATGTTTTTTTATTTGTCTTCTTTTGCCCATAGCGGGCAAGTAGAGTGTTAAATTAATTGCACTCGATCTGTTAGTTCCAGGGCTACAAAAAATAGTTCTGTTTCTTATAACATAGTCAGCCAATTATATGACTGAACTATTTAAGATTAGAAGAGGTAGAGGTTGTAAAAGACACTAGTTAGAATTATCTCCTCTGAAAGTAATGAATTTCACTATATCATACAGCCAGACTTTGGTGAATGAAGTGAAGGTGTCATATGCAAAGTGGAAAATGGGTGCTTTTTGGAGAGCCTGGCATGCTGATAAGCGTACTCTTTCAACTCGGTGAGGAAGGCAATAATAAACCAACTTCCTCCTCATTTTTACTTGGTGAAATCTCTAGAGGTTCAAACCAGCCTTTCGGCTGTTGAACTAAAAGCAATTTTTCTTTATTTATAAATGTAGGCCTAATTAAATATGTTTAAGGTACCCGCCATTGACGTATTTTTTAAAACTATGTAGGGCCTACACAGGCCTACAGATTGGCCAGTTATATCTCAATAACCATCAAACGTTAATTTATATCGTATATTTAAAAAAAACATTTACATTATTATTCCTATGAGCAAAAATTAAGTAGGCCTACCTAACTATTTTTGTTTTATTTATTTATTTAACGTCGCATCAACTGCAACGGTCATTAGCGACGACGTTGGGGTGGAACTTTATGCAATGTAGGATGAAATGATTTTTTGTAACGTATGAAAATATGCCGTGCCTGAGAGGGATTTGAACCCAAGACCGCATGATGAGAGGCGAGCACGTTACTAACTACGCCAATGTGGCCGGTAACTATTCTAACGTGTGTTGCGTAGTATTATTTGTTTGTCTTACCGAAGAGGGATTCTGAAAATTAGCAAGCGTATGTATTATATTTCAAATAATTCCAAGAAAATTTAAAGTAGGCCTATACCTAGAGCGAAATCGAATGGAAAATAAACCAGTTATTTAATGTACTCCTATGAGGTTAGTAATAAACTCGAGCAACGCGCAGGGCAAATTTCTAGTGAAAATAATGAAATGAAAAGGTTTTTATCAAATTCACATAAACATGAATATAAATATAACAATGAAAAATAACAATTTTATATCAAAATCGAGCAAAGAATATTTTTTATTGTAGAATTTGAATGTGAAAAAGTAATATGTTATAAAATCTAGCTGTTAGAATTTGAGGAATTCCTCGAGGCTAAGAATTTAATATTCAGGAGTAGTTCTCATCGTATAAATACCTGCTTATGATGTATAAAATTATAACAAAATAAGAATAAATTGAAGAGAAATGTTTTTATTGGATAAATTATTTTGTAAAATTAGGTCGTATAGTAAAAGGGGACTCGTAAATGAAGTGGAGTATAATGAAATGTTTACCAACTCTTTAACTGCCATAAATCGTGACTAAACGTAACCATGAAGAAGAGGGAGGTGGTTAGTAGTTTAGGAAGTAGGGTAACTGTTCACACAGTGGGGGAGGGACGAGATAGGCCTCCACATTCTACACCAAACAATGTTTGGACGGGCGGATGAATGAGCTAGGGCAGCATCTGGTTTCACCTCAATTTGATCCCCTTATTGTTTTAAGCCACGCCCCAACCTTCCGCAATCATTTACTACCCTCTATTGAAAATTATCTCCAAAACCAATCTGGTAAGTGTTAATCATGTAGACAACTAACTTAATATCAGATTGCAACTTTAATACGGCACTCGTGTAACTTCACACGAAATGTTTACTTAAGAACAAATTAGACCTAATGCTGAAATAATTATTTATAAGATTTTTTTATGAGAAAGGATTACTTCAAAAAATTAATAAGAACAAAACGAAAATGTAGAGCAACAGCAAGAGTGGTTTAGAAGAGATGGGAAATTTAAAAGTAGCCAACGAAAACAAACAGGAAGATGGGGAATTCTGCTATCTAGGGATTAAATAACAAAGAATGGTAGAAGCACAAGTGATATCAAATCATACTGTACGAATTATTATTAATAGAATTCTATTAGACAGATTATTGACATGTGACTTGTAGCCATTTAAATGTAGGTAGCGTGTACTCATAGTCAAATTTTCATTACCTAGCTAAAAATTATTAGGTTAGTCTCTCCTGTGACTAAAATATTATTGTATATAATTATATCGTACTGTTTTTTTTATTGCAATTTAAGTGAAACAATCTCTAATGTCATAGAAGTAGAACAAAAATATAGTAGGCCTACTCATTAAGCCTGTATATAAGGTGTTGAAATTCAAGAACTCATTTTTTAAAATACCTTCCTTCTTAAAAAAATCTAGGTAATGATAACAGGCAATGGGGTAAAGAAAAGAGTTCAATAAACCCAAGTCGGTTACATTTGATTATGATATGATCCAGACATTTTGAAGTCAGCGTACTGGTGCATTTCAGTAAAAGTATAAAAACATACCAAAACACCTTCTAGAACACGAACTTTTGAAGGCAAATATTTTCCGGTTTATTCAGTCATTTAAATAACATGAAAATAACACTGCTACGTCATAAGATTTTTATAACTACAATAGAATGAATTCTGTAAATAGTTGAACAGGAGCTTCACCTTACAGGTAGGTAAATTTAATAAAAATTACTAATGTGGATAAATAATAAATTATTAACTATGGTAATAAAAGTGTTTTTTTCTTTTATTCGCACTGTAATATAAAGTAAATACAGACGTGGTTTGTTTTGTCAGACAGTAGCAATCTGTTTGCTTCCAGTACGTAGTAAAGCAGTGTCGCACAATAGGCCTCGATCGATGAACGTCACGACTTTCCATCCCCTACTATGACTCGGGAAGTCTGGAGGGCGATGAAGAGGTAGACTTTCTGGATGAATGACTAGCTATAGTATAAGCAATACTCACAGTAAACGTTTCCCTTACTGAAATAAATTCACTTTTACATTTCCTGTAGCATCGTTTTTTTTTTATGGAAGTTAAATAAAAGATCATGAGGATGCTTACTCATTATGAATTAATTTTTAATAATATGAGTTTCTAACAACATTTATCGTCCTTTAAGAACAAGTAACGATAACGTAAGAGTTAAATTAATCATTTTCGACGTCCGTCAACGAACTTTATGCGTAATAATAAGTTTATATAGTTGGCCGCGTTTTAGATAAACGTTACATAATTTTCGAAAAGTCTCAGATGTTTTCTATAATTGGCTCTTTCTTTGTCATAGCGGTCGAACAATGACTACAAAATGGATGCTATTTGCTTTATTTTTACGCATCATGGGATTATTGATTATCTGCCCTAAAGAGGATGATTTTTCTCCAAATTGCTCTGTTTCCGCCAACGTTTTAATATATCATGCCCACTTTTAAATCTATTCAAGGCTCTGGTCTGGAAACTTTAGACCCACTGATACTATTTCTTCGTACTGACACTGCAGTCTGTAAACCCTGTAACGTTGTTAATGTTGTAATAAAAGAATGAAATGGAAAATGAATGAGATTTTTAATTAACGAAAACTTTAAATTAATTAAACAAAAATTGTTGTTACATAAATTGAATTTATTTTGTTGAAATATTTTTATAAATATTGATGACACGTTAAATATAATTTTAATTACGTTAAAGACTTTACAAGTATAAAATATTGTAATTTATGTTGATCTGAAAATATTAAAATTGTATTAATATTGTTTAATGAGCTCAATTATAAATTAAGAGTTTACGGTTACGATTAATTCTTGACTTTTTGCAACTTCTAGTTTGCGTCTTGTCCATCCATCGATTAGGAATCAAATGGGGCATCGATGTATTGTTGCAATAGGTTTTATAGTATTTAATAAATTCCTTAAAAATGTTCATCTGCTTACTTTAAAATTATCAAATTGTTGCAGTTCGTTCCATAATTAAAATAAATCTAGAAGTTCTTGTATTTTCTTTTAATTCTTTGTTAATTGGTTCAAATTAGTTATTTAAATATACTTTCTTTTATTTTACTGCGTCATCTTTAATTTGGATCTTTGGCTTCTGAAATATTTATTCATAATTTTATATTTTCTTCTTACAATTTAGCTTGATAGGCCTATATTTAATTTTGATTTAGAATTACTACAATTTAGTAAGAAGGTATTTATTTAGATGATTAATTATGATTATTTAAAATGATTTCTTTGAATTCTTTAACAATTCACTCAATAAGTTTGACCTTAGAAATGATATTCTGGAGCATAGACCGCTATTCTACAAGACAAAGCTGCTGATGTGAAAGTAGATAAAATAAAACCCCTAAATAGGAATGGAAATAGTCAATTCCGGATAATTGGGGCACATCGGGACAGGAGCATTTTGGCCCAATTAAACGGCTGGCCCTAATAAACGCATTCGTAAACTGTGGAGTATAGGATAGGCCTACTGTATTTTATTAAAATTATCACATACATAAATTTTACATGTAAATTCTATCCATATACGCACGAAACAAATAAAAGGGTATCAGAACAATGATTAAATTTTTAGCAAAACGTTTTTTTTTGCCTTGGTTTTAAGCATTGGACCATTGACACTAACACCTTGCAAACCACTATGCAAACTACTTATACTATGGCAAACCATTCATTCAACGGTTCTCAACAAGTGGATTCTTCCTTCACGTTTTCTTTTCCGAGATATTCTACGATCTTCAATGGCCACCTCTTGGCGTATTTTCTTTTCTCGGAGCACGATACAAGCTATCGTAATTTTAGGTACACCGGTTAGTTCCGATAGTAAACGTTGGCTTAAGTTAGGTGGATACGTTTTTATTTTGTCGAGAAGCTTTATATGTTCACAGTCATATCGTTACGCGGCATTTAACTCACAAAAGACGTTGATAATAGGTACTGTACTGTAACCCTACGCATAAAAATATCAACAAAATGTGTGAAACGAATGGGAATTAAAAAAAAATAAAAAGGATGCCTGCAGATAACAAAACAACCAGACTCGAAAAATAGTGTGTTACAGTACACTCATGAAATCACAAAAACTGATGAGAAGCATGGAATTACGAACGTTCTATGTACGTAAGACAAGTGACAACTAACCATAAGTTGCAAGGAGACTATACAGCTTGTAGAGTGGGCATAATTAGTGGATATGACTCACTGAAATTTGTGCGATGACGATTATGTAGCCTACACATTGTACTGTAAATAACATCTTTATTGACTGATGTGTAATTACTGTTGTTTAATTGTCAAAATGTTTACTATAAGTTTATTCCTCTATCCTGCCCATTATCTTATCTTGCCGCTAGAACCATGTGTTGTTCGTCGCTGGCCTGTAATGGTTTTAATAAAACACAATTGTACATACATCAGATTGGCTCCAATAAGCGTCATTATGGACCGAATAAACTGAGTACTTATCAAAATAAAATCCCGTTCAGTTTTTGTTCATTTATAAACAGTCCCAAAAAACCGGCTGCCCCAATTAACCAGTGGACCAATTATCCGGAATCGACTGTATTTCTAAGTTTCTACACCAATAGTTCCGCCACAGTGGACATTTAGAGTTCAATGCATTGATGCACGGGAATACTGAGATCAACAACTTTTCTTATTATTTTCATGCAACTGCGATCAATGATCGAATACGACAATTTGGCATATGCAAATATAATGGGTCAAGTTGAAACGTAGACTCCTCTTCTTATAGAAGAAATCTCGAGCTTTCAAGAATGTAAAATCTGTTCATGAAAGTGACATTTTTGACTTGCCTTTTTGGTATCGAAACCTATAAACGTATGAATAAATATGGTCATTTTTAGATATTCAAAATTAAAATCATCTTGGAATTCTACTTGCCGGCGTTGGTGGGCTTTCGTTTCCTTCATAATGCTCTCTCCTTAATCTCTATCGCCCCTCATCCTTTGACACCCATCAAAGTCAAATCATATGGACATCATCCATCCATAGGACGGCCCTTCATTCAGTTATATACTTACCTTCCATATATCCATAACCATTGTCGTTGATTTTTTCAATGTGCCCTAATCACCTCAGTCTTTGAGCCTTTATGAAACGGACTATGTAGCCTACCTGCCTTCAAAGAGAGTATTCAGTTCTTTACTTTCAAGTTCGATTAAATACCTATACCCTAACGAACTAAAGACTGCAGATTATATCTAGCCAATAACAGCCTAGGTTGGGTGTGGGGTTGCCACTTCGCTAAGTCACACTCTGTTCCATCGAACTCCAGCTAACTTTCTGTTAGACTGTCACCACAGCGGGACCACAACGTGACAACGCAGGATACGATTAACGAAAGTCAATTGGCTCTGTGCTGTGATCTAGGTCACTAAGCTCCGCCTTCATCTGCAGTCTCTAGCTCGTTAAGCTATAACTATCAATTAAATATTCAGTCAAAAAAACAGTTTTTAAAACTGATAAAGCTTTGCAAATTCTCATGTTGACAAGCTGTGATTTCTCTGCTCATAACTTCACATAATTGCAAGATTTTTACAGCTTTAGAAACTTTCAAGTTTTATTAACAGCACATGCCGACATTCTTATTAATTTACCTTTTAATATGCCTGATAGAAATTATCTTCTTAAAATAATTGGCTTACAATTAACTCAAAGTTTTTATAATGTGAAGTTCTCGTTTTGGAAATGATAAAAACAATTCTCAATTTTGTGTTGATTTAATTTATTTGCAGCTCAAATGTTTATCATTAATGATCACTTTTGTGACGTAGTGGTAGCGAGCTAGCCAGCAAACCGGAAGGTCCTGGGTTCGGTTACAGGCTGGGATGTGAATAATATTACAAATCAAAACCCACCGTTCGATAACCCGTGGATAGTAGTTATTAATGATCAAAACTTCCATGTGATTTTAAATTAAAAAATAAAACATGATTAAATATATTTTAAATTAATAATTAGTAGATTTTGTTGACGTACCCTTCCTTAAACACTTCTTGATAACTCGGCACGTCCTCAGTTCGCATTATGTCGGGTCTATGATTTTTTTTTGTAAATAGGCGTAAGGTTTGTTTACTAGTCTACGAATAATATTAGTACAATAGTATGAGGAAAATACTCAATACTTTCATAAGTACTACAGTTTTAAGTAGGCCTAATAAAGAGAGCTGCCCATAACAGACAGGTGGAGTGTCTGTTAGTTGCAGAGCTAAAATAAATAGTTCTGTTTCTTATCATATGGTCAGCCAATTATATGACTGAAGCGTCATTATAATAAACATATATAGTATTATAAACAGAAGAGGCAGAGGTGTAAAAACACTACTCAGAGTTATCTCCTCTAAAAGTAATGAATTTCATTATAGAGCCAGACCCCGTGGTGAATGAAGTGAAGGTGTCATTTGCAGAGTGGAAAATATGCACTGTCAGTGGGCCCGACATGCTATGAGCGTACTTTTCCACTTAGTGAGGAAGACAGAAGTAAACCACCTCACTCCTCGTTTTACTTAGTAAAACCTCTACAGGTTCAAACTAGCCTTCCGGCTGATGACTTAAACCACTATATAGGGAGATAAAATCTAATTAAATGATACATTTCAAAAGAAAAGTAAATGAAGATTGGAATTGATGGCACAATCGAGGGACAGAAGCTGGAATAAACAACTTTGGATGTAAGAATCTGAACATGTAGGCTATGTTTTATTAGTACATTTTATACTCCAAGGGATCACTTGAGAGCAGCTGGTTACAAAAGGATTTCTTAGAATTAAATAAAAATATATTGTTCAATATCGAGCTGCTGCTGGCAAGATTAAGCTTGTCATGTAAATCACCGATACCCGATGAAAGATAAGCCTGAGAATAAAAGAAGTAGATAAACTTTACTTTGCACAAGCTTCTTATCAACATCAAAGGAATGGCTCACCAACAATAATATTTCAGAAAATGTTTTAAAAATCTGATAATAGCCTATCTGATAATAGTTTCGGAAAGCAAATTTAATTTAACTTCAGTATTTGTATCAGCTAACTCGTTTTAACACAATTTGTTTGTCTATACAAGATATTTTTATTTGCAAATGTATAAAATTAACAAGCAAATTTGATAAAAAAAGGATACAAATTTTGACAATTTTAAGACAGTAGGCCCTACTCCAATCGTAATCATTGAGTAGTTCATTATATTTTTGTAATTATTTACTTAATTTATTTTTGTTTTTCTTTAATTTTGACGTCTCATAATATTCCTACACCAGAGTCGTTTCAGTTTTCGTATAGGGGCAGTTGGTAAATTTGGTGTGCCTAGGTCAACGATAAGTTGGTTTGGATTATCGTGTAATTTTTTTTAAATCGTGTGTATAGACTATAGGCTATGTGCACAGGAACACATCGTTGATGTATAGGAAGTTCAAGTCTGTGTGTAGTGTATCGTTCGTCACGTAAATGGGAGCACTAGTTATCTATCAACAGTTTGAACAAAAAACGTTGTATTTTCAAAATGACAGACGTTTTGGTACAAACAGTAAATTTGGCTGCTATGCATCCAAACGGGTCTAAGGTAGGTAACACTTATAAACTAGTAGTTTTAGATGAAGTGGTAGTTTAGAAGATCTGGAAATCAACGAATACAGTTGTATATGTCTAGCGTCCAAATTTTTTGCTTTTCGTTAACAACACAAATCAAAAGAAATTTCATCATTACTAATCCTAACAATAATAAATTCAAAAGCAGAACATACTGTAGCCTACTTCAGTGAATGGTGCTACCGTTATATTTAGATACAAAGCTAACCAAAATATAAGTTAGATTCGTATTTACGCAATAATAAAACCACTTTTATTAATTGCTTTGGCCTAAACGAATAAAATTCTGTTATAATACAGTATAATAATCTATTGTTGGACTTATTGGTAGGATATATCCAAAAAAGACTTTCCAACAAGAGTAAATAACAAGAATCAGCTGTCAGTCAAGTAACAAGCACGGTGTTTGTTATAAGTTGACATAAAATGTCATTAGATAATGAATTTAGAAAATGACGTAAAGTGACATTTTAAGAACGCAGGTTACAAGGACGTTACTATTTATTTACCTTTACCATTTTAAATTATTGTAATTGGAGTGGAAAATTAATCTAATGTGAAATAACAATACAATGTAACACTATTGTAGTAGTTAATTTGTGGTCTAATAGAAATTATTAATGTTTATACTGAGTACAATAGGCCTACTGTGAATTTGTCTTTAAATAAGTTCAATAATGAGCTACCTTACCCTATATTCTAAGGAAAGGAAAGTCCGTGTTCTATAAATAAATATTTATTTCAGAGAAATTAAAAGAACATTAAAGTAATTAATTATTTGAGTAAAATATCACGGGATTTATCTCACCCCTCCTGATCTTATTTCTGAACCGAGATAGAATTTTGGGTTAATTACCACGAAAAAAATATTAATGTTTATTAATTCAAATGTTTATTAATTAGTTTTAATTAAATCAGGATTATTTATGTCACGAAAAGAAAACAGTGTGTACCATGTCACTCTATGGACATTACGTCGTCAGCAAGGATGAGTCATTAACAATGTTTCGATTTCAGTTAATTTAAATTAATTCATTCATTGTTAACAAATTAGGCTATACGAACTGATTTTATTTATGTTTAATGAATATTAATAAACAAATCAATTAATAAAATTTAACATGGTATTAATTAATTAATAAAAATATTTTAACTCAGCTATAAGATGACGTCACGGAATGAACGTTTTACTACAAATGTGTGAACAATAAAATATTCAATGTAAATAACAAAATTCCTTATTCGATTAAAAAAAAAGTTCATTAATACTAAACGACGTATGTTTGAATAACTTCAAGAAATTTAAAAAAAATAGTGTAAATAGAGCTACCTTTGAAAAATCAGTTTCCGGTGCCTATGTGGTTAACCACTGAAGAAGATGGATGTTATTCATGTGTTTACCGACCAATTCTGATTGTTAAACGTTCTCAGTGAGTAATCTATATTAAATCGGCTAACAGTAAAAATTATATAGAGGACCTTGAAGGCTCAGCGATAATTTTTTATTATAACTCTTCTGGAACTGTGAAATATTTGTGAAGTAACAACAGAAAATATTCAGGCATTTAGACTTTTCATCAAAGAAAAAACAAGGATGATCTAACAAGTAACAAGATTTTGAAGTATATAGCCAACATTATTTAATTTTCTGGCAACACTATTAAACAACTAATCGTTTTCACCAAATTTGTGAACTATAGGGCTCATATTTTATAATTTATTCATTCAGTATTAATACAGCTCAACCTACCTCACACTTAGTCTAATATTTAAAAATTTATTAATTGATTGTCATTTGTGTTTTCTTTTTCAATATTTCATGTCTCATTTTTTTGTTACACTTATGTATATTTAAACAAGAATCAATTAAACTATCTAATTTAAAAATATACATAAATTATTTATTTCGTTACAACTGAAAAACGAATGAACTAATACACATGGAAAAATTAAAAATCCACCTCAATTGTAATAAAAGTTTTATAAAATCTTATTAAACTAGTCTTGTGTGCAAACGAATAACAACACAAATTGTATGGCTATTAAATGTTAAATCACCCGGTTGGTCTAGTGTAGCGGGTAAGTTCGTCACCACGAATCAGCTGTTTAACAGCTGATTTTCGGAGAAGTAGGTCCCTGGTTCAGGACTTAGAGCAGTTACTTTTATACGGACTTGAGTACTAGATAGGGGTTACTGGTGTACTTTGATAGTTGGGGTTTAATTAACCGCACCTCTCAGAAATGGTCGACCTGAGTCTGAACAAGACTACACCTTATCTCATTAGATCATGGAGTTACTTATTGTTCTTAAATTGAACAGATTCCAACTTACACACATTAGGGATTACAAATTTAAAACTAAAAGTAAATAAATCACGTTAATGTACAGTCAAAGCACCAGAATAAACAATTTTTTTGTAATAGTAGTAGTTATGGTTGCTATAGCAACCTTCCATAGTAAAATGGCTGCATGAAATCTCGCTTTTCCGTTTCTCCCCGCAGAGGCATATTTACCAGCGGTAAACAATACACAGGGAGGGTAAACAATACAAAAGTCGTAAAAACCATTTAACATTTTCTTCGTGATCGTTACGTAAACTCCTGTTCAAAAACGCATTTTTAGTCAACAGCTGAATCCAACATAAGATCAGAAGACCTATTCGTTATTTCACATCATCAAATATCGTGTGACGCACCTTTACTGTTCCACCCAGTAATCGCCAGCGCGTGTTCTGTACTGTTCGACTAGCAATCGCCTGTTTCTTTTATTTCGGTTGTTTTCATTTTCATTTAACTGTAACTGTAAGTTATTATTTAAATGTAACTGTAAATGAAGAGAATGATGGTTCGATAATCCAACTTCGTATTAGCGAGAAATGTGTCGCTTCTTAGAGGTTTAATAATTCTGCAGATAGCTTTATTACACACCCATTGATCCTGGCCAGTTGTGTCAGTATCATGTATCCATTTAAAGAAATGCGCGGATTATGCAATATTCGTTTCTCGTGAAGGAAACGTATAGCTCTTTCCTTAGTAGAAATAATAGGAGCCAATTCCAAAAAGTCATTATGTGTTGAACAGAACACGTGCGAAGCAAACAACCAACTAATGTGTATTAATAAACATGCAAACAATAATCTACAATTAATTATAGTGAATGGAAGTCATCAGTAATAATAGTAAAGATGCGTTTACACGAGACGACTTTAAGGTTACAGATGATGTGATGTGAAATAACGAATAGGTCCAGATCAGAATCCCTTCAGGTTTCTTATATGTATGCAGCCTGTATTAATCCAACATATAAATAAATGAATGTTATTGTCACGTAAAATAATTTGTATAGACCTGTATGAAAATTTCAAAGCCCTAACTGACTCACTCGGATATAATTCTTCGACTTATATCCAAATAATTTGACTTGCTGAAAGTTAGAATTTGTTTCTTAAGAAGGGTTGAAGAAAAAAATAAAAAATTATCATTTCAATCCCTTGCACCTAAAGAGTAAAGTAGGGGTGACTAGAGAAATATTTTGTAAAGAGCTATAATATTGAAAATCGGCATTAGTAATATTAGAGTGAAACACAGAAAAATTAATGCTTAAAGTAAAAGAAAACGCAACAAAACAGTTTACAAAACAGTTTAGTATACCCCTAATGACAGCAACAGCTAGAATACATTATGTTTAACGAGTCATATTTGTGGTAGGGAATAGGAAGGTTATGTTACTATACAAAACGATGGAGACCTGAAGAAATGAAGATCCAGACATTAGCTAGGTGTAGCCATGGTAGAGACTGAAAACCTTGACCAGAACTCTTCCGTAGATGTCACTCCCTACAAGCAGGTCCGCAATCATGACTTTGGATGCAGAAGCTCTTAACATAACATTGGAGGTCCACTTGTACCTCGTTCTCAAGATCTGTAGGAAGAATATCCCTCTTCTACTCCGATCTCTTTTTTCCTTAATTTTCTTCTAAATTTTTACGTGGAGAAAGCTGTACTTCTCTCCTCTCATATTGAAATTTGAGTAATCTAGTGGTTCTTAAAACCTCTTTCTCCTTCTCCACAACACTCTCGTTTGTAACATAATCCTCTCAGCTCTAACTTCTAAATGCCTCAATATAAGCATATTTTACAAACGCCTCCAATTTTGTCGGCAATGTTCTTTTTTTATGTCCAAGCCCCCATCCCGTAAAACAGCAAGTAGATAATAAACAAAGACGAAAATTAGAGATTAATTTAACACATTCTTCATATCTAGTTTTAAGGAGAACCGATGTTATTACAATTTAAACCAACTTAACTTAACTTTGGCCACTTAACTTAACTTTGCACGATAACTTTGGGCAACTTAACTTTGGGATTGCACGATTCCATAATAAAACTTTGCTGAGAACAATATTGTTTCTGGATTAAAACACAGTAGCTTAAGCAATTACAGCGGATTTACAAATAAAACTTTAATAAATTATTGAATAAACGAGTAAATAGTAGAAATATTTTTGACGATATTATTTTCTTCAGAGCGTTGAGACGGCTTTACAATGAAGATGGTAACAAAAATATTAAAACATAAACATTTTCTACTTTACTTACAAAATTTACAACGTACGCGGTTCGAATTCCCGTATTAAATACACATTCAAATATAAACGCTTCCGTTCTTGAGTGAACATAAATATATACGTGTATGTACCAAACCAGGCCGTACTCTGCCGGCCGCATTGGCGTAGTTGGTAACGTGCTCGCCTCTCATCATGCGATCTTGGGTTTGAATCCCATTCAGGCACGGCATATTTTCATACGTTACAAAAAATCATTTCATCCTTCACCGTCTGCATTAGCAGTAATTGCAGAACAGTCGGACGTTAAACAAAAAAAGGCCGTACTCTATTTCCAGGCGATGAAGTAGTTCCTATCAAAAGTCACAACAGTGACGTCACGCGGCCGGCCGTCCGGTATCTGTACTTGATAAAATTCCGCCTAACACTCAGTTAATTTTGAATTATGATAATAATATTTTATTATTATTACAGATTTTAATGTATTACCGAAAAATAAAAATAATGCTATTCTTTTCTTTATTTCAATACCCCGTCGAAAATTTTTTTTATTTTTTTTTTTTTAAATTCCTAATGTGTGTACGTTGCAATCTGTTCAATTCAGAACAATAACCAACCCCATGACCCAATGAGATGAGGATGATATGTATGACGTGTAAATGAGGTGTAGTCTTGTACAGACTCAGGCCGACCATTCCTGAGAGAGTATGGTTAATTAAACCCCAACCATCAAAGTACACCGGCAACCACTGTCTAGTATTCAAATCCGTATAAAAGTAACTACCTTTACTAGGATTTGAACCAGGAACCTTCGTCTCCGAAAATCAGCTGTTAAACAGCTGATTTTCAATTTGACTTTACAAACTTTACCGTCGAAAATAAACTTAATTTTTTACCAGTCTATTTTTGAAATGTTTTTGCTACTACTGACGACGGTAGTTACTTCAGGAACTTTTCTTGCCTTATATATATTATTTTCACATAGATCATTATTTTTTGTAATTAAACAAACTGATACCATTTTTCAGTATCCTACCAGAAGCTGACATATCACTAAAATTTTAAATAAGCTATTACGTTCATGTTCTTGAACGTATGACAAAATAATTACAATTTTAATTACACTTTTGTACATTATATTGTAATATATACCTTTGATTAATTATCCGCTTCTGCTTTGCGGTCAAAGATTGTCGTAATTTGAATTAATTCTTATTTTATCTCTTTGTATTTTATATTTGTTAATATTGTCCATATGTTGCTGCATCTTTGACATTGTATTTTTATGGATGGTATCCTCCATCACAGCGTAGTTGGTAACGTGCTCGCCTCTCATCATGTGGTCTTGGGTTCGAATCCCATTCAGGCATGGTATATTTACATACGTTACAAAAAAACTACTTCATCCTTCACCGTCTGCTTTAGCACTAATTGCAGAACAGTCGGACGTTAAACAGAAAAAAACCATCATAGCTTTTGCTACAGGAGATAACATCGTTGTGTATTTTGCCTTTATGTTTTGACTATTATAATGTGTGGAATAAAGATTATTATTATAGTACATAGCATCTTTTTATATTTTTGTAGTTTTCTTTCTTTCATTCCTTTTCTTTTTACTGATTGTGGCTACTTAACTATCTTAGGAGATTGGAAAATATAGTGGGCCAACAGCTGTACTTTAAGTTAAATTGACCAAATGAAATGTTACCGTTTTACCAAAATTATTTCGATTCGTGCAACTAGTTAAAACATAGTCTTCGTCAAAATGTTTTGTACAAACAACAGTATATGTTCAATAATTATTATTAAATGAGTGATTAATAAATTCCTTTTCACTACGAGGTCTGTTTCCTTCGGAAATTTAAAAACTGACACGTAACTAGCAACACTCTTGTCAGATTTACAATTTCACATTCCGGTGCCATCGTTTTAATGTAAATATAATAGGTTAAACTACTCTACCTACGTTATTTTTCTGTTTTACATCCGACTTTTTTGGAATTACTGCTAATGCAGACGGCGAGAAGGATGATCGAAGAAGATGAGTGATGAAAAAATGCCAGGAGTGACCGGAAATCAAACCCAGGACCCCCGGCATAAGCCAGTTACGCTGACCACAATGCCAACGGCCCTGTTCTTTTCTGTTTTTGTTGTTTCAAATGTAAAAAAAAATAAAAATCATCGCACAATTATCACAAACCCTACATCATAAGCAACATAATCACGCCTAATATTTTTAATCACTTCACTGCATTTATTAACTAACAAGTGCACAATGAATAAATGACTAACTGATTCACCCGGCCGGCCACCTGACGTAATAACCACGTCGACTATTTTATAACTTGGAAATAAAGTACGCCCTGACCACACAAATTTAGGAATACCCCTGCGAAAACCACTTACTGCAGACAGCACTTAAAGATAAAATTAACTTTGTTCCCACGACTTCAATACCTCTCACATGTTTGAGTGGTGTAAAAAATAAATTAAACATATTTTATACAACTTAAAGTAATTTTTCAACGTCCAGGGGAGACAGAATGAAGCATCGAAAGGTTTTATTTTATGATAAGAAACACTATATAAAATCTATAGTTCATGTATTGTAAATTTTATAACCATAAAAGCTTGTAATAATGTTTATAATGATCAACCTTTTATAGACCGGCAACACGGGTATTATTTCATTATTTATACATAATTTTTTAATGTAAAACCTCGACAAACAGCCTATTATTTTAAAAACATTAAGTAGAAAATGATAAATTCTCTCATATTTAATTAAAACGTGAACTGAATAATGAATAAGAATTATCTTAATCATTTTCATGCCAGTTTACTAAACTACAGAATGATGAATCTGTAAGTTAATCGATTATTCTTATAGCTGCTTCTGTATTTCTGATACGGTAGTTGTACAGCTCTCAGTTACCTTGGCCAGAAAAATACAAGGCTTTTAAAATAACAGCAGGATTAATTTGACCCCTGTGGAGTCGGGATATTCACTCTCCTCGGCTCGTTTCTATGTGATGCTATGCTGATGCTAAATATTCCACATTATCTTGTCTTTAGATCTGAAGACCTCACTCGCTATGTGTCACTTCTATTTCAACCAAACAGACGCAACATCGAAGAAACATATTATCCACCAAGTATTAGAAATCAACGTGTTTAAGACCTCATGTAGACCTTTAATACGTATTAAACAGGTAATCAAATTTTTTAATCTCTCCCGTCTGCCAACTTTGTTTCATGTATACATTCTAAAATTTAAATAGTATTTTTTGATTAAATATTATAAAAGTGGTTAAATAGGTTGTAATACCTGAGGGATTTTTAGAAGAAATGTTGTGAAATAAATATTTCTTTTGATATCGTAAGGGATGTAGATAAATAAGTATGCCTGGGCTCCAAATTTAGATTCAAGTAGTCATGAATATTTAAGCAATTTTAATTTGCAAACCTGCCGATGATTTAGCCAATTAGCCTGCTCTTTCAGTTATTAATAAGATTTTTAAATTACGCAAAAATTAAACTGGCATGTATAGGCAAATTATATTATGAGACCCCTGACCTAAACTTGGCTATAAAAGATTAAAACAAATATTGAAATTATATCTCGATTTGATTTTAGAAATAGAAAATTCTTAACGGATCTATAAAGAAGAAGCGAGGCATACACTCAAACATCTTTAGATGTATTAAAAAGTTAATTAGCTTGTTAATATTTTCGAGAAAAATAGGTTTGCCAATTGTGTCGTGGTAAAATATGAAAAAATTATTCTATTTCCAGATAAAAATCAAAGTTACTCTAACCTTACACTAAAAAATTGTATAATTCAGCCGTCCTTACTTTGCTTCTTCTGTCAACAAACCAAAGCCAGCCACTACAGGGTGTACGCTAGGGTCATGACTTTAACTTTGTTCTTTTTTACATAATTTATACAATTAGTAACTTGCACAAATAGAAAACTATAAACAGAATTGAAGAATCAAACACTATATCACTAAATTCCTAATTGAAAATAAATTATAATGTACGTAAGAACGATGCGAGACAATTCGATGTCATAAGCGAACTGGTAGCATATTAAAACGATGAGCATAATTATGTTCTTTGTCAAAAATGTGTAGAGATTAATGGGTTTGGATTAATCATCATCAAAGTCAATTTTGTCAAATAACGAGTGACTATACTAATACTAGATAACAGACCATTCAAATTTCTCTTGTTTCGTCATACAGACCTAAGGTAATACGTACTTATAACTTGTAACCACGTATATTTATGAAAAATAGTAAAAATAAAGTAGGGCCTATACCATTTTTACAAATTTATTGTTAGTACTTAAAACACCAGTCATGGTATGATTAACAGTTTTATTTATAAAAATACTAAAATACTTTTAAAAGTATTTTGTAATTTCTTTTTAATCAGCGTGTACACATTTTTAAGTAATGCTCATGCTCAGTGACGTCATTATTTGTTGACAATAGAAGCAAACTAAGGAAGGCTGGACTTTAAACATATAAGAACTTCACAGTACTTTCAGCAAATTTTCGTTTAACTGCGTATAAATTTGCAGCTCTTTGATCAGTGGTGTACTATATTGAATAAAATAAACGATCCTCCGTCAAAGCACGTTTATCAAGAAATTTTACTGACTTGGAAACACATTAGAATACTACTGCCACAGCAGGATTTCTACGAAAGCTCTTGAACGTCAACAATTTCCTGAACGTATAGGTAACAAAAACAAATTGTAACGCCCTATAAGAATATGTAAACTCTGGTTATATTTTAGACCTATTTACACTTTTGCTCTAAAATTTTTAATTTCTACAAGAGCACAGTCCCCTAAGAATTTGTGCAGTCATAGTGCTTACCCTATCTTGTACAGAATAAGAAATGTTTCTAGTAGGCCTTAGTGAGGTGATTTTCTCAAAACATCGAAGGAGCCGTTTTTGAGAAAACCGCAAACTAATGAAATATTGCACGAATAAACTACTTCCGAATTACCGATTTTGATGAAAATGTTCGTATCGGGTCCCGTACTGGTACCTAACTTAAGTTTCAACTTCATACGTTTGTACCATTGTACAAAGAATGGAAGTTATGGTAATACCTAATTCTATAACTTCCATTGTTTAGGAACAACCAAAAAAATGATGTAAGAGAAAACCCCTATTGTTAGAATAAGTTACATTAATATAATAGTTAGACAATAGGTTGTAAATATAGACAACGATCAATCATCTGGTATTTTTTAGACGGGTATATCTCTCCTCTATGTTTTTGGGCCTTTCTTCCACCTTCCAACTTTCAGCCAATCACTGGGGTGGTTCTCCTTCCCGTTGGCCTTCCAGGTTGGTTGAACAGTTGGTGACAGAGAGAGGCTTGTTAACCAGATGTTTCCTGATTCGGACTCAGGAAATTTACAATCAGTTCCCATGGGACTTAAGAGTGGAACAGAGGAGTTTGTTAAGGAAGCCAGTGTTTGAAGAAGTGAGGAGGAGAACGAGGAGAAGAAGAAGAAACATATATAATTGGAGGTATATCATTTCGTATTTTTTAAGAGTTTGTTAGTATTGTTTTTGTATTAAAGTCGCGGCAGGAAAAAGGTTGGCTATATTTTAAAATAGGTTAGGGCAATTTAAGGATTATTTTGTAAGTAGTTAAGTAGTAGATTCATTAAATATTTAGTTTAAAGCAAGGAATTTTTTCTCATGCTCTGCTGAGTGAGCTGGCGCCCAATAAATTTTTTATTACATTTTTAGTTCATCATCAAGTATTAGCCCACCGGTCGAAGTTGAAGGTGGTGCACGCTATTCCGTTCTTAAGATATCTTGTTCACACATCTGGACAGACACAGACCAATCCCTAAACCGCTTTTAGGTTTAGTCTAAAATGTTTTTGGGTGCAGGGCCTGAAAACGTGTAGGCTCTATTCGGTGAAAATTTGATTTCGAAAAATGGGCATGAAAATAATATTTTCCTACCCTACGTTTAGAGACTATAGGGCAAGAGAAAGTAAAATAGTCAACCCGCTTCATTTTCAGGGGATGATTAGTCCCTTTTCCATAAAACTTGTCAAAATATCTGCTATAAATTAGCAAATGCATATCAAAAACTTATTAATCACCGTCTTTGAAACTCTTATAGATACTGAAGTCACGAGATTGCCTTTTGCGAATGGTTAGGCTGTGAGGAAGGGAAGTGAAAATACAACAGTGCTGCCAACCTCAATAGTCAGACACTACTCGTACATTTTACTGCCGTGCAGTTCTACAAACATTTTGTAAGCTGCGGTTCATTCCGAGAAAATGTTTTCTTTATAATCTTTGTAAGAATTTAATACGACCTGTAATATTTCCTATAGCTGAATTACATGACTAGAAATGTTTGATTTACTGTAATTACCAACGACCATATTCCATGGAACAAAATTTTCTACGAATGAATCGCTTTCTTTACAATCGCTGTCACTGGCGTCTTCACTATCAGTTTCTCTAGTATCACCTAAAAATTTTTTTATTTTTACCAGGTGTCAAAAAAAAACTGTCAAAGAATAGCTTCTTCACGTCTTTAATTCCCTTTTTAATTTTTCGAAATGTGGAAAGAGAAAAATCACAGTAGTTAGCCACTCGCTCATGGCTTTTGTTAAGAGGCAGGGGAAAGGTATTTTTGTTTAGCTTTAACTTCACAGCATTTTTTTACACTGCATATTAGATTTCTTTCAGCACTGTGAATAGTCTGCCCACTTTTTCGAGAAACTAACATTTCTGTTTACGGTAACTAAGTTATATTCGTTAAGTTAACCAACAAAAGGTTCCGCGACATACTGTATATGCTCTGGGTACTATAGTATAAGTTGTTGTGTTTGTTGTACTGAAATTAAAGCAGTCGCACATGCGCACTGATGCTTTCCCTCTTTACCCCCGTTGCAAACAAGGGCAAACTCGTGACTCAAGTAGCGCCTAACTAGGCCTATAGGTAGGCCCTATCTTTGTATTGAGCTCAATGATTAAAACGTTCGAACTGCTATAACCTACATTCGAAAAGAATTTAAAAAATCTGGTGTGAAATACTCACACGACTTTTTTTTACCAATGCAAATAATGACCAATATAACCTAACATTAGCAATAAAACGTTAGAAATATACGAAAAACTAACCTCAAAAACATAACCTTAATTTTAATCATGAGTGAAAGACGCAAAATGAAATTCGACCTCAGTTTGGCTTAAAAATACGGAAAATCACTCATTCACGCTAAACTAGACTCTGTAGAGAAAAATGCTCTAAATAATAGTTGTAGGCTACATCTTCTAATTTCCTATAAATTTTATTATACACTTTTGTCGTAAAATGTAATATACTAAAGCTGAAATCTTTAAAAAATTGATTTTTTACACGTTTTCTTAAGAAATAAGAAAATATAATAACGCTATACTAAGCGTTACACAAAAAAATGTTTGAATTATAAGTTGTAGAATTTTTAATTGTCTACAACTTCATTTAGCCTATATACAAATTTGCGCTAAAATGCATATTAAAGTCGTAATCTTAAAAAAACAATTTTTTTTACGAAAAAACAACCTCCCCAAGAATTTCAGCAGAAATGGCGCCTACCTTATCTTGTAGAGAATAAAAAATTTAGTAAATGAGGCGATTTTTAAAAAAATCGCAAAAAGTGAAAAATGTCAGGGATAAACTACTACTTCCGGTTGACGAATTTTGATGAAAATGTTCGAGTCGGGTCCTCTAGTGGTATCTAACTTAAGTTTCAAGTTCGTACAATGTTCCGTTCTTGAGATATTCTGTTCACACTCACACACACACGGACCAATCGCTAAAAACATGTTTTTTGGGTTCAGGGGGTCTGAAAATGTGTAGATCCGGTGAAAACTCGATTCCGAAAAATCGATATGAAACAATACTTTCCTTTCTATAAATTCGTATAGGCAAGAAAAAGTAAAAAGTCTTCAGATAACTTACACTTAAAATTGAGATAACTTATCTTTATTGCAACCTAATTTTTCTTGTAGTCTTTGATTTTGGAACATTTAGCATCAAGTACCACTTCTACCCTAAAATATTTTGGGCAAAAGCATTACTTAATGGTGTTCAACTCAGGTTAAGCAGAACGAGACATATCATGTAAATTTCGTACATAATCCTATCTAAAACCGGTTCGGAGTTATAGACTGTGATGAATTGACAGACCCTGGAGGATAATATAGGCTTAAGTAAAAACTTCAATTAAAAGTGAAGTTAAAACAAAGAAGCTCAGCAGAAATGGCGCCTACCTTATCTTGTAGAGAATAAAAAATTTAGTAAATGAGGCAAGAAAAGTTAAAGTAAATAGTCAAAATTCAAATTCAAATTTTTACAAGAG
Source organism: Catonia carolina (assembly GCA_035578175.1). Lineage (NCBI taxonomy): Eukaryota > Metazoa > Arthropoda > Insecta > Hemiptera > Achilidae > Catonia > Catonia carolina. Next base: position 49,217,310 of record JAQMRL010000002.1, read on the forward strand.
ACTATCATATTTCTCATATAAACAGAACAAAGAATCTAAATTAATGCGTTTTAGAACCGAAGTAGGTGTATATAAGCTTGTACTTTGGTTTTTTGTAGATCAACTCGATATAAAATAACCGAGATCAGTAATTCATTCAGGAAACGGAAGTTAGTCTGGTTAGCAAATAATAGAAGACAATTATCTATTATTTAACACCATATTTGAAAGTTCCGCTGTTGTATGTTCCCATTGTATAGAGATGGTAGATAACAAGCTGTTCAAATTGTCAACTGTAAAAATAGTCAGTCATTCATAGCTTTTATGAATTAATCGATTGTTTAATAGCATAGCTATTCGAGATGCGATAACTCCCCGGAGGTAGAATTTAGTGACAGATGCACTGAAAAATGTTAATATTTGTATTTCAGACAGTATCAGTTATCCAAAAGTCATGCAGTATAGTTTTGTAAGAAATTTAAATACACACGAATACAAATATTTTACAATATACAAAATAATAATAAAACATAACGCAGGAGATATAAAGATTTTTGAAATGAAAACCCTCCTTACCATGTCCCCATAAAAAATCGTACTAAGGTAAATAATCTTTTGAGAAAAACAAAACAAACTTAATTTAGTAAAACAAAAAGGATAGGCTTTCCTTTTTCACAGCAGCAAGTTCAGAGCCGAAGCAAAGGAATTTATTTCTGTTTAGTTACGAACAAACATCTTGACCTGTGTATTAATCAACAGCGTTGAACGTGCACAGAATGGGTTTCTTGGTTATTTCACGACGGGTTATTATTTCAAATCCACTGATTTTCTTTCTACATAATTCTCTTGCAAACAAACTGCTTTCCCAATACTGTAAAAGTATAGTTTATGGAACAATAAAGTTTTAAGTGGAATTAGCTCTAAGCGAAACAGAAATGGCTCTTCAGCGTTCGCCTAAACTTTTGTTTCTAGTAAACCAAATGCTTTAATAAAATGCACTAAATTGGCTTACAGACGAATCATATCAAACTTTTAGGTATCTACCTACATTATTTTAGTAAACTACAACTCTTGTGAACTATTGTCTGTGAAGGCTACATCTACAAAACCATAAATATTTATTTATACATTTACATGTGGAAAATCCGAATTTGATGTTAATTCTCCGCGAAAATCACTGTAAAATTATGCATGAGCCTTTTTAATCATAGACCGACATAACCTTAGTTTCCCACAACTTTTTAATTTAGACCAATAGGCCTATGTTTAGTATGCCTATATACTACTTAACAAATTTTATGATTAAAATTAATTAATATTGATCAATAAAAAGAAATTAATTATGTGGATAGCTATTCGTACATTTTAACCGATGACTTGTTCACCATATTTTGACAGGTATGATGACGTCATTGACCAATAGGCCTACATTTATCAAATACAGTGAACATGTTATCGGTTAGAATGTCCAAGAACTTAATTATTTTTGTTTATTGATCAATATTTGTCAATTTTCGATATATAAAATCTGTAAGTACACATTTTCGACCTAAAATTTGTCAGTGGCTAATCTACAAGATAATGACGTAAATTAAAAAGCAGCGGGAAACACGTTACGTAGGTCGACGATAAAAAAAGACTTAAAAATCATTTTACTGATTTGCTCGAAAAATTAACATAAGATTTGGAATTAGCACAGATAAATGTGTAGCTAAATAAACATTAAAATTGTTAAAATCGGTAAGGTAGGCCTACCCTATAACTAGTCTATATATAATTAAACTTAATTCAATAAAGTTTCTCTAATAAAAATATGTAATTAAAATGAAATAGGCCTACCTAGTCTACAAACATAATATTTTGTCAGTTAGATAACTTATTTATAAATAACTAACAAAACCATTTGACAACATTTTATATTTCTAACTTGTTATTTCCTTTTATTTTTAATCTACTAATTCCGTTATAAAAACGTAATCGTTTACTTTTTAATTCTTACTGTAACTTAGTGAAACAGATTAAATTATTTTAAACAATAGGGATAAATAATTTAACATTAATGAACCGGATACTAAATATAATCCGGTTAAGAATTAAATTTAGTTTACAACTTTACAAAATCAATGCCTAAAAAGCAACACATTTTAATATACCTCATCCGTAATTTAATAGGCTAACATTTGCCCAAACACCGTTCAAAGAAGTGGGGAGGGTTTTAGGTTAATTCACCCCCTCCCTTTTTAGAAGACTCGGTTAGCAAAATGAAAAAAAGTGAGTGAATTAGCCGACAAACTGATATTTAAACTAACAGCAGCTTCTTGCCTCTTAATCTACAGTTTTCAAGTCTGATATTTTAATGAACATTTACATTTAAGCAGAACTAGTTTGGCCTATCGACAACTGTATTATTGGTAATAGGTCTACAACGTTATTTCATGTTTTACTGATGCAAAATCTTTTCTACAAAACTATAATAGAGGTGCATTATCCATTTCTCAAACCAATTTAGACCTAAACTGATTTGTGAATGCAATATCATAAAATGGTTTCAAATACTTGTATTTATGGAGGTTTAATTACACATAAATGCAAAGTCAATTGGTTTAAATACTAAGCCTACTAATTCCTTCACGCTCAAAAGAAATTTAATTCTAATAATTACAATTAAACATTACAATTTTAGATCTACAAGAAATCTATAATATAAACTTCTCGAATTAAATCGGTAAAAAAGGCAAATAATTTCTTTAAATATATATATATAAATAAACCTCTGTAATGACTAATGAAGGTGACAAAAGTTAAATAATCCAGTAGACTTATAAATTAAAATAAAGTTACCACATTGAGTCATGTACAGGCCAATTAATAAGCAATATAAACAAACTTATTGAAACAAATAAAATGTTGATGGTGAAGAGTAAATAGCCTATGGGGAATGCAACCACAAGTTGTCTGTGTAGTTTACTGTCTGACTTCATTTTTATAAATGAGTAGACATTAATTAGACTATAAATTCTTATAAAAATATTTGTTAAAATATGTTTGTGTAGGTTAAAAAACACCACCTTTTTCAATACAGAGGTAGATTTAAAATATTAAAAGTAGGCTACGTTTGAAGACGGATCTTCATCAATAACTATTTTATCAAATAAATACAAATATAGGTGGTTACCTGATATAATAGTCAGGTGTCCTTTGTTGCGGTAGGTCCAGGGCGACGGGAAAGGTTCGTCCACCGCGTTCAAAGATAAAAAAATAAGAACAGCTGAGTTCGCGAACAGCAACAACGCAACAAGAGCTAACGACAACGAGACGCAGCTGAGTCGAACTGTGCGCTAACACCACACTGTTCACCCCTTCCCATCCTCTTGTCTATCCCTTCTCACGACTCCCTCCCACATCAACCAAGAACCAATCAACGTTCCACCCGCCCACAGCGCTTATTGGTCAGACAACTGGACCAAATTTTGACACAAATATCGCGCTCGTGTGAAACACAAGGCGATCTTTTGCTTCTTCCTGATTCTGTGTGTAGATCTTTCTTATTCGTTAACCATTTATGTAGCTATTTCTTTTTAACATAGGATCATTCTATGCTAACCTACACATTATCTGCTTTATTCAATATCTCAACGCATTTAGCTTGTTTACTAAAATCCCTATTATTTTTTAATTCTTTTACTTTCCTTACAATATCATCCTCCTTTAATCAAAATAACCCTGGATCGATCACAAAATTATGTAGAGTTTTTAACGAATCGATTTTGTATCAAATTAGGCCTTTTACTTTGTTTTTATACATGATTAAAGCCAACTAGTTTACGGTAGATTAGATCTACACTAAAATTCAAACAACGTGTAGTGCAGTTGCCTAATAACAAGGCAAATATTTTCTGTTCGAAATTTAAATTATTTTAATTAGCAAAGTAAGTTTTTTGTTCATGAGCAGATATAGAACTACTTATTTCACCGTGGTTTTATGAATTTTAAATTTGACTAGATAGTTAGTTTTTTGAGTAGTCTATCAGTATATAAATGATGATTAGGGCCTATGTTTTCTTACGTAGTCTACGTCTGATTTTTTTATACATATCAAGATTGTGACACACGGTGAAGTGATAGATAAAAATGGGCAACAACGGGGTTTCGTTGACCACTACACCAACGGAACGGCTAACAATAAGGTTCGAAGTTAAGTATTTTTTTCGAAAGGGCCATTTTAGTCCACGTGAAGTTTAGGCTTTTATGGAAGCTGTTTCTGCCACTCACACACTCTCAGCGTTCTTTCACTGTAGGCTATTTTCCTTTCTTGTAAACAACATTTTTTTTCGAAAATATTTTTTCTGTTTTTCGAAGTATAATAAAGTAGTTGGGAATTTAGGACCCTTCAGCATATCCGGGAGGACGTACGGAAAGTACTTAAGCATATTTTTAATAGCCTATAGGCAACATGGGATAGCCTTTTAATTAGGAGAAAATAACAAAACACATTGTGGGATATTTTCGATATAGGCTTGCCTAGGTCAGTATTGACCACTAACACATTTCTTAATTTTTTTGTTGTAGTAGACTAATCGTGTAAAATTGAATTGCAATGTATTTATCGTAAGGTGAATACAATACTTTAATAAGAACAGCAGTAAAAAGAAAATTTCAAGTAATAGGTAGACTATAATTTTCATGCATGGTTTTTGCCTTTCGCAGAAAGTGGAGGGCAGTACGGGCCACCACCTTTCTTGATATTCATTTTCACTCCCTTAAGCCAATATGATACAAATTAACGTTGTTGTATTTTAAATACATAAATTATTATATTTTTAAAATTTGTTTACGTTAGAGCAATTGGAAACCCTAGAACCATGAAAAATAATTCACAAAAAATATTAATTCCTATTTGAAAAGTTCATTTTTTTGTTTAAATTTAGCCTAGGCTATACAGAATTTCATGTTTGTTTAGTACAAAAAATACAATCTAACTAACTAACAAGAAAGTAACTTTAAAATGAAATCACTGCTGTGTTTCACCAAAACCACATTAATAATAAGTAGCTTGCGGCTGAACATTAACACAATTTTCATAAGCTCGTCTCGCACAAAAATGCCCAGTCCTCCAAAAAATGTTCATTCCATACAATGCAGAATGTTTATTGTTTGCCAATAGCGTTGTTTTGATTATTGGCAGAGTAGTTTTCTTTTGAATTTTAGCACGTTTGTTTGCTTTCTTGATTTATTTCCTTTTTCTAGTTGTTTCCTTTCTTCAGCTTTTCTCTAATTTCCGTGTTTCCTTCCTCAGTTTTTGAGATTTCTCTTCTAGCTTACTTTTGTTAGAACTCAACGTTATAATTTCACTTCTTTAGTAAGCGAAATCTGTATCAGAAAAAATATTTCGATTCAATGGGTAAATGCCAGTATACAGCGAAATCCACTTCGCCGGGTAGGCCTACATTCATCCCGTTTACCATTTGATTAAGCAAATATGACTACAACAAAGAAACAAAGAGCTATAATTAGTCTATATAGTATATTTTATATAGTAATAGGTGTTCTATATAGGTTAGGTATATAGGTTAGCTATATAGGTAATAGGATCCAAGCAGCTGAAATGAAGTTTTTAAGAAGGGCGAAGGGCTGCTTGAGGCTGGATCTAATACGTAACGAAGAAATTAGATCCGATTTGAGTGTATTTAGCTTGAATGAAAAAGTGGAGGAGTAACTACCGGAATCAATGGTGGCAACATTTGGAACGGATGCCAGAGGAGAGAATACCTCTAAAAGTGACGGAATATGTTCCAGTTGTAAGAAGGGAGGTGGGAAGACCTCGAAGAAGATGGCAGTAGTCGAGATGTACGGGTTGGAATGTCTCGTGTTTCTGTAGAGATGGTTTGTGAGTTCGGAACAGGCTTAAGCCTAATTCTTGATAGTAAAAAGAAGAAGAAGAAGAAGAAGATGTTTTATTAAGAGACGGGAGAGCTAACGTTTTGCACTCTTCTTATTCATTTTTTTCAAAAGTAATTTAAAAGATACACTAGGTTAGTACAATTGTAATTATTCTTGTGAATGTAAATAATAATAAAAATAAAATAGAGATGGTAGAATAAAACTCCAGATTGTATTCTCTTGAAGCAGGCTGCCAATGGGAGTTATTTAAACAGACTTCTTAACAATATTTACGTACTCGGACAGTAGACTACGAGTCAGCGGCCCATACTGCACGATTATGCGGTGCACGGTATGTGGCTCTTACCGGGCGATCATGCGGTCTTGGGTTCGAATCCCATTCAGGCATGGCATCTTTTCATACGTTACAAAATATCATTTCATCCTTCACCGTCTGCATTAGCAGTAATTGCAGAACAGTCGGACGTTAAACCAAAAAAAAAAAAAAAATCTTACCGGGCGACAAACATGTTTGAGATTAAAATTATTCTCCTGGAATTAAATTTTATAATTTATTAAAATGTAAATAACTAAAGTAGTAGGCTATATGCAAAAAAGTGTTGTTAAGGTCATCAGCCGAAAGGCTGGTTTGAACCTGTAGAGGTTTTACTATGTAAAACGAGGAATGAGGTGGTTTACCATTGCCTTCCTCACTGAGTGAAGAAGTACGCTTATCAGCATGCTAGGCCCTCTGAAAAGCACATATTTTTCCACTCTGCAAATGACACCTTTACTTCATTCACCACAGGGTCTGGCTGTATAATGAAATTCATTCTTTCAGGAGAGACGGCTCTGACTAATGTCTTTTACACCTCTACCTCTTCAGTTCTTAAATGATTCAGTCATTTAATTGGCTGACCATGTGATAAGAAACAGAACTATTTATTTTAGCCCTGCAACGAACAGATTGAGCGTAAATAATTTGACACTCCCCACCTGTCTGTTATGAGCAAATGCAAAAAAGTAGGCCTATGTTCTATTACAATATTATAGGCTAATAGTTTCAAGATAAACTTACCACAACTTTGATGATCTGATGGTTGAAGTTTACATCTGCAGATGAACACGTGGTAACAAAAGAAACATTTCCTCGTAACTTTTATAGGTAATTATTGATGTTCACCGTCCCATTGGTAACAGTAAGTCACCAAACAAGGATGCATTATTGTAGATAAAAAATGTGCTGCTGTCTATTGTAGCAACAGAATAATTCACACTGACCCATACTGGACGGACTCTCCCCTATATTATGTTTTAAATTTTATTCGTTCTGAGTTTTATATGGGCAAGCGTTAATTTAATTGGTAAGAATAAAATATAAACATTTTAAATATCAAACCGCTGAAAATTATAGCCTATATAATTATTTTAAATCTATATTCAGCTATTACATGCTGATCTACAAAGAATATAAAGAGAATATTAAAAGAGAATATTAAAAGAGTCACTTAAACCCCAAAATAACCGTAAATCAATATCGACTCTACATAGAGGAGAACAAGGACGCTATCTCCACTTTAGACTACACTTTTAGGGGCCTTACGAATATTGGCTAATATTTTATTTTGGCCGACCAGTTAGTAAGTCGTCTGGCATTTTTTCACCTAATATGTAACACCTTATACCATTACCTGCGCACAAGCTAAAAGGTTTATGTAGGCATCATCATTTAATAAATATAGATAAAATGAACAAAACTTTAAAGTTTAGACCATTATTAGGTTAGCAATTAGGCCTACTAGTAGGCACATTTTCCCCATAACAGGCAGGTGGAGTGTTAAATTATTTGCATTCGATCGACTGGTTCCAGAGCTACACAAAAAAGTTCTATTTCTTATCAAATGGTCAGCCAATTATACGAATGAAACATTTAAGAACAGAAGAGATAGAGGTCTAAAATTCATTAATCAGAGCTATCTCCTCTGAGAGTAAGGAATTTTATCATACAGCCAGGCCCTGGGGTGAATGAATTGAAAGTTTCAAATTATTTGCACTCGATCGGCTAGTTCCAGGCCTAAAACATAGTTCTGTTTCTTATCACATGGTCAGCCAATTACACGACTGAAACATTTAAGAACAGAAGATGTTAAAGACACTAGTCTGAGTTATCTCCTTTGAGAGTAGACCAAATGAATTTCATTATATAGCCAGACCCTGTGGTAAATGAATTGCATTTGCAGGGTGGAAAGTAGATACTTTTCGAATGCCCAAGCATGCTGATAACCATAGGGTACTTTTCCGCTCAGTGAGGAAGGCATTCGTAAAACAGCTCACTCCTCATTTTACTTAGTAAAGCCTTTAAAGGTTCAAACCAACCTTTTGGCTGATGACGCAAATCCTAAACAACTAAGTAGGTACATTGTTAGCCTATGCATTATTTTTCTCGTTGCTATATTAGGCCTAACAGGAGACTATTGTTAATATATTTAATACTAATCAGTTAGGCCTATATGTTTAAATGGTAGGTGTAAAGATAGAAAAATCTGGTGTGAAACACTCACACAACTTTCTCTTGCCAATGCAAATAATTAATAATAAACCTAACATTATTAATAAAATATTAGAAATAAACAAAAACTAACCTCAAAAACATAACCTTATTTTAATCATGAGTGAATGATGCAAAATGACAATCGAACTCAGTTTGGCTTAAAAATACGGAAAATCACGTTTTCACGCTAAACTAGGCTCTGTAGAGAAAAATGCTCTAAACAAAAGTTGTAGATCTTTTAATTTTCTATAAATTTAATTATATACACTTTTGTCGTAAAATGCATACTAAGACCGAAATGTTAAAAAAATCGATTTTTCTCACGTTTTCGTGAGAAAAAAAACAGAGAATCGCAAATTACCGCTAAACTAAGCGTTATACAAAAAAAATGTTTGAAACAGAAGTTGTAGGTTTTTAAATTCTCTACAACTTTTATTATATAAGTTTTTGCGCTAAAATTTATATTAAAGCCGTAATCTTAAAAAAACAACGTTTTTACGTGAAAACAGCCTCACCGAGAATTTCAGCAAACATGGCGCCTACCCTATCTTGTAGAGAATAAAAAATTGAGTAAAATAGGCGATTTTTAAAAAAATCGTAGGACCAGTTTTTGAGAAAATCGCAAAAAACTGAAAAATTATACGAATAAACTACTACTTCCGGTTGACCGATTTTGATGAAAATGTTCGTGTCGCGTCCGGTAGTAGTATGTAACTTAAGTTTCAAGTTTCAAGTTCGTACGATGTTCTGTTCTTGAGATATTCTGTTCACACACAGACACACACACACACACACAACACACACACACACACACACACACACACACACACACACACACAGACACACACACAGACCAATCGCTAAAAACATGTTTTTTGGGTTCAGGGGGTCTGAAAACGTATAGATCCGGTGAAAACTCGATTTCGAAAAATCGACATGAAAACAATACTTTCCTTCCTATATATTCATATAGGCAAGAGAAAGTAAAAAACGGATTGATCAGAATCAACAAGAGTTTCTCAGTTAGGTATAGCTATCTACAGTAATAGTTCTGATCAAATAATTTTGTTGTACAGAACCAATTTTTAATTTCTCTTGCCCTGTATGAATACCTATATTATAGGGAAAGACGGTAGACCTATTTTTCTTCATGTCCATTTTCAGAAATAGATTTTTCATCGGAAAAACACGTTTTTAGGGCCTCTGAACCAAAAAGACGTGCTTTAGCGATTGGTGAATATGTGCACGTGTGTGAGAACAAAATATCTCAAGAACAGAATAGGATAAGAAATTCAAACTTGGAACTTAAATTAGGTAGGCTACTGCAAGGGAACCCTACACGAACATTTTCATCAAAATCGGTTTACCGCAAGTAGTATTCGTGTAATTTATCCAGTTTACAATTTTCTCAAAAATGGCTATTAGGCCTACATACCTAGGTAGGCTATTAAAATTTTGTTTTTAATCGCCTTATTTTCTAAATGTTTTATACTCTCTAAAAGATATGGTAACCGCTATATCTGCTGAAATTCGTGGGGGCTGTGCTCTCGTGGTAAAAGAATGGATTTTTTAAGACTACGGCCTTAAAAGCCTATTGTATTTTAGGGCAAAATATTCTAATATCTATTTAGTATCGGCTTTTATATTTATAGTTGTAGGAAATAAAAACCGTACTACTTTTATTTCAACCAGATTTTCTACAGAGCTTAGTTTAACATCATTAGTGTTTTTAAAATCTAACAGAAGTTGATTTTCATTTAGCATAATTCACTTATGATTAAACATAGGTTATAATATTACTTTCTCTTGCCTATATGAATATGTAGGAAGGAAAGTATTGTTTTCATATCGATTTTTCGAAATCGAGTTTTCACAGATCTACACGTTTTCAAACCCCCTGAACCCAAAAAAACATGTTTTTAGCGATTGGTGTGTGTGTGTGTGTGTGTGTGTGTGTGAACAGAATATCTCAAGAGCGGAACACCGTCCGAACTTGAAACTTAGAACTTAAGTTAGATACCACTAGAGGACTCGACAAGAACATTTTAATCAAAATCGGTCAACCGGAAGTAGTAGTTTATTCGAGTCATTTTTCACTTTTTTGTGATTTTTTTCAAAAACGGCTCTTACGATTTTTTTAAAAATCGCTTCATTTAGGCTACTAATTTTTTATGCTCTACAAGATAGGGTAGGCGCCATGTCTGCTGAAATTCTTGGGAAGGCTGTTTTCTCGTAAAAACAACTTTTTTTAAGATTGCGGATTTTCTGTTTTTTTCCATGAAAATCTGTAAAAAATTGATTTTTTAAGATTTCGCCCTTAATTAGTACCATGCATTTTACGAAAAAAGTGAATATAGGCCTAATCGCATTTATAGGGAATTTAAAAGATGTAGAACTTATATTTTGAGCATTTTCTCTACAGAGCCTAGTTTAGCGTGAAAGAGTGATTTTCCGTATTTTTAAGCAAAACAGATTGATTTTCATTTTGCGTCTTTCACTTATGATTAAAATAAGGTTATGTTTTTTGAGATTAGTTTTTGTTTGTTTCTAATGTTTTATTACTTATGTTAGGTTATATTGGTCATTATTTGCATTGACAAGAGAAATCGTGTGAGTTTTTTACACCATATTTTTTGAAATGGACTACAAAACAGAATATTTAGTGAACATCACGAAAACTAATATGGTATGGCCTGTACCAATTAACCAAATATTTCACAATATATATATATATATATATATATATATATACATCCCGCTAACAATTCCGCGTCTTTTCAAAAAGCGTGCATTTCGCACATCGCTTATTTGAAGAGTATATTCAACTTTGATGAGAGTATATAGGGTATTTGTTACACTTACACCCTGAGTTTTGGTATTGGTTTGTCCTGATATTGAAAATTGAGCATTTTTGAATTTTATTCACTGTGCTATCAATTCAGACTCCTTTCGAATTACCGACAATTTCGCGTTCGTACAAATTACCGACAATTTCGCGTCCGGCATCGTTCCCGCTATTATGACTTATAGCCTGCAACAGTGTAAACGATGTTGCCATGTCGTACCGGCACGTGTACTGTAGCATTTGCCACTTCTACGTGTTGTAATGATTGTAGTTAGATATTCACATCTCACCCTAGTACTTCTCCACACAAGACCATCGTATGAAAACAATTCGTTCTCGGACGGAATCCAATCCAGTCATCAAAATAATTTATTATTTGTTGTTTATTTTTTTGACATGTATTTTAAATAGGTACTTATTTTAAATCAATGTAAAACCAGAATAATTAAAGAAAGTATATTTTTTATTTGTTAGAGTTAATTATTTAAAATATCCTAATTGTTACAAATACAGTCAAACCTCCTCATTCGAAATCCTCCCTAAATCGAATATAATTGTATGCTATCCCCTTCAAAAATCGTCCTTAATATGAATTAAATTACCTCCCTATTCGAAAATTTTCGAGAGTTTCGTGGTCATATATATTGTAACAATACATTTTTTTATACATTATTAATAAAATAATTACAAAATTTCCAATTTACACATTGTACACGATTTTTAATGAAGCATGCGTTAAATCACGACAATAAGGACACAGTAAGCGTAGTACAAAACTACAAAAAGCTTTATAAAAAACTGAAAATGCAGTTAACTTTTGAGTTAGAAGAAACCAAGCAGAAACACAAACAATTACACTTCTTACAAAACATTATTGTCACAAAACCTTACGACCAAATAAGGGCATAACAAGCGTAGTTCAAAGCTTCAATACGCATCAGGAAATATTGAAAATTCAGTTAATATTTAAGTCAGAGGAAACCAGACGAAAGCAAAAAAAAAAAATTAGTTAGGCTAAATTAGTAATGCAGTCTTTCCTTCTTTGGTGTATGATTTTCGTACAAACAGGGTAAAAAATACCGTAGCTGTATTCATTCAGATTAAGCAATATTTTACTCGTTAAAATTTCTACAATTTTCGGTACCCAATTTATTTTTCATTTTCTGTAGGCTGACCTAACTTTTTGTTTGTAGGTATAGTTGTACTGTTTACGCGTATCCCGATTTTATTTTACTCTGTTTTTTATGTCGTTTTTTCAATAATTTTTCATATCGTTCTTATAAGTAGAATAATCTTTTGCTTTTGAGTACTAATAGAGCTTGTAATACCAAAACATGCCCTTAATTCTTAATCACAGTATTAAGTAAACCCTGTGGTGAATGAAGTAAAGGTATCATTTACAGAGGGGAAAACATGTGCTTTGCAAAGGGCCCTGCATGCTGATACGCGTACTTTTCCGTTCAGTGAGGAAGGCCACCTCACTTCTCGTTTTACTTAGTAAAACCTCTACAAGTTCAAACCAGCCTTTCGGCTGATGACCTAAACAACACAAGTAAAATAATATTTGTAAAAAACTTTCCTCAATCAAATTGGTGGTCTATTAATAATTTTGACTTTTGTAATTTAATATTTTATGGAATTACATGAATTTTATTAAAACGCAATTTTTAAGTACATTTTTTGTTTCAATGTTTTGCCTCTGTAAATCGAAATCAGCCGGTTCCATCAGATTCGAATCAGGGAGGTTCGACTGTAATTACTATAATATGATCAATTAGTAGACAATGCAATTAAAATATTTACTTAGTTGACAAAATTATGTAATTGTAAAGCGACATAATTTGTTCAATATTCAAATGGAGTACCATTCACCCATTGTCTTTTCGGTGTTCAAATGATTTCATCATCATCATCTGATGATTAGGCTTAGGCTTAGGATTAGGCTCAATGGCCTGTTCCAGTATTCATCTCTTTTTAGGTCTTCCCAAGCCTCGCTTCTCTCTAGGTTTATATTTCCATGTTTTAGTGACTGAATCAAAATGATTTTATGAATTATACAAAAGTACGATGGCCAGTAAAATTTCTACAACTTTTGAAATGCAGTCCGGCTTAGTCACAGTTTGTATTTTTATTCTTGTTCCTCAAGTAATGGTAATCTTTGATCTTCAACAAATTATACATTACACTAATAATTCTCGTATCCAGCTGTTTTGTACACGTTGAAGTTTATCCTTTAACAGGCCATTTCCAAGATTATTTTTCGGCTAAACAACTTTCAGTCAGTCTTCCAAACCCTGATATTTTTCTCTGCGTTTTCTTTTAAATTATTTAGTGTTGTAAAAGCCATGGTGGCCACTTTTTGTTGATATTCTTTTGGTTTCTAGTACTTTATTTACATCGTCAACCAACCACCCAATCTAGGAATCAATATTACAAATAATGAAATAAATAAACCTTATTGTTACGTAAAATAATGTACATAATTTTTGACAAGTCAAAATGCTTGGGATAAGGAACTGGAAGGTTATACTATTGCACAGAAGACAAAAAGGAGACAGACAAGGCATTCATTTGGAGAGGCCAAGAAAAACTATGTGAAACCTTGACCAAGACAGCCAAACAATATGCTAGGACCAACTGATTAGAAACGAATTCTTAATAGTAAACAGTGTCCATATTCATAAGTTAACTTGATAGTTGATCATTAAAAATTTTAATCATTATATTTAACAAAAAACCAGATAAAAAGTAATTATATGACGGAATAATTTGAACATTATTTGATTTTTTAAACATACATTTGAATAAGTTTAAGTGTGACTAAATTAAAAACAAATCCATCAGAATTTGTAAACATGATAAATACTCAAAGGTATTGGTACGCTAAGTACCTTATTTTTAAGCGTTTTAGGGCGTAGCAGTAGGATTTGATTATATAGCAGATACGTTCCTTAATACACCTGTCCCAGGATAGTTTGCTACCTAATATTAATTCTAAAAATTATGTAACTTACCTGTTACAAAAGATTTTGATATATTGTCATTAATGGAGATATCCTTACTTTGGTTACTTATTTCCTTACGACCAGTGAAGCATTTGGCCACAGTTTTATCTGAGTTGAGAACTAGATTATTTATTGCATCCAGTCTATAACCTTACTTCAAGCTTCGTTAGTTTTAAACCTTGTTCATAGTTTTCATCTTCGAAAGATATTATCGTATCATCAGCAAATAATATATCATTGAAGGAGCCAAGAAATTCAGCGAGATCGTTAACAAAAATTAAAAATAGCAAGGGTCTTAAAATTCTAACTCGTTGAACTCCCCTTTTAACTTGTATAAAATTTTATGTATATTTTGTTTTAACTTTGCAATGATTGGATGGCAATTCGACCCTCTGATGTCCCTCTAATACCATACACCTCAATTTTTTAATGGGCAAATCATACGGGACACGGTCAAAAGCTTTACAAAATCAAAAAATAAATAACAGGGGTTTGTTTTTGCTAATGATTAATTTCAGTAAGCTTCTTCAGTATCGGGAAATTACAGACTCTGTTGACCTACACTTTCAGGACTCGTGTTGGACATTTGCGAGTGTACTGAATTTACTTTAAAAAAATCGACTAATCTACTCTCTTATCAATTTATTATCTTTTGTAAAAATATTTTCGCCGTTTGGAAACATTTTCTCGATGTGGGTATCCTTTGAATTATCGATTTAAATTTACTCGCCCAAGTGACGAATAAAATGCATGTTTTGATTTTCAGAGGCAACTGCCTTTAATAAAATAATAGTACTGTAAGGGGTTGCACATAACAGGCAGGTGGAGTGTTAAATTATTTGCACTCGATTTGCTTGTTTCAGGACTAAAAAAAATTTAGTTTTGTTTTTATCACATGGTAAGCCAAACATATGACTGAAGTATTTAAGAACAGAAGAGGTACAAGTGTAAAAGATACTTGTCAGAGTTATATCTCCTCTGAGCGCAATGAATTTCATTATGCAGCCAGACCCTGTGGTGAATAACGTGAGGTGTGTCATTTGCAGGGTGGAAAATAGGTGCTTTTTAGACGGCCTGGCATATTGATAAGCTTTTCAACTCGGCGAGGAAGGCAATTGTAAACCACCCCACTCCTTGTTTTACTTAGCTAAACCTGTAGAAGTTCAAACCAGGACTGCAAAGTTGGCCCCATACAAAAATTTCAAAAATTAACTTGTAAAATTGATCGGTCTACGTTTCTACCGGATTATTCCGGAAAATTTTTTGTTTGTTCCGTCCAAATAAGTGAAAAAACGCCGGGAGGGGCTAACTTCACACTGGCCTCCCCCCGCTCAACTTTTTAAATTTTTTTTGGACTTCAGGGACAGACCTTCGTTTGTTTCGGATGGTCTCGCAAAATATTTTTTTAGTTCCTTTCAAGTAAGCGAGAAATCGAGAAGAACTGGGTGGTGCTACTGTCACTAATCCCCCTCGACTCAATATTTTAAAGTTTTTTACATAGATTGACAGCCCTTCGTTTGTTCCGGATCATTTCGCGAAAATTTCGTTTGTCCCGTTCAAATATGCTAGAAAATCAAAGAAAAATTTGGAGTGGCAAGTATAAGCCCATGCATTCAATACTTTTTGGTTTTTACTTTAAATGATAGCTCTCATTTGTTCTGGATTGTTCTGTAAATTGTTTTGTTTGGTCTGCCGAAATCAGCGAAAAAATCGTGAAAAACTTAGGAATGGTGGCGATACTCTAAGAAATTCAATTTAAACTTTATCGTTATCCCTATCGAGAGTCGTTCTGCTGTTTCGGAACGTTCCATAAATATTACGATTGTTAAGCTCATACTCGCGAGAAAATCGAGGTGAACTGGATGGTACAAACTTCACTTTAGGTCACCCACTCATTAATATTTAAACTTTTTTGTCTAAATCCATGGCCCTTGTTTTTTCCGGCTATTTAAAAAAAATGTCGTTTGTTCAGATGTTGTAAGAGAAAAAGGAAAAAACTGAATGGGTGTACTTTATTCTACCCTTAACATTTTTTTTCTGAAATCTGTAATCTCTGTCCAGAATTTTATAATGAAAGAAAATCGGTCCAGAATAAATATTAAAATATGCCTACTTGGTTCAGGTCTGTCTAGTAAAGTTTGCTATTTCCCGAATTTCTTAGTTTAATTTTTTATCGCATTGTTTTTAAGCAAAAAACAAGGCTAATAATAATCTACTCCTAGTCCATTTTTCATTTTTTATATTTTAGAAAAAGTTTTTTCTCTTTAATGTTTTATTTACTTACTGTAAAACTGCTAAACCTAGTAATTGGGGCGACATATTACATGATACGAAATAGCATTATGGAAGTGTACTTGAACCATTTTGCAGTGAGAGTGGGCAAACAGCAAAATGCGCATTCTTTTTACACATCGTAAGCGTAATCAGGAAATATTTGATTGACAATTGTCAGGTGGTGTAATGTTAAAAAAAGCGTGAAATAAAATGTTAAAAATTCTTAAACAAATTTTTGTTTTGTTTTATCCCTGATGCGTGTAGGTTGCAATTTGTTCGATTGAGAACAATAAGCAACCCCATGACCCAATGATATGTATGACGTTTAAATGAGCTGTAGTCTCGTACATACCCAGGCCGACCATTCCTGAGAGAGTATGGTTAATTGACCCCCAACCATCAAAGTACATTGGTAACCACTGTCTAGTATTCAAATTCGTATAAAAGAACCAATTATACTATATACTAGGATTTAAACTAGGAACCTCCATCTCCGAAAATCAGCTGTCAGAAAAGCTGTCGAAAAGTCAGCTAAACAGCTGACTTGCGGCGACGACTTTTCTTCTAGACTAGACCAACCCGTTGGTTACTAAACGAACGACGTAAACAAATTACTAAAGGATTTGTTCATGGATTCGTTGACAGTAGGTTTATGCCTAATTTGAAAAAAGAAACCAAAGCGGCGTGCGATGGACTCATGTATGGAAGGCGACAGCACGGCGGAGAACAACTCTTCAAAATTGCGTATAATATACGTTGTGTATACAATGCGTTTAGAAAGATATCCTGCCAGCCATAACAATAATTTAATCCTGACACTACTATGCGCAGCACCGGTTTCCTTCCAGGATAGTTTGTCAACCCAAAAAATCGTCTATCGGAAAAGAGAGTTTTTTAATTCTATTAAAAAATATATAATTATTTTTAATTTAATTGTATTACTTATATCAAATAATTTGCCGAATAATATTTATTTGAATGTTTACTAAATTAGATTGTGAGTTTTGAAAGAATTGTAATTCGATGATTAATAAAAATTTGTTTTTATTATTCTTTTAAACTTTTTTTCTTAACACAACACAATATTTATTTATAACTTGTTTTGTCTATTTTCTTAACCGGTGGACGCGAAATTGATAGCAGATGTGAAACTGACGTCCTTGTAAGAATATACATAATATACGTATATTTTTACATAGGGGCGTAGCGAGAGCACTCTGGTGAGAAACTCTCCAAGGTACGGTGTATAAAATAGTTTCAAAACACCGCCATTTCGCATCCGGTACCAAAATTTATTTATTTTTTTGTGTCTCTCTGAGTAACAATAAAATTCTCAAAAAATAAATATAGTTGCCCGAAACTATGTACTTAAGTTTAAAAAAATTACGTCCGAAAACCATGTCACAATAAATTTTTATTAAGTTTTTATTAAGGATTACAATTTGGCGTCCGTATACGGACGCCAAATTGCACTCGGACTCCAGATTGTTAGGAAATTGTCAATGTATGGACGCGAAAATGATAGTAGTACATATATATATATATATATATATATATATATATATATAACTAGGTATAACGAATTGCCTGTGATAAATATTTAATTATTAGATTATTTTATTTTTGTTGAGAAAGAGATTAATGAAAAAATATTCCTTAAATTATAATTTGATGTTTAGAGCTATTATTTAATCTTATTTCGTTTAAAAAACATATGAAGGCTACAAATTTTCATTTTAAATTTAGTGTTAGGTATATATAAGACAAAATGTCGTAGCCTGATATTAATCAGATTATATTTAAATAATAGGCTTATTCATGCGGCCTACGTCTTTTACTTTGATAAGCGTATTAATCAATAGACCTGTATATTATATTAATATAGATATAACATTAACTGTCATTTATTCAGATTCGTAGGACAAAATACAACTTTTTCTCTGACCGTAACAACTAAAATACATGTTCAATCTACAAAAGGTATATTGTAAATTCTACGATAGGCCTCTCTACCATTCATAATCATAAAATTAAACTTTTGTTATTTACAGATAGTAGATGAAAAGGCTGTAATGAAGTTACTTGAATTGAATAATTTCAAGATCGAAAAGTAATCCCTTGTGTCTGGGACCTTTCACTGCTTCAATCTAACAGATTTTTCTTTAGGGGATTTTTTGAAGAGTTCTTTTGTCAAGGACTTTGTCCAACAACACTCAATAAAACTTAAAAACAGATCTGAGACCAATTTAAAAAGCTTTCTCTTTTACTTCAAATGCAAGTTCGTAAACTAATTTTTATACTGCAATGAATTCAATTTAATCTATTTAGTATCAGAACATGCTATTAAACACAGACATGATTCCTAATTTAAAAATATAATTCCCTAATTAATTCCTGAACAGAAGACATCACGTGAGAAAACGTCACTTTAACTTTGAAGATTTCTTTCCAACCTTAGATGTAATTTTTTTTTAGAAGATACTGGTTTTGTTTGTTTTTAGGATAGTTAATTACGCTGAACTAATTGTATAAAGGATTAGAACGAGGATATCTTCAATCCCCTTAAAGAAACATATTTATTATTCTGTAAGTTTAATTTATTTAAATTAGCCACAAAATTTGTTTGTTATCAACTGCTGTGGGTTACAGAACGGTAGGTTTTAAAGTGTCAAAATGTTCAGATTTTAGCGTTAAATTGAATCTGAGACACTCCGCTTTGTAGTTCAGCACGCTTAACACTACGTCACGGAGTCACCCGGAATTATGTATTCCATACCTTCTAGCTTTTCAACAATTAATATACGAATTATACGAAATAATTGGGGCGTACCAATTCTCATTCTCAATTCTTGATGTACTTAACTTCTGTGTCTGAACAGACTTTAGCACGGTAAATCGAGGACCTATTGAAATAATTTGTTATGATAATTTGTATTTGCCTAATTCTGTATTATAACCAACGATAGGTTAAGTATAGTAAACCATTGTTTTCTTTTAGCTGAAATTGAAAGAAACGTTCAGTTAGAGCCATGTTACACCACTTTAAAATATCAATTTTGAAATAACTTTATACAACGAAGCTAGAAGCTTTTATTGCAGCACATATTCTCAGAATTCGTTCACTATCCTATCTATTCTCCTTTCTTCCGGCCATCCAGGTACTGTTTTTGATCTTCTTGGCTGCCCTTAAAATCAGTAATCAGTTGTCTGAATTTGGTTTGATCCATTATGTTTTCCCGGTTTATTCCGGTTTTCTCAACATTTCTTCTGACTTCTTTGAACTACTTATCTGACACCTTAGGCCTACTACAGTTAAGCTAAGTGTTAAAAGTTCTTTTGTCAACCGTTTTTTATCCATTTCATAAAATGTCCATTCAATGTCCATAGAATTTTAGTCTTTGTTTCCGTTGATCATTCGTTTTCTGTAGGATACAGTGTTCACTTTCTCGCAACCTGTACTCACTGTCAATCTTCGGACCCATTATACTTTGAAGGCTTTCAAATTGATCTACATTTCTAATTTCAGCTTTCCTGGTAATTCTGAGGCATCCACTCGCATACAGGCCCGCATGTTTTATTACAGTGTACTAGTTGGATTTACTCAACAGTAGGCCTAATTTCTTTTTATACAGTTTGTAAATTATTCGGGGTGCAGCGGTCATTTTTGTCGCCTGTTTTCGTTCGCTTCCTTTTTGCTAGTCTTTGGTTAGGCCTATATTATTTCCCAAAGTACTTGAAGACATAAACTTTCCCAATTTTTTTTATTGTGTCTTGAAGTGATACGGAGTTGTTAGACTAATTTAAGGACATTCAATAATTTTAATAAGAGTAAAATATTGTCGGAAAGTCGGAAACTAAATTTTAAAAAATTGTGTTAACTTAATATTTATAATTTTTTAAATTCGAAAATTTTTCTGGGTTGTAATTTCTTTCAGTTTCCTCGGTTCTCTTAACCGGATTCGAATAAACAGGATTCTACTGTAGCATGGAATGTAGCTATAAAATTTAGATTTTCTAAACAATCTTTTTACTTAAGTAGGCCTATATCTTTTGAGAAACATCATATCATTAAGTATATCTTTTTGTGCGGAACATCGTACAAACTTGAAACTTGAAAAAAAAGTTAGTTACTACGAGAGAACCCGACACGAACATTTTCATCAAAATCGGTTGACCGAAAGTAGTAGTTTATTCGTGTAATTTTTCACTTTTTTGCAATTTTTCAAAAACGGCTCCTACGATTTTTTTAAAACCGCCTCAAATACTCTCTACAAGATAGGGTAGGCGCCATGTCTGCTAAAATTCTTGGGGACGCTGTGCTCTTGTAGGAAAAAATGGTTTTTTAAGATTGCAAACATAATGTGCATTTTAGCGCAAAAATGAATATATATAATAAAAGCTGTAAATAATTTAAAAATATACAACTTTTACTTCAAACATTGCTTTGCATAACGCTTAGTTTAGCGGTAATTTGTGATTTTGTTTGTTTTTTTTCATGAAAATCTGTAAAAAAAATTGATTACTTTAAGATTTCACCCTTAGTATCCATTTTACGACAAAAGTGTAGTACTATATAATCACATTTATAGGGAATTAAAAGATCTACGACTTTTATTTACAGTATTTTTCTCTACAGAGTCTAGTTTAACGTGAAAGAGTGATATTCCGTATTTCTAAGCCAAACTAAGGTTGATTTCATTTTGCATCATTCACTCATGATTAAAATAAGGTCATGTTTTTGAGGTTAGTTTTCTTTTTTATTTATAATGTTCTTACTAATGTTAGTTTATATTGTTCATTGTTTGCATTGGCAAGAGAAAGTTGTGTGAATGTGTCACACCAGATATTTTTTTTATATGTATATATATATATATATATATATATATATATATATATATATATATGATAATGAACAGCCAAAACAAAACAAGTTTAAATATAAACTCACCTCAGAGTATTATATTGTTTCGAGATCTTTCGTCTCTCACGGAGACATCATCAGGAATAAAATTAAAAGACACTAAACACACATAAATATAACAAAAAACATTAAAACACTTATGGTCAACGACCACGTCAATTATTCCCTGTATCGTGAACCATCGCGCGCGGTTATTCGGCCGAATAACCGCGCGCGGAATGGTTCACGATACAGGGAATAATTGACGTGGTCGTTGACCATAAGTGTTTTAATGTTTTTTGTTATATTTATGTGCCATTCCGCGCGCGGTTTATTATATACCATTCCGCGCGCGGTTATTCGGCCGAATAACCGCGCGCGATGGTTCACGATACAGGGAATAATTGACGTGGTCGTTGACCATAAGTGTTTTAATGTTTTTTGTTATATTTATGTGCCATTCCGCGCGCGGTTTATTATATACCATTCCGCGCGCGGTTATTCGGCCGAATAACCGCGCGCGATGGTTCACGATACAGGGAATAATTGACGTGGTCGTTGACCATAAGTGTTTTAATGTTTTTTGTTATATTTATATGTGTTTAGTGTCTTTTAATTTTATTCCTGATGATGTCTCCGTGAGAGACGAAAGATCTCGAAACAATATAATACTCTGCTCGGTGAGTTTATATTTAATCTTGTTTTGTTTTGGCTGTTCATTATCATATATGTAGTGGTGCAAACAAAGTAAAATAATATATATATATATATATATATATATATATATATATTTTATATACCTTTATTCAAATAAATCAGTAGCACCTTAATTAGTTGTAAACCAGCTATAGATTTAATTTTTTTTTTTTTTTTTTTTGAATAACTGTAAATCTACGATCTGCTCTCATAGAACAATGAGTATATGTGTTGTAAGTATAAATCTTGAGTAAGTAATACCCCTTGGTATTACTCTATAAAATTTCCCATTTTGTTGAAGTGATCTTGCGATCGTAAAATAAATTACACAATCACATATTAAAATAAATCTGTAGGGTGTAGTCTGCATAGTCTTCTGTGTGTTCCACTGTTGTCTAGGAGATTGATGGCTTCTGGATTCTGGTGATTTTCAAGTCTTGTTTGGTAACTGGTGCAAAATTTCTGTATAGCTTCGTGTACCGTGGGAGTGTTCGTGTCTCTGTGCAATATAGTGTTGGATATGTACCAAGGTGAGTCCATGATGTTTTGAAGTATTTTTGACTGAAACCGTTGAATTATTTCTATGTTACTGTGACTTGCTGTGCCCCAGAGTTGTATCCCATATGTCCACACAGGTTTAAGTACAGTTTTATAAATTAACAATTTGTTTTGTGCCGATAATTTGGATTTTCCATTAAGCATCCAATACAGCTGTTGGTATTTAAGATTTAACTGTTTTCGTTTGTTCCATATGTGAGTCCTTCATGTTAGACGCCTGTCCAGGTGGAGGCCAAGATATTTTGCCGTATCGGATTGTGGAATTTGTACGTTGTTCAAAAACACTGGTGAACATGTTTCCCGTTTTAGTGTAAATGTGACGTGCAGACTCTTGTGCTCATTAATTGTTTTTATACGCCACTTTTTTTGCCAATTTTGTACGCTGTCTAAGTGTTGCTGCAAGTTATGAGATGCAATTTGTGCATCTTCGTGTATTGCCTGAATGGCTGTGTCGTCGGCAAATGTTGCCACTGTAGTGTTGTCATTTTGTGGAAGATCAGAAGTGTAAATGGTGTACAAAACAGGAGACAGCACGCTTCCTTGAGGAACACCAGCTTCAATTAATTTTAGAGATGATTGTTCGTCCTTATATTTCACTGTAAAGTATCGGTCCTCCAAATAAGATGCAATAATTGAGTAATACTGATGGGGAAGATTTTGTTTAATCTTAAAAAGAAGACCCGCATGCCACACTTTGTCAAAGGCTTGCTTGATGTCAAGAAATGCCGTGGAGCAATATTTCTTTTCTTCAAGTGCTTTGTAGATGTTGTTTACAACTCTGTGAATTTGCTCAATCGTGCCATGACCTTCTCTGAAACCAAACTGGCAATTCGGAATGAGATTTATGGTATCCAGTACTGGGCGTAATCTCTGAAGCAATAATTTTTCAAATACTTTTGAAAGAATTGGCAACAAACTTATTGGTCTGTAAGACGATATTTCGTAAATAGTAAATAAACAAAATAGGTAGGCCTACTAACTACACCGAATGCAAACAACGTTTGTCTGCGAAGACATTTTTTGAGTTTTATAGTTTTGAATCGATAAAATTATCAATTTATTGGTAACTAAAATGTCATGAACAAACTAGAACTGAGTGCTGAATCATTAGATTATTTTGTTTTCGTAATAGACTAAACGATAGAGCGTAATAAAGTTATTTATAATAAGTAGATTAATGAGTAAAATTTTGTAATATAAATACAATTTTAAAGTTTAAGTTATTATCTACATTATTTATTTGTTCGAACTTGATACACTTATTTATTTAAATTTCTACTTCTACTGTAGTACAAATATTTTCAAATATTTTACTTATTTAAATAAACAAAGAATACGTAGGACAATTTTAAAAATAGTAGCCTCACGGTTGATTATATATTTTAAAGTTTTTAATTATGTACATACAGTAGGACACCATTAAATATTCACATTTAACAAAAGAAGTAAATGACCTAAATAGAAGTTATTGTCTGTATACTAATTTCTGAATAAAAAGAAGCAGTGGTCTATTTAAATTTAAAGTAAAAACTAGTTGGACATATGAATTTCATATTTTGTTCACGTTAACTTTATTTTACTAGTGTTTATCTTTGCTTTAAACAGTGTTGTTTTACATTTTCTATAAGAAACAAAGCTTTGAAAATTAACTGAGACTAATGTAACAAGAATTAAGTATATAGTACAAAACAAAACCGCCTTAAAAACAGTAATACAAGTGGGCAACAATTCTGATTGTTATGTAATGCTACTAACTTACAACGTAAGTACTCTAAAGCAAACAAAAAAGCAAGCCTGGATTATATTGTCTATTATGCACAGGTCTAAGTAATTTACAATTATTTTAGGCTTAAAAAATTACTAACTTTTAACATGTAGCCTATAACAAACATAATAATATACTTGTATTCCTGTTGGATTGTCTTTGAATTCGGTATAGTTAGTAGGCCTTCTATATTTTGTTTATTTACTATATTAGGTCTATAGATGGTTTACAACTAATTTAAGGAGCTATTGATTTATTTGAATTAAGGTTTAAAAAAAGCAAAAAGGGTGCTTTTATTTTGCAAGACCAACCGGGTTGGTCTAGAGGTAAATTGATCGCCGTGAGTCAGCTGTTTAACAGCTGATTTTCTGAGACGAAGGTTCCTGGTTCAAATTATTAACTTATTTGATTATTTTATAGGGCTTATTTTATTTTATTTTTAATTTATCTTTATTCTTAACTTGTATTATTCATGTAATGCTTTTATAATGAATTTTGTTTGTATGTATTAGATATCTAAGCCTTGTTTTTTGTGTACTGGTTTATTGTAATGTAATGGAGAAATAAATAAATAATAATTATTATTAGTATTAAATCCTAGTAAAGGTGGTTAATTTTATACGGATATGAATACGAGACAATGGTTACCGGTGTATTTTGATGGTTGGGGTTCAGTTAATCATACTCTCTAGGAATGGTCGACCTCGGTTTGTAATTATAAGACTACAACTCATTTACATATCATACACATCATCCTTATCCCATTGGGTCATGGGGTTGCTTATTGTTCTGAATTGAACAGATTACAACGTACACACATTAGGAATAAAAATATAAAAATAAAATTTATAGTAATTGGTGTGTGTGTTTTTCAAATAGAATTTAGCCACCGATCCACCTCATCTTGAAGATTTCCTTAATTGTTATGTAAATGGATCTATCAGAAGGTCTGTTGGTTGTTTTCATTGTAATATTTTAACTTTTTCTGTATAATCTTGATGGTTTACTGCCACAAATTTGGGGTGATTTTGTAACTTTGTGTGATATGATATTTATAGAATTAGTAGACTACTAATATTTAAATCTGTACAATGGAAAATTTTCAGGAAGATGTACCATGGAGATAGTGATTTCTATGCTGGAATCACAGGTTGGTCTTCAAATTGAAATCGATGTATTTACATCCGCTTTAGAATGACTTCTTAATAAAGATATTTTTGGAAAGCGAAATCTTTGATTTTTTTACCCAGTATTTGGTAAAGTAGATCTTAAGTAAATTCTATAATGGTTAAAAAAATAATAAACTGTAGTGTAGGTACTAGCTAAATTATAATATTTAAAAAATAAGATTAATCTAGCTGGGTGTAGGCCTATCTACGTAAATTTTTAACTTTAAGACAATAACAGCAGTTATAGTACTGTATCTGCAGTTCAGCCGTTCTTAGTTTGCTCCTACTGTCAACAAACAAAAGCCACCTACTACAGGGTGCACGCTAGAGTCTGCGACTTTACGGATGTCGTATTCCTATTAAGTTAACTACGTTTTAAATTATAAGTACTTAAAGTACTTAAAACATCAGTCATGATATGATGTAGGCCTAACAATTTCATTTAGAAAAGTACTTTTAAAAGTATTTTGTAGTTACTTTTTAATCAGCGTGTACACATTTTGATATAATGCGCATGCTCAGTGACGTCATTATTTGTTTACATTAGGAGCAAACTAAGAGAGGCTGGACTTTAGGTAAATTATCGTTACAATTTTTAAAATATCTGGTGTGAAACACTCACACAACTTTATTTGCCAATGCAAATAATGAACAATATGAACTAACATTAGTAATAAAACATTAGAAATAAACAAAAAAAAACTAACCTCAAAAAACATAAGCTTATTTTAATCATGAGTGAATAATGCAAAATGCACATCAACCTCAGTTTGGCTTAGAAATATGGAAAATCACTCTTTCACGTTAAACTAGACTCTGTAGAGAAAAATACTGTAAATAAAAGTTGTAGATCTTTTAATTCCCTATAAATGTGGTTATATAACCTACTACAATTTTGTCGTAAAATGCATACTAAGGGTGAAATATTTTTAAAAAAATTTCACAAATTTTCATGAAAAAAAACAACAGAAAATCACTAAGCACAGCCTCCCCAATAATTTCAGCAAACATGGCGCCTACCCTATCTTGTAGAGTATAAAAAACATTGTATTTGAGGCGGTTTTAAAAAAATCGTAGGAGCCGTTTTTGAAAACATTGCAAAAAACTGAAAAATTACACGAATAAACTACTACTTTCGGTTGACCGATTTTGATGAAACTTTCCGTGTCGGGTCTTCTTGTAGAAACTATTAACTTAATTAAATTAACTTAACTTAATAACTTTAGTTTCAAGTATCAAATTTGTACGATGTTCCGTTCTTGAGATATTCTGTTAACACACACACACATACCCACACAGACCAATGAAAACATGTTTTTGGGTTCAGGGGGTCTGAAAACGTGTAGATCGGATGAAAACTCGATTTAGAAAAATCGAAATGAAAACAATACTTTCCTTTCTATACATTCATATAGGCAAGAGAAAGTAATAACAGTGACTATTAGCCTGTGTATCTTACATTAATTTAAATCGTAAAGTAGTTTAGGATAGAAAAAAATCATTTCGTTAGTGTACGACTAGTTACAATATTATACAGAAAAATAATTCCTCGGACAGAATCATATGTCAAGGTTATTATTACGTGGAATGTAATTAACAAATTTGAAAATAAGAATCTATCAGTATTTGTAAAAATATATTGATGAATAATTATGATTGGTTTGTAGAACTAAACCTACATTTCTTTTAAAAATAAAATCTGCGATATTATCCGTTTGCTTATTTTTTTATACAATTTCTTATAATCACATCAAAGTATTAAACGTGAACGTTGTTTCACACTTGTAGAACTCCTTTCTTTCTGCTCGGATAATAGTCTTAAGTATAAGAAGCAATGGAATGACGAGATTACCGTATTGTTATGGAAATGTTCCAGCCAATGTTCAAGTCTCTTCGTTACACTTCACTATACAAGAATCGAATAAATAAAACAGTCATGTTTCTTTTGGTTATTAGAGCAAGTTGGCGTAGTTGGGCTTATAAGGCTTAAGGCTATATGACAATCATGCCAGATTATTATTCTATTCAATACAAAGACGCGTAGTTACTAAAGATAATATTTTTGTTCCTTTTATTATTATATACGAATAAAAGCAAATTAAATAAAGATTGGTAGAATAATATGGTTGCAATCAAGATCACGTTCTTACATGCGTACTTATATACATTTTGTTTTCTTTAACAGGCAAAATCCGTACAAGTCATCGCCGTATACTCTCTTAAACAATAATACGTGATCTATTTTTTTTGTTATTTTCTTAATCGACATCAGACATAAAAAACAAGCTAATATTACTAGTTCAATTTCGTTTTGTATGTTAATTTTCACCAAATTTTGGTGAAAATTTTCATATGTTGTTTTCTTGTAGAATTATATTCTACTAGTTTTTGTGTTTAATTTAGGACACAATTTATAGGTATATGAGTCGTTTTTGATATATTATGTCATTTTTTATTGCATTAGTGTCATGATCATGGAAAGCAACATGTGTTCAAAAGCAACGTGTTCATTATTTTCTGCTGCTTCAGTATGTGTTCAGTCTAATTAGTATTTAAGTAACCAGCATATAGTTTTAATTACTAACACACTAACACATTAGTGTACCGTAGTAGTAGAAAATAAAGACAGAAGCATTCTTGAACATGGGAAATCATAATTGCGTATATTAATTTTCCCACCACGAGTTAATATAAATATTTTTAATTTTTTTAAGTTAGGCGTATAATTAAAGAAATTAATTGTATTGTAATAATTTTTGTAACTCAATAGGAAAATAAATTAATAAATACGCTCACTTGCCTATTAAATTTACAAGAACGAATAATGAAACCAAATAATTAAAATGAACATGACTCCTATTTATGACTAACAATAACATAAACAAACATGACAGAATTTCTTTCCTACCTAACTAAAAAACTTTGTGGTTAAAAAAATAGGATTAGCAGTGAAGATGTATTTGTGCGTGGCTGTAGGCCTACTGGAAAAGTAGGCTCTACATAAAATGCGCCTATCGTAAAAAAAATCAATGAGTAGGATCATTAATTAACTACTGATCCGTACAGTATTAATAATTTTTCATAAATATCATTATTCTTACTATAATTTAAGCGTGAACAAATAGTGCATGTAATATTTACTGATAGAAACGTTGTATGATGCAAGTCATTGCTTCTGGTTGTAATTGAAAGCGATATAGGTTGCATTGTTAACACCTGCGTGTTCCCATGTTGGTTCATGCTCACAGCTGGGTAACCGAGTAGGGCGGTAGCACAGGTAGACATAAATGACGTTGCGGTTTGCTAATTGAGGCTTACTTGCGTTTATTAAAATGTACGGTGTCTCAAGTTCAAATTACGATTACGTCACTAACGTAATCACCCTTTATGTAATTTTATTTTTCTTTACGTTACTAATCGTTACTTTGATCGATTTAAATTGAAATCTCTTTATAGATTCATCCAGCTAAATTCAAACACATTATTTTTTATGAATGGTTACCGTTACTTTATTATAACTTAGATAAATAAGCATTCGCTTACAACTTATAAAAAAAAAGAATAAAGTTTTAAAACCTATTTAATTAACTGGATGAGTTTCTGGTTGCTTAATTAATCTCAGTCCGGTAATTCTTGTAAAGAATTTAAAATCCTTCCGTTGCAATAATTTTATAACCTTCCAAAAAATTTAGGTAGCCTAACCTACTCTAAAACAAACACGGACTTATTTACTCAAAATAATCTCAATCAGAATAATTATTATAAAATGCATGCAGAAAATGAACTGATAATTAAAACATCTGCCCATAGGCCCTAACAGACAGGTGGAGAGTCAAATTATTTACACTCAGTCTGTTCATTGCAGGGCTAAAATAAATAGTTCTGTTTCTTATCACATGGTCAGCCAATTAAATGACTAAATCATTTAAGAACAGAAGAGATAGAGGTGTATAAAACACTAATCAGAGTTATCTCCTCTGAAAGTAATGAGTTTCATTATACAGCCAGACCCTGTGGTGAATGAACTGAAGGTGTCATTCGCAGAGTAAAAAATATGTGCTTTTCAGAGGGCCTGGTATGCTGATAAGCATACTCTTTCCTTCCAGTGAGGAAGATGTTGGTAAACCACCTCACTCCTCGTTTTACTTAGTAAAACCTCTACAGCTTCAAACCAGCCTTTCGGCTGATGAACTAAACAACAACAGTTTTCAGAGTAAATTAATTTTTATTTAAGCTGTTTATATATAGAGTGCTATTTATTAAATAAAATTTATTAAGACCTGCAGACCAGCTTAGTCAGTCATTTGGTTGGGCTGGCTTAGTTAAAGCAATTTAAACTGTTGGTTAGTTGCTAAGTGACATCAGTTGTGAAATGACAGTCCAATGAGATGCTGACGGCCACATTTGAACAAATTCCACTGGGAGTCTTGTTAAAATTTATGACTAATCCACACAAAAAATACAGCAAAACAGCAGTCACTTTGGGACGTTGTCAATAGTAAGTCACGACAGTTCCTTACGACAGATTAAAACTAAAAAAATATTATTGCATTTTTACAACAAATAGACCTAATAATTTTATAAATATAATATTGTAACATTTTTCTTACGAATTGTACAATTATTTAGTTATTTTACTTGTTGTTACCACATTGGTAGAGTGCTAGACTGAAAAGCGCCGATGAAATTCCTAGAAAGATGCTGGAAAATTAATGTAGTTGTAGAACTATAGTGCACACTAAATTTTGATACGACCTACAAAAACATAATTTTATTAATAAAAGATATAAATAGTTCAACGTTCGTGAAAGAAAAATTATTGTTTAGATATTTTTTTATTCGTAGTCTACAGACTTTTTCCAAATATTACTGCGATATTGGAAAGGTGGTGATTATCTTTAATAAGATGGAGGGAATTATGTTACTGTTTGGTTAATTGAATACAAGCAAGATAAGACAGTTATGAGTTTACTGTTGTCTGTCGGCATTAAATAAATAAGAATTTATATGTGATCTAACCACCTTGAATAATTGACTTGAAATCAAGTTCACTTAGTTTTTATAAAATAACCTGCAAAACTTTTCTTGAACTTAAATTCTTTTGTATTTATGCATGGTTAGGACAAGTCCACTTTGTAGGCCTACGTATTGTTGACAAGAATCTACTATACAACACTAAGGGAGGAGTTCTTGTTGGTTAAATTTAATATTTATCTGTGTTTAGAAACTTTGTGGTAAAACAGTAGGCAGACAACATATGGGTGGACGAGATGATTCTCTAATGTATAAGGGGAAAGGGGTTTTCAGTGAAGCCAGGTGATATACACAGCGGGGGTCAGGTGTGGTTGATCTATTATACAATATTCATAGCTGCATTTGAATACAACCACGTGCGAATCGCATCTATTGTAATATATATAGCCTACAGAACCTATTGTAAGACTTGCGTCCCCAAGCTACTTGCAAGTGTTAGTCGATATCCCTGTGAGGTAGCAGGGTTTCTACCTAAACTATATGTAAATTTCATGAGATTCGTGAGTATGTAGATACCATCCTCTGAGGGATACGTATCTCCCAGAAACTAAAGATCTGATAAACTGACAATTTCATTAAACTAAATTATTGTCACATTAATTTATTTTTGTTGACCTGGTTGATATATCAAATTATACGAACTAATTTTAGTTTTTCAAGAAAATGTTACATCGTAGTAAGTTATACTATATACTTGGAGCAAAAACCTATAGGCCTAGTAGGGATAATAAAATACGAATTTATTTGTATGATATCTTAAAATATTCGAAATTTTCCCCAGAATGAGCGGTGGATTTATGATCTGGCAGAGTAGATTAGGTGATGCAGACTCGGAGTGGAGTGTCAGTTTATGAATCATGGTGACTGAAAAAGGAGACCACAGGAAAACATTACTTACGTTGTCGATACTCCTTAATAAAACAAGTTTCATTGAAAGGGTGGAATAGATTATTTTTTGAATATCCAATTCTAGAATTAGAAAACGCATCTACCGATCCAAAAGGAACAACTAAACACTAAATTTAAATAGTTTTTTTGCATACTAGGTAAACGGTCAATGCCTAATTTAAACAACACATTACTAATATTCAAAACATAAGTACATTAAAACATAGAAATCCTGCAAAGGTTTGTAGGCCTATCAAAACCACTCCGAAAAATCACAGCACCTTGGTACATAACAGAAAATTACATACCGAGATTTAAACATTTCTACAATTCAACAAAAATTTAACTGATTCAGCACAAAATACCAAAAGGGACTTGCAAGACATCCGAATCATTTGGTCTTTTCACTCTTAGACAAGCCAACCAACACTCGGCATCAAGACGAGACATTCTACGGATTTTTTTAAAGTTGTAGGTAAGACAAGCCAATAATAATCTATATATTTAAAACGCAAAATAGCTTCCAATATATTTTAAAATGGGAATTTTATTAATTCCTTAATACAGAATTCTACCGACCGGATTTAAAAAATGTTAACATGGTTTAAAAGTGTATTCTTTCTTGATTTGTACAAAAGTTCTAAACTTGAAATTAATGCTAATATGAGCTTCATTTTACGAAATGAAAAAAGTAAATTTCGTTTACAACGTAGCAGTAATACAGCGTAATGTAATGCGGTTCTCCCACATTTACCCCCTCCATAGCCATATTTCATTAGCATACATATGTGTCATCTCACAACACACTTAGTCAGTATTAGACATTATGTTAACGTTGTTTTATTTAAAGTTTTTGTTTAAAACCGTCATTTTCAGGACGAAATTATGGCACTACTGTGCTTTAGTCGTTACTCACCGTTCTTCTAAGAACGATTAAGTTTGCTGTTAACTTAAATCATTTATTTAATAATAGGGGTTGATACTCAAGAAAATTGTGCGAATTTATTCGCACGGGTCCACTATGCTAGTAATAATAATAAAATACAAAGAAAACTAAACTAAACTAGTTTCAATAGTAAGCCTACATAGTTCCAGACAATAAATAAATTAAAACTAAAAAAAAATTATTGAATTATTACAACACATTGATACGATAACTGTGAATATATTTTTGTTGTTTTAATTTTATTACGAATCATACAATTATTATTTTCTTCCTGTAATTAGAAAGTAACAAAACAAGAGAATCCATAACACATCTTCGTCTTGTTCTGCCATAGTGTTGGGGGGGGGGGCAACTTAACTCAAGGTATGTTAAGATCAAATCCTATCTATTTATTGTCCTATACCAGAAAATATTAAAGATTTACTGCAGTCAAAAATTCATTTTAACCGTAATGAGTCTAATCAGAATGCTATAGTAATTAGTACAAGGGTTAGTACAATGTAAATAACACATAGTACTATGTAGGATATAACTTTGGAGACACAACCAACAAAATTTTGGCCTCCTCCGTAGCGTAGTGGTTAGCGCGTTAGCCTACCACGCGGAAGTCCCGGGTTCCTGGGCAGGGTCTGGAAATTTCCACAAATCAAATCCCCCAATTACAGTCACATATTCCATCGTGGTCGCTAATAGCCAAGCAGTTGATGCGACTTTAAACAAATAAATTTTAAAAAAAATTAGAGGTTACTTTTTATGTGCTTCAAGAACACTAACTTGATTAGGTACCAAAATGCTGTAAGTCCGTTGTAATATTCTTTGTTTGTTGGCTAAATTTAAATATATAGGCCTATATATTTTTTTTTATTCCTAATATGAGTACGTTGCAATCTGTTCAATTCAGAACAATAAGCAACCCCATGACCAAATGAGATGAGGATGATATATATGACGTGTAAATGAGATATAGTCTTGTACAGACTCAGGTCGACCATTCCTGAGAGAGTATGGTTAATTGAATACCAACCATTAAAGTACACCGGTAACCACTGTCTAGCATTCAAATCCGTATAAAAGGAACTACCTTTACTAGGATTTGAACCAGGAACCTTCGTCTCCGAAAATCAGCTGTTTAATATTTAACTTTGTTTTCATACGCTGTTTATGGACTTTACTGACGTAAATAGATTTCAAAATTTGTAATAGGCAGGCTGTTACAATTATGCAAAATTAGACAGTTTTTTAAAATTGATTGTACCACAATAGTTTTTATTCTTAATAGACTATCTTAAATTTTCCTTGTATTGTGCTGAACGGTGATCCAATTAAAATATTCGATCCTTTAATAATTTAAAAGGGCTTACTTACTTCATGACTACGGGTAAAAGTGTCATAATTTCAAACTAATTTCCTTAAGTAATATGTATGAGAAGGCCCTACAATGTTTTCACATCGTTAAATTACATTTTAAAAGAGTTAAATATAACGATGCGGTTATTCTGCTGTTGTGCAATTTATAGTTATGCTAATTTCAGGTATTAAAATGATAAGATTAGTCGAACGACTTGGTCCACATTGTATTAAATTGAATTTAAATTGACTCAAACGCATCATCGATACGTGGCAAAAAATGAAATGAGATTGCCGTTAAACAAGTAGACAATATAAAAATGTGTGAGGGGTGAACCCGCAGTAATATGATGTAAATTATATTGGGAACAGTAAAGGCGGAAGTTTTAACCCCAAAGCCTGTGCTGTATTGTTAGCTTCAAGTCTCTAAATCGTATAATAGAAAATATTGCACAATGAAAATATTAAACAGAGTGTCGGCTGCCAATCTTGATTAAGTCAACAAAGAACGCTGCCAATATTTCCCGTCCTCAACCTTTGTTATTCAAAGATAATAATATTCAAATATTGGGGTCGTGGCAATAAGATACCTGGACCTGGTGCTCTAGACTCTTCCCTTTTTTGATCCATTTTTCATTCAAAAAGAAATCTTAGCTTATTTCATTTCGTATAAAAGGATTCAGTTTTTAGATTATAAGCGCATGTCTGCTAGTACATATACCGGTTTTTCTTTTATTGAAATGTTAGAATCGAAAATGTCTTCTTTATTTTCAAGTTAAAAAAGAAACCCGAGTGTTAAAGCTATAACGTATATACATATCTCTGTCCCTTAAGAAGAAATGCCATGTTAGATTTGTATTGTACGACGATGTCATAGCATGTTATAAAATTATCTAATTCCTTTTGGTGAATTAGATTTAGACTAGCTCATGGAGGGGCCCGTATGAAAATAATGTAACTGACCTTAGTAAATAGATGAACGTTAAAAATTTTAATATTCAACAATATGATTGCTTCTTTGTTCCAAAGCAATGTCTTGAGTCTTTCCATTGGAACCCTTTCATGAAAGAACTTATGACAGACATAACTGTATTGGTGTAATATAAAATATAAACCATAACAAACTTTTTTACTGTTTGCATAAGTAATTTATATTGGTCGACAACTTTTTTCTAAACATTGTTTATATATATTAAATTTTTTCCAGTTAAGCCTACCTATTGTTTCCTTACATTTATAATTGTAAGAAACATTGTTTACTTACACTGTAGAGCCTATTATTTTTTTTTAATCTCTTCGATTTGGTGGAATATATCCTTAAATACAGTCAAGTATTGACTAATTATGATAATATATTTTATCTCTTAAAAAAATGAAGAAATTATAGATTTATCTGACGTACCAGCAAAAAAGTAAACGCACAATCGAAAATTTAGTAAGTAGCCCTAGCATATAAATAGGTGCACCACCTTCAACTTTACCGGTGGGCAAAAACTTAAATATGAACTAAAATAATAAATAAAATTCTTGGGCGCCAGCTCTGTCAGCAGAGAGCGTGAGAACCATAAATAAATAAGACCATATTTTTTTAAAATCCACATTGCTTTAAATTAAATATTTAATGAATCGAGGACTAACTAAATTGACCAACTACTTACAAAATAATTCTTAATCTATTTAAAAATATATCCAACCTTTACTCTGCCGCGGCTTTAATACAAAAACAAAATAAAGCTTAACAAACCCTTAATAAATACGAAATAAATTTACCGTTAATTATATATGTTTTCCCTTCCTCTTCCCTTCTTCTTCTCCTCGTTCTCCTGGTCACTCCTCATTCTCCTACTCACTTCTTCAAAAGCTGCCCTTCTTAACAAACTCCTCTGTTCTACTCTTAAGTCCCAAGGGAACTGATTGTAAATTTCCTTAGTCCGAACCAGGAAACCTCTGGTCAACAAGCCTCCCTCTCCCACTACCCGTTCGACCAACCTCGAGGGCCAACGGGAAGAAGAACCACCCCAGTGATTGACTGAAAGTTGGTAGAAAGAAAGGCCCAAAAACACAGAGGGAGAAATACACCAGCCTAATGAATATCAGATGGTTAATCGTTGGCTATATTTACAACTCATTGTCTAACTATATGTTTATTGTCTATGGTAACTTACTCCAACAATGGGGGTTTTCCCTTACATGATTTAATGGATTGTTACTGAGTAATGGAAGTTATAGTAATTGGGAATTACCGTAACTTCAATTGTTTGTACAATTGTACTTTTACAATGGTATATCCTCGCACATAAGTGATACCAAAAATATCTAAAGTTACTTTACGTGGCCTCAAAATGACCCTAAACGAAAAAATCAGACTCCAAACTCAAAACATGAAGAAAATATTTTATTTTTTATACTGTACAACATCGTACGAAGTTGAAACTTGAAACTTAAGTTAGATACCACGAGGACCCGACTCGAACATTTTCATAAAAATCGGTCAACCGGAAGAAGTAGTTTATTCGTGTCATTTTTCACTTTTTTGCGATTCTGTCAAAAACGGCTACTACGATTTTTTTTTAAATCGCCTCATTTACTACATTTTTTATGCTCTACAAGATAGGGTAGGCGCCATGTCTGATGCAATTCTTGGAAAGGCTCTCCTCCCATAGAAAAAAATAGCTTTTTAAGATTGCGGCTTAAATATGCACTTTAGCGCAGAAATGTATATAATAAAAGTTGTAGACAATTTAAAACCTACAACTTGTATGTCCAACATTTTTTTTATAACGTATAGTTTAGCGGTAATTAGCGATTTTATGGTTTTTTCCCCATGAAAATCTGTAAAAATATAAT
The DNA here is from genome assembly GCA_035578175.1 of Catonia carolina. Classification (NCBI taxonomy): domain Eukaryota; kingdom Metazoa; phylum Arthropoda; class Insecta; order Hemiptera; family Achilidae; genus Catonia; species Catonia carolina. The sequence continues at coordinate 49,253,994 of JAQMRL010000002.1, forward strand.
TTTTTAAAAATTACGGCCTCAGTATGTATTTTACGACAAAAGTGTATATATCATCAAATTTATAGGAAATTAATAGATCTACTACTTTTATTTAGAGCATTTTTCTCTACAGAACCTAGTTAGCGTGCAATAGTGATTTTCCGTGTTATTAAGCCAAACTAAGGTTGATTTTTATTTTGCGTCTTTCACTCATGATTAAAATGAGGTTATACGTATTTTTTGAGATTAATTTTTTTTATTTATTTCTAACGTTTTATTATTAATATTAGATTATATTGGTCATTATATCGGCAAGAGAAAGTTGTGTGAGTGTTTCACACCAGATTTTTACTTTTACAATCCCAAAAAGTTCATCAAATTCCAAAAATCGGCATTAGTATTGTTAAAGTGACCCCTTGACAAATGAAAGTGTAGAGTGGAACCCTTAAACCTATTAAACGAGTTTATTTAATGCGCTTCTTTGAGGTTACCAATAGGTAACCTCAAAGCTTGGTTACTTATATTCAAATTATATGATGTTGGACTTTGACATTTAGGTTATCTATAGGGCCTAGTAGGCCTACATACTACTTAGGTGTTTTATAATAAGTTGACCTGAATTATTTGTTTGTTTTATTAGAGTAGATAGAACTACATTACCTTTTTTAAAAGAACGGTGAATTGTTTAATATAATATAACTTGTTTTGCTTTTTTATCGGATCACCACATGTTCAGTATTAATATTAAAAATCCAATTTTGAAAGGTAAATTGTTTTTGATTGATATGAAACGGATAAAAATGGTAGAATGTGTATGTAATATTATAATGAAATTCAATACAGTACATAGAAATTATTGTAGTGGTGAAAACATTTGATCCATTGCCCTAGGCTGTATTTAAGGGTAGGTTAGGCATGTATTACATCCGTATTGGTGAATAAGTGGACAATTAGGGGGAATACATTGGACTGTCACCTTGGTATATGATTGCATATCCAAATCATTTATAGCTGCCGTACCATTCATCATTTATACACTCTGCTGATTGATTCCATGCGATTGTTGTTGTTGTTATTATAATTCGTATGAAAATCCGTCATGTGCAAATATTTCTGATTGATTGTAATAAAGAGTACTGCAATATCATGAAAGTATTTATTGAAGTTTTCATGCAAAACAGAACACACAGCTTAATTCGAGCCGTACATTTCTAATGTTATCAATAACGTATATACCATGAATAACGGAAATTTTTATTCAACCATGATTACTTTTACTGTTTGTATGAATATTTTTGTTTTTTTATTTCTATTTTAATGGGGAAGTGTTATGGTTGAATGGTTTATACGAACATAAAATTTTACAATAAAATCCTAAAACGTTTATTAGTGATAAAAAAATACAGGAAGATTTAAATTTTGCATTGTCCTGCGTATCGGCTGTTTAATTATTTTTATATTTTTATGAATTTTCATTTTTTTTTAAAAAGATGTTAGTTAACAGATTATTGTGAAGAATAAGATCGTTATATTCCGCTAAAAAAATTACCACAATTAAGTGATAATGGCTGATTTCTTTATAATGGATGCCCGAGTTTGGACCCTTGTTTCTTAAAAAAGGCTTGTTCAACTTTAACCATTTATAGGTCTTTGGTTTGCCCATAACGGGCAGGTGGAGTGTTAAATTAATTGCACTTGAACTGTTGGTTCCAGGACTACAAAAAATAGTTCTGTTTCTTAACACATAGTCAGCCAATTATATGATGAGTATTTACGGGCAGAAGAGGTAGAGGTGTAAAAGACACTAATCAGATTTATCTCCTCTGAGAGTAGCCTAATGAATTTCATCATTATACAGTCAGACCCTGTGGTGAATGAAGTGAAGGTGTCATTTACAGGATGGAAAGTGGGTGGTTTTCGGAGGGCCTGGTATGCTGATAAGCATGCTCTTTCAAATCAGTGAGGAAGGCAATAGTAAACCACCTCACTCCTGGTTTTTACTTAGTAAAACCTCTAGAGGTTCAATTCAGCCTTTTGGCTGTTTACCCTAACAACAACAGGTAAGTGTACTTACCACTGGCAATAAGGTCGAGTTTATATAAGAATAAGCCATGCAGTTGAACCTTATTGGTATTTTATGGTGTTATAGATGTTCTCTGGTAAGTAGGTTATACACATATTGAAATTAGCGCACAGCAACCATTTGCTTCGTGTGCTGCACGAATGTGGTAAGGATTCATACCAGCGTACTCTACCATGTTTTATTGTAGTTACTTTTTTACAGTGCTTAGAAAATTCGAGTTTCCATGGGAAAGCAAGCATTCATGGTAATTTAAAGTTAAGGTTAGTCTACACATTTTTCTGTTATATGGTACTACAAATTGTTTTAATTAGCATTCCTACCACAAAACACTATGTGATTCCCATTTCAATGAGCGTTCCTTGGTAATTATAAATAGGTACTTACCAGGGGTCCACACAAAAAAATCTTACTGTTCTGGCACTAGAAATACATTATTCAAGTCCATGTAAAGCAAAATTTATTATCTTACAACAAATATATATTTCCCGTAGTAGGCCTGCTGACCTATAAAGGGTTAACTGTTCATGTGAACATGCTTTCTTCAAATTTATATTAGACTGTTTATTTACCATGAAGAATTTATGTTCATAGTACCTTAAATGTTCTATTACTGGAAAAGTCATAGATTTTTGCTAACATACAATAATTATTACTTTTCGTGTCCCTCTGTCCAGGTTTTCTAGTACTTATTAAGTTGCAGCAAATCAAAATTGTTGGAAGACAACAATTATTTCATTAAAATTTAACTGTGATATATTATTTTGTTTGCATAAATGTTATACAGTTGTGTAAAGTGTGATATTTGCGACTGTAATGGTTGTGAATATTTTTTTTGATTAATCAATTTATTTCGTTTAAGGGCTAAAAATTATGAATTTTGTTAGTTGTTTAACCTCAAAAATTGGTATCCAATATGGCTTTCCATTAAGTCAGCATGGATCAACCAGGAGTTGCCGAGAATCATTCTATTCGCTCAGGCAACGCTTCTTCTTCTTCTTTATTACTATCATATGATTATAAAAATGATCAAATAATTGCTCGGCAAAAATCCCTAATGTGTGTACGTTGTAATCTGTCCAATTCAGAACAATAAGCAACCTTATGACCCAATGATATGAGGATAATGCGTATGAAGTAGAAATAAGGTGTAGTCTTGTACAGACCCATGCCGACCATTCCTGAGAGAGTATGATTAATTGAACCTCAACCATCAAAGTACACCGGTAACAAATGTCTAGTATTCATATCCGTATAAAAGTAATTACCATTACTAGAATTTGAACCAGGAAACTTCGTCTCCAAAAATCAGCTGTGTTTAACAGCTGACTCGTGACTTTACCTCTAGACCAACCCGGTGGGTTATACACTAAGCACACAAAATCTACATTGTCGGTAGAATCCGTGGAGCAGAAGCACAACAAAAATACATATAATACAGTCGTAGTATATAATTGTTCTGTAGGTCACTGTTACAGCCCTAAATTCAAAGATCTAACTTTTCACTAAAAAAATAGACAAACTTAAATCAATTTTTGTAAATATCGAAAATATTAATGATTTATTGTGGACAACTGATTATGTTACCAAAGGTCTGCGCACATATAAATTTGAAAATATGAACCAAATCCGGCTTCGGCTATGCCTAACTGCAGAAAAACTTATGTAAATACCTATAGATACTGTTTATAACAAAAAGGAATAGGTATTTATTCTTATCAGCTTCAAAAAAAAACAGATGTTTCTGATCATCTGAAATAAAAAGAAATAAAAAAAGAAGAGAAGAGACATGCATCATACCACTTGCCTTGACGGTACTAAAATTGAATTAGAGGAAAACGGTCACATTGTTTTAGGAATACGTAACATTCAACTCATAATTTATAAGCCACCTTTCAACACGTTTCTGTTGATTTAGGCCTACAACAAAATATAAAAAACAAAGATGTCTCTCATCTCATTCTTATTACGTGCTAAAGTCACGTTCGAGATGCCACACACAAAAAGACATACTGCCGACATGTGCAAGTGAATAAGGAAAAGGACAAAAATTCACCAACAAAATGCGTGTTGTGTATTGGCGAACATCCTAACTACAAAGGTTGTTCTGTTTATAAAGATATTCAAAATCATAAATATCCACAAACTAGTCTAAAAATTCAAAATCTCAATAATCATGAACAAAAGTGGAACCCGAGAACATACCATTTTCTAATGGGTCTCACACACAACCTTCAGAAATTTCGCGAGTTTCCTCCAGAGATCTTCAGTTGTTAAATAAACCAAGGCCAACATACGCAGAAATTACGTTAGACTCTCTTCACAACGATCAAAAATTTGAACAGTCCACTTCACAAAACACTACATGCCACACAAACCATTCCAAAAATAACTTAATACAAATAATACCTACAACTTCTTGTAAAACAAATCGAAAATCAGACAAAATTATCTAAAGACATTAAGTTTATACTAAACTTAACACCAGTTATTACTAATTCATTCATAATAATCTATTTATTGTTCCATGGCAAATATTATAAATTTTTCTGTCGTTAAAAAAGATTTAACTGTAACAATCTAACGTAACTTGCAAATTAATGAAACAGCTGCAGAAGTGCATATAAACCACGTTGACACTGAAGAACTTCAACCGTTGGGCACTAGTCTGCTATTTAGAAGACTGGAAAGGACCAAGGCTTTTGATTTAGTGTGTTCATAAAATAAGACTAAGTTGCAATTAAGATAACGTAAGTTTAAAATATTAGGAAAATTCAGAAGAAAAGTTTTACTTGCAAATAACCAGGTCCAGTATATAAGAAATTAAAAATCTATAGAAACAGGACTCCTTAAAATTTGTCTACAGTATAATTATTTTCTTCTTCTTCTTCACTTCATGGGTTAGGCAGTACTCTTGTTCGGGAAACCACCTTTCTTCCCTCGGACGGTCAACACCTCTTCGACCATTCGGCTTATAATATTCATTGCCAACCTAGGCAAACGGCTTCACTTCATGCGTTCTAGATGACTACTCCAGTTGGTTCTCTATTCATTGATCTTTTTCCCAGGCTAAATATTTGCATCTCTTGTCTTATAACGTTACTTCTTATCTTATCCTCAAGAGTTCAGCCCTTCACTGCCCAAAGAAATTTCATTTACTCAGCTCTGACTTGACTTCGTTCTCTGTTTGAAAACACCCATGCCTTGCTACCATAAATTTATAACTAGCACCGCCATAGTTATTACAGTTTTAGTTCCGTTTCCTGTCTTATTTTGTGCTTTAGGGTTCTGTGAATTGCCCGGAAAATATGCATGAATCTATTGATTTTATTAGTCACACCATCGTTTTTCATAAATGATACTTCACACCCCAAATAACTTTTTTTTATCCGAGGTGACGAGAAAAACTCATGTTCACTCCCTCACGATGGGGTAAATAGTGTTGGACTCAATTATTTAGGCGTCCTCGTCCAGCCCCAAGGAGGCCGCAACCGTCTACCAACCAAAAACCCGCCACCTGGCCACTTGATCCGACATCAGCAAACAACCCTCCACCTCCCTCGGTACTGTTTATATAATACTACAAGGAAAATGTCGGGTTAAAAAATTTACATACTGTCAGTGGGGCGTGCAAGGGAACCGTAGCCTAATTCCTCCCTCGCTGTCACTGACCAACACTCACTCTCTCACCTTCATTGATCTGTTTCAGCACCAGCTCAGGAAATTAATGTCCCTACTTTCTGAGATCGGGACAGGATTGATTTACTGTGGGAGAGAGCAATCCCACTGATCTCCATATGTCTCCTTCCTTTGCAGTCTCCCGACCACCCTCTCCGCAAACTGAGCGACCAACTTCCAGCTCTCCTCATCCCGCAGCATCGCTGCCCCTACTCTCTCTGGGATCCACTATGCAACGCCTATCTTCTCAGATGTCTCCATTCTGTCGAGGCCAAACTAGGGACATCTTTCAAATATACCCCAAATAACTGAAACCATATATTTGTTCGAGAATCACTCTTTATTAACACTATAGTATCATTAGTGGTTAAATATTTCGTTTTTTAGTTGTCTGAAGTCAGTGTTATACAGGCCTCTCTCGAAATGAGCAATCCTTTGTGTTAGCGATCGTAGTCTAGTATACTCAAAAAATTTCATGTTGTTATACAAAATCAAGTAAAGTATGAAAATGATCACAGATGAAAAGATAGATTACATGATGGGTGTGATAAAAATAAAGAGGGGACATGACTGTTGGTTGTTAGGGATACTATGGGATACAATTTAGATGGAGTATTGTTTCACAAAAGAGATTAAAACTTAGCGGAAAGAGAATACGAAATAGTGGTCTTTAGGCCTACTATTTTAGGGTGAAGGGAAGTAGCTCTGGGATGGAAGCTATTCAATTGAACCAATCTCTTATGAAATTAGCCGTGCAAGGGCCTGGCCAGGTGATACGGTACAAAGGTAGCTCCCCCATGCATCACTTTGCACACAAAAGAATTGGTTTATCTTTTATTCTGAGAGAATAGTATAGAGGATCTAGCACGGATTTGTGTTTGGGCGCTAAAGGATGATTCTATTCACCTTCTGTGCAACACCGCATTGAATCTCCTCTGTAATTCTATAGAAGGAACAATCTAGATAAGACAAGTGCTAATAACACAACGGGTTTCTATACAAAAGAAAACTAGTTTCCATTCTCGTGCTCCAATACGCTACAGTACAGTATTTGACAGTTTTTGTTATTTTGAATGCAGTAACTATTTCTCTTTCTTTTATATTTTTTAATCTTTATTTTACTTCGTTACCTGTATCAAGATTAGGAGCTTATTTACGAAGTACTAACCTTTAGGGTGGAAAACATCTTTTTAATTTGTATAAATTAGATGATGCTAACCGTGTTGCAATTTTTTTTAATTTAATTTTTTTACTAATAAATAACTCTTTTTAAATAGATGCTGTCGACCTAATGACGATTTGAATTATTATATTAATATATATCTGTGGCTTGGTGCTAAAAGAGCCAATGTCCATTTTTTGTCAATTTGAGTTAATGTGCCCCCTGAGCTACATTAGTTGAAGACTTTAACATACTATAAGGGCCAATGTTTCCTGAATGTAGTTTTGGAAAAACAAGACCAATGTCTACATACTTTAACATAAGTCTAATTTGTAAAATAGGCCAATCTTAACTTAGGCCTTTTTAAAAATTTATCATGGACTTTGATGATGTCTGCTAAAAGGACCAATGTCATCATTGGCCCTTTTAAAATAATATACGTGTTTGCTTTAGGAAGGCCAAACTTAACATTGGCCCTTTTATAATAAAACTAATTTGCAGTAGTTACATTATTTTTCATTAGTGTGCATGTAGGCCAAACTCAACATTGGCCCTTTTATAATAAAACTAATTTGCAGCAGTTACATTATATATATAATTTATTAAGAAATTCAAACTCATATTGAGTAGACTATTTCTATTCTAGTCTATAAGTTAACGAGCTATTCAGTCTTCTTCTAATTCATTGAGCAAGTCAGGTAGTTTCAAAAAGATAGAGAACAGTATCTGGAGGAGTTATTACCGATATTGTTTCAGATAAAATGTGCTGCCATGTAATAATTACCTAATTACTTCATAAATTAAAAAAAAAATAGATAATTTTGTAGGTTTCAAAAAAATTAGGTTAATTTTTAAATTAAAAGTCTAATAATTTTAATTTATATGCACATCAAATTTAGGACACACAGCGACGTATACCGGTTGGACAAAATTGTATTGTGATTGAGCGGCGCTTTTGTGTGAGTGACATATTTTACTGGCGTCGTCAATTTTGTTGGTTTTCTAGAATAGAGTAGAATGTTCTATTGTTATTTACGTTGTTGTTTGGCTTATTAACTATAAAATAAATAAAAAATAATAAAAGATGTATAATAAAAGATTAATGTATAATAAAAGATTTAGATTCAGTGAATTCTATCGCGTTCTATTTTGATCTTATTTTTCAAGAAAGTTCTGTAAGACCTTGTTCATTTAATAAGTTATATAAAGCTGCTATTCCTTTTGTCAGTTAGTGTTGTTAGAACAGTTGTGAAGTGAGTATACTTGATGACATAATTAGTTGAGACAATCAGTAGTATTGGCCATGCATTTCTTATGGGAGTTTGGAACTACTATTCATGATGAAAACATTTAGTTATCGTACTACTTACTGCTTTTGCAAACACAAGTAAATGGTGTATACTATATTTATTTTGTAGTTATTATTGTTACACCATAATCCATACAATACATTAGCGGAAACACCAGCAATGTTATTACGAATATGATTACACAGATAAGTTAGAGTATAATAAAATTATAATAATAAATTTAATTATTAATACTGTATGTCTCAATTTAGAACATTATATCGTACTGTTTTTATACCGAGCGATAAAAGTTATAATATCAATTAGTAATAAGTAATAAGTAAGTAGTAATAAGTAATAGTGTAAAAGTAAAGATAAGGAAAGAGAGTGAGGAAGGAGAAAATTTCCCTGAAAATTCAGTGTAATGTGTTCAGAACAGTTAGTAATTCTACTTACATCCATCTAAACAGTAGTCTCAACTAAACATGTCATTGAGTATAAGTTATGTTAAAAACAGTTTGTGTACGCCAACAGTTTCTTCACGACGAGCAGTTAGCATACAAAAAGTTATCGTGTTTTAAATGGAATCAATTATTTGATTCCAATCAATCACTTATTTGATTGTAAACGGTTTTATTTCTTTTTAGTTAGGTTTCTTTCATGTATTGGTTGAATTTTAGAGCATTTTGTATAAAATTTAGTTTTTAAGATTTAATTAGGTAGTTTAGTGCTATGTCTCAGATCCTGAACGAATCCGGAATAAACGTTACAGAACATTCAATTTCTATGTATGTAGAGGTACTTTTTGAAACTTTTGATGATGTTATTAAGGGTATTCAATAAAATAAAAGAAAAATAATTCAAAAGTAACAATTATTTATTTGTTTTAGTGGACACATGTGGACTAAGTGGAGTAATAATGAATATTAGGTGTCCGAGACGACACTGTAAAATTTTCTTTTTCTTGAAAACGGTTAAACGGAAATTTTTGCTATCTAATAGGCCTACACTATGAGATGTTTTCAAAAACTTGTTACTTTTTCTGACTAGATAAATTCCTTGTTACGTTTAAATGTCCCAAAGGTAAACATTTCCAACTTTCTGAAAGAGTGTTTTATTTCAAAATTATTCAAATCCGTAGTATGCAGAAGAGTGCCTTTTTTTATCTGTAGAATACCACTGAGATCAAAGATATGGGTACAAAAATTACACAAATCCTTTTATTGAAATATTATTTGTATGTCGAGAAATTAGAAGATATTCTTATTCATTTAACCTTCTGACACATGTACAAATATATATAAATAATATGAAAATGTATTTTATTTTAACACGAAAGATACCTAATTAAATTAGGTAGATACCTATTAAATTCTTATTACATTGTCAGCCAATTATATGACTGAACTATTTAAGAATAGAAGAGGTAGAGGTGTAAAAGAGACTATAATGTGTCCACAGCTCGGTGGCACCTAGACCATAAACCGACCCTTACACACACTCAGCAACCCCTTACCTGCCATAGTCTGCCTTACCAGCGTTCTGTATTGTTCATTAGTGAAATATATAGAACACCGCTGAGGCAAGAGTGCTGCGCGCGCGTGCGCGTGTGTGTGAAAGGGTCAATTAATGATCTAGGTTCCACCGAGCTGTGGACACGTTATAGTCATATTTATCTTTTCTGAGAGTAATTAATTTCACTATACAGCCAGACCCTGTGGTGAATGAAGTGAAGGTGCCATTTGCAGGGTGGAAAGTGGGTGATTTTCGGAGGGCCTGGCACGCTGATAAGCATACTCTTTCAACTCAGTGAGGAAGGCAATGGTAAACCACCTCACTCCACGTTTTTACTTATTAAAATCTCTAGAGGTTCAAACCAGCCTTTCGAGTGTTGACCTAAACAACAATACCTAATTAAAAGGAATAGTACTGAAGATTTGTTCAAACAAATTTCTCACTGTCAATTTTTCTGATATTGTAATATATTTATTTTATTTTATAATATAATTACTAACTATCTACAAAGATATTTCAATCTAGGACTAAAGAAAAAGGCTAAATGTGGATAAAAAGATTAGATTTTCAACTATAGTCCACGGCAGATTTTGGTAGAGAAGATCTTTTCTGGGCTAAATCTAAAACCTATCAGTAATACAGCGACAGGCAGGTTATTGAATGGACACTTGTGGACAAAGAAACTGTGTTCTCTCCGAATTCGCACAGGAGAGAAAGAAAGAGAGAACTTGTGTTATATACTGTGGAATGGGGGTCCCTCTCTTTTTTGCTCCTCTCCCACATTGTATCGCCTGTTAAGAAGTCCTAAGAATAAAAATACACAGTAAAACGGATCAAGCTTGCACAATAGATAAATAGCTTACAGTTAGCCGACTACACATAATAGCGCCACTGTGTACTTATAGAAAACTACGAGTCTGAAAAGAAGAATATTTACATTCTCACAATGGTTCTATTCTTCCTTTACTTATGTAGGGACAGAATTTTACTTTGGATTTTGATATATATTCTATATATGAGGTCTCTTGACTTGCAACAGTACCGATTACAGAATAATGAAATCGGTAAATGGAGCGGAAATACGAATGTACAATTCAAAAATAAAGAAAAAGTAATATTTGAAATAAGGTATTAATGCTTCACTATCTAGCCTTATAATACTGAGATATTAAAAATATTGGGAATAATATTATAAAAGAATAATAATATTATATAAAATAATAACATTGAGAATTTTATGGATGCAAAAAGACACTAAGGCCAGGTGGCCACTGCGAGCGGAGTTGAGTTGAGTGCAGCGTAGTTAAGGAAGTTGTGCTAAGATGTAGGAGGTGGTAACTAGGAGCATAGCATTGCTTAGTCTGCATTGAAGAAACATGTTGAGTACTTTTTGTAAAAAGCTTGAATTAGTGTGGTTAAGTTCTGATTCGGACGATTCCGATAACAAATCAACGTACTATACTGCAAGCCTTCTGATAAACCGTAAAAAATAGTGGTAAAGTTTGTATCTACGTGGAAGACTGCAACACGGTGAATTTTGTACTCTCTTTGAAGTAATCGACAAAGAACAATTAAACAATTATTTTTGAATGGCAAGAGATGAATTTAAAGAAATTTTAGAGACAGATAAAAACGACAGGATTAGACACAAACGTCAGGAAAGCGACAAACTATAGGAGCGAAGGAAAACCTGAAGGTAAGCCGCACGTTGCTGCTACCTCAATCCAAATAAGTGCTTTAAATTGAGAGTTTATGTATTTTTTTCGGATACTATGTACAGGAAGCATTCAATTAATTTCTCTTTAATCTCCATTTCTAAGTAGATAAACTGGTATGAAACAGAATAGTATAGAACTCCTTACATTGAAACCACGCGAGTCGGTAGAAATTTTGTTGGAAAATATACAAGGTCGACTGATGGGGAAAAAGTAGTCAGCATTCAAAACGGACCAAGACAGCAACGAAGCTGAGTGGAGTGAACCCAACGGTGCCGCTCACTCCGCTACGCATCCTGTGTCCGCCCAGACATAGAAAAACACGGGTCAGCTGAGTCCACTTCACTCAACTCCGCTCGCAGTGGCCTTCTGGCCTAATGTTGAAGTTTTGTTGAGATTGAACAAGGGTCTGGAATTGGTCAAAATTTGTAAGTGCGTTAGCTGCAGTACCTCGGTCATGTAATAAGAAATCAAAAAGGTATGATCTACTTCAGCGTATCCTATAGGGCAGATAGAGGGAAAGAGGAATCCTGGTACAAGAAGATTTTTCTGACTAACCAATTTAAGGAGCTGGTTTGGTAAAAACTCCATGGAATTGTTCCAGATTCCGACTAATAAGATCAAAATAGCAATGATGATCGCTAACATCTGAACCGGATAGGCACGACAAAAAAAGATCTGGCACTCAAATCCAAATAACGATTGATAATACTATGGAACAACTTTTAGGAAGACATACCACGAAACAAAGATACCATGGAAACAAACTTCCTCCTAATTTGAAACTCAGTCAAAAAAGTGAACTCAAGAAACTTATTATTTCTATCATTATCGCGTATCATCGCCCATTTCAGATAATAAAATTTCACTTTATATTCGAAATAAGTTTTTGATGATTTTTCTAGATTTTATTTTTTTCCGAAATTTATACTACCAAAATAAGCTGCGTCTTACATTCGAGGGCGTCTTGGAATCGAGGATATAAATCGTTTAGAACATGTGATTTAATAGGCAGTTTGGTACTAAGACACGAAATCTACCTACTGAATCTGAATTTTTCGCGCAGCTACCTGGCAAGATTATTTGGCATCCACTTTAACGCGCTCTATAATCAATGTGTTCAATACAAGATGCAAGACAACACAAGTGAACTACTACGGTTCTTATACGCATGCGCGCGTAATGTTCGTTAGCTGGAAAATTCATACAATCTGACAACGCTGGCAACGTTCTGATTGGCCTAAACGCGTGGAACAGCAGAACTCATCCGAGAAAAGCATTATAGTTATGAAACTTTCATAGATTAATATGAGGAAGGTTGTTGAGTGATCGTAAATTTTAGTTTTAATTTAAGCTTATAAGCCAATTATAGCCACCTAAAGTCTATTCATCGAGTCTGGGGTCACGCAGTAAACAAATGGATCACGTGGTAACTGTTGATTGCATGCTTTACCAAGATCATTATGCATTCTTTTAACACCAGTCTTTGTTACATTATCCCTATCTTAATATACAGTTAGAGTTATTTTTAATGAAAATAGATCGTAGATTTCAATAGATTTCATAGATCATGAAAATTTGTAAATTTTTTGAAGGAAGGAAAGGAATTTATTTTTACGTAAGATCGGTTAATTATACAATAGCCGGCGTCAGTTAGGCAACCGGCAGTACAAGTACACGTGAACAAGGCATGCATTTCTTGATGCTTGTCTCTAGACTCGGTGAATTCAGTCCTATATGGATTGAGATTTTTTTTATTCGAGGCGGCGAGAAAAACCAGTGGAGTGAGGGTTCACTCCCTCACGATGGGGTAAATAGTGTTGGACTCAATTGTGGCATCCTCGTCCAGCTCCAAGGAGGATTGCAACCGCAACCGCCTACCAACCAAAAACCCGCTGCCTGGCTACTTGATCCGACATCAGCAAAGAACCGTCCACCTCCCTCGGAACTGTTTACATAATACTGCAAGGGAAATGTCGGGTTAAAAAAAATTTACATACTGTGAGCGGAGCGTGGAAGGGAACCGTAGCCTAATTCCCCTCTCGCTGTCACCGACTAACACTCACTTTCTCACTTCCATTCATCTCCTTCATCACCAGCTCAGGAAATTAGTGTGCCTACCTTACCTTGTGAGATCGGAACAGGATTGATTTACTGTGGGAGAGGGCGATCCCGCTGATCTCCAGATGTCTTCTCCCGACCACCCTCACCGCAAACTGAGCGATCAACTTCCAGCTCTCCTCATCCCGCAGCATCGCTGCCCCTACTCTCTCTGGGATCCACTGTGCGACGCATATCTTCTCAGATGTCTCCATTCTGTCAAGGCCAAAATAGGGACATCCTTCCAAAATATGCGCAATGTACTCCTCTTCACTGACGCACAGCCGACATTTTGGTACTTCATGAAGTTTGAACCTCGTTTAATATGCCCCAAAGCAACTGTGCCCTGTTAGCAACTGCGTCAGCTCGTGGGTGGTATCACCAAAAGTCCTTCTTATCCACACCTCGACATTTGGAATGAACCTCCTCGTCCACTCCCCGACCCTAGCTTCGCTCCATCTCCATGGATTGGATTGAGATTAATGCTGCAGAAACATGTATTGTTTTTATTTCTAGGTTTTTTTTGTAATTTAGTTTTTTTTTGAAAATTCTAAGTAATTATATTTTGTTCCTACGATATTTTGCAAAACTGAAAGCTTGAAAATGAAAATGATAAATGATAAAATTATATTGTCTTTATTTTTGTTGTTCGTTTGTCCTGCATATTATAAATGTTTGCTATCTATCGTTACACAATATTATTGTGCGTCGATGTAGCGCGATGTGACTCAAGCCGCAGAGGAATGCTGTATCATTATTTTTTCCTGCCGCGAGGAGCCGAGTTGTCTACCGCTGTGGACAGGTGAGGTGGTGGTCTGAATGGGTCATTTCTCTATTGTGTATTCGACCCTTGTCAAGCCTATTGATCACTAAAGAAAGAGTGTGGGACAGTCGCATAAAAGATCTCAGAAAAGGAATTTAAACATTTCATAACACACTGGCAATTGTGCACCCAAACTGTTTTCTGCCTCATTCATTCTTCTGCCCTTCGAATACATCTCATACATAGTACAGACGGAAGTTCGCTCACAATACACACAATGATAGTATCCACTGTATCTGTAGTATGTAACTGTATTCAGCTATATTGTGACAGTTTTGACGCTGAATGTGATGAAGAAAAATAAAATAAGAAATAAACTGAAGACAGTACTTTCAAAAGGGTAACTTAATATTCTTTTCTTATCCAGACAATCATAGTTTTCAATTTCAAATTGAAGAATACAATCTAATAACAACTTGTACGGACAAGTGGCACAAAACCAAATTATGAAACACAATGCCTTCTCTCAATAGGATTTAGATAAACATTTTCTGTATAAAGTACGCCTTACTCACCATTATAGATTCTATTGATAACAATATCCCACTTTCTGGCGTTATACGCTACTAATTTACAAAACAAGTGGTAATGGTAACCGTTTAGTTGATTCATGTTAGCTGAATCACTTGATTTAAGAAAAAAAAAATTGGGTGGCTCAGTCGGCATGAATTTAATTGATAAGTGACCGCCCTGGGTTTTTTTTCTTAACCAAGTACAAAAATATGAATTTGTTTTTAACTTTCATTTTTAATTTAAAACTATACAAAATGTACAAATAAATGGAATGTTACAGTAAAATAAATTAACATGACACCTTGTTAAGAGGAGGACAATCAAGTGATTTTTTCTCTGAACTCACAAATAAATTATAATTTAATATAAATAAATTATAATAAAAATAAATTATATATTTATTATAAATAAATTATAATGAAAATAAATTATATACGTATTTATTATAAATAAATTATAATGAAAATAAAAAACTGTTTTTGACAATAGATAAATAATAATGGTAATAATGAGAGTCAATGAGATTATTATGAAATGTACCAATAATAATAATAATAATAATAATAATAATAATAAGCCTTCAGTCTTGGCATACACAAGACTGTTAACCCGGTCTATGGGGCTCAGATATGATTTCTGAGTCTACATAGATAACTCTCAGTGGGCGCGTCCAAGTCGCGGGGGTGGACACTGCCTGTTGTGGAACAGGGGTGACTAAGTTCTACTGAGGACCCAGTACTGCGGGGTATAGCGCAGTCCCCTGCCCAGGGATACGGGTGAAGACCTCAACAGCAGTGACAGTGGAGGGACGACCTCAGGATACGGTGGATCACTGGTGGAGGAGGCAGGCCCTTGTTTTAGGCTTTATTTAAAACAAATAAATCCATTAACGTCTGTACTGGCATCCAGCGGCTAATGGTCAGCGTCTGTTCACCAAGAGGTGCGGCTGTAAACATGCTCCAGGAACTCACAATCCCTGGTTCTACGCCCCTAGCGAAAGTTAGAACGCTGATTACAAGCAAGCATGACTCGTACAAGTAACTACAAAATTACCCCAGGTGGTAACCAATCCACCCGTAGGCAAACGGCAACCAGGCGTCCGGATTCTGGGGAGCCTGGGCTTATACGAGAGAGCAAATCGGAGTGCTCTGACAAACTTTCACGGAAAAAACATAGCTACATTGGCACTTTTAACATTCAAACATTAATTCAAACAGGAAAGTTGCACAATCTTACGACAGAACTTAACAAACAGAAAATACAAATTCTTGCATTACAAGAAACACGCTTTACGGATTCAGAAACAATGGACTATAATAACTACAGAATCTTCAAAAGTGGTACCACTAAGAAGATTTGCAAGGGAGCAGCACTGCTTGGCATGGCATTCGCTGTAGACAAGAAAATTCTGGATTCAATAAAAGATGTGAGACCCATTAACAACCGACTAATGACTATGAGAATCAAGCATGCAAACAAAAACTACACGTTCATCAATGTGCATGCACCAACAAATGGTGACAATAAAAAAGAGCCTGGAAAAACAGAGAGATTTTGGGAAAGATTGGAAACAGAGATGGCTGGAGTTCCAAAAGATGATGTAAAGATTTTACTTGGTGACTTCAATGCCCAAATTGGCAAGGAACGCAAGTACAGGAAGACAGTTGGACATTATCCAGCACACAAGTTCACCAATAAGAATGGTTCACGGTTGATTGAACTGTGTCAACAGAATAACCTCAAAATTATGTCAACCTCTCTTCGGAAAAATCCAAAAAAGCAAAAAACCTGGCGATCACCGATTCATCATTTAGGGAAATTCCAGATAGATCATGTTGCAATATCATACAATTATCAAAAAGAAATCCATGATGTACAAGTTCGAAAGGTGCAAATATAGATTCAGATCACTATTTAACAAGAATAAAAATAAAATTCACACCTAAGAGGAGATATAACCAACAACCACTAGTGATCCCAAAATTTAATATACAAAAAATCAAAGAATCAAAATTACCGGAGAAATGGGACGAACAGCCTGCAAAAGATTGGGAGGAATTCAAGACAAAAATAATCAGAACAGCCAGAGAATTGATTCCCCTCCACAAAAAACCAAAACATCCTTGGTGGAATCAAGAATGTGAAATTGCACTGGAGGAGAGGAAACAAGCGTTTCAAAACTATAATTGTAACAAAACAGAAGAAACACAAAACAAATTTTTTGAAGTTCGCAAACAGACATCCAAGATCCTGAGACAAAACAAACGGCGATATGTCAATGAACAGCTACAATCAATTGAAGAAAACTTCAAGAATTATAATACACATGATTTTTACAAAATATTTGCAAATAAAATCAGAGGTTACTCACCACAAAATCTTTGTTTCATAAAACAAGATAGTAAACTAGCATTGACAAATATGGAAAATTGTCAGGAACTAGCCTCTTATTTTTCACGTCTACTGAATTGTCCAGAACCCAATAACAAATTTCCAAAAATTCCACCAGAAATAATAGAGAATAACTGCGTACTACCCTCACAAGAAGAAATTTATTCACATATTAAGAAACTGAAGAATAACAAAGCATCGGGGGAGGATGGAATTGTAGCTGAACTTTTGAAAAATCTAGGCCCGAACTCTCTTAAGGAATTTACAAAAATAATTCAAAACATTTGGCAAACCGAAATAATCCCAGATGACTGGAAGATTGCACTATTCACCCACTACATAAAAAAGGCAACAAATTTGATGTCAATAACTATAGAGGGATTTCTCTTTTACCGGTCTGTTACAAAGTCCTGTCATCTATACTGTTAAGCAGAGCACAACAACAATTAGAACCCAAACTAGCTGAATATCAAGCGGGATTTAGACCAAGTAGGTCATGCCCAGAACAAATAATGAACCTCAAAATTATAGTCAAAATGCGAGCCCTCAGACAAAAACCTTTGATATGCACATTTGTGGATTTTAGAAAGGCGTACGACTCAATGGATAGGTCCTCCCTATTTGACGTTTTGGAGGAAAGGGGACTTGATACTAAAACACGAAGACTCATTGAACAAACGCTGACTAACACAAAATCTAAGGTAAAATTCATGGGAGAAATCTCAGAACCCTTTGAAATTCGAACAGGTGTAAGGCAGGGTGATGGACTCTCTCCGCTTCTGTTCAATGTCGTTCTGGACAAAGTCATGGAAGAATGGGAGAAGGAGCTGAAGAGATGTGGACAGTGGAAGCCAGTACAACTTGGTTTTCCCAGAAACAATCTTTCCATACCATACCTCGCCTTTGCTGACGATCTAGCTATATTAATGGATGACGAGAAGACCGCCATCAAGCAGCTTGAGACATTAAAGGAATGTGCTGAAAAAGTAGGGCTACAAATCTCATTTGAGAAAACGGAATTCATATCCTCAAAAATAGATATCATAAGCTTGAGGACAAAATATGGTAGAATAAACAAGGTTCCATACTTCAAATATTTGGGGGAATTCATTAAACCAACAGGTCTTGAAAGAATTTCCCAACAAAATCGTCTCCAAAAAATGAAAAAAGCTCTAGGATTAGTTCAAAATCTCTACAACAAAAAATCCATGTCAAGACAAACTAAAATTCGGCACTACAACACAGTTATTAAACCAATGGTCCTCTACGCAAGCGAAACACTAGTACTTAGCAGAAAACACGAAATCGAAGAAATCAAAAAGGAGGAAAGAAAAATTATTAGAAAAATTCTAGGGGCTCGACTTACAGAAGATGGGTATAGGCTGCAATCCAACAAAACAACAGAGAGCTATTCAAACATTGAAATTGACATGCGTAAAAGGCGGTTGAAGTTCTTTGGACATCTTAACAGATTGCAGGAGGATAGGCTAACAAAAAGAATAATTGAATATATTACAAAACTTAAAATTTCAACACCTTGGCTGGACGAAATTCGTAAGGACCTAAAAAGCGCAAATATACATCAAACTGAAATTTTTAATAAAAACTTATTCCGTCACAAGGTAGACAAGTGGAAAGTTTCAGAGCCCTCAAGAGAGAAGCAGTTTAGACCAAAGTGGTCTGAAAACCGCAAAAAAGCTTTCTCGGAAACAATGAAGGCCTACTGGACCAATAAGAAAAACAAATGACGAAACTTAGTCATGATGCTTAACGTCTTCTATCCAAGGAGAATTCGCCAATAATAATAATAATAATAATAATAATAATAATAATAATAATAATAATAGCCTAATAATAACAATATAAAAACGAATGAATTACAAAAAAAATTAAAATATAATTTTAACAACCGCAATTACTGTTTTGAAAAAAGAATCAATAAATATTGACAAGCGAAGTTCTTGTGGTCATGGTTATGTACTAAGATGCTTTTGTACGTGTCCTGATTAATTTCGATTGAAACCTTTGCAAGATTTCAATTTCGGAATAGATTGAGCCCCAAAGTTGGATTCCATACGTACAAATTGGTTTGAGAAATTGCTTTGTAAATTGTAAGTTTATTGTTAAGATTGAATGTCAAATGTTTACCTAGTATTTAATAAAACTTAAAATTTGTGTTCAGATGTTTCCTTTTGTTCTGTATGTGTGTTTTCTAAGTCAATCGTTTGTCAAGATGGATCCCAAGATATCTAGTCGACCATACCTTAGAAATATCTGTGTGTTTTATGTAAACTAGTTGGCATGTGTATTTTCGTAGTGTAAATATTACATTTGTGCTTTTTGTTTCAATTGTTTTCATACACCATTTATTTTGCCAGTCTTGCATTATATTTTATGGATTATGTATTAGGCCTATGACCAACTCTAAACCCGGATTGATGGCATGAAATCAAATTGTTTCGTTCAACTTCATTTAATAAACGCTTTACCTAATATTATTTTTTCTAGAATTTTTAATTAGATCAATAGTGAAGCAATAGTATGATAAGATGTAACGTTATGTAGCGGTTTACCAGGTTTTAGAATTACAATTATCTGACCAATTTTTACTAATCAGGAACGTAATCTAGTCTAAGAACAGCGTTAAAAATAACCCTTAAAAATCTTCATGAAAACAATACTTTCTTTATATATACATAGGGCAAAAGAAAGTAAAAATCTTACCACCTGCATAAGAAGCTCTTTGAGAACTTAGCCGTGATAAGTTGAAACCTGGAGTTGTGTTTTAGCTGATATTTTGAAATAATTTCAACTCAGAGATTTTTCTAGGACTAATTGGTAATGCCATTTAGAATTTGGAATTCGAGTAGGCCTACCTCTAGGATCATATTTTCGTGAATTTTATTACGGTGGGAAAGGCTTAAAGATAAGTCTTTCCCACTCATTGTGCTTTCCCATGGGCTGCTAGCTGACGTTTTGAAATAATTTTTTCAACTCGGACAGTTTCGTAGGACTAATACCGTTTGGTATTTGGAATTCGAGTACTTCTAGGATGACATTTTCGTCATCGTAATTTTATTAAGCCCCAATGGCTTCCCATGGAGCTGATAGATGATGTGCAAAGAGTTCAGCTTGTTCTTCGTCACTTTTGGCCCAACTATCATCGTATTTACGAAGGAGAGGCACAGGTAGTTTGAAGTTCTTCATGCCAAGTCTTTTTCCAAGGTGAAGAGCTAGTGGAATTAGTCGGTGTTAAGTTAGATAAATTGTCACTGACGGCTTCATTTTTTAATTTGTACAATATTCGTCTAAGGTTTTGTGTAGCTTTATTTTAGTTTCATTCGTCAAAAAGATGTCTGGTATTCTGCCATACTCTCCGCAGACGACGCTTTTCAGCTACAACAATTATTATTCTTGTATTAAATGGGATATTGCCTTCTTCACTTCCATCGTATCTGAAGTTGAAATCCAAGCTGACTCTTGGGTAATGGTAGAAACTTTTATTTGTACTTCCAATCAAAACGTTTTCTAGTAATGTAATTAGACTATTAATACTTAAAGTGCACCACAGTTTAATAATTTCTTTTTTGTATCCTAACAATCTAATTTAATATTTTTAGACTTCTGCTACAATATCAAATATATTTTGTTGTTTGGGACATCAGCCGAAAGACTGGTTTGAACCTCTAGAGACTTTATTTACTAAGTAATGAAAGGAGTAAGGTGGTTTACCATTGCCTTCCTTACTGAATGGAAAAGTATGTTTATCAGCACGCTAGCCCGTCTGAAAAGCATCTCCTTTCCATTCTGCAAATAACACCTTCACTTTATTCACCATAGAGTCTGGCAGTATAATGATGAAGTTCATAACTTTCAGAGGAGATAACTTTGATTAGTGTCTGTAACACTTCTATCTCTTCTGTTCTTAACTGCTTCAATCATATAATTGGCTGACTATGTGATAAGAAACAGAATTAGTCTATCTTTTGTAGCCCTGGAACTAGCAGATCGAGTGCAAATAATTTACGATCCACCTGCCTGTTATGGACATGACAAATATATTTAAAATTTTAAGAACAAGGCGACATTTTATAACAGGTAAAATAATTTAACCTAATGTAAGCTTGTAGAATTAAAAATAAAATTCTAGTCATTCAAATTATTTATGATACTTACAGGTAACACATTTCATTTAAACTAACATTCGTTTTGTTGTGTTTTACCAATTTTATATGAAACAGTGTTTGATTTCATACCACTGATAAAATTTAACATAATCATTTTCGAAAACTTGGGTGAAAAATATTAATGTTAATTTAAACTACTTATATTCCAAATCAAGACTAGAAAACTATCCATCAAGGTTTTGAAAACCGACCACAGAATTTTTCTTGAACCCGGGACCTTCAACTTTGTAAGCTAATATGGTAACCACTACCCTACGGAGATTCAATTTTGTTAAATATCAAAAAGTTTTCAAACATTATTGTTTCTTACCGTGTACGTGAATCTGAATAATATACCGACCATTTTATATCTGAATCACTTATAAAAGCAACACTACAATTTAAAGTAAAAGAAATTTTTAATTAAAAATATCATGGTTATTTTATACATAAACTATACAACTTTACAATAAAATGAAAAGCTATTAAAAGGCGTTAAGGGAGTATAGAATTGAAGTAGTGTGTACAGTGTAATGAAATCGAACAAGAGTGGTAGCTTGTTGTATTTAATTGCTTATCGATTCTGCAAGACCGATAATGAATGAAAGCTGTTTGTTTAAAATAGAATGAGATTTTAGAAGACAACTGATTCCCGAGGGAGAGATCCTGAAATAGAGTGTTCCAGTATGAATCGTCTCTTCCTAAGCACTGACCGCTAACAACAGAATCTTATTTAAACAGTTTGTGGACTTTCTAATTCAATCTACAAGGGAGACCTAATCGAATAACTGAGAGATTTTATGAGCGTAGTGACAAGCGATGAGTAATCCTGTGACAACCGATCAGACGGAAGGCGGTTCACGATTCTTTGCTGACGATGTTTGGACATATGCTACCGGAATACAATACGGTTAATTAGACGGCACAAGTGTCGTATTGTTCTTCTGATCATCAATCTGAAGTCACTGTTTGTCTGTTTGTTTGTCACTAATACTACATCTAGACAGTTCATCAATGACATTTGTTTAACTTGTTATTGTTTTACACTACTGTTTTGTCTCTTTGCATACTATACGCCGAGCGTTTTTATTTTACTTACTATTTGTTTAAACTGGCAAAAATACTATTATTCTATTAACAATCGATTTTACAATGAATTTCAATTGTATTTACCCTCCGTTAATTGTTTTTTGTTCAGCGCTTTTATGACATGTCGATTTCAAATTGTTTCATTTATTTAAATAATTTTATTTAACGATAGTGTTTATAATCAAGTTCCCTCGCTACCACATTTGTGGGAATTGCTCGAAATTTTTGTGCATAAATTGTTGCTTTTTGAAATAAACATCAAGTAACACAAACCTCAGCAAAACCAATTAAAAATCAATATATTACCTCAGTAGGCGGTTTTTATTAAGGATATCAGTATGTTACATCACAACCCAATCGATTAACAAGCTTTCTTTGGTTACCAGGTAGGTTAATGAATCCCAAGTCCGTTAGTCTTGCGGAGAATGGGAACAAAGAAGAAGCTTGTTTACACCATCTAAAAAAGGAAAATTAAATATCTGGGTCATATTATGCGTGAATCTAGATATGAAATGTTTCGCTTGATAATTAAAGGGAAGATTCAGGGGAAGAGAGATGTGGGAAGAAGAAGAATTTCTTGGTTGAAGAATCTTTGCGCCGGTTTCGTTGTACCTCAGCGGAGCCGTTGAGAGCTGCGTTATCCAAGGTACGAATAGCTATCATAATTGCTAACTTCCGGTCGGAGAGGGCACGTTAAGAAGAAGAAGTCCGTTAAAGGTTTAACCTATGTATAATGATTTTTCCTTAAATTTTTATACAATTATATTAAATTATTTAATATTTTAAATAATAAATTATTAATAACTTTGAAGAATAACAAATATATCTCATTAAACTTTTTGTAATTGTATTTTAAAAACATAATGTATTCTTTATATTTACAAACATATTGATTTATTTTCTGTCCCAATTATAAAATATTTTCTATTTGATTATGCATACAAGATTACGTACTGTCCCTTTTAGATCTCCAACCTCCACTAATTAATCTTACAGTTCTGTTTTACAACCTACTAGCCACCTAGCAACCCCATTTTGTTTATCACCTTTTTTTTAAAATTAAATTATTTTTTATTATTCTATTTCCACCAGCTGGGTCTATTTCATTTACTTCAGACCAACACATAAACAAAGCCAGCTGTTAATGATTTTGAGTCGTCACAACTATTTCGAGGGAAAGTATCATGTACATGCGTTATTCGTACATTACTATGCGGATGGTGAGATAATTATAATCATTGAATTATATGTATGTATTGTTAAGTGTATCGCAAAGCTGTAGCCTTAACTTGGCTGGCATACGTCTAAATAGTTTTAGAAATTATTTAAAATCTGTTACTTAGCCCACAGCATGCAGGTGGTGTGTTAAATTATTTACGTTCGATCTGCTAGTTCCAGGGCAACAAAAAATAGTTTCGCATCTTATCACATGGTCAGCCAATTATACGACTGAATCATTTAAGATCAGAAGAGGTAGAGGTGTAAAAGACAATAGTCAGAGTTATCTCCTCTGAGAATAATGGATTTCATTATACTGACAGACCCTGTGGTGAATGAAATGAAGGTGTTATTTGCAGAATGGGAAGTAGATGCTTTTCAGAGGGCCTGGCATGCTGATAAGCATAATTTTCCAGTCAGTGAGGAAGGCACATGTAAACCACCTCACTTCTTGTTTTACTTAGTAAAGCCTCTAGAAGATTATCACATGGTAAGCCAATTATATGACTGAATCATTTAAGATCAAAAGAGGTAGAAGTGTAAAAGACAATAGACAGAATTATCTACTGAGAGTAATGAATTTCATTATACTGCCAACCCTGTGGTGAATGAAATAAAGGTGTAATTTGTGGAATGAAAAGTACATGCTTTTCAGAGGGCTTGGCATGCTAACAAGCATACTTTTCCACTCAGTGAGGAAGGCAGACATAAATCACCTCACGCCTTGTTTTACTTAGTAAAGCCTAAAGAGGTTCAAACCAGCCTTTCGGCTGATGAACTAAACAACAACAAAAATCTGTTACTATTGGATCGATAAGTATTTTTGATCGTCATGAAAGCAGGAAACTTCGTTGTCTATGCAAATTTATAGCTACAGTTTTAAATCAGTTGCTAATACTGTATGATTTATTGTAACTAATGTATTTTGAACAATTCTAAAAGCAAATAATAAGGGAGATAAAAAATTATATATCGGCAGGAAGAAACTGAATCAATTTTATTCCGGTCGGTTAAGCAGTTGATATTGTGGCAATTTGTGGTGAGACAGATGATATCGATAGGGGATATCGGGTCAGTATTCGAGAGGGTGGAATGGATTGTTTACAATAGTTAAGGGTGGATGATATAAGGGTAGATGCGTCGTCACTGTCATTACCAGAATGCAGCGTCAAGATATACCGAGTAGAAGGGATGATGCTTTTTGTATTTTCTTGCAAAAATGTGGATCTTTGAAAGAGAGTCTCTTAGCATAACAGAAGATTCCAAAAAGCGGAAAGCGGGCCTTTGTCGGCATACATGCAAACCAATGTACCACGATCGATGAGTGAATGAATGAATGAAAGGTATGTCCGAATCCTACCATTGTGTGGTTCATCTCAATGGAAAAGCATTAGTTCACCCACTCCTTACACTATGCAGGTGTAACCATTGTATATTTTACTAAAACGCAAATGAAATAGCCCACCTTGTTCAGTTTGAAGTGTAAAAATTTGTGAATCCTACTCATAGAATTTCCAGAACCATGCTATAATTCCGGATAAGCTTCTTTCTTCAATAGATTTTATTTTTTCATTAGACAAATTGTAAAACATGATAATGCTCAGAAAACTAATACACCACTGAAAATCCTCCTGCCAATATTTTTCGCTCTCATTTCAAGAACTTACCACCGTAAATGTGTTTTTTCTCTTCTCCGATGTTCCCATTGACCGACTCTTTTAGAAGAGAGTGTTTCTTTTTAGTTGCATTAATTAGGTAAATTAGGCAATCTGGGACGTCGGTAGAGCAATCAGCTGATAACCAACCGAGCTATTAATGCGACTAGGCATACCTGGTCGCTTGGCTTCAGTAGCTATACAGTACTGTGTTTCTACACAGTACTAAATAGTATACCTTATTCCACTTAATTTTGGAACTAGTATGAAAAAATTTCATATGAGCGTACGGTTGAAAGAAGGAGTAATGAGAAAAGTGGACAAGTGACGGTCTGTATCGGACGGCCATGTGGGAGTGACGAATCATGTTACGTCAAAAAATTTATATTGTCATAATTATATTGTCATAACGTGATCACCTCTCATCATGTGGTCGTGGGTTCGAATCCCACCAAGGCACGGCATATTTTCATGCGTTATAAAAAATTATTTTATCCTCCACAGTTACACCCCAATGTCGTCGCTAATGACCGTTGCAGTTGATGCGACGTTAAATAAATTAAATTTTAAAAAATATATGTTTATGTTTGCTTCTGGCACAGTAATACCTGTAAGCTACCTTGTTGTTTAGTGCTTTATCATAAAAAATTTCGTAGTTAAATATGATTCCAATCAGATGCATTTTTCTCTCGCCATTGGAATGGCGTTTTTTGTAGCTAACTATAATAAACTACGCATAAAGCCAGCCACGTAACTATGGGGTGAGGGTTGAGGAGGATAATCCCCTGAAAACCATAAAAAAAGAAATATATTCGTATAACAGCAATCCAGCTTGTTTGAAATACAGCAATTAAATATTTTAGTTTTAATTAGGCCTATTTAACTAACTCAAATTAGTAGTTTCTTTTTCTTTTTTCTTTTGCTTTGTTTATTTAACGTCGCATCAACTACAGTGGTCACTAGCGACGACGTTGGGTTGTAACTGTGAAGGATGAAATGACTTTTTTTGTAACGTATGAAAATATGCCGTGGCTGAGTGGGATTCGAATGCAAGACCGCATGATGAGAGGCGTTCACGTTACCAACTAGGCTACGCCAATGCGGCCAGCAAATTAGTAGTTTATTTGTATGATTAATGAATTCTAACAAGTTTCTTTTATTCTTAGTCATCTTTTTATCCTAATTCTTGTTGAGGTACTGGTGTCCTACTATAATAGGAGTAGATTCCTAAATGTATAAAATAGGAAACATTACATGTATTTGGTAAAAAAAATGCTACATTTTCATTAGAACGCAGGAATTACTTCACTGTTTTACATGCTAACAAGTTACTTTTGATTAATATAGTTTTCTAGTAAAACTTTATTAAAACATTTGTTGTAATATGACTAAAATTTTGTTCTAAAAACTCTAAAATCTCATTTTAAAGAACAAAAATTTCTCAATTTTTCTGGGGGAGGGCTCCCGGACCCCCAGCTGTTTTGGGCATCAGGTTTGGTGTGCTCTTCAATCAGCCATCTTCCCTCAAAGCCAAGTCCTAGTTACGCCACGGCATAAAGCCAATAACATAGCATTGCGATTGTTTACAATGGTTCCAAAGATAAATGGAATGAACCATAGAAACGCTCTGCAATAAGTTGCAACAACAGACGACTTAAACTCCATTCAAAGATCTGAATCTGAAAAATGGTGGAATTATCCAGGTGGCACATGAAACAAAAGAAAAGAAAACATTTTTCCCAAGAGCCGACAGGGTTTTCAAAATAACAGTAACTTACGGTACATTTTGTTACACCTAAGTTCGTTCACCTACGTTCGTTCGGAATCTGGGTATATATAATAAATAATATACAGACTTTCTTTAAACTTAAAATAATTATTTATTGATATAATTATTAATTAATTGTAAAAACTTAGGCCGATAACCCATACCAATACCAATAAACCAATACAGTTAGGTTACTTCAATTAAAATAATTATAAAATTTAAGCATGAACTCAACTTGACTACAATATTAAGACACTGAAACTCAATAATCAAAACAATTGCTTTACCTGTCCACAACCACCTCCTACTACCCGTTCGCACACAAACTATTAACTGATTCAGAACCGGTCCCGCAAGGAGACTATTTCGAAACAGCCCGACTACACTAATTCCATTCATCACATTCAACTCATCACAAAGACGCTAACTGATTTTATACTTGTGGTCTGATAGTTAATCGAGACCCTTCTAACAGTTTCTCTGTCTTACCAGAACATGGTAAAAGGAATCAAAATTAAAACAAACGGTTTACTAGTTTCGATTTCCGAGAAATCCTATTCAAAACACATTCCGTTTATTGTAATTTATTATCCCTTTTATTAAAAGGGGGTTGTGTATTCAATACAAACACTTCATAGAACATACAATTTCTTACAATGAACAGTTTATTCCTTTTTCCATTTCTGAATAATCCCTATACAATGTTACAATATGTACAGTTTTAGTTTTACAGTAGTTGGATACGTAACATAATACACCGGGTGTCCCACGGAATTTGAACCATAGCGAAATAGCATTGATTTTAATTAGTTTGTTAATATTTTCTTCCCACGAATAAATGAAGACTTATTATAAAAACTTGTTAGGTAATGTAAATTTTATCAACTTCACATTTTTATATTTGGAGTAATGGAATGTTCTGTTCCGGAGATGTAAAGATAGGTGGGTCGAATCCATTAGCGGTAAATTTTTTTATTGTTCAAAAAATAGGCATTGGAATTATTTAAAAAAAATAATTACGGTATTTATTTATTTTTTAATTTTGACAATTTGTTTTATCATCTTTAATTATTTACTTAAAAATTTGTTTTCTTGAAGTAATTCAGTAGCCTATTATTTTAAATACCTAAATATTTCCTTTAGCAACATTTAATTTTCAGACAGCTGAATGTTGCAATAATTTTAGATGATAAAAAAAATTGAATTACCATAACTTCCATTGTTTGTACTTTTTGTATCTTTACAACGTCACACAGGATTAAGAATTTTTCCCAAATTTTTGAGCAAGTTTCCAAGTTAACGTATTTCTAATTTTACTTCATAAATTTTATAAATTTCTGTAAGAAATGGAGTTTCCAAAAGTATAGTCTTACTGGTTTATTTAAATTTTAACATAGACGAGCTAAAATTAGTCACAAACATTTCAAAATAAGCAACCAACCAGAAACAGAAAAGGAGAAGTAAAGTATTGTTCTAACGATATTTAACCCTACTTAGCCTGTACAGTTCAAGTACTTTATATAAAAGATTGAAGATCATTCGTTGAATAAATAATTAATGGATTGATAAGAAGATACTATGTAAAGAATGAATTCAGAAACGGAGTTTGCGTGAGAACACTTTTTCAACTGTTGGCGTAGGAATGTGATAGTGTAGGGACTAAATCTGTTGTAGCGTTCATGTTGCAGAGCAGCGTTGTATGGAAGCTGAGCTACCTGCGGGACCTCCCGCCCTCGGACAGTGTATACTTTTCAAATGGTAATAATTGTGGATAACACCTTTGTGTTGAGAGAGTTTGTAAAACAACAACCCTCAGTTGGACAATGACTCAAACGACGTCCATTGTGGTTCTTGTTGTCTCCCGATCAGGTAGGGTGCATCATCTTTCTTTTCCTTTTCAGTCCCACCCTATTGACCAAAGTTATTTTCTTTCTGTCTTTCACACAAAACACACAACCACACACATTCACATAAACACATTGAATTTCTCTGACCAGATGTTCAATAAAAATTTACTGTTCACAATGCTTTATTTTATTCCCTGTTGAAACACAAAAGATCAAATCGTTGCTCTAAAATGGACTTCAAAACAAAAGAGCAGAAAATATTTTTGAGGTGGTCACCGAATAATCAAAGCTAACATTTTATTTTTTAGCGTATTCATCAAACGATAGTCAACATTTAAGCATTTTAGTACTCCTCAGAAAAAACCTTAAATAAGTTTTTCACTTATTCTAATACAATGGAGCGTCAGTTATCCGAACTAATTTGGACCAGAATGCTTCTAATAATCAAATAGTTCGGATAATCAAATACGCTAAATACTGTAATTTTATACATTCTAACGTAACAATGTAATATAACCTAAACGGTAACAGTGTAATGTAACCTAAGTGTTTAATAGGTTATCAAAGACAAACATAAACTTTAGTTTTAAAAACCCTAATTTATTTCATGTATTGCAAATGTAGTGAGAGGTAGCTCTAAAGATTATAAAAACAAACTGAAAAATACAGAATTTCATAACTGAATAAATTAACGAAATAAACTATGGTAAAATACTTCATATCACTACCAAAAACAGTTAGAACTTTCCCGAACAAAACATGCCACACGTAAAACAAAAATATTCATCAGTAAATTAAAGAAGAAATACATAAAGATCTATCAAGAAGTATCACACCAGGGTAGAACTATTTCACCATCAAATTTCTTTATATTTATAACAACTCTTTAAACAAAAGACTTAACTTTTAACTAACACTATGTTTTACACGTATCATTTCGACCATAAGTTCATGACACTAGCAAAAAACTAACAATAATTGGAGATAAAGGGTAAAAACATCAGTGGATGATTTATTTAATTAAGATTAAGCGTCACCAGATTAGTTACTTGAAGTATGTTGGGCAGTTAGTAAATTAAAACTAGGCTAATTGATAAAATATTTATAGAAAAAAACCTCGAACTTTTTAAATTAAACCTTGTAATTGTATCAAAAGACTGGTTAGTCAAATTAGACTTTACACAATATTTTATCTGTACCTAGGGAGGTTTTTGAACCGTTTTTGAGATAAAAATATTTTTTGTAGTCTTAGCAACAGGATAAGATGTAATAAATGTGTTTACTTGTAACCGACTTATTGTTTGAAGACTTGTTATAAAAAGTAGTCGAATAAAGAAAACACATTAAAATATTTGATTTTTTACTTCTTATGATTAAAAAAAAAAAACAGAAACCTTGTAAATAGTAAAATTGAAATCATTATCATATAGAGTAGATCGAAGCGTCAAACAATGGGAAGTTAAAGCGGGTTCATTTTCAGGACTACTTGAGAGGTGGCACACCTAATCCGCAGGGGGTATCTTTCTTGGAACCACGCAGTCTGCTCAGCTCCATCCAATGGAATCTAAAAAACCCATCCGTTACCTGAACCTTCCAATTACCTGCTTTTGTCCTCACTCTATTATCCTTTTTTCCTTTTAAGTAAAACTACTGATGAATCCATATGTTCAGTTCCTACCTGTTATATTCCAATGTACAAACTTGTAACGCGTTTTAACTTTAAAAACAATCTTTTATTGGTTGACACTTTAAACCCTTTAAAACATAATGTTACATACAAACATGTTACAACAGGCTATTCCAAAACAAATCAATATTCAATAAAAAAATCTAAAAATTTATAACGATGTGATTAATTCAAAGAAGATTGGCAGAAATGGGTGCTACTGTGTTTTTTCTGAAGTTGAAATTTGTGAGAAAAATCTGGTGTAAAACACTCACACAATTTTCTCTTGCTAATGCAAATAATTAACAATAAACCTAACATTAGAAATAAACTAAAAACTAATCTCTATAAACATAACCTAATTTTCATCATGAGTGAAAAACGCAAAATGAAAATCAACCTCAGTTTGGCTTTAAAATACGGAAAATCACTCTTTCAAGCTAAACTAGACTCTGTAGAGAAAAACGCTCTAAATAAAAGTTGTAGATCTTTTAACCTATAGGTTTGATTGTATAGCCTATAAGTTTGTCGTAAAATGCATACTAAGGTTGAAATCTTAAAAAAATAGATTTTTTTACAAGTTTTCGTGAGAAAAAAAACAGAAAACCACTAATTAACCGCTAAACTAAGCATTATACAAAAAAAATTCAAATAAAAGTTGTAGGTTTTAAAATTCTCTACAAATTTTATTGTATAGGCTACATTTTGCGCTAAAAAGCATATTGAAGTCGCAATCTTAGAAATACAATTTTTCACGAGAAAACAGCCTTACCAAGAATTTCAACAGACATGGCGCCTACCCTATCTCATAGAGCATACAAAGTTTAGTAAACGAGGCCATTTTTAAAAAATATCGTAGGAGCCGTTTTTGAGAGAATCGCAAAAAAGTGAAAAATGACACAAATAAACTACTGCTTCCGGTTGACCGATTTAATGAAAATGTTCGTGTCGGGTCCGGTAGTGGTATCTAACTTAAGTTTCAAGTTTCAAGTTCGTACGATGTTCCGTTCGTGAGATATTCTGTTCACACACGCACAGACCAATCGCTAAAAAACATGATTTTTGGGGTTCAAGGAGTCTGAACACGTGTAGATCCGGTGAAAACTCAATTTCGAAAAATCGACATGAAAACAATACTTTCCTTCCTATATATTCATACAGGGAAAAGAAAGTAAAAAATAACAGTAGATCTCAAACCCTGAATATTTTATAGCGGATAACAGTCTTTATCCTAACCGCAGAATGCGGAGGTACCAGTGGGTATTTCTTTCTCTGGCAATTACATGTCCCACAACTACATTGAACCAGTAAACTGCAATAAAATTAGTGATTAATTATCTAATAAATACATAAATATATTTGGTACGGTTTTAAAACGATGTCAAAAACTTATCTACGCAGGTAATAGTGTAAGAATCTGAGAACAGACTAGCATGTCTGTATATACAGATAGCCTACTACTATACTGAATGTACATTAAATGATTTGTACAATACTTTTAACAATAGACATGGTAAAACGTAAGCAAGAAAAATGATGAATTATTAAATAAAATCCTTAACAAACAGCATAAAACGAATTTTTTAAAAGTTTCTTTCTGTTAAACAAAGTACACAAAAATGGAGTCTTTACAAATTGAATGATTAAAAAAGAGAAGCAAAATTTTGTTAACATACGGTGAATGTGCCATGGATAAAAATATACTGAAGACCTCACAAGCAGCAAAACAAGAGAATTTAACGAGACATTTCCATGACACAAACAAAAACTTTCGACCATTGAATGTCATCACACATGTTAAACTGTGCACCTGATTTCGTTACAATAAGCTTCTATTCTTTACGTTTTAAACAGTGGCCGTTTCTGATTAGGAAGACAATACGAGATAAATAAAGAAATGAACAATTATATTTTATTGTATTCTCCGTATTTTGAGTTTTATTCATTACATACTTTCAAACCAAACTTTTTTTAAGTTTAAAAATAAATTTCCTTTAGTAAGGTTAATTCTAAGAATGACCAATTGTGTAAGTTCTCTCTGTATAAACTCTATTGAAATGTTTAATATTTTCCCGAAGACAGAAATCTAGACTAAAAAATTTATTTAAGTGTCTTATAACACGTTAGTGTAATATGCTACATTATACCATAATGTATTATTAATAATTAATGTATGTATTAATGAGAGATGGGATAATTCATTAGAGATAACATGTCTTACTGCCAAGGCCAGAAATATCTTCAACACCATGAATTCTGTTTTTAAAAGCCACAATTTAACCATTGACACTAAAACGAGACTCATGAAGTGTTATGTGTTCTCAGTCCTATTGTACGGAATTGAGGCCTGAACTCTGACAGAAGCAACACTTAACAAATTGAGAGCGTTCGAACTTTGGCTGTAGAGGAGAATGTTGCGAATATCCTTGATGCAGAAAATTACTAATGCGGAAGTGGTACGTCGAATGAACAAGGCAGCGGAATTGGTCAGCACAGTGAAGGTGCGAAAGATATCTCGGTCATATCATGCGAGATGAGCGCAGGTATAAAATGCTACAACGCATTCTGCAAGGAAAAATCGACGGTAGAAGGGGACCAGGACGCAGAAGAATTTCATGGTTGGCCAACTTGAGGGTATGGTTTAACAAAAGCTTAGAAAAACTCTTTCGGATAGCTACCAGTAAGGTAAGTACAGTATTGCCATGATGGTCGCCAACCTTCGGAACTGAGAGGCACCCTGAGAAGAAAAATAGCCAAATGTTTTCATAGTGTACAGAATCATGTTATTTATAAAAAATTCTTCGTGAGTACCTGGAGGAAATTATAAATACTTATATAGTCTATCAAAAATTAGTGTGTCTATTTTGTTGCAGAAGGAATAGACTAATAATGCAGTAGCGGCTAGTGCCTTCAAAAATAGATAAAGAGTTGTAAAAACATATTTACACACAGAAAACAACTGTATGATACCGCAAATACAAAACAACTAACGTACACATACATAGAACATGTAGGTGAGTAGGTTGGTCGATCCGCCGCAATCTCTTCACTATTCGGGGAAGGGTGGGGAGAGCTATGCGTGCTTTATTTGCCATTGACTCTCCGTTGTCATGGCAACCCACTATGCGCTAGAAAAGAAGCGATCTGGGTATGACAAATAATAAACAGATTTACTAAACTAAACCAAACTTATATTATAATAAGTAATTTATTATAATAAATTACTTATTTACCAATTAATGATTAAACTTAAACTACTAACAATTACAAAAAATTAGATTACTTTAATTAAATTACAAAACTTACACTTAAACTAAACTTGACTATTATTAAGAAACTGTCATTTAGAAATTAACACAATAATTGATTTATCTGTCCCAAACCACGTGTTATTACCCGTACGCACTATTAACGCAATTCAGAACCGGTCCTGTAACGACTCTTTTTCGGACGGTCCGACAAACTTTCCATTCACAATTAATTCATATATTGATTGACTTGGCTACAAAGGCATTAACTGATTTTATACCTACGGTCTGATAGTTTCTCAAACAAACGAGACCTTCCTAACAAAAGTCTCCGCCCGCTATTCTCGATCATAATAGAAGAAATTAATAGAAATAAATATTTCCACCAGTTTTGATTTCCTAGAACTCCTATTCAAAACATCTAATTCAATGCACTTTCCTTGTTCAACACACTCCACCCCATACAATACACATTACTAATATTAAACAATTCATTCAATCAACTAATTCTTGAATAATGCTACAGTATTCTAATTGATTGTGCCGTCAAGTACAAAATCAAATCAGGTCTATTGTTAACGAACATTTTTAAGAAAGTTCTTCATACTGACATTTACTTCAATATTGTATCATTTTAACGAAAATTACTAACACAGATATATAGTAAATGGTGCAACACAGAGATGCACCAGTAATTTACTTTAGAAAAACGAAAATTATGTAGTTACATGAAAAAGAGGTTTGGTTTTTTCTTATGTAGTGTCAAATTAGCAGCTCAGTTGTAAGTGATAGACCAACAATGAGCGATAGAACAATGACAACACGTTTTAACATGTTACAAGAGTTCATCAGACCATACATAGCAGGGAACTGATTTCTGGATGTCTTGCAGTCGAATATGCTACTATCTAAACCACTGAATTTTTTTAATACATAGAGTAAAAATAGATTTCAAAATAATAAAGCTGAAAAAAATGTACTGATTGCAGTTAACACTGAAATAGTTAATAAATGGTCCTCGTAACATGTAATGATTGCTTAGTTCGGCCACGTTGATGCTAATCAATTACCTAAATTTTAAAAATTAACCCTACGAAACGCGTTAGGATTAGTTTTACAATATTTTTCATTTAAGTGTAATTTAGTTTCATAAACTGAAATTGCACGCTAGTTAACAATAAGATCAGTTAAATTCTTAGTTATATTACTAAGAACGTGCTGACAATTTTAGGTTTCCATAAATTAAAGTACACGGGAACGTCGATTATCCGAACGTCAGTCATCGGAACCGTCACTTATCCGAACCACCATCTACAAAGAAAAATACATATTTACTACCAAAATACGGACATACAATTCAACAAAAATTTTTGCTTCAGTTTAGTTTCCTCGTTCAACTTTGTAACAGTGGAAACTGTTAAGAGCAAAACTCAAGATTTTAAAAAATTATATGGTATGTAGAAATGCATTAAAAAATATTTCATGAAGTATTTTACCATAGTTTATTTCGTTAATTTATTTATAATATTGGGTTGTATATTAGATATTGGGTGAGCTATGGGTGTATCTTCAATGTGTCCACTTATTCGACATCATAATTGTGAAATATTCGGAAAATTTTTGTATCGGTTTCAATTTTCGATCCCTAATGTTGTATATAATACATCCACACAAGTTTTACAATTAATTTATAAACTAAAATGTTCTTTGTGGTTACATGTGAATTTCTGCTAATTATCTTGATCAGTTCAGAAGTTGATACAGTTGTATTTTTTCTGTTTTATATGTGTCTTCCATGTTAGTATTCTGTTTATAAATGAATTCTGAGGTATTTAACCGTGTTAGCTAGTATATTTTCATAATAATGTGTTTGGTTTTGTAATTGCGTTTAATTAATAAGCTATGAATTCTCGAATTGAACAATAAAGATACTTAATTTGGATGTTATTTGTTATCAGTTTTTTTATATTTTAGCGTAAAATCTTGTAAAATTTACTTATTTTTCATCAGTTTATGAATAAAGGAAAACTTATCTTGGTAAATTAACTTCTATTTAATAATATTATAGCGGCATGTAGTTATCTGGCGAACTTGAAAGTGTTAATGTTTATGAAACATTCGGTGAAATTTCTGAATGACATATTATAAATGGTGTCTTGTAATATATAATTAGTACTTTACGTTGTTCTGAAGCG
Organism: Catonia carolina; assembly: GCA_035578175.1. Lineage (NCBI taxonomy): Eukaryota > Metazoa > Arthropoda > Insecta > Hemiptera > Achilidae > Catonia > Catonia carolina. Next base: position 49,290,091 of record JAQMRL010000002.1, read on the forward strand.
TTTTGTCTGTAGTAGCAAAAAGAGTTTCTCGTGAGTCGCTAAGACCATAAGATTGAAAAGATTTCCAACGAGCAACATTAGGCAACTTGCTTTTGTCAAACCATACATTTCATTTCATCTGCAAATTGATTTGAGGAAATAGTGGTATAATGATCTTTGTTAGCGTTTTTGAAAAACTGCCTTAAATAAAGATTTTTTTGAACGATGAAATGGGGTCTGGCATTTCTTTTTTAAGGGTTCTGTTCATGTGAGCCACCATATCTCTTTAGTTCGCCAAATTCATTCAGACAGACTTTCAGACAATCCTTCTCGATGACTAAAGACTGCGAGGAACAGATACTTCCTTAGGTCTTAAATGTACGGCCTTTAATTATTATTATTATTATTATTATTATTATTATTATTATTATCATCCAAATAACTACCTGATAACAATTTTAACTAAAGAAACCTTAAAATTTTATTACTATATTATGAGAAGTAAAACTATTGGGTGAGCTATGGGTGTATCTTCAATGTGTCCTCTTATTCGACATCATAATTGTGATATTTTATTGTATACGTAAAAAAGTACCCCTAAATTAATACAAAAAAAATTTTGGTATTAATTCCTAATTTGCGTAGACCTATACATTCCAATCTGTTCAACTTAAAACCATAAGCAACCCCATGACTCGATTAATGACGTGCAAGTAGGCCTAATGTGTGATCTGGTACAGACTTGTAAAATTAAATAAAATGAATGAAAGAATTGAAAAATAAAATGAAAATGTTTAATAAACGAAAATTAAATTGAATAAATAAATTGATTTTACATAAAAAATTAAAATTGTATTCGGTTTAATAATTATTGATGACACTTTTATTAAATACTAATTATTCTAATAAATTTACTGTTATAAATATTGCAATTTGTTAATCTGAAAAATCTTATTTTAAGTTATCTTAAGTTTATTTAATAATATTAATGAGCTTATTTATTAATGAATAATTTATAATTACGAATTGTTCTGGATTGCTTGCAGTCCTCTGGTTTCTTCTTGTCCATCGATTGGGAATCAAATGGGGCCTCGATGCATTGTTGCACTTGGTTTTATAGTCTTTAACAAAATTTATTTAAATTTTATCTGCATATTTTAAAATAATCAAAATTGTTTCAGTTGGTTCCATAATTAAAATGAATCTTGATATTCTTGTAATTTTTTTTAAATTCTTTTCTAACTGGTTCAAATTATTTATTTACATTATAGTATCTTTTGTTTTCTTGCTTTAAATTTAGATATTTGGCTTCTGGAATATTTATTTAAAATATTACATTTTCTTCTCATAATTTATCTTGATATATTTAGTTTTTGATTCAGAATAATTTAAATTTTAATTAGAAATTGTTTATTTTTTGTTATTTATGATTATTTAAAATTATTATTCCTTGAATTTTCAGCAAATGATTTATTAAGCTGGATCTTACATCAACGATGTAGAGCAACTGCAGAGCAACTTACATCAACTGGAGCATAGACTGCTATTCTACAGGCTCAGGCTGACCATATTTGAGAGAGTATGGTAAGTTGAACACCAACCATCAAAGTGGGCGGCCCGTTGGCGTATTGGTTAACGTAGCGCAACTGACTTCTACACCGGGATCTCAGGTTTGATTACCAGTCAAGTCTGTTATTTTTTCATCGCTCAACTTCATCTACCATCCTTTTCACCGTCTGAATTAGTAGAAATTGCAAAACATTCGAACGTAAAAAAAAGAAACATATAAGTACACCAAGAATCACTGCCTTGTATTAAAATCCGTATAAAACCTTTACTAGGATTGGAGCGACAGAACCTTCATTTCGTCTCCGAAAATTTGCTGTTAAACAGATGATTCGCGGCGACGGCTTTACCGCTACACCAACCTGATGGATTAAAAACGTTCTAACGGTAATATGTTAATAATTCACTCATTCATAGCAGGTAATTGTATACTTATAGGGTACAAGAGTTGTTTAGTAGTTTAAACAAAAACAGCACAAAAATAAAGTAGCCTAAAGAAGTGCAAAAGAATACAGGAAATTTATCTAGTGATTCGCTCATCCAAAACACTACCTATGTATAATACTAACATCCCAAACACTTATAAAACATTTTTACGTTAACATAAAAATCCTACTGCTTTATTATGTCAGCTTGAATTACAATAATAACTTCCTTAAATATTTAACAACTTTGTTATTATGGTTATTGTTATTTATTATGGTTTTTCTGAATAGTCTGCTAAGGATAGTATACACTATGAAAAGTACAAAAACATTTTTTACAAAAAAATCTGTTCACCATACAAATCTATTCTTTTATTAATAGAAAAAGTACATCCTGCCCAATTGTGGCAAAAATAGTATAAAAATATCGATTGTTATAAAAACGCTTGTTTATTGGAAACACCCTACCAAATAAAAAACATAACCTGCCTATAATAAAATATGAACAGTCAAAAAAACTATGAAGTGGTATTACCCTTATGCTGTAATAATTTTTTATTAACAGCCAAATTTGTACGATTTAAAGACCTAACGAAATTATTTAGTTTTATATTACCAATAACTCGTTACGAAAAACCTGATGCAATGATCTACATTTTTCAAAAATTTTAAACAAGTAAAATAGATTTCTATTTACAAAATTAATTACCCTACCTCTGTAACAAGCTATTTTCAGTAAAACTTGTTACCGCCCGTTTAATTAGCTTAGCAGTCAACGTCAAAGAAAAGTACCAATGGACTTTTGTTTCTATGTTGAGTAGTGGGTGGAGAGCCAATTTGTAAAAAGGAGATAGTAAAAAATGTTCTAGGTAGGCCTATTGCAAACACGTATCAAATAGTTTAGAGACTACTTTTTATTTTTTTTAACGTCGCATCAACTGCAAGGTCATTAGCGAAGACGTTGAGGTGTAACTGTGCGTAATGAGGATGAAATGATATTTTGTAACGTATGAAAATATGCCGTGCCTGAGTGGGATTCAAACCCAGGACCGCATGATGAGAGGCGAGCACGTTACCAACTACACCAATGCGGCCGGCTAGTTTAGAGACTACTACGTGTGTCTATGTGTTTTATTCTCACAATTAATGCCAGTTTAGTTTAGAGACTACTACGTGTGTGTATGTGTTTTATTCTCACAATTATAAACAGTTGACAAACACCATTCCGATAATGTGTGCCTATAATAAATTTAGCTATTTTTTGTTATTAGGCACATTTTTTTGTGTAATCTGACCAGTAGGAGTATAATCTGACAGTAGTTTCGGTCCCAATTTTGTCCGATCAGCGGGGTTGTTGTGTATCATGAAATAATTGTTCCAACAGTCAGGACAATTCTATTTTTTTAAATCGAAAAATGTATTTTTTAAATTATTTTCTTAACTCAGATATAATTAAATAGCCCCTAAATGTTTATTCCGTCTACAGTATCAAAATCTGAATTAATTGATATAATCAACCGCATGTTCGTAAAAATGAAAATGCAGATTAAAATAAAAAAAATCTAATTAGATAAAAGAAGATTGCAGTGCCAAAAATATCTTATATCTATGTCAAAAAGGGAGAATGCTGAAGATGGCTTGTGATATACCATGGTCAGGACGTCGGGTTGATGCAATATGTACCCATCTGAAAAAATTAGTTTGATATGTATCCAACTAAAAATTTTTGTTCGATATGTATCCAATTAATAATTTTGGTTCGATATGTGTCCAACTAATTTCGGCTGTTATAGGTGTATCTACCTTGAAACGGGCTAGCAAAAAGTATCCATCTCCTATAAGAGCGCAAGCGAGTATATACCTTACAACGCTTGGCATAAAGTACACATTTCACACGAAATCTAGCCTGACTGAGATATGGCAACATTGTATTTTTACTTATACACAATAATGCTGAGAGCTGGTCCTATCAAGATAATTAAATAGATGAAAAGAGCATAACGCATGCATGCATGTAAGAAAAAAAAATTCAATCATAAATAAATAGGCGGTGAAAATATAATTAGTTTATACGCACACTTTATTACGTTTGCATTACATCATAATATATTATGTATTATTATTATAATGTATATTTTGAATTTCTAGTATTGATTGTAGGATATAACTCCGTGAAAAACAAAAAAATCGTTAAATTATAGCAGACATTATTAGTATTTTCCCACACATTGGTAATAATATTCATTATTAATGAATTTATGGTTTTAAATATTTATATTTATACATGCTAATAAAGACTAGACAGAATACGGGTTTCCCCAGACGTTTTTCCTGTAAATGTATTTTAAACAATAAGGATTTTGGAAATACCCAGTTGCAGCGTTTTATTAGGCTTTCATAAATGGGCATCAGTTTTTCTTTGTTTCCGAATGCCTGGGAAACAATTTTTTATGACACCTTAATTTTTTCCCCAAAATTCAATCACACGTAACTGATAAAATTAGGTATAAAAAGGTATAAATACGTAAGCATTGAATACGAGCCCTCAGTGCATTTTAGAAATTTGTCGGATAATCATGTTTGATGGAGGAAGGAAATGTAGTATTTATCAAAAATTTCTAGGGCGTAACGTTGAATTTTATGAACACTGTATCGAACAATTATAGTATTTTGTCTTACAAAGAGAGAAAAATAAAGAATGTTTCAGACCGCATGCAATTCTCGGCCGAGACAAAGCCGAGACAGGCAAACATGCGGTCTGAGGGATACTGTATTTATCGCTATGTAGGAAATACTTTTTTTTCTTATAAGCTAAGCGAAAGGTAGCATTTTCGATAAACCTTTAAGCGAAAATACTAACTTTTGCGAGCGTATAAGAAAAAATATTTTACAATTTTTATAGTTTTAATATAATTAACAGTATATTTTAAACGTCATAAGTATGTAATAATGTAATAATGTATGTAATGTAATAATGTAATAAAGTATGTAATAATGTATGTAAGTATATAATAAACGTCACAAGTATGATCCTCTAAAAAAGTAAAAAATTATAATGATATTATAAATTAGAAAAAATTAAGAGATAGTTACTTTTTGTCTGTATACAAATATAATCTGAAAGAGAAGCGGTACAGTGTTGTCATTTAGCGGTAGATTTGGTCGAGATAGATATAATTTGGATGCCGTTATGAGATGTGTACTTTATGCCAAGCGTTGTAAGGTATATACTCGCTTGCGCACTTATAGGAGATGGATACTTTTTGCTAGCCCGTTTCAAGGTAGATACACCTGTAACAGCCGAAATTAGTTGGATACATATCGAACCAAAATTATTAGTTGGATACATATCGAACAAAAATTTTTATTTGGATACATATTGAACTAATTTTTTCAGATGGGTACATATTGCATCAACCCAACGAGGAGTACAATTTTCCTTCTTTGAAAATTAAATATCCATAGATTTTTTAAATTTGTTCTTTTACAGTTAAGCACAAGTGCCTTCAATAGCAGTTCCGGGTTCGATTCCCGGTCAGTTCTGTAATTTTATCATCTGCATATCACCTCATTACCACTTCTTCTTAACGTGCCCTCTCCGACCGGAGGTTGGGAATCATGATGGCTATCCGGACTTTGGACATTGCAGGTCTGAACAGCTCCGCTGAGGTACAGCGAAACCAATCGCGAAGATTCTTCAACCAAAAAATTCTTCTTCTTCCCAAATCTCTCTTCCCCTGAATCTTGCCTTGTATTATCAAGTGAAGAATTTCATTCATATCTTGGTCCACTAGTATAATTGACCCAGATATTCATTACAGCCAAGGCTTATGTAGGCGCATGCAATAATAGAGGCCGATATTAATAATGATCTAAAAATATATATTTGAATATTTGAAACTACAAAAATTAAATTAAATATGCTTAGAATATGAAACGGCTTATAGCTTACATTTTTTTAACACAGGTAAATTATTTTTGTACGCTTATTAATTGCTTACATATTAAGAAAATAATATAAATGTTTTAGAATTTCATGGGTATTGTTAATGAAAGATACATAAAATGGAAGCTTAGGTATTTATGGAAAAAAATTGTTAATCGGACATTAATAAAAGAGGAAAACATGAAAGATGTTATCTCACAATTTGCCAGATTAGAGGATGGTTTACGTTTACATGATGAGCCGTATTGTGTGACCAATAGCTGCTGTTTATTATTTGAAATACGTGGAGGTGATATAATATGAGTAAAGTGGCAGTTTCACGGCAAAATTGGAATGACGTTCGATATTTTGTATGGAAAGTGGGATAATACGAGATGTTAGATTTATTATTTTTGGATTCGGTATCTAGTATTGTTGGAGGTGGTGGACAATCATGTCCATCGGAGGCAACAGCGGCTGTTTGTTAGAGAATCAACCGGTCTTGGGCTTTGCGGTCTAGAGAACATCTGTAGTAGGCTATACATGTAGCCGGACTGTGTATGGAGAAGACGACCGGCTCGGCAAGGGAGAGGCACTTCATCATCTGGACAACAACAAAGCCCTTGAATGAGAATAGCAATAAATGTGTATTATTAATGGCGATAAAAAAGAAAAGGAGAAAGAAAGAAATAACATTCCGAGCACAACACCTATATAAAAACAAATTTTCTATAGCTTTAATATCACTATAATCCGACGTATGGTTCATAATTTGAGGATGCAATAAAGTATGTTCATTTTTCATTCGGCGAGTGTTCGGTAAGGGTGGAGAAGGGTGGCTGTGGGAGGGGTATAACGGAGCGATGGAATGGGGTATGGGAGAGGTAAGAGCGAGAGAGAGACATTGTAAAGTAGGATCTCAATAAATTATTGCTTCATACGCATGTACTATATGAATAATGCGTATTGTTATATTGTATACATATGTACAAAAGATCGTTGTACCACAATAGTCTCCCGTATGAATTCTGGAATCAGGGACTTCGCTATCATTCATCATTGTGCCCGATCAAACAATGGCTGTTAGTGAGCAAAAGTATTTATTATGTTCATTTCTTTTTGTTGTAAAGTTATAGGCTTATGTTAGCGGCTAAATTGAATTATACTCGACTATAACTAAAAGTTATTATAGAAGGACTTTTCAAAAGTATATTAATATATTGTACGTTCGTTAAGAAGACAATGAATTACGCCTGTAGTACCCATTATATATGACTCTATTATTAGGCCTACTATTATTGTAACGATTTCTCAATAGTTACACTATTATAATTTTATTGACATTTTATAATTCATAATTGTAGGCCAATGTTAATGTTAAGCCCATACGTATATCAGTATTATAAATAATTTAGTCCTACCATACTAAATTTCTTTAGACCAGCTCTCTAATTTTAATTATCACAATTTTCCCTCGTCATTATGTAGGTTTTAAGGAAGTTTATCTTTGATTTATTTCTTTCTCTCCTTAGTGTCACTTGTATGAATGAGTATTCATATAATACAAGATTTCCAACATCACTAGTTGAAAAGTAAAAAAAAAAATTAGTCTGATATATTTTTAAATAATGAAAACCAGGTTTCATTAACCCTTCAGCCTTATAATTAATAATAGTTGCAAATACCTAAAATATGTCACAGAGCTGAAATATGCTAGTATAAAAAAGAAACTCGTTATAGGAATCTACAAGGAATCAGATATCTATTAATAAATTATTTAGCCCGTGTACCGTTGTAAAAGTACAATCGTAACTTCCATTATTAAGGTTAAAACCAAATAAAGAATGTAACGAAAAACCCCATTGTTAGAATTAGTTACATTAGATTAGTATAGGGTGATTCAAAAAGAGCGCCGGTTTTGATATATCAAATTAAGAGATTTATTTTATTGAAAAACTGAAAATAAATACATCAACAAGTTCATCTTTCCTTCCGATTTTATGTATGAAAAATGATGTCATGTATGTGTCCTCCTCTACTGCGCTGGCACGCATCAACTCTGTCCATGAAATTGGATATTACTGTACGACAAGTTTCGACTTCCATTTGCCCGATAACCCGTCGAATTTCCTCCTTCAAGTCATTGATGTTTCGGGGTTTATTGGCATACACCAATGACTTCAGATGACCCCAAAGAGGAAAGTCACAAGGCGTCAAGTCACACGACCGTGGTAGCCATTGATGGTCGGAATTACGAGAAATGATGCGATCCTGGAACCGTTCACGGAGCAACAACATTGTTTCTTGTGCAGCGTGACAGGTGGCACCATCCTGCTGAAACCACAACTCGTCAATGTCCATTTCATCCAAATGACGCCACAAAAACTCCCTAATTTGCTGGGTTAACAGCCACACTGTCACGAACCAACGCAACGTTCTGCTCAGTTTGGCCAGAACGACGACGTCCAGAACTTTTAAGGTCGACTGTTGAACCCGTCTCAAAAAACTTTTTCATGAGCCTGCGAACTGTTGATTCATTCGATGCTTCATTACGTCCTAGAGTACCGCGAAGTCGCCTGACAGTAGCCGCATAACTCTCTCCACTCTGGTAAAATGTTTTGACGATTAACACTCGTTGCGCAATAGTAAACTTCTCCATGGTTAGACACAGACTGCGAGAGTACTACACTGCGAACAAGAGAAACTACAACTGAATCGTCAATCGGAATGTTCTCCAAAATAGAAATGTGGTCAAACAATGTTGCCAACCGATAAACAAAAATTTACCAGCCGTTTAAAAACCGGCGCTTTTTTTGAATCACCCTTTAGTTAGACAATAGGTTGTAAAAATAGCCAACGGTCAACCATCTGGTATTCTTTAGACGGGTATATTTCTCCCTCTGTGTTTGTGGGCTTTTCTTCCACCTACCAACTTACAGCCGATCACTGGAATGTTTTCCTTCCCGTTGGCCCTCCAGGTTGGTTGAACGGTTGGTGGGAGAGGGAGGCTTATCAACCAGAGGTTTCCTGGTTCGGATCCAGGAAATTCAAACCAATTTCCTTGGGACTTAAAGAGTGAAACTGTTAGGTAAGAAGGAGCAGCATTTGAAGTAGTGACTAGGAGAACGAGAAGAAAAAAAAGGGGAAACATATTTAATTGAAGGTAAATTCATTTCGTATTTCTTAAGGGTTTGTTAGTTTTGTTTTTGTATTAAAAGTCGCGGCAGAAAAAAGGTTGGCTATGTTTTTAAATACCTAGGTTAAGAATTATTTTGTTAGTAGTTTCAAAATAGTATTTTTTACTTTATTATTCATTAAAATATTTAGTTTAAAGCAAGGTGATAAAGTCTTATTTATTTATTTCTCTCATGCTCTTCTGATGGAGCTGGCGCCCAACTTTTTTTTATTAAATTTTTAGTTCGTATTAAAGTATTTGCTCACTGGTATGATTGAAGGTGGTGCACCCGGAAAGAATATTGAAATAGTTAACACCAACCAACCTACAGAGTTTAAAAAACACCTTTATTACAGCTTACTTATAATAACTTTTATTTATTAGATTGTACGACAAACCGGGCAAAAAATGAACAGACTACTACTTAAGGTAAGTAGTACGGTTACACCTAAGCTAGAAATTAAAGAAAAGCAGAACAATAAGAACAAATTTAAGATCTGTCACGGCAGAATGCTTAGCAAAGACGTTCGTACGTAAGAAGTAACTGATACCTAAAACACCTACGAAGACTGCCCCAAAAAAGGTAACTTTAAACTTGAAAACGTATATGTTATATAGACCTCTAACTTGCAAATTGCGCAAAAAAATCACTGATAACATTGCGACTAAAGAAAAAAGTATTTTTTTTATCTACGAGTATCAAATTAAAGTTCGTTTAAAAGACATATTTTCTGAAATAACTGAAAAGAAAAGTAAACGCTTTCTATAATAATGTTTACTACTCTAATTGGTAAATCATTAATACTTTAATGTAAAAATTTAAACCTATTAGATGGATTATTATGTATTATAATATGGTATTTAAATAATACACACTAAAGGATTTATATACCAAAATTAATTAAATACCAAAATTAACCTTTACAGAAAATTAAAGTAACATAATTATTTTATTCATTACAATAAAAATTTAAGTTCATTTATAAATCGATTTTAAAGGTCTCTGAAAATGAATGGAATTGTTACTTTGTACTAATAAAATTCAGTTTTGGCCACCTCCGTGGCGTAGTGATTAGCACGCTAGCTTACGGAGGGAAAGGTACCGGGTTCGATCCCCGCTACGGTCTGGAAATTTATACACGTTAAAACCTACTGTTACAGTAACAAAACCGAACGTAGTCGCTAATGACCAAGCTGTCGATGCATCTTCAAATAATCTAAAAAATATAATAAAATCAGTTATCGGAGTTGTACTTAAAGTCTTTTGAAAATAATAAGTGGTTTTATAATTATGCTTTGTAAGGGACGTTAAGTGAACATAAAATATTCGATTTTATTCAAGTTATCTTGAATTTTGTATTGAGAATCTTTAAACAGCTGTAAATCTTTTGTTTGCTGTTATTTTCGTGTTCGAAACTCAAACGATTTCTTGTTAAAAATGTGTAAAAGAGCACAATTTCTACAGGTGTTAGTTATAGTATATTATTCTTTTTGAATAAGTGAGCTCACCTTCTGCTGTGAACAATCGTGTTGCAATTCATTCGTAATAGATTGGTTTATTCAGGTAGAAAAGGAATGGACCACATGTGAGAGTTGAAGAAGTGCCCTATGAGGGTGCGGCGATGAGAAGGAATGCCTGTAGACCACCTCAGCCCGCTTGGCGCCGAATTCCACGTTGTTTCACTCATTCAACCGGCTATCGCATTCCAACACAATATCATGCTCCTTTCTTTACTTTTACTCCCTCTTCTACATCAACGGTAATTTTCAAACATGTGCCAAGTTACGTTCTCTTTCCTAATTTGCATTATAATCTTTTGTTTACATTTGTATAAACATTCAAATATGTGCTGTTAAATGTTTCAAAAACACTAAACAAAGTGGAAATTAATGAACATAAATTACTCAGTCAAGAAGTATTAGTTTGTAGGCACGTGTTAGACTACTCATTTTAACACTTAGATATGCAACACGACATGACAGCCACCAAAGAAAGTTCTGCACTACGGGTGCGAACATCTATTTTTAAAACATTACATTTTTAAAATGTGATAATTTGTATTACTTTAAAAAAAAGTTACTTGATCAGTGAAACTTTTTATAGCGTACAAGATTTTTTCCTTGATAGTAGTGATATATTGTGTGAATCTTATATATGTATTTCAGGTGTTATAATTGACATGTCCTATACTCCTCTTGGAGTCTCCTACACACAAAAAAATCTTATAATGGATACAAACAATTACCGAAAAAGATTTTTAAGTTACTTTTGTTTAATGATAGGCTACAATTTTAGAAGAGATTCTTACATTCGTAAACCGTAGGTCTATACAAGGCAATAGACACTTTTTAGTGACATTGACGGCACAATTCAGTGAGAAGAAATAGTTATCAAAATTTAATTAACCCTTTCAGTGCCGAAACAAAATTTAAAAGTTTGATCTAAAGCCATTTAATTTAAATAAGGGTGTACAAAAAGTGCCAGCCCTTATTTCCAAAATTTGCAGGCGTAAGCCTCCCATTGACAACCAAAACTTCAACGTTACAGAAAAATAAAATTACCTATTGAAAATTAATTTTTATTATATTCATAAAAAAGAATCGCCCATGACAGGCAGGTGGAGTGTTTTATTTGCACTCGATTTGATAGTTCCAGGGCTACAAAAAATAGTTCTGTTTCTTATCACATGGTCAGTCAATTATATGACTGAACTTTTTAAAGAACAAAAGAGGTAGAGGTGTAAAAGACACTAGTCAAGAGTTAACTCTTCTGAAAGTAATGAATTTCATAATACAGCCAGACCCTGTGGTGAATGAAGTCATTTGCAGGGTGCAGAGCAGCTTTTCGGAGGGCCTGGTATGCTGATAAGCGAACGCTTCTTTTGTACTCAGTGAGGAAGCCAATTGTAAACTACCTTACTCCTCGTTTTACTTAGTAAAATCTCTAGAGGTTGAAACCAGCCATTCGGATGTTGACCTAAACAAACAACAACAAAGAAAAAAAAAGAAGAAATCGTTTTAACACTAAAAATATTCAAAATAGTTTTTTTTTAGTTTATTTAAAGTTGCATCGACAGCTTGGTCATTAGCAACTACTGTGGGTTTTGGTACCTTTACGATGGTTTTAACTTTAAAAAATTTCCAGACTCTAGCCGGGAATCGAACCGGGATATTTCGCTTTGCAAGCTAGCGCGCTAGTCACTACGCCACGGAAGTGGTTTAAAAATACACAAATCCATTAATTTTTGTTTAAAAGTTCGGGTAGAGTAAACTGGACGATGCCATCTACCTGAGGGACCGGAGGTTTAAGGAAATCTGCGTTTTATTCGTGTAGAAAGGGTCGCCTATTGTGTTTTATTACTGGTGAAAGGTTGTTTGTTGTTATGATGCGATGGACTCGTCTAGTTGTCTAAAGGCACTTTTACAGTTAACCTATTTTAAACCTATGCCATGCAAATGAATATGCAAAGATAATGCACTTTATTGTACATAAATTTTATAAAACATAATTATAATGTATTTTAAATTAACAAATAAAACTTAAAAAGTAAAAATATAAATAGTGCAGTAGTGCAACAAGAGATTTTTTATTTCTTGAGTTTTTCGTTTTCACTATTCATGCAGTCACTTTAGATAATATGGAAAATTATTAGTTTTTTTCACAATAACCTCCTCATTTACCAAAAACAGTCACAGATCTTTGCATGTTCATATGCATGGCATAGGTTTAAAACAGGTTAACTGTAAAAGTGCCTTTAGACAACTAGACGAGTCCAGCGGATCATAACAACAAGCGACCCTTTCACCAGTAATAAAACACAATAGGCAACCCTTTCCACACTAATAAAACACCGATTTCCTTAAACCTCCGGTCCCTCAGGTAGATGGCCTCGTCCAGTTTACTTTACCCAAAAGTTCTTTTTTGTAAATTTTCGGTTATCCGGACGTTGGTACTTTATGCATAACTTACGGACGTCCGATAAAAAGAATGTCACTACGTAAAATATATTGACGTCCTGTTTTCCGGACGTTGGTACTGAAAGGGTTAATTTATTACTAAAAAAAATACGATGAATTTTATCCTATGTCATTTCCTAATACCCGCATAGGTCTAGCCTGTGCGCGGGTATGAGTTGGTTTATATTGTTAAGCTTATTTATATTTACACTAAAATTACAAAAAGAGAAAAAATTATATAAAACACATAAAATAAAATTTCCTAACGTAATACAAAGCTTAATATATTATTTCATTATTAAAACTTTCCTTTTCTACCATACCTATAGCTACAATATAATTTGTTAAATTATAATTTCATTTTTTATTTAGACTTTTATAAATTGTCTATCACAGTTAAAACATATTTAAAGATATTTTCTTATATTATATATTTAAATATATTTTCCTTAATTATTTTATTGTTGCTAACGGTTGATTTATTAAGAAAAAGAAAAATACTGGAACTTGAATTTATGGATGCCACAGAATTTATGGATGGCAACAATTTTGAGAATATATTTTACCTGGTCTAGTGTCTTATTTTGTAAAATAATGAAAAACCAAATGATTAATAACAAATTGTGAATAAATATCTAAGTTGTTAAAATAAATAAATAAAAGTATTAAAGTGGTCTAAAATTAAAAATGACACTGAATAAACGTTATGTCTTGTTAAGGTTTGTAATTGTTGGATATAAAACAACTACATTTCTTTAAAACAAAGAGATGAAGTGATTTTGTCTCTGGAAAAATATATCAAAACGGCTAGGATTAAGAAATTAATTCTAAAATTTTAATAGGCCTAATGGATTAAATTTATTCAGATTGCCAGAAAGATAGAACTAAATGTCACTTTCAATATCTATGTTGAAAAGTTCTCCTCAACATTTTTAATTCCTTTTAAATCGTTCGAAATAGATTAAACCTAACTTGTGCTATTTTGTTTAATCCGTTGCCAAATCTTCAGTTAGTAGTAGATTTTTTCTTCACAAAGGACCAAATGAATGAAAACTTATCCTTATTTTTTTCTATTATTCAACCTGCGTAATGTTTGAATGTACCTTTTTATTTTTCCTGTTTTGAAAACCCAATTCATAAAGTTGATCCCTTGTTCGTTAACCTATCCGTAACAGAATTCGATACAGTAATTTAATTCCTTTTGATATTAGGATTGATGTTGAATAAGATCTGTTTGCGGCTTGGTAATTCTAGACCTCGTTTTTAGGGATGTTTTACACAAAGGCCGTTTTCATCTTAGGTATTCAACCAAAATGTAAACTGTTAATACCTAAATCAAGAAAGTCGGTTACGAATTGTAACAGAAGTATTTTTTTCGGTTAGCCATAATTTTTTGAAGGTGAATTTTTTTTTAACAATGTACCGTAATTTACTCTGTTACCGCTGCAGAATTAAGTTTACTGAATATTTATTTATAAGTGAATCGATTCGTTACCAATGTTTCTCTGTAAGTTTAATGATAACAGAATATAAGTAGGTTATGAAATCCATTTCATTTACAAAACGGCTATGTAGTTTTAAAATCTTCTTTAAGAACATTGATGAATAAATAAACTTATGAAACACATCACAGTGTACCAACAAAAATAACAGCCTACATGAGATGAATTGAGTCGATACGTTTTTGTTGTACGTTGTATGTTGATACGTTGTTTGCATTGGCCTAGATAGGTAGGATACTTTTAAAAATACTAAAAGATTTTCACAAGTAGCCTACTGCACTTCAAATTAAAATTCTATTTTAGAATTGTCGTTGCTTAAGAATGGGAATTGAGATTGATGATGGGGTGCGTTTTACGCTGTTGTTTGCGGACGATCAGATAGTTGTGGCTGTGGTGAGGAGGATCTATCCTAAATGGTTAGGAAGTGAAAAAAAGAATATGCGAGATGGGGGCTGAAGATCAACTGTGGAAAGACAGATTATGGGCAGTCGGGGGACCTCAGGAAGACTTGCAGGTGGATGGGGAAAATATTAGATATGTAGAACAATGCAAGTACCTCGGATCAATATTCACGAAGGAAGGTACATCTGCAACAGATATTAGTTGTAGGATTGTCCAAGGTAGGAAAGCAATAAGATGCTTGAATTCCGTGTTTTGGTCGCCGAAAATCCGGATTGACACGAAGTGAATTTATAATGTTGTAGTGAAGCCTATTACGTTGTATGGTTGTAAGGCTTGAACCCTGGATAGAAGTCAGGACAAATTGAGGGCTTTAGAGATGGATTGCTTCAGGCGCTTATGTCGCATCTCCTGGATAGATAGGGTAAGAAACGAGAAAGTCTGGGGGAGGATAGGTTGTGGTAGTACAATAGTGGAGGACATTGAAATAAGGCAGTTGGTGTGGTATGGCCATTTACGACAAAAGTGTATATAATCAAAGTTATAGAAAATTAAAAGATCTACAAATTTTATTTAGAGCATATTTCTCTACAGAGCCTAGTTTAGCGTGAAAGAGTGACTTTCCGTATTTTTAAGCCAAACTGAGGTCGATTTTCATTTTGCGTCTTTCACTCATGAATTAAATTAGGTTATGTTTACTGTCGTTAGTTTTTTGTTTATGTTTAATATTTTATTACTAATGTTAGGTTATATTGCTTATTATTTTCATTGGCAAGAGAAAATCGTATGAGTGTTTCACACCAGATTTTTTTAGAATTGTTAAGAATCCCAAAAATTGAATTGTTAAACTTTGATAAGAACTCTCTGTTCTGCGTTTCATCTGAAATACACAAACTTGAATGAGTTATAAGAATATTTGCCATAACTCAATTCCGCTTAAATATTAACGTAAAATTTGGAATATTAGTTAAGCTAAGTATTTGTAAACTTAACGAGAAGATATTTAATTTGATCTATTAAGATGTAATTAAGTTTAACAAACACTTACTTAATAAAAATGATTTAAACAAACAAATATTACACATTAACATTTTCATTTAAATAACAAAACAACATCAATTATAGTTACTCCACTAACAAACAACTGATGAATAACAGTTGAAAAGGAATAATGAATTTTAAGATGCGTTTCCAAAATTTAAATGAATGTCTATTCATAGTTTCGATTCAGTAACAGACACCTGAATCTCTGTCTTTATTCTGATAAAAGAAAAAAGGAAACGCACACTCTTATGACATATAATAAAGGGGGAAGGCGGTTTCTTATAAAGGTGTCAAAAATAGGCAGGTGTGAAGGTAGGTTGCTACCTGAGACACACCTTAGAAACTATCTGTAGACCTAGTTGTGGATTTTCACAGTGAAGTTTTATAAGCAACGAGATGTAAAACTATCCAGAGATTTCATTTGTAGTGACAGTTTGACTGTTAAGACTTATCTGTTATTCATGTTATATATAACCTTCTATAATATATGTTTGAATATCCATAACGCCCATGTTTTAAATAGCAGGCTAAATGTCAAGACCCGTTAACGTAAAATATCATAATTCTGATTTACGCGGTCCCACTTAGTAAAAAAAATAGAGGTAGCATTAGTTATCGCATTTGTAAATGGTTCAATCGGAAACCTCACAGAGTGCTTTACTAATAACAAAATATAAAGAAATATTGGGTCTTTTCTCTTATTCCCCCGCCGCAGTAGAACTAATGAATTTTTGTGTCATATCTCATCTGACTGTTCTGCTGAACTATAGTATCTTATCTTAATGTGTTGAACTCCGTAATATAAAATATTAAATTACATAAATTAAAGAAGAATGGAGAATAGGTTAGTATTCAGTTATTGTTGCTTCTCACCGTACGGTGAGAAGCTGCCACTGCTACTATGGCGATGAATTTGATTTAGTTCGCAGTATTAATTCTAAAGAAAAGGCTGTGGAATATTTGTAAGTACAAAATATTCTGCTCAAGCAGCGCGTCTACAGAAAATGGTCATGATATGACTTTGTCGCTTACATAAAAAAACAGTCGATGGCGTTGTCACAGCCGCGCGTGTCGTGTTGAAGTGGGATCAAGAATAGGTTCATGACTCGAAGGTAGTAGATTATCTCTGGGAAAAGTTGTTTGGTTCATTTACTGTTGGTGTAAAGAATATACCACTGTGGAGATGAGTTAGGGTTGTCGGCAAACACTGTTACAGACAGGAAAAATTACATGCGTGAGATGTGCGCAAATTCTATGCTACAAAACCACGTCCAGATTGGCGCTTTAATAACCTAATTAATTTGTAAAATATTAATGTACGATTTTTAAAAATATTTTTCACGTTGTTATCGTTAAAAATACTATAAGATTACATATGAAATATCCATGAAATGTAAAAAAAACATGCTGGCGAGGGAATAAGAGAAAAGACCCGAAATTTACCCTTAGTTTTAGTACTGGTGTTAGTAGCTACTAAACAGTTGTGTCTTCTGAATATTGCTCGTTTTGTAAAATTTTGGTAATTTTCTTATAAAGAAGCAACAAATGAGAAAGGTTGTTTCCAAATAGTAGACTACTATATCTATCTTTCAAAATTTTTAGTAACTGAAAAATTTATTTAGAAAATGTAAATATTTTTGTTTTGGAAAACCATTTGTTTTTGAAATTAAATAGCTATTGGATCACTTTTATTGCCATTAATATTGTGCTAATTTCGTAATTTTTAGTTTAGTTATTAAAGAATAAAAATAAATTTAAAGATGGATACAGTACTGTTAGACTTTTGACATGGATGTTGGAAAAAATCAAAACTCATAAAGTAGTACTTTCTGGAAAGAAACATAGTATAGTAAACGAAGTTCATTGAAATGCAATTTATTCTGATGAAAATTAGAGTGAAATGTTTTACTACTAATTTTTACGAGCAAAACAACTCCATCTCACAGTGCATTTTATTAGGTTCAGTATGTTTCTGCTCAAGAATAATTTCAAAATTCGTGAAAAGTATTAAAAAAATATAGTATAGATCCATCATCTCAATTTTTTTTGAGGGATATAGTACATTTTGGGAACAACCTTCTCAGTTTAACGATATTAATGTTATTCCATAGGTTATCACTTCTTGTTGTTTAGGTCATCAGCCGAAAGGCTGGTTTGAACCTTTAGAGGCTTTACTAAGTAAAACGAGATGTGAGGTGATTTATAATTGCCTTCCTCACTAAGTGAGGGAGGTGATTTATAATTGCCTTCCTCACTAAGTGAGGGAGGTGATTTATAATTGCCTTCCTCACTAAGTGAAAAATATCTACTTTCCACCCAGCAAATGTAACCTTCACTTCATTCACCACAGGGTCTGGCTATATAATGAAATTCATTACTCTTAGAAGCGATAACTCTGACTGGTGTATTTTACACATCTATCTCTTCTTTTCTTAAATTCTTCAGTTATATAATTAGTTATAAGGCTGACCATGTGATAAGAAACAGAACTATTTTTTGCAGCCCTAGAACTATCAGATCGAGTGCAAATAATTTAACACTACCTACCTATTTTGGGGGAAATACATTATATATAACAAGTCATAATAATACAATAAAATAAGTAATCGTTATACTATAATATGCGTTACATATGACAATTAAAAATGTTTGGAATAGGTCTTAATCGTGTACAGTGTCCATATTTACAACCCAACTTATTAACTGTATTTTTTCGCTCAAAAATTATACTTGGCAACCGAACTATAAAACAAGTTCGAGATTTTAAATATTTAGGATGCAAGATTTCCTATGACAAAGACGATGACGTGAGTGAAAAACTGGCAAAATTCAGTGCTGTATGCGGTTCTATTCTCAGGACAATAGGAAAGGAAACGAGAAAGGACACGCAAATGAAATTTTATACAGCCAACGGCTGTACCACTCATAACTTATGGGAAAGAAACATGGGTGTCATTAAAGAGGAATGAATCTCGTATCCAGGCTGCTGAAATGCGATTTTTGCGGGGATTCAAAATTTGCACCCGGTTAGGTGGGTTAGATGGGACCCGGTTAGATTTGCACCCCGTTAGACGAAACGAAGCTATCCGCGCCGAGTTACATGTTCAGGCACTGTTGGAAACGTTAAGAATATATAAGAGAAACTGGTCCAACCATTTACTTCCCATGCCAGCTCACAGACTTCCTTTGCGAGCATGGAAATATAAACCTAGAGGGAAGCGAGGCTTGAGAAGACCTAAGAAGAGATGGATGCCGAAACAGGCCATTGAGTCTAATCCTTGATAGATGATGATAATGACTTATTTACAGTCCATTGAATAGTTAGCATTTTAATTAACAAACACCACAGGTAGCAGGTAAAAATAGAACTTAGTTTAATTTTATTTATGCTTAGATCCAGTTAGTACGGAAAACATATTCTTAAATGCTTCAGTCATGTAATATATTATAATAATTGGCTGACCATGTGATAAGAAACAGAACTAATTTTTATAGCCCTGAAACTAGCAGATCGAGTGCAAATAATTTAATATTCCACTTGGCTGTTATGGGGAAATACATTATTTATATGAAAAGTCAAAATAATTAATCGTACAATAATATACATTACATATGACAATTCAAAATGTTTGGGATAGGTCTTATTGTGTACAGTGTTGATATTTGCAATCTTAACTAATTAAATGCCCAATAAATAGTCAGCATTTTAATTAAAAATAAACTAGGCTCTGTAGAGAAAAATGCTCTAAACAAAAGTTGTAGATCTTTTAATTTTCTATAACTTTTATTATATACACTTTTGTCGTAAAATGCATACTAAGACCGAAATGTTAAAAAAATCGATTTTTCTCACGTTTTCGTGAGAAAAAAAACAGAAAATCGCAAATTACCGCTAAACTAAGCGTTATACAAAAAAATGTTTGAAACAGAAGTTGTAGGTTTTTAAATTCTCTACAACTTTTATTATATAAGTTTTTGCGCTGAAATTTATATTAAAGCCGTAATCTTAAAAAAACAACGTTTTTACGTGAAAACAGCCTCACCGAGAATTTCAGCAAACATGGCGCCTACCCTATCTTGTAGAGAATATAAAATTGAGTAAAATAGGCGGTTTTAAAAAAAATCGTAGGACCAGTTTTTGAGAAAATCGCAAAAAACTGAAAAATTATACGAATAAACTACTACTTCCGGTTGACCGATTTTGATGAAAATGTTCGTGTCGCGTCCGGTAGTGGTATGTAACTTAAGTTTCAAGTTTCAAGTTCGTACGATGTTCCGTTCTTGAGATATTCTGTTCACACACAGACACACACACACACACACACACACACACACACACACACACACACACACACACACACACACACACACACACACACACAGACACACACACAGACCAATCGCTAAAAACATGTTTTTTGGGTTCAGGGGGTCTGAAAACGTATAGATCCGGTGAAAACTCGATTTCGAAAAATCGACATGAAAACAATACTTTCCTTCCTATATATTCATATAGGCAAGAGAAAGTAAAAAACAGATAATAACAGGTAAGTATAAAACTTAGTTTAATTGTATTTGCTTAGATCCGGCTAGTACAAAAAACATATTTTAACTACATCGCATTATATCGACTACCAGATTTAAGAAATTTCGGATGAACTATACGTACTTAGGAAATAATTTCATTAATATTGCCGTGAATATTGCGAATAATGCGAATAATAGGCTACTGAATATCCTTCCCCTTATAATAGCAGTCCAATGCCTGTACAAAGATACCAGAGGGATAATAGCAATGGAGAACTCCAGTTCTGAAGAAGTAATTATTATTAGAGAAGTAAGACAAGAGTGTGGTCTATCACCCACTTCGTTTAATATTTATTTTGATGACGTGATCAGAAGGTGGAAATCTCAAATACACACTAGTATTCTCATAGGAGAAGATAGGGTTGTAAACTGCTTATTATTTGCCGATGACCTGATAGTGCTACAGGAGAATGAGGATGACCTGCAGAGAGTACTTTTCATGCTGAACAAACTCCGCAAAGAATATAAGTTGATAGTTTCGACGAAGAAGACAAAGGTAATGGCATTTAGGGGGAAAGAGCCAGTCAGAAGTAAAATTGTCATAGATAATAATATTTTGGAACAGATCTCCTACTTTCAGTATCTAGGTTGCAACATTACATACCAATAGGACAAAGATGTTTACAATAAGACACACCGATTTCAGCAAATATGCGGAACTATCGACCGCACTTTAAAAAATAGCACCAGCAAAAACACGAGGGTGAGCGTTTATAAAACATTAGCAGTGCCGACTCTACTCTATGGCAGTGAAACTTGGGTGCTATCAAAGGGAAAGGATAGTAGATTGCAAGTATCTAAAATGAAATTTCTTCGACATACATATGGGTGTAGTAGAGAAGATCGTTACAGGAATATCGAGATAAGGGAAAACTCAACATCTATAAACAACAAAGTATCCCAGAACAGAATCCAGTGGTTACAGCATGTAAACAGAATGCGGGAGGATAGGATACCTAAGCAGACACTGGGATATAAGCCGGAGGGCAGGAGAGAACGAGGACGCCCGAGAAAGAGATGGGCAGATTTGAGAGGTTCGGAACAGGCAGAGATGCCTAATCCTTGAAAGGCAGAAGGAAAAGATTGCCGTGGATAGAATAATGTAGTTGATTGTCTCATATATTGTACAACAATGTATTGCTTATAAATTGAATATAATATTGAAAAGGGTTAAGGGCCTGATAGAAATATACTTACGCCTATTGTTTGTTTTTTTATTGTATTCATGTGGGCAGTAAAAGATGATCAACACGTCTGTCACGTATTGAATATTGAACGAACTACAAGGCCGGATGATAGAAACAGAGATAGAAAAGTTACTACAACTAACCGGTACGACAACCAAAACCAGGTGTTGTAGGAATAAAGTCATTAGTGAGATTTATGTGAAGAGGTTACAGGATAGAGATTCATCAGTCAAGTTACTGTGTACACGGCAGGAGGCTAAGTGTTTGAAGAATCTTTCACTCTTTGATGTCTTTAATTCCTCTTGTAGCTTAGCGAATTAACCCCCGCGATGTTAGTTAAAGAAGAATACGAAGAAGGTGATGGAGTTGAAACATAACAATAAAATGATGTACCAAGATCTTCAAAGAATAGTTCTGTTCCATGATATTATGATTAACTCATCAAAGTAAATCAATGTTTACATTACTTTTATGCTCCTAAATAAGTTCCTTTTCGTGTCGGTATATCATTGCCATATCCATCACTTTCAATAAGAATTAATTTCGTGTGGTGAGTTTTTTTTACTTTCTCTTGCCAATATGAATATAAAGGAAGGAAAGTATTGTTTTCATGTCGATTTTTCGAATTTGAGTTTTCACCAGATCTACACGTTTTCAGACCCCCTGAACCCAAAAAATATGTTTTTAGTGATTGGTCTGTGCGTGCGTGCGTGCGTGCGTGTGTGTGTGTGTGTGTGAACAGAATATCAGGAACGGAACATCGTACAAACTTAAAACTTGAAACTTAAGTTAGATACCACAAGAGAACCCGACACAAACATTTTCATCAAAATCAGTCATCGGAAATAGTTGTTTTTTCTTGTCGTTTTTAACTTTTTTGCGATTTTCTCAAAAACGGCTCCTACGATTTTTTAAAAATCGTCTCATTTACTTAAGTTTTTGTGCTCTACAAGATAGGATAGGCGCCATGTCTGCTGAAATTCTTGGGAAGGCTGTTTTCACATAAAATAATTGTTTTTTTTAAGAATGCGACTTTAATATGCATTTTAGCGCAAAAATGTATGTAATAAAGTTGTCCCTGCATACCCCTCCGACCTAAAGTTAGATATACGTACAATCAGAGTGTTGTTGAAAATTTACAACACCCATTGTATTTTGTAAGCATGCTGTTCCATTGTTGATTACATACGCTGCACTTTTGGAGTACATACAAGACTATACTAATGCAGGCGCACGTTTTGTCCAGCGCTCTCCTTACGAAAATCAGGCTATACTTACATACTCGTCATCTAACAAACATATATGGGCTACCCGGCTTTAAAGGGTTAAATGGCTATAAAAGGGAACTTTTATTTTAAATACCTAACTATTCCTTATGTTTATAGTATCGTCGAAAGGAAAACTTGATTTTGAATTTAGAACAATTTTATGGTGTAATAAATGAGTTTAATACATATTTAAGCCTAAAATTGAACCCAAAATTTTAACTTTGTAGTCAGGCCGCAACCAAATATGTTCAACCCACCGGGTTGGTCTAGTGATTAAGTTGTCGCCACGAGTCAGCTGTTTACTGACGTGCTAGTATTAGCAGCTAGTAAACTAGCGTCGTGGGAATAGGAATTAATGATGAAAGCTACGTTAGTAGCTACAAGCTGTCATTAATGGGTTGTCACCCTTAGTAACTTAGGCTCTAAACCTCACAAGGTTCTTCAAATATAAAAATTTACTTATAGCCATCAAACTGATTTTTGACACGTCTTAAATAAGTAATATCTTTTACAAATTAAATATTTATGACATTTTTACCTTAAAAAATCAGAAATGCTGGACAGACGGAAAACGAAGATTGGTCCACATGAAACTGGTTTTTGATTTATTATTTTAATGTTCTTATGTGCCTCAAAATCAAATTCGGAATAATTCAGTGGATTTAATAACAATGGCTGAATTACAAAAAACACTAAAGAGCATTAAAAACCGGAAAGCTGCAGGTTTAGATCGAATTAATGGTGAGCTTTTCAAGTACGGTGGTTTGTTACTAGAATTAAGATTCTTACACCTGATAAATGAATGCTGGATGAAATGTCAAATTCCGAAAGAGTGGAGTAAAGCAGAAGTAATCTCTCTCTTCAAAAAAGGCAAACGAAATGACTGCAAAAATTATAGATGTATCAGTCTTTTGAATGCAGGATATAAAATATACTCAAAAGTAATCAATTCTAGAGTGAACAGTATCGCTGAAGCAGTTTTAAATGAGGAGCAGTGTGGGTTCAGAAAAGGTCGTTCATGCACAGACAACATTTTCTCAGTTAAAAGACTGATAGAGAAAAGAAGAGAGTTCAACCTTGAAACGCATATGGCTTTTATTGATTTTGAAAAAGCATTTGATAGAGTGAATAGAAGTCTTATGTGGAGAATTTTGATGGAAAGAGGATATCCTTTACATCTTGTAAACGCAATACGATCTCTTTATCACAATACTCAAATAATAGTCAATACAGGTGATAAACGACTAGATGAAATCACGATCAACCAAGGTGTTAGACAAGGGTGTAGTTTATCGCCCACCTTATTTAATATATATGTGGACCACATTTTCTGAAAATGGAAATGTAGAGTAGATTTAGGAATCAATCTTGGTAAAGACGTTTACCTAAATGCACTGTTGTTTGCTGATGATTTGTGTGTAATACAGGAAAACGAAAATGACCTCCAAAAATCTGTACATATCCTCCACGAAATTTGTAAAGAATATAATCTCAAAATATCAAAGGAGAAAACAAAAATCATGGCTTTTAAAGGAAAGTACCCAATACGATCTAAAATTGTGATAGACAACAAAGTATTGGAGCAAGTGTCTCAATTCACATAGGCCTATCTGGGCTGTGACATAAGTTACAAAGATGAAATGGATGTGGAGAAGAAAATAGGAAAGTTCCAAATGATTTGTGGAAGTATCAGTAGGACATTGGGGAAAAAAGCTACCACAAACACAATAATGAAATTTTATAAAACAATGGCAGCTCCAATACTCCTCTATGGTAGTGAATCTTGGGTAACATCAAAACCACTTGAGAGTAAAGTGCAGGCAGCGGAGATGAAATTTCTTCGCAGAACTAAGGGCTGTGACAGGAGAGATCACATCAGGAATGAGGAAATAAGGAAGGAGCTGAACATCTTCTGCCTGAATGAGAGAGTTGCATCGTATCGCCAACAGTGGAAAGAACATGTTGAACGAATGTCAGCCGATAGGCTTCCACTAAAAATTTTCAAGTATAAGCCGGTAGGCAAAAGAGGTATAGGCAGGCCACGGAAAAGGTGGCAATGATTATATACCATAAGGATAAAAAAACAAATGTTACAAGATAGACTTAAATTTATCATTGATATAATTGATATAATATTATTAATATAAGCTGAATGTGAGCCGGAACAGGCCATGGCCTAATCCCTGTTTGAAAGAAGAAGAAGATGTTCTTATCAGCCTCTTCAATTTTGCTAAATCATCGCAGATTAATCTGTATGTATTACTGAAATACCGCCTAGTGCATAATATGCAGTTTGCATCTGATTAAAGTAGAAAATTACCTCTAAGGGGTACAAGTCGTATTGAAAATAATTTATTTGATTTTAATAAGTAAGGGTTTAAAATATATAGGCCTATATATAAAAACTATTTACATAACTTTGATATACTATAAATTTTGTAAGATAGTTTATACGATTACTTCATACAACATTAATACTTGTATTTTATTATGTGATAAATACTTGTCTGAATAAATTAACAATTTTGGAAAATTATAGCGCCTCTATAAATAATAAACTAAAAAGTAACGTTAAATAGCGCTGACATTATAGTATAATATGTGTTAAATATACCTCAATGTATATTCTAACAATGAAATTATATTATAAACGAAAAAATATAATAATAATACAAGTATTCCTACTCAAAAGTTCTTTATCTCAATAGAAAATAACAACTACTAAATGGTAGTAAGAATGAATAATATTTTATAGCATTATGCATAACAGGGTTATTTTTATATTATAACATTATGAAAGATAGTTTAGGGTGTATTGTGATTGAAATGTGCATTAATATGTGAAAAATGGAGCAGTTTAACCCTCTTTTCTTGTACATTTGAACAGTTCTTTATGGAAATTATTATTTAAAAAAATATGACTTTGATATAATTAATTCATAACTGCAGGGATGAAATCTTGCAGAAATGAGAGCGTATTTATTAGCATTACAAAAACCTATTATTGTATGCATTATGCATGACTTGAATAAATGCTATATTGGAAAGTATGCATCCATGTACGTCTACTAGGCCTATATAAGTTATATTTAGGTTAGTGCAGCCTCTATTGCTTGCGTATTTAGAAAGGGGTTTGCCTATATCAGCTCAGGTTTCACAATGGAAACCCTTAAATCTTTTTTAAACTAACCAGTTATGATTATTATTGTTATTATTATTATGAGCGATCTGCTCTGATAGAACTGTGTTTATTGCGTGTGTACATTTGAATACATAGCTACATAATGCAGGCGTAGGGTGGTTGCATCTTCTTAAATATCTATTACTCACCCTTTAACCAAAATACAACAGGTGTGGTAAATAAATAAAAATTTTGTTCTCATGAATTTCTTGCTTTGCTAGTTCTGCATAATATTACTTTATATCAACAAGCTAGAAGTATCTTTGAATCCCCCACGTTTTTATTATATTCATTTCATACTTTTACAGAAATCAAAACAAAAATGACAGAGCTTAAATATCCCATTTGATTTTTTATGAATTTAACCCTAGAACGGTGGGGCTATTCTGTGAGCTATTACTGGTGGAGATGCGAAAAATTTACTCACTGGGTGATTTTCCTGGGAAAACTTTGTTGTGAATTTTTTTTTAAACATTTTGGTTTTCATATTATGTTTTCTATCTCTTTTTTGTTGGTTTAGTTTAAATTTCGACAAATATTGGTTAATAGTTACAAAGATTTTTCAGTAAATCACCAAGCTCTTTTATTCTATTTATGTAGCTTGAAAATATTTTATTTACTAACATCAACACTGTGCAAAATACTTTATAAAACTCCAGATAGTAGACGAAATTAAGATATTAAAAGTAGGAAAAATAAAGTAGTAAAATGAAATAAATAAAATTATACAAATAAGTGAACACGAAAGTCAAACAGAGTGTTTTTGTTGCTGGGGCTACTTATTCTGGCAGTTTGTTGCACAACCAAAACATATTTTCTTTTGATGTTCACCGCATATAGGTTTGCAGCAAAAGAGACAGTATGTAGTTCTATGTCTTCTTTTTATGTATGAACACTCACTGCAGTACTTCCTTGGAGCTTTTTCTTCTTGGCACGTAATATTTATTGCCGGTTCCTTTACACCCAATACTGCTTGAATCGCAGTTCGCAAAGGTTTGAAAGGTTTGAAGGCAGTTACTGTACATATAAATAAAATGGTATTACAAACATACAAAATTATAATGCACTATTAGTGGTTATACATAAATTTATACGCATAACATAGGCCTATACAGCATCGGTAGAGATGCAAAAAATTTACGTATTAAAATTATTGTGTATAAGTGGAGATGCGAAAAAATTACTCACTAGCTTTTGTTAAAGGCACCAGTACTATAAATACACGCAGTAATTAGATACGATTTCGTTACGAGACAACGGTCAACTAACTCCTTATAGCATATCTGGAAGATAAGGGTGGTGCAGCCTACTGATATGGAGGGGCAAGCGTTGTTGACGTAATATGCGTAAGATTTACTCCACTCCACCATTCTAGAGTTAAACTCGTATTAAAGGAAATCATAAAAATGTTTAAATTTTACTATCATAACTATTAAAGGTCGGTTCATAGCATCATGCAACAACCGTTTCCGTTGTGGAGCGTTTCCTACAATACAAACATTCTTTCATGCTTTGTAAATGAGAGCATTCATATCAAGCGTAGCGTATACGTTACGTTACGATGCGCCACGTTCCGTCACCGTACGGAATTGTCGGCGACAATATTTGCCGGAAGGTGAACGTGTCGGAACGCATTGCTACGCTCAGTATGAATTAGCTGTCGTACAGGTCCAGTTGCCTTTCGTGAGAAGCTAAAATTTCGTACATTTTGCTACTACGATGGATAACGACAAATTAATAGAATTAGTTCGCGAGTATTCATTTCTGTATGATTTATATACAAGATAAAAGATAGAACTAAACTGATAAGATAAAAAGATTAAATTGAAAGTGAAACATACGAAAGTATTGGAAAACTTTTCTTCGTCGTCGATCAGCTCTTTAAATAAGGTCCAATATTCCTCTCAACCTTCCTAGTTTTGAACAGTTTATTCGTGGTAAACCTCTTACATTTACGTAGATTGTTTTCTTCGTCATCTTCTTCTAATAAAATTTATATCATACACAAATCTTCGGTAGTCAAACTTAACATTTTGGCACTAATAAAAGAAACTTACAACTGTTTACGCTACGTTATTACCGAACACTTTGGCTTACAGTGCCGGATATTGTCTTATGATATGAATGGCAGCTCAAATAAAGTGTTGGAAACGCTCCGTTACGGAAACGATTGGTGCTTGAAGATACGAACCGATCTTAAAAGTAAGGTAAGTATAGCTACGACCAGTTTTATCCCAAACCGTCCGATATTTTAACCTGTATCTATTTTCATTCATTTTTGTCATATTTTACAACTCCTGTATTTTTTATTTCCACTAAAATCAACTGGTGTAAAATATTGAAAAATGCAGTGATAAAACGTTGTTGTTTAGGTCGTCAGCCAAAAAACTGGTTTGAACCTGTTGAGGTAAAACTAAGTAAAACGAGGATTGAGGTGGTTTACCGATGCCATCCTCATTGAGTGGAAAAGTACGCTTATCAGTACTCTGGTCCCTCTGAAAAGCATATATTTTGTACTCAGTAAATGATACTTTCACTCCATTCACCACAGGGTCTGGCTGTATAATGAAATTCATTACTTTCAAAGGAGATAACTCTGATTGGTGTCTTTTCCAACTCTACCTCTTTTGTTCTTAAATGATTCAGTCATTTTATTGGCTGACCGTATGATAAGAAAAAGAACTATTTATTTTAGTCCTGGAACTAACAGATTGAGTGTCAATAATTTGACACCTTACCTGTCTGTTATGGACAACTAATAAACCGTATACAGTTAAAAATATAAATTAAAATAAAGTTAAGACAAAACAATGCTACTTGGTTCAGTAAACCTTTGTAGCATTTCATCATTTTATGAAAGTCAACATACTTTAGTGTTTAATTAAATGTTGTAGTTAACCGTGCTACGACAGTATATACATGTAATATAATTCCTCGTTCAGTTGACTAAGGATTATTTATTGCAGAAAAATTCTCTCGATAAAGACGAATGTTTCTGAAAGACACATGTAGTACTCAAACAAATACAGTAACTAGGCTTATATAGTTGAAAAATACAGTCAGTGCTAGATTTAACGGACTAGTAATTAAGGTTACCTATGTCCGTTGTAGTGAAAGTCCGTTAAATTGAAAGTGATATTAAGTTATAACACAATCGGTCACGTATATTTCTATAAGTCATCAGCCGAAAAACTGGTTTGAACCTCTAGAGGTTTTACTAAGTAAAACCAGGAGTGAGGTGGTTTACCGATGCCTTCCTCATTAAGTGGAAAAGTACGCTTATTAGCATGCCAGTCCCTCCAAAAAGCACCTACTTTCCACCCTACAAATGACATACTTTCACTTCATTCACCACAGGGTCTGGCCGTACAATGAAATTCATTACTCTCAAAGGAGATATCTGTGACTAGAATCATTTACACCTCTACCTTTTCTGTTTATAGATGTTTCTTTCTTTCTTAGTCATATAATTGGCGGACCATATGATAAGAAACAGAACTATTTTTTGTAGCCCTGGAACTAGCAGATCAAGAGTAAATAATTTAACACTCCTCCTGCCTGTTATAGGCGAAAAAGAGAATATAAAAATCTAAATTAATTTTACCCAACGTTCATCATTCTTTCATACCGATAAACCTTCCAGAATTCGGAATACGGTATATTTCTATCATTGTGTTAAAGTAATCAATTGATTTTTTTATAGTCCTTTTCTTATCATGACTTTCAAGAAACTGTTCTTTTCAGGAAGAACTTACCTTACGGGCCAAATTTTTATTCTGCCCCATATTCTTCCTGCGTTCCCATACCCCCTTCATCTACTTGTATGACTCTTTACCCCCCAGTTGGTAGTTTTAACCCCCTGTTCCTATGCATAATCACTCCACTACGGCGAAAAGAGCCGCCAATTGAACTTTGATAAACTGAATAGAAACTAAAAGGCCGGTGATTATGCCAAATTCTCCCCTTTGCGTTTCCTTAATTTGATAACCTAAATCCTGCCCCTAATGATTTTAAATTTTTCCACATAACATACAAAATTTCTCCAACAAGTAAAGTACGCCAGGTGCTTCCTCCCACCC
Organism: Catonia carolina; assembly: GCA_035578175.1. Taxonomy (NCBI): domain Eukaryota; kingdom Metazoa; phylum Arthropoda; class Insecta; order Hemiptera; family Achilidae; genus Catonia; species Catonia carolina. The sequence continues at coordinate 49,320,365 of JAQMRL010000002.1, forward strand.
CATATCAACAGAATTCCCACATGAAAATAAAAAAGGCCACTGAAAGAAATAAAAAATACTAAAGAGCCGCTCCTAATTTCACTTGTCCCTTATTTTAAATTATCGCCACTCACCAATAAAATTCTTAAATTACCTCCACTAAAGTCCCACTCCAATCCCCCAAGAAACAGAATCCAATTTCCTAATTTAAATGTATAAAATTCCCCCTGATTCCACGAGGTTGCAATTACTCTGCAAAATTGTTCCCCGAGCGACCAGGTGTTTCTTAACACGATGTCGCCATCATAGGGCTTCTTAGCCCTCTCAACCTGGATTCTTCTACCTTACGGGAAAAGCTGCAAAAGTCGTACAATAAAACAATAATATATCGTTGCCTAAAACACTGATTTTATATTGTATGCTTTTACCAATACAATACTAGCTAAATCGTAAGCTAATGGCGATTTTTAAAAAAAATGCAAATATTAAAGTGCATCACATTAATTTAAAAAAAAATACACAATTTAATACGCTTGTTGTTATTGATAATTTTTCTTCACAAAAGTTAACATTCATAAGATTTTTTAAAATTTACAAACCGTTTTTTTATTTAAGAGGCTAGTCCGTTAAATCGAGCGTCGACTGTACTGGACAAATGCTAATCTCGAAGATTTGTCCAGACACAGGTAAAATACCAGATTATCTATTATATCTACATAATTTTTATCTATTACATTATAATCTATATAGCCTAAATACCAGATTATCAGAATAAAATTGAACATACTGTAGACTTAAGAGGTATGGCCTTAAGTAGTAAAGTACTTTATCTATTAGAACGTCTAAGGTAAATTTCATAAAATGTTTTAAAATAATTCTAACTTTCTCTTGCCAATGCAAATAATTAACAATAAACCTAACATTATTAATAAAACATTAGAAATGAACAAAAAACTAACTTAAATAACATAACCTAATTTTAATCATGAAAGAAAGACGGAAAATGAAAATCAACCTCAGTTTAGCTTAAAAATACGGAAAATCACTCTTTCACGCTAAATTAGGCTCTGTACAAAAAATGCTTTAAATAAAAGTTATAGATCTTTTAATTTCCTATAAATTTGATTATATACACTTTTGTCGTAAATTGCATTTTAAGGCCGAAATCTTAAAAAAATCGATTTTTCACACGTTTTCGTGAGAAAAAACATAAAATTGCTAATTACTGCTAAACTAAGCGTTATACAAAAAAATGTTTGAAATAAAAGTTGTAGAATTTTAAATTCTCTACATTGTTTATTATATAAATTTTTGCGCTAAAATTTATATTAAAGCCGTAATCTTAAAAAAACAATTTCTTTACGTGAAAACAGCCTCACCAAGAATTTTAGCAAACATGGTGCTTACCCTATCTTGTAGAGAATAAAAAATTGAATAAACCAGGTGATTTTTAAAAAAAATCGTAGGACCAGTTTTTGAGAAAATCACAAAAAAGTGAAAAATTACACGAATAAACTACTACTTCCGGGTGACCGATTTTGATGAAAATGTTCGTGTCGGGTCCGATAGTGGTATGTAGCTTAAGTTCTAAGTTTCAAGTTTGTACAATGTTCCGTTCTTGAGATATTCTGTTCACACACATACACACAGACCAATCGCTAAAAACATGTTTTTTGGGTTCAGGAGGTCTGAAAACGTGTAGATCCGATGAAAACTCGATTTCGAAAAATCGACATGAAAACAATACTTTCCTTCCTATATATTCATATAGGCAAGAGAAAGTAAAAATGAATAATCATTTTTTGATGAGTTTGTTCCGGTAATAGGAACAGTAGGCCTACTAATTTTTAAATAATGATAAATTCTGATGGAGCCTTAAATTAAATATTCAATTATACTTCTGCTTTACTCATCTCTGGTATCAATTATTATACAATTCAATAAATAATGTTAATTTTGTTCCTTTAACGTTGTGTTATAATTCACAGAAATAATTTTGTTGTAAATATTCAATTCACACAAAAGAAGTGCACAATATTATTTTCCTTACAATTTTTATCATTGTAAACAGAGGAAGTAATATACCTGATACCATTAGAGCTTTGCAATCAAAATCACCCTCGTTTGAACTACTAGTATGTATATATATTATTACGGGGGTTGACAAACGTCATTCCCTTCCCCTTTAAATATTAAACAATACGTTATTGTCTCAATCTAAACAATAGATTCAACAACGATTGCGTAATGTTGATTGTTTCATTAGGGTAAAGGTGGGAGAGATGCCCTGGTTTTTAAAAACATCTTATATATAGTTATCAAAAGGTCAAAATAAAATGAAATTCGGTTAAGTTATTATAAAAATTGTTAATTTTATTAGAAATGTACAAAAACCTGGAAAAAATGAGATAGTATTATCTTAAAGCGACTTTTGTGCAAACATTACAATTTGCCATCTCTCCCCACTATGCGGGTAAGACGCCCCGCTAGTGGTGGGATAAATGACCTACCATGTATCTTCGTGCGGTATTAACTTCTTTTGTTTTTAATTTGTTCCTGGCCACAATTTCTGCACCGACCCTGAAATCTTGGAATACTGCATTCCTCATGTAACCACTTTCCACAATTTATGCACTGAATCCAGTCAGATTGAGATTTGGTTTCACAATATCTTTCCAGACATTCAACGCACTCATCACTACTGTTATTAGCTGACAGATGTTCTTCGTCTGAAGAGTCAACGAATTGTAGTTTCTTTTTTCCTTTTGATTGTTTGTTACATTTTGATGGCCGGTTTTCATCTTTACTGGTCTTGCGGCTCCTCTTGCTGTCGATGAACGAAGGTGATGTCAAGTGAGCTGCAGATTGTTTTCTAATTTTCTTCTCGGTAGGAATGGAGGGAATTGGAGAGATGTTATTCAACAATTTGGTTGGAGTGGGATTTTCTGATGGCATTGAAAGGCTGCATGATGGTTTACTGGAATCGAGTTCATTTGATGATAAAAATTGCGTTGCTTTAGATGAATTGGTACTGCAAGGTAAGGATTGAATTGGAGAAGAAATAACTGGAAAAGAAGAAGTCAATGATAGCGAATAAGCATACTCAGGTACTGCGTTAATATCTAATGGAAATATCCCAGTAGCACGAAACCCAGAAATTCCATTACCTCATGTAATATGTCATGTAAATAGAACCAGGGCATCTCTCCGACCAGGGCATCTTACCCCCCTCAGTGGTAGGGCATCTTATCCAAAGTGGTGGACAAGATGCCCCACGTTGTCACGTGGTACCAACATGGCCGACTATGTTATACTTCATGTAACATACTCTATTAAGATTATACTTTGACGATATTAGGAGGTCTACTTAATTCTGTTACAAAAACAGTTAAATATAATGCGATTTTGAATAGTTGATAAAATTTTTGCGTTTAGTTACCAGTAAAAAACGAAAGAAGTCTGTGGCACAATCGTAAACGAATCACTAAAAAATCAAACTACAACAAATTAACCGTTCACTACACAGTACTAAATCTGAATGACGCGTTACCCTCCCTACAAGCACTCAAGTAGGCGAAAGGAGGGGTAGGGCATCACTCCCACCAGGGCGTCTCACCCTCACTTACCCTATTTGAAACTCAAAACTATCCTTGTAAATTCTTTTTTAACTTTTCTTTATAAAATATAATGATAACGTACGGAATTGTTTTAATAAAGTGAATGACTGACCCTTTGAAAAATTTATTTAGACCTACTAAGCGCTGAAAACGTCAACGGAGCCAAATATACAAAAGAAATATATTTTAATGTTTTGTCTTGATAGATAATGATTGTATGGTAGAATTCCTCTGCATTATTCATAATTTCTTCCGATTTACCCTCCTTAGCTCTTTCCTTTCTTGTTTTCTTAAAAAATTATTTTATTTATTTATTTTTTGGATTTACGTCAGACTGTATTGCAGTTTCTGCTAATGAGACAGTAGAGAATGATGATACGATATGAAATTGAGTGATGAAAAAATGCCAGACCTGATCGGGAATCGAACCCGGGGCCCCGGCGTAGAAGCCAGTTGCGCTAATCACTACGCCAACGGGCCGGTCTTTTAGAAAATTAAGGTATTCTGTTTATTTTAGCGTTAATGTTGTGACTAACTACCTTACCACCGAATTTGAGCATCGTTGTTTGTACTCAATAATAATTTAACTAATTTCAAAAGCAAGTAAGGTTCTAAAATCGTGGAGTATGCATGGATTTTTTGGTGTACACCGATTATTCTGATATATTTTGTCCGGTTTTAAAAATGTTTGTTTTATTATTTTCAGAATTATTTTTGTTTAGGTGATCAGATGAAAGGCTTGTTTGAACCTCTATTGGGTTTACTAAGTAAAACGAGAAATGAAGTGGTTTACTTTGCCTTCCTCAATGAACGGAAAAGTATGTTTATCAGTACACGAGCCCCTCTTAAAAGCATCTACTTTCCACGCTGCAAATGTCACCTTCACTTCATTCACCACAGGGTCTGGCTGTATAATGAAATTCATGACTCTCAGAGGAGGTAACTCTGACTATACCATATGTAATATCAATAGAAGCTTCTGTAATACGTCTTTGCCCTCCCACACCGGTAAAGTGGTTTAGAAGTTTGTATAGTGGGCTGCAAAATGTACTACTGTACTATATCCATACTCTTGATTATAATCAAATGATTAATAGGCATAATATGAATCACTATCTATTTTAACTTTTATTGGTAGGCCTATATTATTTTATTGTCAAAATAAATACTTTATATAAGAATAGTCCAATTGCTTTTAGTTGATTAATTAAATTGTATTAGCCTATATATTTTGCAGTGTTTGCTTTTATAATTTTTAACACAAAATGTAAGGCTGTTTATATTACAGTACAAAGGAATTCACCAATTCAGTTTGGGTTTCTGTTCAGTGCACAAGAAATTAAAGCGTACGGCAATACCGGTCAACAATGAACGTGGTAATTTACGCATTTACCGATCGGTACGTGGTACATATAAACTAAAATAGGATTGTACAATTAACCACAATAACTTTACAAGTGAAAAATTCATATAAAAGTATTAAACACTGGTAACAGTTTAGAGGCATACTTTTGTAACAACCAGTACCTATGTTGACTACTCGGAATAAGATGGAGGAGGCAAGGAGAGAGAACGTGTACAGTGTAAGCTTCTATTGAAATTACATGTAGAATAGTGTCTTTTACACCTTTACCTCTTTTATTCTTAGTGGGTCAGTCTAATAATTGGCTGACCATGTGATAAGAAACAGAATTATTTTTGTAGCCCTGGAACTAGCAGACTGAGTCCAAATAATTAAACATTCCACCTACCTGTTACGGGAAGGTTATGGGTAGTTCAGGATAATCTCTTCCATTTCGAACCATGACAATTTTATCTGAATTGGACCATAGATTTTTTATAAATTTAGTCCTATAAAATTGTCACTCAAATAAGTAACAAACAGTCAGCTATGTTTACAATCATGTTCATATATTCATATAGGCAAGAGAAAGTAAAAATTGTAGGCCTATACATCATAAGTTCTGCACAGTATCACAATACTATAGAAAAAAATGTATATATTGAATCAGAAATTTGATTTAAAACAAATTTTTCAACAAAATTACTTAAATGAATTTCCGGTTGATTGAATTATAAGCTTATCAAGGCTACAACTGAATAAATAATTCTAGAGATCAATGTTCTGGTTGTGTTCCTACATATTACGCGAAAAGAGCGTTAAATTTTCTGTAAATCAAAATTGCAGGCTTATTCGCTCAGTTTAAATACATCTATAAAATGATAACAGATGTTCTTCTCAAGTACGTACTTATAAAATGGTTTGAATTATGAGGTATAAAAATAAAAATTCACAGAAGAAATAATTATGTTTTGTTATATTTCCATTGTTAATATGTTTTTCTTTTGGAAATATATGTAGGAATTACACTACATTGATTTTTAAAGGACATCAGTGAATAGAATACCTGCTGTTTTAGTATAAGTTTGTTCTCCGAGAGTGAATCGGTATAAAACTCAATTCCAATAAAAGATATAATGGAGCAGGAATCTTTACTGTCTCTCTTGTCAGTAATGAATACAAGAAGTATGCTTCAAGATTATTATTTTTTATTATTGGAAGGAAACTCTGGACGCTATCATTGCAAAACTATGAAACTATATAGAAAACAACGAAGTCCAGTCAGATAAGTAAATCGAAAAAGATCTAAGTACACTAATGTTTTTTTTTCATCTGAACTGTTGTTAAAACTTTTATATAGGCCTACTAATATAAAATTTTAACAGCCACCAACCTGACGAGGGGACGAAATATTTCCCATGAAACCGCGAAAAATCCTTCAACTAATTTCGGGATAGTTTAAGTTCTGGTTAAAATTGTTAAAAATTAATTAGTAAACAAACAAATAAGATCATTGATTTCAGCCATAAACCAATTCAACTGGATCGCTTGTCAATAACAAAGAATGGCACACATTACATTATTAGAGGAAAAAATAAATTATAAAGATATCAAATTCCAATAAAAATTCTGACGAAACAATAGAAAGAAACAAAAATAAAGAAATATTGACAAACTGAACGAGTTGAAACGGGAAACTAATCACATATTACTGTCCTAATTTTGACGTAAATTGTGAAATTTACGTTGAACAATGAAAATTGTGCGTGAAAATTTACGCTGAACCGATACATTGTAGACTACCTCTGAATAAGCAAAATACAGCGATATTAACATTTTCGGTCGTATGTTCTACGGCAACGACTCAAAATACAAACTCAGCAATAACATTTTCGTTGTCTACCCCCAAAAAATCTATAAAAACTCCGAATCTCCGAATGATCAGCGAACTAGAAAAACTAGACAATTTTGTCCAAAACTAAGAAAACTTGTGTAAAACTGTATTACTTAAAGAAGCCACAAAATTGATTCGTATAGAATTGATTGATTCGTAGAACCTAGCTATAAAAACAGTGAATTTCCTATTTTTCGTGTTGATCGGGTATTTTAAATAAATAACGATGGGTGCCGGCAAATCTGTACGTGAATAACTTCATTTTAGATAAAGGCTAACCGGAATTAGTTCTTCAGTGGAAACTGAAACTGAACTCGACCTAAACCTGAATCCTTTAGCTTAAATGTTGTAGATTGTCGATTACTGTGGCTCGTATTGAATGTCCCTCACTTGAGAAAAGAAAAATTTCACCCCTCCTTGTGTCGCTTTCTTGTGAGTTTTGATTGGATAATTAATACGCCTACATTAATGCATAAATACGGGCACACTTGCTTTTACTTAATTTTATTTACTTTGGTCGTTTCTTTTAGTCAAGTGGTAATTGTTCTCCTGAGACTAAGGATAAAAAAGTAACTTTATAAATAAACATAAAACGGACTACCTTAGAGGACAAACTTCATATCATTGAACATAACATAGCTACTGTGCTGTCAATTGGAAATCAATTGGGATAACGACACTTCATGATATTATTCAGTAACGTGTCTATATTAAGATTAATATCCTATCGTTAAGTCCTAATTAAGTACGCAGAATTACGTACCTACTTATACGAATACACAAGTTCGCCCACCCCTTTTTTGATAGTTCGGATTTAACGTCACTTTGATTTAAGGGGAGTCAAAAGGGCTTTTTGGAAAAATATCACTTTTTGCAGAAAACAAGCATTATACTACCCAAAATTTTCTTTCTTTCTTTATAAGTATGAATATTTATAAATATTTAAAGAATAGAAATTGTGTATGTAATAAATTTTTTCATGTAACTGTATCGACTGAAATCTACTGCATAATCTATAATAATAATCCATAATAATGCATCTAATTGCACTTCTTGTACATGAAAAAGAGGTTTCAGTAGGAAAAAGTGTAATAGGGCTAGGAATTAAAAAAAACTAAAAAGTAATTATTGAAAATGTGGAACTATCACCTAGTGTGAGTGCAAGCACTGTTAAAACCATTCAACAAAAACCATTACCGTTAACTTGGAAGTCAATTTACTCAATGTTCCTTTTTGAGGCTTTGGTGAAAGATAGAGAGATGAAACTTTGCAGGCATGTACTTCTTGTATAAATCTACAAAGTGATGGAACAGTTTTTAAATTTTTTTATACTTTTGAAATTGCTTCTTTTTAAATGTCCATTAAACGGATTGAAAAAATTAAAAATATTTTGAAAATATCTAACAAAAAAGTTATGAAAATGATAAAAATTTCTTTCATCAAATTGAAAATAAAAGTGAATTCTTGCAAATAAAAGAACTGCTAAGTCCTATCTGCACCCGAACTTTAAAAAGGACATCAAATATACCAAATTTAAAATTGCAGGTATAGCTCTTCCGACCCTCCTTAACGTCTGTGTCCGATCAGACTTTAAAACGGTAAATCGAGGATCTTCAGCATATTGATGAAAAAGATGATTCCTACGATTACTTCCACTGATGATTGAAAAAATTATCAGTTTATAATTGTGTTGGGAGGTATTATGCAAGTACTATATTTTATTGCATTTCTTTTTGAAATATTGTACTTGAACGGTAAATTTTGTAAAGCACCTTTATCAAGAGTAAAATCAAAACTAAACTGTGTACATTTGTACCCGTAGATCTATTAAGTATCATATATCAGTTTTATTATAACCTTTGAATAATTTTTGTTGGTAAGTTGCCTTTAACATGCTATGTTACTATGAACGTTAGCAATAAGGTATATTAATATTCTATAAGGTAATTTGTTATTCATACGATTATTTTGTAATGATAGATAATTTCTGAATAAATTTCTAGGTATTTTATGTTGTAATAAGGCATAAAATATGAATATTATTTACTGGTATATTACAGTAGAACGATTGCTTTTCGAATATTTGTGTATAGTAATAATTTCTTCTAAGTAGTTAAATAATTCGTTATAATTCTGTATTAAGTTCAATATTTCAGAATTTTTATTACAAGATAAATTATGTTTATTATTTTTATTATGTATTATACAATAAATTAAGAACTTCTGACTTTCTTTAGACCCTATGAATCTCCCTAAGTACATTTTAAGCTATTCGAATATAATATCAATATTATTTTCATAAAATAACTTATTGAAAATATGTATGATAAATATTTCAGTTAAAGGGAAATCAAAAATAAGATATTCTTATAAAATCCTGTAGTTGATGTTTAGTAGAGGTCCAGTAGTAGGTATTAAAGTTGATAGAAAATGAACGTATTTCTTTTATTAGAAGCTAAAGAAATGAATATCTAGTATTTTAGTTAAATAAACCCCGTACTTTTATATAAACTTCTATATGTTTTTTATAATCTTTATAAACAAATAGAGCCTAATTAAATTTTCTAACATTATTACTGCGGTAAAACCTGTGTGTCTGTACACAAGTAAACCCCTTAAAATTACCTGGAAGGATGGCGTAGGAGGAGAGAGTTTTAAGAGAAAGATCCTTCACAAGATAATGGGTTCGAAGATAGTAGACGGGCAGTAGGCCTATAAGTTACGAATAAGAAACGAAATTTACGAGAAAAACAAACGATTAATGGAAACGAATACTTCGATATAGAATGGAAAACAAACAATTTTCAAGACTAAAAATATAGACCTAAGGTGGCAGATAAATTGTGTAAAGAAGCCAGAAAGGATACTGAGAAAACGGGAATTAACCGAGAAAGCATACTTGGATCGAACTAAATTCAGATAACTGATTATGTCTTTTGACTTCAATTTTAAGCAAAACACTGGATAGACGGAAGAAAACAGAAAAGCCTGCAGTGAAAGAATGCCGAAAGTGAGGGATGAAAGAGTTTCCAGAAACTTCAAAAGTTGTTTTACGTGATACAAAATGGGTGTTTACAAAACAAGTTAAATTTTATTATTAAGCTGATTACAAAAATAATGATTTAGATGAGTGCCAAAAAAGTGAGTTCAAATATTTTGGTGTTCAGAAAGATATTTATATAAAAGAGTAAATAATGAATAGTAAATTTATTTTGTTGAGACATTAAAAATCTGTAAAAGTAAAGTTCAAGATTTAATTTCAATTAACTTTTGTCAAGCGAGAAGAACCCTCAAATTTTCCCTCAAATTTACCCTCAAATTTTCCCTCAAATTTTCCCTCAAATTTTCAGTAGGTACATAAAACAAAGTAAATGAAAGATGTAGTATAATATAAGAAACTTTTATTATTTTTAAAAATGTTACATCGAATTACGTGTGCCTAATTCAGACACTATTTTGGGACCACGCAATAGGCTATAACTATTTCCGAACCACTTCAGCTTTAGTTCTTAAGTTTAATCCCAACAAGTATAATATTTCTCATTCTAGAATGAATAATGCATGCGGAAATTTTTAGAACTACTCGTTTGACTTTTTGTTCATGGAATTTGAAGATTATTGAAACTGCGATATCCAGAAGTTAACTAACGTAACGCGACAAATTATAATAATATAAATCATATTACGTTCCTCATATTTAAATGTCAGATTATGACTAACATATATACTAAAACTACGATTATAGTGGGCAAAAATTGTAGTAAAGTTCTAAGTTATAAAGTAAAATATGCCTAAACCTTTGTAATTTGAGTATGTCGTGCTTAAAAGCGTTTATATTGAAGGTAGCTGGGACAATTACAAAAGAGGCGGCAGTCTCCAATCTCTGCAATTGAGATGACAGACAATGTATTGGTAAAAGGCATAAAGTTGGTCAAAAATGAAAGAACAATGCCCGTGGCGGCACATCAATGTACATTTTATAGCAGTGAACTTTCTCTATGACAATGGATTGTCATATTTATGGTGCATTCTTGGCCTTACGTTCAAACAAACAAACAATGTGTCCCTACTAATAACATGAAACATAAAATTTTACAATGTTTCCAACCCGTCTCATTCTCTCAGTTGTCTGTTTTGTCCTTTGGGTTTATTGGTCTGTTTTATACTTCCCAATTGACTTTGACCGCTTTACCTGTTTTAAAATACAATTCCATTTATGATTTTACAAAATTGTGACATTCTGTGAATAACTCATATTATTTCTTTTAGTTTTCAATAGAATCATTTTCAAATGGAGGTATTATTTTCAAAAAAAACATGGTTAATGTCCTTTTCATCCTGACAAATACTTTTGTAATATTTTAAAAACATCATATTTTATAAACCCATGTGTAAACACTAAAACAATAAATTCAGTACACCTAACAAAATACGTTGGATCTCCAATACGTTAACTACTTCTTGGTAAACTGTATTTGTAAGAGCAAATAAAAGACGTTCTGAGAAATATTCAAAATTCAATCATAAGAATTTATTAAATTTTATGGAATTTCGTCAAATAAATGTATAACTATTATAATATTAAAAGAAATAGGCATCATGTATTACGAGTCGAGATTTGGGGTAGGGATTAAAAAATTTTGACCTCGCAAAACGCAAGGAGATGGTTTACGGTTTAGGAGTAATTACTTGGAGCAGTAAAAGGAAAATGCAAAAATTTTATTGTTCACAATCAATAGTATACAAAAATGTTATAATTTTTGTTGCATTCAGTAAAATTCAGTAATTTTTTTAACCATTTAAGTGGCAAATTATTTAATGTAATTTGTTACCGTTAAGTGTCTGTGGCTTCTATGTTTACCACACACAATAAAAGTCATTTTCCTTAGCCTTTGGCAAAAAAATTTGGACCTACGACATAAAGAAATGTAGACTACAGTTTACTGGTCTAGTTTAGTCTAGTTTAGCGGTGTAGTTTTAGATTATGAAAGAAACAAAATCAGGAATTTCGGAAAAAATTGTGTGGCAAATATTTACTTGTCAGAACCACTTAAAGGGTTAAGTCATCAATAGTTTGATCAATGGGTTACACAACTAACTGGAACAATGGGTTTTGACTTGTAGTCTAATTTCCACACCCTAGCAGGAATCGAACTCGGGACTTACGATGGGTAGGCTAGTGTACTAACCACTACGTTACCGACGCCGGAATTTAGTTTCATATGTTACTAAGTGGAGTTTTGGAGTTTCAAAGTCATTTAAAAGTTTAGACCTACTATCATTATTTTTAAATTAGAGGTGTTTTTAAAATTCATTACACCTTACAGATAATGATAGTTACAAGACTGTAGCGTTTCCTTGGAAGCCTTGATGAAAGATTGTATAGTATACGCAATATTGGAAGGAATATTTTTATTCAATTCATAATGAATCATTTCAGTTATTTTTCAAGCAAATATGAACAAAAACCCGGCTAATCCGAAATTCCGGATACTTTTTTATTCTTTTTATTTCAAACTTTTTTATTCGTGTAACAAAGTTTTTAATAAGTTCACATGGGCCTAATATAATATGTATTTAAATAATGTAAATCGCTAACTGGTAAAACATTTCTTCTAGTTTGTTGGCAATTATACATAAAATTATACATTTTTGCTACAACCTGGCTGCATAAAAATTACTAATTGTTTGATGTCATAAGCCAAAAATCTGGATGACCCGACTTCGCCAGCGTCTCATAAAGATGACGTTGTTGGTGCTGCTCTACGTACTACAGTGCTCTTTCCAGTGCTTTTGCTGCTCCTAAATGTGAAAAACTCACATGCTGAATGTGAGTGTGTGTATATTTAGCTATTTTTGGATATATTTTGTTATTAGACATATTTTTTTAAATCGAACATTTCGATATCAAAACAGGTTCCGGTTCGAATTACTTCGGATTATCGAGGTTCTGTAGCCCTATTCAAAACTGGATTAGACAACCTTTTTACTTTTGTAATACAGGACTACACAATATCTTTCCAGTGCTTTTGCTTCTTCTAAATGTGAAAAAATAGCCCCATATGCTGAATGTGAGTGTGTGAAATTTAGTTTTTCTTGGATAGGTATATTTTGTTATTAAGCTCATTTTTTTTAAATCGAACATTTCGATAACAAAATAGGATTTGGTTCGAATTAGTCCGGATCAGTGGTGTTCTGTATTTAATACTGGATTAGGCTACCTTTTTACTTTTGTAACGCAGGCCTACATAAAATTATTTAAATATATTTATTTATTTATTTATTCTGAATTTACTGTATTCAGGTGTTGTTGTTTAGGCCATCAACCTAAAGGCTGGTTTGAACCTCTAGAGGCTTTACTGAGTAAAACAATGAGTGAGCTGGTTTATTGTTGCGTTTCTCACTGAGTGTAAAAGTATGCTTATCAGCATGCCAGGCTTTCCGAAAACCATCTACTTTCCATCCTCCAATGGCACCTTCACTTCATTCACCTCAGGGTTTGGATGTATAATTAGATTCATTACTCTCAGAGAAGATACTCTTACTAGTGTATTTTACACCTCTACCTCTGCTGTTCTTAAATGCTTCAGTCATATAATTGGTTGATCATTTGATACAAAATACAAGTATTTTTGTAACTCTGGAACTAGCAGAATGTGCAAAATAATTTAACACTCCGTCTGCCTGTTATGAGCATATATATTCAGATGTAACAAGCTAAATGTTTATAAACTAAGGTATAAATTTGGTAGCCTTTTATATAAATAATATATTTTAAATTATGATTCACTAAAAAGAAATATTCAATTAGGCTACAAAGATGCCCGTAATTTATTGTTCGAATAAAAATAGAACTAATTAATATTTTTTAATAAAGGATCTTTTAAAAAAGAATTGCGTAATGTTCAAAAGCAGTACTAGTAGTGTAATTCAATAGATATTATGAGATGTAGGGGTGAACGGGGTGGTAGGTTAGTGGAGTTTACAACCCTCGAACTGCCGCCTGTGACTAGTACACACAGTACTACTTGCTGTCATTAAAAGAGATTCCCAATTAAGGTTCACTTCATCTTTGAATAATGGCGGTTTCACAAAGCCAGGAATATTAATTATTAAAACTAGCCTACAACGAGTTATAATATACGTACCTAGTAGTCATTAAATTAGTACCCATCACTAATTACCAAAGTGACACAAGAAAAGCTCCTGTGTGAATCAAAATCGTTGCAGACCGTTACAAATGCTTTGTAAGTTATTGACATACAAACATACCGTTAAAAAAGTAGCCTCTCATTTTAAATGAAATGAAAAACTCCGTTTGAGAGTCAAAGTATAACAAAAATGATGCTCTTTATATTAATATTTCATATCTTTGAATTAACGTCAGAACAAACCGACCGGATTAGAGCGGAAAAATTAACACAGGCAAAAACACTTGAGAATAAAGAAAGAGGGAATTTTACGTTATTATAATTAACGCATTGAAATACAGCTGAAAAGGTGTCGGTTTTTGTTTCCATCAAGGATTTGTTCGTTTTCATTCCATTTCAGAGAAGGTGAGAACCCTAGTTATGTTTATTTTAAAAGCGGAAAGTATTTTATACCAGATATATTATTCATCTTCTGTCAGAACAATCCTTAGCACTGCAAGACTTTTTAATTAATAAAATATTAATGAAGTCCGTGTTAAAACACTGCCAGTTCTTTCCTTCTTTCCTTCCATATGATACACTCTCACAAATATTTAAAGCTCATTATTACGATTCTGTTTCGACCTTCTGTTTGCTTTTAAACTGACAAAAATGAATAGAGTAATTAAACCATCGTGTATTAAAAAACATATTTTATAATTAAAGCTGATTAAGTAATTAAATTCATAATAAACCCGTCTACTAAATATTTTTTAGTATTCACTTTTAAATAATAATTAAATAATGTCATATACGTAATACCTTAATACAGTTTTAAGTTACACTTAGTTAAATTAACTAACTTTTCACTAGAAGTTATCTAACAGAAAATATGTAAGTAAATTCTTTAGAAGCACAGCAGTAAACGTGACTAAAAAAGTTAGTCTAGTTCAATTGGTTTGGTAAATTCAAGTAGCATGGATGAACAACTTGCCAATAAATAGGCAGGTTGAGTTTTTAATTATGTGCACTCGATCTGTTAGTTCCAGGGCTATAAAAATAGTTCTATTTCTTTTCACATGGTCAGCAAATTATATGATTTAAGCATTTAAAAACAGAAGAGGTTTAGTTGTAAAAGGTAAAAGATATTAGTCGGAGTTATCTCCTCTGAGAGTAATGACTTTCATTATTCAGCCAGACCCTGTGGTAAATGAAACGATGGTGTCATTTGCAGCGTGGAAAGTAGATGGTTTTCAGATGGCCTGACATGCTGATAAGCTTAGGTTACTTTTCCACTCAGTGAGGAAGGCATTTGTAAAACACCTCACTCCTGGTTTTACTTAGTATAGCCTTTAGACGTTCAAACCAGCCTTTTGGCTGATGACTTAAACAACAAAAAAAAAACAAGATGAAAAACAATAGCAACAAGAGCAGCAGCAGTAGCACAACAGTAGCAAAACTTGGAAATTCATGGAAAAGAGTCAAGAAGGTCAGAATCATTCATAATCATTACCAAATATTGTTTCTGTTAACGAAAATGATGGATGCGCTGTAAAATTCTATAAATTTTTACGCTAGAATTTGAAATACGAACAAAACGCTAGAATTTTTAAATAGACAAACCATAAGAAAGAAAATAATCATTTGCTGAGTTGCAAAGTTAGAATTGGTCAAGCAAAAACAGCTTTAATTAAAGTGTGTAAAGTACTGTGCAGTACCTATATCTTTTCATATTACTTTTTATTCTTACATTAAAGTTAAGAATTCGACTTCTTCAATGTTACTATTTTATCTTGAAGAACATTACCGGAAAATTCGAGGCGTTCAAAATGTGGTCATAATATAGAATTTTGCGGTTGAGCTGAGAGAAATGTGTCAAAAATGAAAGGAGCAGTTATCTAAGATTGATAGAAAAGGAAAAAAGTTATAAGTAACAAAAATACTTAATTGCAAAACTTGGGTCATGATATTGTAATGGAAGGGAAAAGTAAAGCTTACTCCATGTTATAAACAATGGGAAAATTATCGACAAAAGAGATCAGGGGACAAACATATCTCATCTGAACAACTTGAGAACGTAATTCTTGCTCAGCTAAACTGATTTGTATAGATCTATAGCATCCAGTCATGATTTCCAACCTTCTTGAAGAAAATTAAATTTAAAGAAGATTATACTCGTATTACATTTATTTCTAAGGGGTTTCCTTTGTTTTTCTTTGGCACTCCAAATAAACTCAGCAACTGATCCTGTTGCTTTTCATAGTTTGGTATTTCCCGGTTTTTTCACATTTTAAAATTATGACCACATTTATTTATTTTAACGGTAACCGTGGCAATGTTTAGTTATCAAACGAAGTTATTATACATCTAGAAAATTGTTTCTTAAGTTTCTTAAAGTGAAATACTGTACTATTACAATAAACTATTAGGAGAATAATAAAATCGATAAAATATGAAAATACTAAATTACTTTCATAGCATTGTTAAAATACAATAAAAAGCAAACTCTCTTTATGTACTGCATCATGAACAAAAGAAACTGAAAATGATCTTTCAGAATCTTTTATAGGAATGTGATTAGACAATACACAGAAGGCAGAAGGTAACATTCAAAATAAAGCATTACAAATCGGTGACAAAAGCTCATTTTACGCTTCTCACGACTGTATTTTACTTTGATTGAATCATTATTGTGCATCTCTAAGGATCTCAATTAAGACATATCAGTTCCTGTGTATGAACTTGAAGAAATGATTTTCTCAACAACGGAGAATTTTACCAGAAAATTAATGCGATAAATTGAATACATTATTAATTTATTTATTAAAAGTTTTAGAAAGGATGACTATTTTACCCTAAAGTTGATTGGTAATATATTTGCAATTTGTCATTATCATTGTAAAATTTATTAGGGCCTACTACTTAAAAGTGTCAAATGTTCCGAAATATTAAATCTTAGACGATGAATATTACAGCATGGAGCCCGGCATAGAGAGAGTATCTCAGTGCGTTATTTAGGAAAATTAAGAAATGAAATAAAAAAATTGAGCAAATTCCAGTGGATATGTGGGACGCAGAACTTTGGGAAATAGAGCAGAAAGGGTAGTAAAACTTAATTTCTATAAAGTTATGGCAGCTCCAGTTGTTCTGCATGGAAGTGAGGTATGGGCAACTACAAAAACCCTAGAGCGGAGAATCCATTCGGCAGAGATGAAATTTCTGCAAAGGACTAAGGGATGTACACGCTTGGACATAATAAGGAATGAAGAAATAAATTTAGAATTGGGTATTTATAACTTGAATGAAAATATTAAGGATTATCGTCAAATTGGAGACACCACATGGAAAGGATGTCAGATCACAGGATACCTAAGCAGCCGCACTGGTACGCTCCAGAAGGGAAAACGGATGTCAGTAGACCTAGGAAACGATGGAGATAGATGTTGGATAGATAGGTCATGGATGATGGAGAATGTGTAAGTCCACAACAGGTTGCGGCCTAATCCTTGTTTAGAAGGAGAAGAAAAAGAAGAAGAGGAAGAAGAATTATCTTATAATCAGAAGCTTGAAATTGTAGAAGATGAATTTAGTGTATCAGTTTTTAATGTGCAAAACAACAACTTGAACTTCTGGAGGTTACACTTAATAAAACATGAGTCAGGTGTTTTGTCATTGCAAAAATTTCACCTTTTATTAGTTACTTGGCGGAAGCGGAGCGAAAGAAATGTGTCCCACCTCGTCACAATTATTGTTTGTTTCTAACTTTCCCAAAAGTAGCCTATATATACCTAGTATGTTCAGCACACCTTTTCGTATGTTATAATACTTTAAAATCATTGCATATTATTTGTTGAATGTAATTATAAGGTATGTTAATTTTTACTTTCTCTTGCCTTTTATGAATACTATACAGGTTTTATTGTTTTCATAACGATTTTCCGAAATCGAGTTTTCACCGGAAATACACGTTTCCCGGCCAACTGAACCCCAAGAAACATGTTTTAGCGATTTTTCTAGGCATCTGTGAACTAGATATCTAAAGAACAGAATATGAAGTTAAAACTTGCAAGTTAAGTTAGGTATACCACTAAGCGACCCAAAACGAACATTTTCATTAAGATCGGTCAAACAGAAGTAGTAGTTTATTAGTTAGCGATTTTCTTAAAAACGGCTCCAACAATTTTTTTAAAAATCGGCTCATTTAGACTACTAATTTTTTTTATGATCTACTAGATACGGTAGGCGCCATGTCTGCTGAAATTCTTAAAGAGGCAGTTTTCTCGTAAAAAGTTGGTTTTTTAAGATTGCGCCTTTAATGTGCATTTTAGTGCAAAAATGTACTATGTAATAAAAGTTATAGAGAATTTAAAATACTGCAGCTTTTATTTTAAACATTTGTTTGTATAACGCTTAGTTTAGCGGTAATTAGCGATTTTTTTCTTTTCTCCCGAAAACGTGCAAAAAATCGATTTTTTTAGATTTCAGCCTTGGGATGCATTTTAAGACTAAGTATGTAGCATAATTAAATTTATAGGAAATTAAAAGATCTATAACTTTTATTTAGTGCATTTTCTCTACAGAGAGTTTAGCGTGAAAGAGTGATTTTCCGTATTTTTAAGCCAAACAGGTTAATTTTCATTTTGCGTCTTTCACTCATGATTAAAATAAGCTTATGTTTTTGAGGTTAGTTTTTTGTTTATTTCTAATGTTTAACTATTTAGGTTATATTGTTAATTATTTGCATTGGCAAGAGAAAGTCGTGTGAATGTTTCACACCAGATTTTTTTTTTTTTTTTTTTAGAATCAAATCAATCTTGTAATTTAATAAAATACTTTTTTTACTTTCAAAAATAACAGTAATTAGTAACACAAATAGAAAAAAATAAAGAAAAATTTATTATGTTTAATGCTTCAATGAATTTGATAGTACATATAGCCTATTAGGAGAAAGAAAGCTCTAAAGAAAATGTAGTTGAAAATGTCTCTAAACTTCTTTTCTTATTCTTCTTCTTCTTCTTCTTTATACAACTTCATTAAAGCAACCCATTAAAAAACTTTTAACGAAATATTTTTTATGAAGGCTATTACAGCACAATGCACATGAAAAGATCCGGCTAAGATACGGGGCATTGTCACAGGTTGCTGATGGTATAATAATACTTGAATAAAGAAAGAAGCGAAAGAAAATAAAGATGATGCTGGCATAATACTACGAGTGAATCTTCAGTAATATCAGCTCTTCGTTCCCAGAATGATTTCGTTACAATTTAATGACTAACATAAGATATAACATAATAAGAAATCGTACGATAAAATAATAAAATTGTAATAACATTGTGTTACACATAACAAAACAGACTTCAAATAAAGAAGATGATGTGTTTATAAAGTAATATTGTTGTACCTATTGCTTATAGTTTTATTATAGAATAACTAGTTTTATTACAGTTATAGGAGAACAGGTGCTAATTTGCACCTGTAGTTTAAAAAAAAATACGTACAGAATAAAAACAAATAAAAAAGGAAACCATTTATGGTTGTTCTAAGTTATACAATATAGAAAAGGAATAACAAGTTAAGCATAAGTTTTAACTCATCTCATTCACTTCATTAGGTTGCAAGTTGTAATATTTTCCTGTCGGATGTTAACAGAGTTCGGGATGAATAACAATTGTATTTATTTTCTTTAGTCCTACATCAATAAATAATTAACAAACAATTGAACACGAGTATTATAAAATTCATAAAATGTTTAGATTTAATGTTAACAATGCCTGACAATTTCGGTTTATTTGGAAAACTAATCTAAATATTTATAAAAAGAATATGAGTTTTCTGTTTTATTTTTTACTGAACTGATTTCGGTCAACTTTCTTTTCCTCGTACAGATTTTTCATCACTCATAGCAATTTTTTTTATAAATATAACGTTTTATAACCTGGTTTTCTGTTTGATTTTTATCAGATTTTCATTGATATCATGATTTTTCAGGTTTTCATTGTTTTATCAGAAAGATTACTGGCATTTTGTTTTTCTTGTTCTTCTTCTTCCCAAAATTAAGGATTAGCCTCCCGCCTGTTCCGACTCACAACAGCGACAAAACTATTGAATTATTGCCATTTCTTGCGTGATCTCCCAACATCTCTCCTCCACAGCGGTCTATATTGCAAAACGTTAAGTGTATCCTTCCTTCAGGTAATCTTTCTGCGTGATCCCTCCATCGATTTCGATATTCTGCAATCTTTCTATTCAGGCTATGAACATCCAGTTCCGTTCTTATGTTCTCATTTTTTAGTTAGTCCCTACATTGCGACCCTTTGATATTCGCAGGACTCGCATCTCTGCCACCTGTACTCTACTCTCCTGTGGTCTGGTACTAATCTACGTACTCACTTCCAAAGAGTAGGACTGGGGCAGCCATCACCTTGTAAAATTTTATCTGAGTTCCTTTCCTTGTTTTCCTGCCAAGGGTTCTCCTATTATTGACACACACTGCTTGGAATTTGCCATCTTTCTTCTCTATTTCCAAATCTTGATCAAAGCCGATGTTACAACCTAAATAATATCATTGTGATACTTCGTGCACCAAATAATCTACCAAAATTTTAGACCTGATAGAATATTTTCCAGTGAATGACATTACCTTTGACTTTTTTACGGAAACGTTGAAATTATATCTTTTGCATAGGCCTTACAGTAATTCATTTAAAACATGCACCGATCTCTGAAGCTCATGCTTACTCTCTTGCACAATCTACAAATCATTTGCAAACAGTAAAGAATTCAGGTAAAAGTCATATTTGATCAACTTTGATTTTCTATATTTTATTTTTTCTTCTAAAATGTGTCTACCTGCCTATTAGGCTACTGACAAAAGTTCTTTAATTGCATATGATTGTTTGGTTATTTTTTCAACGATTATTGTTATATTTATAAAATTATCTACATTAGTAATTACAATGCTCGTAACTGCAACCCCCAACCTGATTGCAATCCAACTGAGGCCAGTACCCAGTGCGGCCGCAATTGCTAGTTGAAACTTTATTTGAATAGAAAAACAATAGTCCTTAATACCAGTCGTACATTCAAGATTATTATAGACTGTATACATCAGACAAAAATATAAAAATAAAGTGAGGAGAGATACACGTCTAATATTCAACGACGCGTTGGCCTATGTATGCTTGCAAAACATGGACATATTCAAAGCCAGCATATAACAAAGTACATAAGTTACGAGAATGTTTTAAAAAGTACTGCTGGGCAAAATTCCTAATGTTAGAATAAGGAAGGAACTGGGAGGATTACAGGTTACAGGAGACCAGGGTTAAATATTTTGGTAGGATGTGTATCAACAGGATTTTTTCGACAGCTCAGACAGTTCTTCAGTTCGAGCCAGTTGGCACGCGAACAGATCGAAATCCGTCGCTTCAAAAAGGAAGAAGCTCATCAAAGTATAATGAAAGGGGATTTCAATAGATTTAATTCATCTATCTTTTGTTTCCTTTTTTACATTATATTAAGCCTCACAGTTATCTTGAACTAATGAACAAAAATAATATTATAAAAGTAAGTAATTCATTTGTAAATAAATATTAGCTATAAACTTAATAGGGAGTTTTATTATTTTGAAATAACCAGGTCCTGAAAGAACTCGGAATAAACGTCACAATACATCCTACTAATCTCAAGAAATAGGAACTTGTGAAAGCGACTCCCATTATTCAATAAAGAGGCATAGACTAAAATAAATTATTAATAATAAATATTTATAATAAAATAAAATAAATTATTTTATGGCATTAAATATTAATTAACAAAACTTATTTATAAGCTGGACTCAAATAATGAGCACAAAAAATTAAGTTATTGTTGAACATATTTTATACAATAGTAGATTGGTATTTTATAATGTAGTATCAGTGTTATTGTTATTGTAGTAGAAAAGATATTGACTATTAATTTTCTTTAAGAATTATTATTTCCCATATAATGTGTTGTTTAAAACATGATTGTGTATAAACTGGAGTCAATGGATTTAATTTGTTACAAGATACTATATTCTAAAATAATACTAAAACATTATTAACCACAATAATGAACGTATGAATGAATAGAGGTATAAAATAAATAAATAAATGAATAACGCATTCTTTATTTTACAATGATACTTTGTAGATTTAAAACAAGAAACATGTCATGTTCAATTCTTCCTTGCATACATACATGTAAAGCTAATGGACGAATTGTGACAAGCTGTTTTGTTTTATAAGAGTAAGCCGTGTGATTAATGGAACGTTTATTCGGGCGTAATGATGCGGACAAGAGATGTAAGCCTCACACAAAACTGTGAACTTCTTTGTAGCACCGGGAGAAGGGCCTATCTCTCTCTAAGAAGGAAGAAGCTGTATTGTCTTCTTTGATAAATTATTGTACACATTACTCATTCTCTCTTGAGGTGAATGGTATTACAGACACAAGTGTACCAACAAAGCGATGGCTTTGTTTCGAAAAGCGTTTTCAGAAGCTTCTTAATCAGCATAAGAATATGGTTTACATGCGTGCCTGTATACGTCAATGTACAGTATCGTCAATAGCACACTTAGAAGATTTATGAGTTAGGCGAGGCCCACAATGGTGTTGAAAAACAAAGAGCAAAAGTATTCTTGTAGTGTAATTAACTGTTTCTACAGCATCGTGTGCCACCCAGCTTGAAACCAAGCGTCTTTTGGTCTACTTTAATTGCAGAGGTCTGTCTATTAGCATCAGATCATTCCGAAGTAACCATATGAAAGACGCACTGATGGCATTACAGCTACTAGAGAATGAAAACTGCGTTATTAAAGTTTACAAAAGAATTAATACATTAATAGTGTATAATTTCAATAGAAAATACCCTATTAACTTAAAATAATTTAAGAAGTAAACTGCCAATAAAGCAGTTCGTGAATTTCCCTCTTAACTTGTCGTTCCCTCTTCCGATGCAGTTAGTTACGTGAATCTTTTTTTTGACATATTTTATTGAAAATTTAGTATCTGTAATTACAATAAATAACAATTTTTAAATACAACGATAAAGCTTACAAAACTTGAGTTACTTGCTGGAGCTTGCAGTCATCACTGCAGTCCTACAATTATCCTGGGAACTAGCAGATCAAGTGCAAATAATTTAACACTCCACCTGCCTGTTATAGGTATATAACAAGCATTAGGTACACACAATAGGGTAAAAAATGAGGAATTTGTACTGATTATGTAAACAGTTTTTAAAAGTTCTTGTCGATGGGAGTTAAAACATTTCATGCCAATACACAAAATTTATTTTTGGAAATGTGTTTATTTTTCTTTTATTGAGCAAATTATAGATAAATTATGTTAATAAAAAATAATATAAATTACTATTGTTATTTCATCAGATTTATACTGATTACGTTTGGATTTTTTTCATCGAGATGGATGCTTACATAATTTGGGCATATTGGTAGGTAGGCCTACTATAACATTTTAGAAAGTGAATAAAATAACGCTTGTATATAATGAGGTTGAGGAGTAAAAATGCAATTTAGGATTGTCTACAACCGTTTTTCGTAAGTAATCAAATAAGTGTAGGGTAGAATTATCTTGTTTAAAGAGCAACAGTAACAGTAGCCTTAGTATTTAGTTGATCAGATGAGGCACTACGTCAGATTGGTGGCGATAGCGACCGGTACAAACATAGACAGCTGCAGAGCACCCCCACTGTCTCCCCTTTACTCTGCTAAAATGAAGTTCTTTGTATGATCAAGACACAATGGAGGGGCGAGTACACAAAAGACGGCCATAATCGAACTCAATTCCGGCCAAGTCATCTTGGCCTCTTGATAAACAATGTAATCTTTGCAAGACTGGTCCCTACCACTTGTTTCTCCTGAATCGATCAAAAGCTGTGTAATCGTAGTAATCAATTTTCCCATCCACCGATCAGTTTGCTTAAACCGTTTAAAAAGCAAATGTTCTATGAATAATGTTCACACACCTTCCACTGTATCTACTATTATGTAGTTTTGAGTTAGTTTATTCCATGTAAAATGTTTCATTATACCCATTAATTTCTTAATTATAAAAGACATAACAGACAGGTTAATTATAACAAATAATTACAACTTAATTTTAACAGGCAGATGGAGTGTTAAAATATTTGCACTCAATCTTTTAGTTCCAGGGTTACAAAAAATAGTTCTGTTTCTTATCACATGGTCAGTCAATGACTAAGTAATTTAAGAACAGAAGAGGTAGAGGTCTAAAATACACTTATCTAAATTATCTTCGCTAAAAGTCATGAATTTCATTATACAGCCAGAGCCTATGGTGAATGAAGTGAAGGTGTCATTTGCAGGGTTGAAAATATGTGTTTTTCAGAAGGCCTGACATGCTTATAAGGATACTTTTAAACTCAGTGAGTAAGGCAAACGAACCTTCTCACTCCTCATTTTACTTATTGCTGGTTTTAAACCAGTCTTTCGGCCGATGACCTAACAATTACATTGGGACCAACAATTTTCATACTTAGTATTTACCATAACAACCAATACAACATCCGTGTACTTCGACTAATATATAATTTCTATTACTGCATTTTATTTAGTTCATTAGCACAATATTATTACAGGTATTCTAATACAAAGCACGGTTTTTTAAATGCCAGTTCAATAATAAAATAAATTTGTCGAATCTATTTATCTTCTTCTTTCTGTCCCGAAATAGGTCTCCTGATCTGTTCTGATTTCACTGTCCATTTTTTGTGGTCTACCCACATCTTTTCACCCTTCAAAAATGTAGTTAAACGCTAAATACGCCCATCGCTCTTCACATAATCCTATTAAAAATGGTCCACCTAAATCTCTCTGTATTTACTAACTTTTTCTAAGAGAGAGGGGACATTTAAATGGGCACGGATTTCCTCATTCTTTAAATGTTATATCTGTAAACTCGTCTCAAGAACCATTCCACCAACTGGATCTGCTTTTTATCTTTCCTCCTATGTACCCAGGACTCACTAATATACAAAAATACTGGAATCACTATATCCTTGTAATATTTAAATTTGGTTCCTTTCCGAACGCTTTTACCCAGAGATCTTGATATTTCCCCACAAACAGCCTACTGAAAACGGTTCCGTTTTTTCATATCTGCATTTCTAGCATAGGTTAAGTCACACCCATGTATTTAAATATTGACTCTGCTCTATTAATATTAAATATTAAATATTGTATCTCCTCCCACTGATAACTGTTTTTTTGTTCGAACGGTATTTTTCTTCTAGAAAGCCAACGATTTTGTATTTCCAGCTGAGATTTAAAAGTTATAGTCTTGACATTTTTTACTCAAATTATAAACCCCTTGGTGAAAATCATGTTCAGACTCTACTATTAAAACCTGATCATCTGCAAACAATAGCGTATTTAAGTAGTTGTATTTTTCTACTTCAATTTCCTTACTAACTGTTTTCCATACCCATTGAAAGGGCCAGCTCGTGTTGTAGTGGTCAGTGCTTCTACGCTAGGGTCCCAGGTTCGATTCCCGGTCAGGTCGAGAATATTTTCTTCTACCACCCTGCTCATCCTCTGCATTAGCAGTAATTGCAAAACAGTCGGACGTAAAACAGTAAAAACTTTGAGCATTATCATAATATAATACTATGTGAAACAGAAGCGGAGCTAAATTACACCCTCTCTTACACTTAATTAAAATTTGCTTTCCTTAGGTGCATATTTTAAAAGAAATACGTGTTCCACTGTAAAGTGACTTTATCCTGTCTATAAAATATAACTGTTATCCTCGATCATACATAATCTTCCACATTTTTTATCCATTTATAATAAATTAATTCAAAACCAGTTCTAGTTCTTTTTTAGTTTTATTTGAAGTCGCATCAACGGCTGGATCATTAGTGACTACTGTGAATTATAGAATTAGAACGGTAGCTCTTGACTTGTATTAATATTTCTAAACCTTAGCTGGAAATCAAACCCGGGACCTTCCGATTTGTAAAATGGTTACCACTACTCCACGGTGGTGGCCCGTTTCACTTTTATATTTTTATTTTACAGGTACTAAATATGACGAATTAAATTACTTATGGACAATATGTACAAATTATTTAATTGACTGCGTTATTGATCTCAGGGATTAATTTTGAATGTGTGTTCTTAGTGTTAGGATAGCTTCCCATCGTCGGGAAGGTCTTCCTCTATAATTTCATAAAAAAGATTGTGGCCTTTTAAATATCGCACGGGAAGATCTGCTTTAATTAATGAAACATAAAATTTATATTATTATTATTATTATTATTATTATTATTATTATTACTATGCATATAAAACGTATTGTGCTGTAACCGAAACAGTTGGTAATAATCAAAATGTAGCTGTGACTTTAAATAATCAAAAAAGGTTTTATAGGAAATTTATTATAATAAATTTTTTTAACATGTTGAGTCAGTTTACAGTGTTTTGCCTAACGAACTACGTAGGTAGTACGTATATTGTTTATTCATTGGCTATAGACCTCATTTATAATTTCATGGCATTTTTATTTTAGAAAAATTAGAAACGGTTTACTTTATAATTAGGGTTTTTATTTTCATAAATTTTATTAATCTAAATGGGTATTATTAATCTAAAATATGCCTATTTTAGATACCTTGTGCCGTTGTAAAAGTATAATTGTATAAACAATGGCAATGGAAGGTATGGTAATTCCTAATTACCGTAACTTCCATTATTAAGGTAAAAACCAAATAAATAATGTAAGGGAAAAGCCCCCATTGTTAGAATTAGTTAGAATAGAACAGTAGCAAGACAATAAGTTGTAAATATAGCCAACTGTCAGTCATCTGATACGAGTAGTAATATTAGGACGGGTGTACTCCCACTCTGTGTTTTTGGGCCTTTCTTCCACTTACCAACTTACAGCCAATCATTGGGATGGTTATCCTTCCCGTTGGAACTCCAGGCTGGTTTAACGGTTGGTGGTAGAGCGAGGCTTGTCAACCAGAGGTTTCCTGGCTCGGAAATTAAATCAGTTCCCTTGGGACTTAAGAGTGGAACAGTGATTAGTTAAGAAGGAGCAGTGTTTAAGAACGAGGAGTGACCAGAAAAACGAGGAGAAGAAGAAGTAAGGGGAAACATATTCAGTTGAAGGTAAATTTATCCGTATATTTATTAAGGGTTTGTTAAGTTGTTTTTGTATTAAAGTCGCAGCAAAAAAACGTTGGCTAAATTTTAAATAGGTTAAGAATTATTTTGTTAGTAGTTTCATATTAGTATTCATTAGTTTATTATTCATTAAATATTTAGTTTAAAGCAAAGAGATGTCTTATTTTTTCCTCATGCTCTGCAGATAGAGCTGGCGCCCAATTGTTTTATTATTTTTGTTTTTGTTCATATTAAAGTATTTTCCCACCGGTATAGTTGAAGGTGGTGCAACCTGTACTGCATTCATATTCTTTAACAAATAAATCAAAACAACTGTTTTATATAAAATTTCTTTGCCTTTGTTCGATATCGGGAATGAACTTGACAACTACTCAATTGTTCGCTGGTAGTTTTTCTTATTTTTGGTACTAAAAGTGACAGTCGATGGTGTTTTTTTAAGAGTAACTTCCACTGATCACCATAGATCAGTTTGCTTAACCAGTGTTACTTAACAATTAAAAGCGACTTCTTACCAACTGACAAGACTGGGTTGCTTCTATATTAAATAACAATTTATTCAAAAAATTTTTAAAACAAAAACTTAATATTTTAACAAGGCATTCTATAATAGGTAAATAATGAAAATTGATTATATTCAGTTACAGTGATTTGATATACACTTTGTTTTTCTGGTGAACTCCACATAAATTATGGTTTAGGTGTAGGTGAAATAGAAATTTATGATAGAATGAGAGAGAAAATAGTTGTGTAAGAGATGTTAATATTAACTAAAGTACAGTAATTGAGATTAGTGATTTTATAAAGAGTTTTTATTTTTATTCATATTTTCTATGTTAGATATCGTACACGCCTACTCGATTTTATTGATAAAATATTAATTTATTCATTACAATAATCAAATAAGAATTATCAGTACTTACCAGGGTGAATATGTAACACTTGTTGTAGGGGGACGCCACCCCCAGCCCGATGATATTCAAGGGTTTATGGTGTGACCTCGCCGCTTTGTGCCCCAACAGGATTATGCTCCCGGTCGAACAATGCCCTCAATTGGGACAATGGGTGCATTGTAGGGCGAATGAATTGGATACAACCACCATTGCCACAACGGCCATTATAAATGTCTACTTGAATACAATGTTTTAGTCTGAGCGGCCTGCATAACGGACAAACATTGCTACAATAGAATTACCCAATACAATTGTTGCATTGAAAGGGCGAGATTACACTCTATTCCCCGCTCTATCCTCTCTTCAATTGACGCAATCCATCCATCCTCCCTCTTCACCCGACATTGCATCCCTCTCCGATTAACCTGACCAGATTGATGTCGTGTCTGCTCGATCAATCCTCAACACTTGCTAGGTCATCCGTCATTATATACATATATATCTACAACACTATCCTAACCCCCGCACACAAACATTCGATAGAGCTGTATTATACGACACACAATGACATTACATCATTTTTCAAACATTATACAAGCTCATACATTTTAATTGTTTCGTTTTACATTGTAATTTATTTTAAACATTAGGCTCTGCTTTACCCATTCTACATTATATCCTAACGTTCAAATTAAACGTGCTGGCCTCCAATCTACATAATAGATTATAATCTGTATATCTTGTAAAAAAATAAAATATTTATTTAATAATTCACATTATGCTGTTCGATATTTTCGTATAAACCCACCAATATTTTCTTCTTAGCTTTCAAACGAATCATAATTCGACTGTTGTTTAGGTCATCAGCCGAAAGGCTGGTTTGAACCTCTAGAGGCTTTACTGAGTAAAACGAGGAGTGAGGTGGTTTACCATTGCCTTCCTCAGTGAGTGGAAAAGTACGCTTATCAGCATGCCGGGCCCTCTGAAAAGCACGTATTTTCCACTCTGCCAGTGACACTTTTACTTCATTCACCACAGGGTCTGGCTGTATGATGAAATTCATTACTTTCAGAGAAGACAACTCTGATTAGTGTCTTTTAAACCTCTGCCTCTTTTATTCTTAAATGATTCAGTAATTTAATAGACTGACCATGTGAAAAGAAACAGAACTATCTATTTTACCCTTGCAACTAACAGAGTGAGTGTCTGTTATGGGCAAAGTTAAATGTTAATGAAGAAAATTACTCGTACTAAACAGTTTGAGAAATTCTCATAAATATTTTTAGCTGATTTTTTTTTAAATAGGCTACATCAGATTATTATTATCTTATAAAACTTAATGACATTCATGTTTTTATACTTCTGTGAAAAACAAAACAAAATAAAATGTTTGTCGTAAATTCATAAAACTTTATTTTCTTTTATTAACATTCACAAAAAATAATACAATCTGGAATTTGTAAGAGATTTAAAAGAAAAACAACATAGAAGTTGTTTAACGTTAAATTGTCGTGATTTTACGAGAACCACTTCATAAATCTACTTTAAAACGATGGTACATAAGATTCTAAAAAATAAAAACAAAAATCTATTTAAAGACCAAAGAACACCGTATAAACTTACAGGACGACAATTGTAGTAAGTTACTTGCCTCAGTATGAAATTACCAGGCGGGATAATGTGTTGAAAATCCCATTATGAAGAGACAGCTTATAGCCAATGTGCACGATGATTTATTTTATAGTCTTTAAAAAGACAATGTTATTTCTATAATTTGTTGTCGTACAAGGCATTGTTAAAATGTTTTACAACATTCTGCTTATTCAAAAATTTTAACTGCTGTGTTATTTCAGTTTCAAATCTTAATAAACAAGATAGACAATTCATTCAAGAACCACGTTATTCTAAAATTATATTGCTTAAAAAACAAAAGAATTATTTATAGGTTTTATTTTACTAAACTAAATTTTTAAGGTTAAATTCGTGCGAGACAGCGCTTTTGAAAACTGTTATAAAATTTACCTTTTTCTGGTTTACTGATTTTTAAATGACCTTACTTCGATCTTATCCTGCATATTTTGATCAGCATAATTAACGCAGCCATATTTTCCCCCTTTATAAACTTATAAACTTTGATATTGGCAGATCAATCATGGGTATCTTGAATTTACCGCGTAATTGGAAAATGAAATAATTTAAATCTCATTTTTGGGGGAACAGAAATGACATAGGCCTACCACTAATGCGAATTTGTTGTTTAGGTTATCAGCTGAAAGGCTGATTGAACCTCTAGAGGCTTTACTAACTAAAACGAGAATCGAGGTGGATTACAATTTTTTCTCTCACTGAGCGGAAAAGTATGCTTATCAGCATGCCAGGCCTTCTGATAAACATGTACTTTCCACCATGCAAATGACAACTTCACTTCAATCACTACAGGGTTTGGCTGTACTCTATAATGAAATTCATTACTCTCAGAGTGACTGACTAGCGTCTTTTACATCTCTATCTCTTCTGTTCTTAAATACTTTAGTAATATAATTGGCTGACCATGTGATAAGAAACAGAACAGTTTTTCGTAGCCCTGCAACTAGCAGATCGACCGCAAATAATTTAAAACTCCACCTGCCTGTTATGTTATCAAGGGTATATAAAATGGACTAAAGGAAATATAAAAGTTTAATTGTATAATTTAGTAGGTAGTAAACGTTATTGTTTTGGTATGTCACAACATTACATACCAACAGGATAAAGATGTACCGATTTCAGCAAATATGTGGAACTATCCACCAAACCTTAAAAAATAGCACCAGCAAAAACACTAGGTTGAGATTTTATACAACAATAACAGTGCTGACCCTATTCTATGGCATTAAAACTTGGGTGCTATCAAAGCGAGAGGAGATTAGATTGCAAGCATCTGAAAAAACATTTCTTCGACATACGTATGGGTGTAGTAGAGAAGATCTTTAAGGAATACCGAGATAAGGGAAGAAGTCAACATCTTCTCTATAAACGACAGGGTATCTCAGAACAGAATTCTGTGGTTAGAGCATGTGAACAGAATGAGGGAGGATAGGATACCTAAGCCACACTGGGCTATAAGCCGAAGGGCAGGAGAAAACGAGGACGACCGAGAAAGAAATGGGCAGATTTGAGAGGTTCGGAACAGGCAGAGCTGCCTAATCCTTGAAAGGCAGAAGAATAAGAAGTTTGGTATGTGTGCTTCAAGTCAGTCCTTTTTCGAAAGTCAGACCGAGATACTTGACAGTGTCTGTATTTCTGAGAAGTTGATTGTCTATATAGGTAAGTTATCTAAATTTTTAGTTACGATGAAAAGAGTGGTTGGTTTGACTAAAAAATACTTAGTTTATTCAGTACACGTGTAGAATTACCTACGCACCACAAACTTTTGTGGGCACAATACCAATAATATATTACTTACAATATAATTTTATTTGTTGCGGTAATAACTCTAAATCATTTTTTATCAAAGTTAATACAGAATAGACAGCGTATTAACACAATATATCTTTAGTAAACACGAACGTAGCTTATCAATATCAGGAAAAGATAGGGTAAGTTTTGAAGGTGTTTACGTTATCAAGAGGATAAACTCAATTCCGTATTGTGTATTGAGAAGTACTGCGGTTAGCTGAGTACACCCATCGAGGGACTGCGTAGCCCACCCAATCTAAAGCTAAACTACCTTTCTTACTACTGTGCATACATAGTAACAACATTTAGTCAAAAACGGTTATATCAATGAACTAATGTTTATCAGTGATTTCATTGGACTTACGTTTATATAATGATAACTTTTTTATAAAAAGAAACAAGGTTTGAATTTAAAAATTATGATTATAAAGATCTAAATTGAATTAATTTTAAACTAGTATTATATTTTATTTGTCATATCCAAATATACTTTTTTTTATTTTACCGGTCAAAAATTCTACTGAGGAAATTATAGTAATATCCTCGACAAACAACAATATTTCATTTTTTTCGTAGCGTAATGGTTAGTGTGTTAGCCTACAATGCGTAGCTCCCGAGTTTGATTCTCGGCTTGGTATAGAAATTTTTAATAAACTCACTGCTTTTTATCCGTAACCCACCGTAGTTGCTAATAACCATGCAGTTGATGCAACTTTGAGGAAAGACGGAATCCCTATATTGCACCATGTTAATTAACGTTAGAAATATTTTCTCAAAATCTACTGAACTATTTTACTTCAAATTTTAACACGGTTTCTATAGTATCTTTTTACAAACCAATGAGTTTTACAACGAAAAATAATTTATTTTTACTAAAAAAATCTTTTAATTACTGTCTATTCGGAACCTGGAATTTGAGGCAATTTTTATTTTTTTAAATTTTTTGAAGTTAGCTAAAGTGACACAAAAAACTCATGGTTCTGTGGAGTGGCAAGGTAAACCATGTGTAAAAACTTTAAGTGGA
This sequence comes from Catonia carolina, assembly GCA_035578175.1. Classification (NCBI taxonomy): domain Eukaryota; kingdom Metazoa; phylum Arthropoda; class Insecta; order Hemiptera; family Achilidae; genus Catonia; species Catonia carolina. The sequence goes on from JAQMRL010000002.1 coordinate 49,352,875, forward strand.
TTGATTTCGTTTTTTTTTTCAAAACATGTTATATAGGCCTATATATGTACAAAAAATGGAATCATTTGTAAATGGCAACAAACTACAACTGTTAGCATTAAATTGTATTGAAGAAGTAGCAAAACATTGAAATTCAAGCTATTTTGTAAAAATAAATTTTAAATAGGCCTATAAATAAAAATTAGAAAGTCTATATAATTGATTGAGAAAGTCATGAACTATAAAATGTCGCTAAAATTTAAAAAGAAAATATTTTTTCCTTCTCTCTTTAAATGAAACGAAAAAGAATAATTTCTTTCACACTAGATTATCCCTGCATGTGGCGGTGAAGTGTTTCCTCATTCATCTGTGCGGACTTCTGGAGTTTGTTCCTCAGGTAGTCTCTTTGAGGTCACTCTTTGTTTTGAGGTATTTGTTCTTGAAAGGGAGAGTGCGTCAATAATGTTAACATTGCGTTCTTTGGATCACCCCGGAAGTTCACGTCCAGACAAACTTTAAGATTCGTTCGTACATGTTTGTAACATTGCGTTCTTTGGATCACCCGGGAAGTTGTATACTACAGGTCCAGACAAAATTTAAGATTGGTTTGTGACATTGCGTTCTTTTGATCACCCCGAAAGTTGTATACCACAGGTCGAAACAAACTTTAAGATTTGTTTGTACATTTTGTTTGTAACATTGCGTTCTATGGATCACCCCGAAAGTTGTATACCACAAGCCGAGACAAACTTTAAGATTTTTTTTGTACATTTGTTTGTAACAATGAGTTCTTTGGATCACCCCGAAAGTTGTATACCACAGGTCCAGACAAACTTTGAGATTTGTTTGTACATTAGTAGTATGTTGCAGACTTATAGAGAAAATTCCTCTTAGCAGCAATTGCAATTTCTTATTCTTCAGGTATGGCATAGTAATCAACATCTACTTAACCTTTAGGTTCCTATACGTTCCGAATGTTGGCCATCATTTTTTAACAATCTGAACCTTATCCACTGCTGCTCGAAACCGCTGTGTTGTCGTTTTCGAGTACCAAGTTCTCAAATTTCTTTTAACCAGGAAATACATCTTCTCCCCACGCTACGGTGCCCAGCTATTCTTTCTTGTAATGTAGATTGCAGCCACCTATATCTTTCTGTAATCAACATAATTCATAGATATTTGAAACTCATATGCTATTTAATTTTCTTCTACATCTTTTGCTTAATGGAGTACATAATTTATAAAAATATGAGAAATAAATTCTAATTGTTAAAGAAAAGTAAAATATATTGCTGGTGAAGTGTGTTAACCTGTTAATTTAATTAAACTTTACATAAGAACTGAAAACCTGCATGAAACTCGTATAATAGTTCCCATGAAGATGGCAGAAACGATTATTCCAACAAAACGTGTCTTAATTCTCACTGGAGTTCTGCGTTTTTCAAATAGGTGCTCTTAATTTTCCTTTCTCCAATGATACTATTAGCAGATTTTAGCCCAAAAATGCTGTTAACACTCATCACCAACGATATTCTAAAAAATAACTACTGATCTGTACATGACTGATCCTGTCGTATAATCAAGTTTTATTATGTTGTAAATTGATTTTTACAAGGGTCAACTAAAAATCTTATACAAATCGTACACACATTTAAACCTATGTAAAATGAAACACAAGAGAATATGTTTTCTATGTGATTCAATAAAACAATTACTTTGAGGGGATATTTAGTAAATAGGGTGAAATGTTTTGGGGTGGGTCTACCCCAATGATGTAATAGTAAAACGAAACAGAATAAGAGGGGTTGAAATACAACACTTTACAACGCCTATAATATTTACTTACATTAATAAATCTGTAAAAGTGTAAGAACATATTATTTATGAAATTAAATTGACAAATATATTATTTTAAAAGAGTATAATCAAAGAAATACAGAATGATTTTTTAGTCCTGTTACCCAATTGTTAATGTCTGGTAATTTTTTTCTAAGAACGGGAAATTTTGTTTTGTGACACGAAGTTGGTAGCCCTACTCGACCGTATAGATACGGCAGTGTGAGTTGATTCTCCTTGACCTGTGTAAACTTTTGTGCCGTTTCCGTTCGTGTTACCATCCCTGTAAGACAACGGTTGTTCAGAAACTGCGGCAAAACGATTACATCAGACGACATAGGTTTGCAGAAGCGATGTTGGAGTTGTTAACAGACGACACCGTTTTGATCATGAGTGTCAAGGCCTACTTCCATTTCCATGGATAGTAAACAAACAGAATTTCCGATTCCGGGCACCCGAAAACTTGCAAAAACTGCGTAAAAAGCCTCTACACTGCAAGAGGTTAACTGTTTGGTTTGCCATTACTTCAACCTGCATTATTGGGCCTTATTTTCTTCGTGAAAACGGACGAACAGTGCCTTTTAACGCACATCGCTACCTTCCCATGTTGCGTGATTATTTCCCGACACAATTAAAAGATAACAAATCAACCTCAACAGAATGTGGTTTCAGCAGATGGAGCCATTTTCCATACATCAACAGAAAGTATGGCTTTTTTGAGAAAGCATTTTCCTGGGCGCCTGATTTCATTAAGTGGGGATGTTGAACCTCGGTCACCAGATCTGTCACCTTGTGACTTTTTATGGGAATACTTAAAAGGCAAAGTTTACGTAAACAAACCACATACACTTCGAGCCCTTTCTGATGTCATAACACAAGAAATTCGAACGATTTTTAAAGCCATACTTAAAAGGAGTGTAGGTAATTTCACCAATCGTTTACAAGAATGCCTACACAAAAATAGGTACCACCTATTTGATGTCATTTTTCTCAGCTGATTATTTTTTCTTGTTTCGATGTACACCTAAATTGCATTGTTTACAACATCACCTAAATTTGGTAGACAACTGGCTGAAGGACTGGAAAATGGAGGTGAATCCGGCGAAGTCTGTTCACATCACATTCACTCTAAATAAACAACCGGTGCCGTCGCTGTTCTTAAATAATGCACCTATCCCGAAAAATTCTACTGTTCGCTATCTTGGACTTCATTTTGATCAACGTATGACCTGGAAACACAACATTAAGACAAAACGGCTTCAACTAAACTTACGTTTGAATCAACTATACTACAACTTAGTTCACTCTTAATTGCCCTTACGTCTCAAACAGAAATTATTACTCCACAATACTCTCTTAAGACCTATCTGGATGTACGGTATTCAAATTTTTGGTTGCGCAAAGCTGAGTAATTTAAAAACTATTCAAGTATTCCAGTCTAATTTTCTCCGTATAATTACCGGTTCACCATACTATGTCTCAAATTACACACTACACACCGATTTAAAAACACCATTCATTTGCGACATCGTCAAAAATAGTTAGTATATTAAATTCTACTCAAAACTACCAATCCATGATAATCCACTTATCAGTGATATGGCAAATCCGCCAGGCTTCATTAGAAGATTAAAAATAAGATGAAGCAGGGATCTTCTTTAATTCTATCTGCATGTTTCTGTCGAAAAATATAAAATAATGCGAAATATTAGATGTAATTTTTGTTTTGTTTTAAATATATTTTATTACTATTGGTAATAACTTTTCTGTGACTATATGAACTTTATTGTTTTTCTTTTCATACTTTTGTGTATTTTACGTTCATTGTTATTCCAAATTAAACATTGCTGAATGTTGAATTTTATATCATATCTTTTCTTGTTATTTGTAATTTAATATCAATGTTTTCTCATCTTTTGGTTGTTCTATATAGTACAGTTAAAGATTCAAAATAAAGGATAAAAAGAATTTTAATGTATAATAATAATAAATTTTTAAATTCGTTCAAAAATAAGTGAGCGACAGTCTTTTCAAAAACACCACATCTCCCGGCCGGACCCATTATAATAATATTATTGTCCACTGGTTTTACTACAAGAATTTCTAATCAAACATCAAGAACGTTTGACCTATACAAATAATTAACATTTACTGAAGCCTTTTCGTGTTAACTATTGTTGTTATCAACATTTTGGTTACATATATTTCGATATGCCTTATGTAAATATATATATCGTGTTTGTTCTTATTGAAAAACAAAGTCACCATCAGAAAACAATATGTTAGTGTGTTGTATTATACGAAATTCGCTTTCTACCTGTTCCCGTGTGTAATTGTTTCTCTATGGAGAGAATTTCTAAAGGAAAACATATACAGTTGACTTGACTAAACAGCAATTATTATGATCGGATAAGTTCAATCTTGTTGTTTGGTTCTCATTTAAACGGGAAGCATTATTATTAACACTACATTCAGTATTCAATCTACAGCAGTACTTTAATAAAGGCAACCTTTAATATTGTTGTTACAATTATCCGTACAAGCAAAGGGCAAAAGGAACTGCAACAAATAATAATACGCTATAACAATATCGTTACTTTATTGTAAAGAGAAACTCTATATATAATAAATTTCGTTCATGAGATGCATGGGATATGTACAATAGTTCTGGTAAACACAAAGACGTGTAAATATTTCTTAAATGATTCTAGAGATTTAGAAAGTTGTTTAATTAACCAAATTATATATCCTAAAATATCACTATACCCATTAAATATTACATCAATTCATGAAATAACCATAATAATTTGTTAACTTTTTAAATTCTAATTTGTATATTGTTCAATAAATTACCGTATTACTCGAATGTACCGCGCACCTTTTCCGAACGAAATCGATCCGATTAAATGTACGGATCTTTCGACTCAGTGAGGAAGGCAATTGTAAACCACCACACTCCTCGTTTTTACTTTCTCTTGCCTATATGAATATATAGGAAGGAAAGTATTGTTTTCATGTCGAGTTTTCGCAATCGAGTTTTTACCGAATCTACACGTTTTTAGACCCCCTGAACCCAAACACATGTATTTAGCGATTGGGCTGTGTGGTTTGTGTGCGTGCGCGCGCGCGCGCGTGTGTGTAAACGGAATATTTCAAGAACGGAGCATCGTACGAACTTGAAACTTTAATCTTAAGTTACATACCACTAAAGGACCCGACACGAACACTTTCATCAAATTTGGTCAACCGGAAGTAGTAGTTTCTTCGTGTCACTTTTCACTTTTTTCGATTTTATCAAAAACGGCTCTTACGACTTTTTTAAATCGCCTTGTTAACTACTTTTTATGCTCTAAAACACGTTATAGTATATTCGAAAAAATAAATGGTCTTTTAGCAGTTAATGAAAACGGATTTAGTGATCATACCGGGAGGTTAACAGACAGATGGAGTGTCAAATTATTTACATTCAATCTGTTCGTTGCAGGGCTAAAATAAGTTGTTCTGTTATTATCACATGGTCAGCCAATTAAATGACTGAATCATTTAAGAACAGAAGAGGTAGAGGTGTAAAAGACACTAATCAGAGTTATCTCCTCTGAAAAAAATGAATTTCGTTATACAGCCAGACTCTGTGGTGAATGAAGTGAAGGTGTCATTCGTAGAGTGGAAAATATGTGCTTTTCAGAAGGCCCGGCATGCTGATAAGCGTACTTTTTCACTTAGTGAGGAAGGCAATGGTAAACCACCTCACTCCTCGTTTTACTTAGTAAAACCTCTACAGGTTCAAACCAGCCTTTCGGCTGATCACTTAAACAACACCGGGAGGTTAACATCTGTATTACAACTTTTGAACGTTTGCATAAATAAGCCATTCAAGTCCACTATGAAGGAAGTCAATGGATGGCAAGTACTAAGCATGTATACACACCTTCGGGGAAAACAAAAAGGCCGGAATATGAAACGATCTGCGAGAGAATTAAAACTGCATGGGCACGGATTTCACCAGAGTTAATTTCAAAAAGCTTTCTGAAATGCGGCATTTCTAATGCGCGTGATGGCTCAGAGGACGACACACTTGGAACGAAAATCCAGACGCTGGTTCTGACAGCGACTGTAATGACGAAGACACCGACGACTAGAGAGTAACTTTTTATAGTTCATTTTATTTCTTTATTTTACTTTCGGTCTTTTTATTTGAAAGTAACTTTTTATAGCTCAGTAGTTGTTTTAGTTCATTGTAGTTAATACCCTACGTACAATATTTTTTTATGTATTTATTTATTTAATTTAGTAAAATATAGCTCCATTAAAATTACAATGCATTACTATACTAAACTATGTACAATATTTACTGGTGATTTGCTAGTTGCTAGTTGCAACTACTGTAGATCAACTGATAGTTGCTGACTTGCAGTGCTTGCTATTCAGTCCTTGTAGGAATTTACTGATCTTGGTAAATAATATAACAATAATAACTGATTTTACTGTTAGTTATGTACAGGTGAATATTTGCTCTGGAGACTGACGGCTTGGTTAATATTATTGGTAAAAATAATATAGTAAACATGCGCTGTAGCTGTCGCTACAATTTGAATTGCCATTTGTGGTGGATAACGACATTGATTGGTAATTAATTTGTAAACCTGTTCTTATGTATTTTGGTTTTTTTATATATAACCACCGTTTACTTGAGTTGGTGGTTATTTATTCCTAGTAGATGAGGTATAATTTTGTATTTGTGTAAAGTGGAATATATAAATATTATTATTAGTAGTATTATTATTATTTTAAACTAAATAGGCCTATACCTATACGCAAAAACTCTTCTTCACAAAGAGTTCTGTCCGCGCATAGGAGTATACAGAACAAAAAGATTTAATCACTTAAATACTTATAACTAAGTTACTATACAAATTACTAAGTTAAATTACTATATACAGTTAAATATGTTACAAAGATTGCGTTTAACAGAATAAGAAAAAAGAACATAAAATAAATGATAAATTCAATTACATTTTACATAAAATATCTATATTATATTTTAATTTTAAAAACAATAGAAATTTTTTAAAAAATCTTTAATTTTTAAAAAAAAAGATTACCTATGTTTATTTAATATTTGTAAAGAATAAGAAAGTAATTGTAAAAATAAGAAACAATAAGAAACAATAAGAATGTACCTATTCTCGCTAGTGAATTATTCAGGTATGAAGATTTTTCTATCTGTACAAATAAATTGGTAAGTTTTAATCTTATTTTTGACAGTTTTTATTTTGCTAAAGGCAACTTCAAAAATCGGGTGCACGGTTTATTCAAGAAAGTACGGTAGGTATTATAGAGAAGTTGCTACCTACACAGAGGTTGCACAGAGGTTGACGTGTCTGCAAAACAAAGGATTACAAACTAAAATTACCGGGTTCAAAAAAAGCTAGGGCCTAATTAAATAAAAAAATACTGACGAACTTCGATTTATTACAGTGATGAGCTCACTGTTGACTTATTTTGACATCCAGTGATTTATTATACTACCTTATGCAACTGGTTAGCGCAACTGGCTTCTACGCCGAGGTCCCGAGTTCGATTCCCGGTCAGGTCTGGAAATTTTTCATCACTCGTCTTTATGTATCATCCTTCTCACCATCTGTATTAGCAGCAATTGCAAAATAGTCAGACGTAAAACAAAATAAAAATATGTCATTTATACTTATTTGAATTCAGAAAAACATTGAATACAGAAACATTACCTTTGGAAGTTTATTCCATAAGTCCGTAAAAATAGTAAGTTTAGTAGTCAAATTTACTAAATAGCTAATCCATATTTTGTTATGTAGTTTTTAGATAAACTGAGCATGAAGATAACCTTCCTGTTTACATACTGTTATGTAGTTCTGAATTATCGATACAAATAATAAGCGAAGTTTTTATTTGGCTAAATTTATTTACTAAACCGGCGTTAATTAATTTTTTTAAAGGGATTCTTTAACATCTAAGCTTTTATACATTTATACGATAACATAATTTTACTAAGTTAAAGAGTAGGGTACGTTTTGTAAACAGCCTATTTGTAACAAGAAATAAAATACTGTTTCAAAATGTAAAACATTCTAAAATTATATAAAAATTAAAGTTCAAAAACAACATTTAATAAGAATACAAGTTATAGCAAAAAAGGTAAATTTAAAACAAAAATTATTATGAATAAATTATACCTTTTTAAATAAAGAGTAAAGAATTATTGTCACACAAAAATTACTAAAGGAACTAAAAAATAGGTATATAAATTGGTTTGAAGGAGTTCCAAACCGGACTTCAAGTTGTCACTTAATTCAGGATTAAGTTAAGAATGCAAAGCACATGGAATAAATAAAAAACTCCTTATATACAATTCATTCTATTTACTATTAGTAAGTAGCCGTTCGGTCAATGGCTGTTCATATTCCACAACCAACTCTCTTAACTTACAAAAATATATTTTACATTACCATAATAAGAGTCTTAGGTTTTCTATTATTAGCATCCTTATAAAATTCAGATAAACTGAATGTTGAAAAAAATATAAGTAAGTAAATAAATTAATATTTTAGAAACGTAAATTAATATACAAGAAAATTGTTTGTTTTCAAATGTTATAAGTTATCCAAATATATTAAATTCATTAAAAAAAATTTTGTTCCGTTAATTTTATCTACTACAGTTCGATCATAAACCCCAACAGCTTAAAGAACTACTTCAGCTGGTTGTAATTCTTTTATCTTAATTAATTAACATGTTTTTATGTAATAAAACACCATGTAAAGAATAATAATAGAAATAAAAGTTATGAGAAGTCGGTTTAACGGAAAAGGAGAATTAAAATAAAATCAAATAAAAAGTTATACGAAGAGATAAATCAATAGAAGACTTGATAATCATAAGTACGGATGTTTGTTTTTTGGTCACATTAAAAGACTAAATAAGATCAGGTTAAAATAAATAGATAAGTTATTTGAAATTTGTAATGAACAAACCCTAAGAAAATTGAATAGGTAAATGGAAACGAAGTAGAAAAACTAGGATTTTGAAAGCCGGACTATTCTGATAAGGCTTTATTTAAAAAGAGGGTTTTTGATCCTAAATTTTCTGCAAATACAAACGTAAAATTTAAATCTTGTCTTATAATTTTATTCTTACCCTAAAAAACTCACTAACCTTTCATTAACAATTTAAACTTTTTCAAAATGTTCAAAAATTTTTAAAAATTAAGTTGTTAGCCAAATTAAACTGAATGTTCAAAAAATATACAAGTAGCCACGTAAATAAATTAATCTTTTAGAAACGTAAATTTGTGTATTAATTATACCAATAACTTTCGAATGAACTTTACAATGCTATTTTTAAAAAATGAAGTAAATTATTTATAACTTATTTAATTGAGTGGCTCCTTAGTTATTAAAATCGTCGATTCTTCTGTAGTTAAAAATTACATATCAATGTAAATAAAATATTATAATAGAAAGTTTAATTTGTCCGATTTATTTAGGCCTACCCTTCACCAAATACAAACTTTTGAGTAACATAGTTTTACATCAGTGAACATTAAAGGTAAAAATGTTCTTTTTTAAATTACTTGAATATTAAAAGTCGATATCTCGAGCAGTGAAACTACGACACTACTAAACAGTAATCCGGTTAGAAGCACTCTATGCAGCCGAATATCTAACCATGACGATGAAGGCATACTGGAGAACATAGCGACTACAGAACGAAGAATCATAAGGAAAATTTTAGATCCCCGACTAGAAGACGGAGAAAACAGACTCAGAAGCAATAAGGAAGTGTACCCTCACACCGAGAAAATCACAATAGCTTCCAGAAAACCTAGACTCGCCTTCTATGGCCACCTGTACCGAATGCCTGACTTTAGACTGACTAAACAAATATGGAATTACTACTAAGAGTCAAAGACCACTCAACGTTAGTGCAGAGAAATCAATTCCGACTTGACCAAAATAAGCATCACAACACAAGATATTCCAACCAGTACCACACTCAAACATAAATTCAACAACACAATAGGTATATATCTGGAGGAACCTGGACGGAAGACTGGCTCAAACAACAAACCGAACTCGAAGGGAAAATCAGTCAGAGTGATGAAGACCTGCTGGGCGCGTAGGAAATTGAAACACTAAGAAACAGCAGTCCAAATAACTGACTACCGATAAATAATAATAGTAATAATAAAGTACATTTTAAAAATAAACTAATGTTTTTCTTTAATAATGGGTTAATTTTTGTTTGTTTTTCTTTTCTTTAATTTGCAGGGTTAAGTAGTTTTCGTTGAGAACTGTAATACAATTACATTTTCACGGATGGATAAACGAGAATTACTTTATTGAATTTAAGAAGTTACAAATACACGAAATCATTGTTACGATTATTTCGAGTATAAGAAGTAAGTTTTTAATAGGAATAAAGCGTACAGTATATGTATTCCGATATTGAATTTAGATGTAGCTTTTATTCATTTATTTGTGTATCGGGTAAGGTTGCATGACGGAGTTGATGCGACGAGTAAAATTCTAGCGAAACTCTAGCAGTTCGTTCTTGCAATAGTCCTAAGTGGGGTTGTTACTGCACAATGAGCTCGTACCGTACAGCGAATATTTCGAACGCATTTCCACCCCCCTTCTATATCTTCCATGCATTTCCACTCGGATGGAATAACCTCAACACGCTTGAATGGTTCACCTTAAGTGCATGCTTGCGATATTTTATATCCACAATGAAAATGTTCCATTCTGCCTAGGGCTTAGTATACGACCTCAATAACAAATGCGTTTTCAAGGATCTTGTAATATATACATTTTGTAATGCACATAAGGAACGAATAACTAGTATTATGATATCGTTTCAGTTGGAAACAACATTATAAAATATGACATTTCAACGGAATAATGGTAATCTCCATCGAGATGGTACTAACACATTAAAAGCACAAAGAAACCACCCTTGAATGATCCCATAAGAGTTTGTAAAACGTTATTTACTGTTTATGTTAAGTTAGAGATTCCATTCAAAATCATTCACTTAGAAAAAAATTAAGCTTTATTTTATACATTGTTAACAATTTTAAACATTTATAAATCGTTTTGTTCCCCACTTAATAACCAAATAATAACATTAAAAACATCTTTAGATTTAGTAGGCATATATTACTTACTTTTTAATAAATAGAAAAATATCTTTGCGGTTATTTTAAGTATACGGCCGTCGTAATATGATGCGGTAGTTAGTAAAACTATTAATTATACGAATAAGCTATATTTATGTTTTATGGTCTACGGACTTCACTAATTAAGAAATATTTTAAACGGTTTTGACAAGTAAGTATGCTTATTGCGCATTTGCATAACACAGAACTGCAGATTTTAAAATCTGAACTGGTTTATTTTTACCACGTCATCTTATTTTCCATGAAATGTAATAATGAAAATGTAACCTATTTCAATCTATTACTTCGTTGTAGCAATAAATAGTCCAGTAGGTTAATTTAAAATAATAGGATGACAATAAATATATTTTCAAAGGACTCGGTTTTAACCCTCTCAGTGCCGAAACAATATTTAAAATTTGATATAAAGTGCCATTTAATCCAAATAAGGGTGTACAAAAAGTGCCAGCTTTTATTTCAAAAACTTGCAGGCGTAAGCCTGCCATTGCAGACCAAAATTTCGACGTTACAGAAAAAATAATTCCTGTTAAATTTATTTTTTTTATGTTCATAAAAAAAATAAATCGTTCTAGCACTAAATATATTCAAAATAGTTTTTTTTTAGTTGATATGAAGTCGCATTGACAGCTAGGTCATTAGCAACTACTGTGGGTTTTGGTACCGTAAAGGTGGTTTTAACGTGTTAAAATGTCCAGACCCTTGCCGGGAATCGAACCCGGGACCTTTCGCTTTGTAGGCTAGCGGGTTAGTCACTATGCCTCGGAGGTGGTTTCAAAATACATTATTCCATTAATTTTTGTTTAAAAGTTTTTTGGAAATTTTTTGTTATCCGGACGTTGGCACTTAATGGGTGTAACTTACGGGCGTCCGGTAAACCGGATGTTATTACTAGCCTACGTAAAATATATCGACGTCCTGTTTTCCGGACGTTGTTACTGAAAGGGAATCCTAAGCAAAGACAAATTATATCTAGGCTACTAGCGACTACTCTCATCATAATACTATTCCCTAAAATTACATCAATTTAATACAACTGATTTGAACTGAAGAACTGACACACTGATGAACTTGAGCAGAAAGACACCGATAGTCTTCCTTCATATAGCCTATATCAAACGTTTAAAATTTCCTATAAAGGGATTGATTTTGAAGAAAATGTTTGAACAATCATACTTTAAAATACTTACATACTTTTACAATGAATTCAGATAATAATAGAATGGACAACATTTTTAAAACTAGACAATTTTATATCCTTTATTAATAATATTATGTTTCTCTTAACACAGTGGCTGAAATCTTTTCGAAAGACATCCATTAAAATGAATTCAGTTATGATTGTGCAATTTCTATAATTCATTGCAAAATTTCGTATAAAGCGATATTGTATAGTTTTCATTTGAGTGCAGAGATTCTTGCAAAAAATTTAGTGAGCTAAGAAAATTTTATTTTAAGGCTAGCTAAAACTTATTAAATGATCAACATTACAAAACGTATTAGTCTTTTATCGATTATTTTGAATCAACTAAGAAAAATATTCCCCGTTTCCCCCATCCATCTTCACTCATGCGTATTAAATGTTTCTCACACTTCTCTAAATAATTAATATTGTTGTTAATATTATATTATAATATAGCTTATAAATAATAATTAATATTAATTAACATAATTTATTTATTTTGTTTAATTCTGTACCAAAGAGATGGTAAAGACTTTTTACATCCAATTTTGGCAAAATTGAGTTAAAACTGCCTTTAAATCAGAAAGAAATGCTCTAATGCTTCAATTTTGTAGTTGATGTACAAGATTGTTTGTAAAACGTTATTGAATGTGTTTTACTGATAGTCAAGTAGTCTAAATTATGTCCGAATTTTTGTTGAATTTGGTGTTTTATTTGTCTGTTACTAAACAGTAGACTACTGGTAAATTTTGGATTTTTTAAAATGTTTTGTATAAAATGCTGCTTCTTTATAATAGTAGTGCTAGCACAAGGTATTTCTCTTAAGTTTTTTTTAAACTAATTGTACATTGGAGTTAATACTAATATAGAACGTAAAAAAATGACAAAACACAGAAAGCCGTTCAGGTTTTAAGCCTCGTTTCGAGAGGAAGGAGTACTATAGAAGTTGACAAAGTTATGAAATAATAAATTTGTAGATAAGAAGCATTTTCTGTAGAAAATGGGTGTAATTCAAGTTTCGAACACCTACTGAAATATTTTTACAATAATGAAAAGATAATACTGCTACTTACAGCCAAAAAAAATGACAAAAAAAATAGAAAAATCACCAAAAAATGGAGTTAACACCTTTTACTTCTCAGGTACAGAATTCAGTTTGATATTATGTTCATCACTTCAAAAATGTGTCCTAGTTAGATAATGATGTCACTCAGGATTCATTGTGAGAATTAATTAGCACGGTATTTTTCTAAAGATTAATTTATAAATTCTTGTAGTAAAGTTTAGTTATTTTTCTAAAGATTAATTTATAAATTCTTGTAGTAAAGTTTTGTATTATACCTACGTAAAGTATAAAAAACCTATTTGAACATTTAGGCTTAGAAAGATTTAATTTAATTCTGTGCCTAGGAGGCATACAACACCATGTCACAAAAATGACTTTCTGAGATACAGCTGATCAAAGTTTACTTACTAATTGCTTTTGTATTTTTTCTGGATAATTTTTGTGTTTAAAAAATACACTAAAAACTGTACCTTAGCTATAGTATAAAAAAATCAAAAAGACAACTTGTTAATAAACAATAAAAATGGTAGTTGCAAGAAAACTACATTATGTACAGTTTTCTGAAAACATCCACCAGAGTTCATTTGAGGCAAACAACACTATGTGGAGGTAGTGTTACAGAGTAGAAGAAAAACTTCTGGTGGCATAAAACACCATGCACACTTGGTGTTATTTGCCTCTAAGGACAAATAAATATGGTGTTGCGTTAAACCAAATTATTTCATTAGTATTATTACATAGGAGATAGTGTCATATCACTCTAAATAGAGCACATTTAATGTGTTAAGATCGTGTTAAAATCTCATTTTCGAAAATTTTGACTTAGTGTTGTATGCCTCCCAGGTACAGAATTAATTAATTATTTAATCGGCAAAAAAATGATAACTTAAAATTAAGTAGGCCCTACTATTTGTATCATTAAAAAAATTTAACAACCATCTTTTAGTATAGATAGATATACCTAGTAACCAAGTATTACAAATCGTTTAAGATAGTACTTTATTTAATCTGAACATTTAAATAAAAATAATATGATCATTGAACAATTGAATAATTTAAAACTAGTTTTCTGAACGTCTGAGACAGCGTACAATACATTATTAAATATTGTATAATACAACAATTGAACCAATCTATTAAAATTTAAATGTATTGTTATTAAAGAAAAAATATCAATAATACTTTATTTAATATCACTACCATATAATATTTTCTGTGATGGTATTAAGTATACAGAATTATTATTATTATTATTATTATTATTATTATTATGAAATACATAACAATAACACAATACATTGTCATTTCAAACAATTATAATTGTAGTTGGTACTATACTACATTAGAAATGATGAAGAATACTCATTATACCGTTTGATTTAAGTTCTTTCTTTTATAACGTACAAATACAAATACAATACAAAATAATATTATAAGAATATTTGTATGATTTATAAAAAGAAAACAATTGGAACGTCATAGCAATCATAATATAACAGGCTGACTTAAAAGAAGTTGTCAAATAGAACGAGATAAAGAAACTTAGGTCTATGTACGTTCTTTTATATAACGCGAAATAATCATTAAATATGAATTGACAATATTTTTTTAGAACGACAGATTTTATAATAGATTTTGTTTGACGAATATGCATAATATAATACTAGATTTTTATTGTATTATATTTCATGCAGCTGGACTAACGAAACATATTTGAAGAATATTAGTTTTTTCTTTTATTAATAAGAGCTACAAGTATGTAGACTTTTATAAATGATTATAAGTTGTTATGGCCTACTAGAACTATAACAATAATAATACTAATACTAATACAAAATAATTTATTATAGCTTTTCTAATACTTCACCCATAATTCCATTTAAAAAACATAACTACTTCATTTGTATAGGTTTATTCAATCACTTAAAAGTTAAGAGAGTGACTTTTTTAAAAGCAATAATAATTAAACAGTGCAGTGAAGTTTAAACAATGAATAGGGAGACCAATGCCTCGTTCATTAAGTTAAGTATTTGCCATGTATACATACGTTTGTATTATGTATAACACACGCCAATGCAACAAAAACCTCCCCTATATTATAGCTTAAATTAGAAACCCCTTATAAAAAAGCACCATACACACACATTAGCCTACTGATCTGTAAGAACATTATACTCGTTTCACATATTACATTATATTTTTTTATTTATCAAAGTCATTACTAACTAGTAAATTTTTATTAATACAATTTTATTTCGATTTTAGATTTCTCTAGGCAGAAAATTATTTGCTGACCTATTGAATTCAATCGTATTTCAAAATGCAGTTTAATTTAATTAATTGATAATTAAAATTTGTGTTTTAATTACTTTTTCTTTTATTTGTATTGGTAGATGTAGAATTTATTCTCCTTGGAACGATAAATAGATTTCCGAATAAAATAATTAACGGAAACCTATTGCTTTGATGACGGATTCACCTTGTAAATACAATTATCTTCATACAATATGTTAATATTGTATGAACATTCAAATTACTTATTGTTTAACTAGTAATTACTCACATTTATTGATAGTTCGGAGGCGTTACTTTAAAATTTCATTTGCAAACATCACTAAATGAATCTGATGTGAAATACTCACACGACCTTCTCTTTCCAATGTAAATAATGAGAAATAGTATAACCTATGTATAGTCATTAGCAAACAAATGAAAAACATAACCTAATTTTAATCGTGAGTGAATAGCGCTAAATGAAAATCAACCTATGTTCGATTTAAAAATACGGAAAGTCACTAATTCACGCTAAACTAAGCTCTGCAGAAAAAAATGTTTGAAATACAAGTTGTAGATTGTTTTTTCTTTCGTATCGCTTTATTAATTACATACACTTTATAGCTTAACGAACTAGAGACTGCAGATGAAGGCGTAGCATAGTGATCTAGATCACAGCCCAAAGCCAATTGACTTTCATCAATCGTATTTTTAAGCGTTGTCACGTTGTGGTTCCGCTGTGGATGACAGCCTAATAAAAGCCAGCTGGAGTTCGGTGGAACAGAGTGTGACTTAGCGAAGGGGCAACCTCACACCCAACCTTGGCTGTTATTGGCTAGATCTCATCTGCAGACTTTAGTTCGTTGGGGTTTAGTCAGAAAATGCATACTGTGGCCGCAATCTTAAAAATCCCATTTTAACCGATTTTGATGAGCAAAATAAAGAAAATTGACAATAAACTAACCCTTGTCAAAAAAAAACTGCTTGAAATAAAAATTGTACGTTTTCTAATTTCCTACAACTGTAATTATGAACACTTTTACCCTGAAATGAATATCAAGGCCGCGATCTTAAAAACAACATATTTTACCACGAGGGCACAGTCTCCTCAAGAATTTCAGCAGATATGGCGCTTATCATACTTTGTAAAGCATAAGCTGTAGCAAATGAGGTGATTTAAAAAAAAAATCTTAGGAGCCGTTTTTGAGAAAATTGGAAAAAGTAAAACAATGCACTAATTATCTACTACTACCGGTTGACTGATTTCGATGAAAATGTTCGTGTAGGGAACCCTAGTAGTACCTAACTGAAGTTCCAAATTTCAACTTCGTACAATATTCCGTTATTGGGATATTGTGTTCACACACGCGCATACATACAGACCAATCGCTAAAAACATTTTTTTTGGGATTTTGGAGGCCTGAAAACTTGTATTTCCGGTGAAAATTCGATTTCGAAACTTGACATGAAAATAATACTTTCCTTCCCTACTACTCATATAAGTTAGGTCAGGAGAAAGTAAAAAATACTATTAGCATGAAAATACACATTCTGAGTTTTGGAATGGTACCTCTTTCAGATGTTTAGAAGTTATTTATTTCTGTAGATTTCTTCTTCTTCAGGTGCCTTCTCCATTACGAAGGTTGGCTATCATCATGGTCAGTTGTACCTTGTCCACTGCTGCTCTGAAAAGGTCATGCGACGAGCAGTTAAACCCTTCTCTCAGGTTTCTTAAACAGGATATTCGTCTGCGTCCCACCGAGCATTTACCAACGAGTTTCCCTTGAATTATGAGATGCAAAATCTCGTATTTAGGCCCCCTCATGATGTGTCCAAGGTATGTCAGTTTTCTTTCTGTAGATTAACTACCCAATTTTAACCTTTAGATGCGATGGTCGTAATTAAAATACTTTATTTTCCCTAGGTATATCACTTAGGTCATCCGCATTCTTATTTCCAGAATTCTTCGGGGAGTTTAAAGGTAATATTCAGCCTATACTGATTTACGGTTGTCTCCCCTTTTTACCTCCTTAGGCACAAGTGAGGCGCTTTACCTTTTCTGTACAACTCTTAACGAACAAAATATTCACTAAATTCGAATTTTTGGAAAATACCAAACTTTTTTTATGAATTTTGAACAGAAATTTATAAATGAGTTCGGTGCTAGAACTTCTAATATTACACCAAACTTAGATTCTGTTAAGGCTATTAAATTTGAGTTTAGACTTTTCAAATAGTTCCCCAGTAAGTGTTGAAATTACATGGTCTACTCAGTAATTACAGAAGGGATATCCTGAAAAAAAATTTATCGTTTATTTTATTTTAGGTTTTATTTGTTTTCATTAAATCATTTATGCTAGTAAAAGAAATTGAAGTTTCAACTGTTACTTGTCACATTTTATTGGCCTCGTGTACCCGCAAAAAAGAGAATGCGTTACAAAATTTTATTTAATTTCGAAATTATTGAAAATTACTTTAAAATTTTAATACTTTAAAGAATACTTTTAAATTTTGTTTTCGATTGTTGACAAGTTGAATTAAATTACTGCAAAGTACTTCCGTTTGGCTATAAATCTTCTCAACGACAATATTGAAAATCAAAAATTCAAAAAGTCGAGAATATTAATTAGATCTACCACTCCGTTTTACCTGATCAAAAATGTTTAGTCGTCCTTTCAAGATTAAAAACACAAAATTATGTTGCAAATGGTTAACTTTTATTTCTCAATAAACTTAATCTTAAGAACACTCATTAATCTAAAAACTCAATCATCAGTTAAACAGATCATCAGTATCACGTCTTCATTCTCTACTTTTCACACCTTCATTCACCTCGTCCATTAATTTTAAAACGACAACTACGTCTTTCTCTGTTTACTGAAAAGTTGTACATCGCCAGGACCCAAGAAGAAACCCTTCATCACTTATAACCAAACAATCTCACAGAAGCAACGCTGCTGAGTGCTGTCTTCTTCAAGATAACTTACATTCGAAAATCTTTAAAACATTTACTGAAAGTTTTTGCTAAACTGTTAGTAAATAATTCTTAACTGTTAAAAAAAGTTCTTCCTGAAAAGGAAACGTTAAAGCGTTAAAGTAGTAGGTGTTATACAGTAATACTATGTTAAAGTTACTATAGACTATATTTTACAATACCTAACTTAAATACAAAAATCCAACTTTTATTGTACACATTACAAGTAATTATTATTTCTATAAGCTTCTATAAGCTTGATTGCATGTTATTAAGTCTGCGACAAAAGAAAAACTACCAAAGACAGTACAGGCATAATCCTTGATTTAAGATTTTCGGCGCTTAATTCTAATATCTCAAAATCAGTCTAAATACCATCTTTTGTTTCCCTGGTTTCATGCTTGTCAATTTATTTAAAACTTATACTTATTAAATTTTGTGTTCCTGAATTCTGTGTGTCCTTAGACTGCACTCTAAAATTGTGAATTGTCTAACAAAGTAGTACCTAGTAGTACTATGAATGAAAAAAGAATAATTTTGAAATTTTAAGAGGCTATGTGGATAAAACTGTGGAAAAATAAAAAGTAATTGTAGTGTAATTTATTTTTTCACCAATATTGTTTTTGTTTTTTTTTAATTTCATGTTATCCAAGATGGAAATAGTAAAAATCATAGGCCTACATATTTTATTTATAAAGTATAAACCGATAATTTAACTTATCAAAAATATTTTGGAAGCCTAGAAGCCTTAGAGATGTACTGTAGTGGTTGCGAAGGATGGTCAGGGTCTCCAGAATAGAGCAAGTGAGAAACCAGACCGGTTTTCAAGATACCATAATATACTGAATAAAAACCAGACCGTTGGTATGGTAGCAGGCAATTGACCCAAAGAAATTCCTGCCAAGAAAATAAAAATAGATTACAGGAGACGATCGCCTGCGGAAAACATGAATTCAGGAACCAAGACGCTATAATGGTAACGAATATCAGAGATGGTGACTGGAAAATCAGAAGATGATGGTCCGTAGGATGCGGGAAACTGCGAAATTTGTAAGAACACCCGCAAGAAAGTAGAGTAAAGAGTAGGTGTACGTAAAAATATTTGCGCAGGATATTTTTATGTATCCTAATTAGTAGCCTATATCTATATTATGAAATTAAATTTACTGTAAATATGATTCGATAAGTTTTTTGTTTAAGTCATCAGCCGAAAGGATGATTTGAAACTCTAGAGGCTTTTCTCAGTAGTAAAACGATGAGTAAAGTGGTTTACAATTGTCTTCCTCACTGAGTGGACATATGCTGCTAACAGCATGCCAGGCCCTCTCCAAAAAGCATCTACTTTCCACTCTGCACATGACACCTTCCCTTCATTCACCCCAGGGTTTGGCTGTATAATGAAACTCATTACTGTTATTGGAGATAACTCCTGACTAGTGTCTTTTACACCTCTTATCTCTTCTGTTCTTAAATGCTTCTGTCATATAATTAGATGACCATGTGATAAGAAACAGAACAATTTTTTGTAGCCCTGGAACTAGCAGATCGAGTGCATATAATTCAACTCCCCTACCTCCCTGTCATGGTCATCGATTTGATAAGACGCTCAATAAACATTAAAAAGCTATAGGAAATTTATTCCTCTGCCTTCTTCTTTTTTTATACATGTTAACTTGTCCATTCAGAAATTCTGTAACCATAACAGCAATTTACACTGAATTGACAGACGGTCTAAAAGGGCACTCGTGTCTGCACCATGCTAGTCCTTTAGGTTTTAGCCACATTATTTTTCTTCGACCTGGATCACGATTATCTGTAATGTTTCCTTGCATTTTATTTCACAATATCTATATTTCTGATCAGAATATCTTCACGTGTCTAAGTATAACAATTGTTGAGGGCGCCTAAAATTTCAATGCTTTTATCACGTTAGAATATTTCGGAGTTGCAGATTTCTTCCATCCAAGAAACTTTCAACATATTTCTGTAGCACTAAGTCTCCAACGCTTCAAGTCATCGCTGTTCAAAGTCCAAACCTCAACAACTCCACGACACTAGGAAACCCTACAAATGTTTAACTATTTAGTAAAACAAAATAAAAAATATCATACCAACTTTAGTTTATCTAATATTATAAAAACTTTACATATGATATACAAATTTTATTTCGAAAGGAACCCTAATTTGAGATAGGCCTATTTTTTTATTTTTTCCTGATCAACTCGCCTAAAATTAATTTTATTACAATTAATTTTTATGAATTTTGTATGTACATGGAGAATTTCAGTCATAGCTCAGATTACTTTCTCAGCCATTTAATAAAATTCCATTTGGTCACTAAAATACGACATTAATTTTTAACTCCGCCAAAGGATTTTATTGAACGAAATAAAAAATACCTCCCCAGAACAACTGTATACCGACTATCACCTGCAACTGTTTACATTTTATTATTAATTCTCATTAGCTTCTATTCATATTCAACTCGTTTCGTCCCACTGAACAGTTGTAAATAATAAAAACGTAATATCGAACAATATAAAACGTTCACAAAATGATTGCTTGACAAAGACTAATTATATCAATCCGTAACTATTCTTCTATTGTCATAAATTTGTTATTGATTCTAAATTATTAATTCATTCGTATTTACTTTAGTATTTTTCTTTCTTATTTATTGAATCATTAATCTGCTTTATAAAAGAATAACAACTTATGAGTTATCTGATAATCTATAATATATAATAATCTATATATTTTCCATTGTCTAAAAATTATTAAACCCTTCTTTCTGTTCGTGGGTACGGATGTAGCTATATCTCCAAGTAGGCTAACATGTACAATGTTAAAACTTTAATTTATATTTAGTAGGTCTAAATGGAGTACAGATTTAATTTGTTATTCCAAATTTTAATTTTAATTTTGTGGTCACCATGTCAATTCACTCGATCAACCCGGGAAACTTTACTTCTTAATCAGATCTTCTATCTCTTTAATGCTAAAGCTGTACGAGATTACTATGTAAATGTACTTGTACTTAATAAAAAGTTTGAGCCTATTTTTAAGCCTCAATCGAAGCATTATTGTCAACTTTCAGCCATTAAAGGATCGTTTCTTCTATTTAAGTTACTGAATCCGAATATTATCTTTTCTCAGCTCTGTTATTTAGCCAAGGCGGTGGCATATTCCTTAAAAGACTTTCAATATTGACTGTCAGGTGGTCAACCATGAGAACGAGTGGACCCGTTCGAGATACAATCTAGAAGTGATTAGAATGCGATAGGGGAGGTAGAATGATGATAAATGAGGCTGTATCTAGCCAGTGATTCGATTTAGTTCATCAAAAGATTTTCAATACCTCTTCCCGACTATCCAGACGCACCACGAGGATGCCAACGTTTTGAAAAATAATGGTTTTAAGGTTGGAAAAATTAAAAAGTGGCTCCAAACCATTGCGTCCTTTGGGCCCTTAATGATAAAATTTTTTTATTCTGCCCATAACAGACAGGTGGAGTGTCAAATTATTTACACTTAATCTGTTCGTTGCAGGGCTAAAATAAATAGTTCTGTTTCTTATCACATGGTCAGCCAATTAAATGACTAAATAATTTAAGAACAGAGGAGGTAGAGGTGTAAAAGACACTAATCAGAGTTCTCTCCTCTGAAAGTAATGAATTTCATTATACAGCCAGACCCTGTGTTGAGTGAAATGAAGGTGTCATTTGCAAAGTGGAAAATATGTGCTTTTCAGAGGGACCGGCATGCTGATGAGCGTACTGTTCCACTCAGTGAGGAAGGCAATGGTAAACCATCTCACTCCTCGTTTTACTTAGTAAAACCTCTACAGATTCAAACCAGCTTTTCGGCTGATGACCTAAACAACAACATTTTTTTATTTTTGACTGTAGAGTAAAATCCCGTATTTTGTGACTTAGGACTACTAACTTCGAAAACTCCTAAAGTAGGATAAAAAAAGGCGTAGTTCTCCAGTTATATGAAATAATTAACCATTATCTTTTTGTTATCGGATGAGTGGTAAACACACTTCGATTCATAACGAAGGTAATTTGTTTTGGCTTATTATCGCGAAATGTGGAGATCCTCTGAAACTGCGGTATCGTACTTAATACAGTACAATAATATAATTTAAATAAAAATTTAATTGGGGTTTAGTAATAACTTATCATTAAAAAAGATCACTTGTAAATTAAAATTTTTAGAATGGATAATGTAGGGCCTATGTCAACGAAATAACGTAACCTAATCTAATGAAACAATATTTTCGGTTTATGGCCTAAATAGCCATGATAATCAGGTAAATCAGTTAGTATAGTTTGCTGATATATTTTGGATTCGTTTGGAACTTAACAAAGTTTACCACAAACATTATTGTACAGTGACAATTAACACTAAATATCCCATTTAAAACTTTAACATTTTTACAAAAATTCAGATACGAACAAAATACAGAAAAAATGTCAAAGAGAAAAATATTTAAATGTCAAAACATGTACTTCAGAACAAATCTGTAACTTAAGGTCTCAGGGCTACGATAAGAAATTTAATTAAATTTTGGTCACTGAAAGAAACATAGTCTATATGTGCGACAACTCAAGAATGGAATGCTTAATTTTAATCAAATGGGAGTTATGATTATCTATAACAAACTAAAGGATATGCTACATAAATTAACTGATTTTTTTTTTATATTAGAGTGCATCCAATCCCATCATTGAAGATTGTCTACAACTCAGATAAACTGCCCTTTATCGCGAACCCTCAAAAGAGTGCGCAATCGAGTACGTTCGAACTCTAATATTATTCAACCATTTTTCTAACATTTTCTTCGTCCATAATTTTTGTACCTACCCTGAGAACGTGTACCCTCGAAAACATGTTTCAGAAACTCACAGGTACTTATTACGGCTGACCAAAGTAGACAGTCTTCCTTCTTCTGATTAAGCTCACTAGTTCGCTCCATAAACATACATCTCAAAACCTGAACGTTGAGAACATGATATATCCACGGAATCCTAACAATTCTCCTGAATACTCATATCACGAAGGCTTCTAAACAATTCAAAATTGCATCATACTCAAATTATACTCATGTTCTTACACCATACAGCAGAACAGAGTAAATATAATAGTGTAAGTCTTGACAAAACGATATCTTACAGAACGCGAAATTGTCTATTAGATACAAATGCAATGTTAAATAAGAGTAAACATACGATACGAGTAGAGAGGACAAGCAACGTTCCTGTATTTGCCGAAAGTGGAAGCCGATCGTATTGTATTCATTTTTACTTTCTCTTGCCTATATGAATATATAGGAAGGAAAGTATTGTTTTCATGTCGATTTTTCGAAATCGAGTTTTCACCGGATCTATACGTTTTCAGACCCCCTGAACCCAAAAAACATGTTTTTAGCGATTGGTCTGTGTGTGTGTCTGTGTGTGTGTGTGTGTGCGTGTGTGTCTGTGTGTGTGTGTGTGTAAACAGAATATCTCAAGAACGGAACATCGTACGAACTTGAAACTTGAAACTTAAGTTACGTACCACTACTGGACTCGACACGAACATTTTCATCAAAATCGGTCAACCGGAAGTGGTAGTTTATTCGTGTAATTTTTCACTTTTTTGCGATTTTCTCAAAAACTGGTCCTACGATTTTTTTTAAAATCAACTGGTTTACTACATTTTTTATGCTCTACAATATAGGGTAGGCGCCATGTTTGCTGAAATTCTGCTTGAGGCTGTTTTTACGTAAAAACATTTTCTTTTTAAGATTGCGGCTTTAATATGCATTTTAGCGCAAAACGTTATATAATAAAAGTTGTAGAGAATGTAAAATTCTACAACTTTTATTTCAAACATTTTTTTGTATAACGCTTAGTTTAGCGGTAATTTGCGATTTTCTGTTTTTTTCTCACGAAAACGTGAGAAAAATCGATTTTTTTAACATTTCGGTCTTAGTATGCATTTTACGACAAAAGTGTATATAATTTAATTTATAGAAAATTAAAAGATCTACAACTTTTATTTAAAGCATTTTTCTCTACAGAGCCTAGTTTAGAGAGAAAGAGTGATTTTCCGTATTTCTAAGCCAAACTGAGGTTGATTTTCATTTTGCATCATTCACTCATGATTAAAATAAGGTTATGTTTATTGAGGTTAGTTTTTTGTTTATTTCTAATATTTTATTAATAATGTTAGGTTTATTATTAATTATTTGCATTGGCAAGAGAAAGTTGTGTGAGTGTTTCACACCAGATTTTTCTTTTATAGTATTTAAAGTTGCGATTAATATAATTTTTGTGGAGTTATTTTCACGGATAACTTAAGTGGTAATGTCAACTGTATTTATTCATAGTAATTAAAACAAAGTTATGTTACAGACGTACGAACTTTATCCAGGATGTAAAACTTGCATAAAATAAGCTGTTGAAAAAATACCTGCATTGAGTAAACCAAACGTATTTTACGTTTATGTATCGTTATACAATACATTTCTTAAGTACAGATGACAGAAATTACAAGAAAGAATTCAAGAATTGTATAAAAATTGTAAAGGAACAGTTACAGTCGTGAATGCTGGAAGATTTAATAGACTCTTCGTTGATGTTCCTTTTCGTAATCTCGTCTGACTATATTCTTCTTTAGTGTATTTAATACTATGGGAGTTTCTTTACGAGTAAAATACCAAATGAGAAATTTATTCTCTAGAGTGTGTAGATATAATTAAAATATTACAAAAGGAAGTTTAACCCTTAACTAAAAACCATCCCTCTAAGAGGTTTTCTTTTCATTTTGCGATTCGCCACAATCTAGAAAGCCACTGTATTCATTTTTCAATTAGGAGACGGAGTGTTAGGCCTTGAAAAGGCAAAATAGAATTTAAAAGCGAGTTAGATAGGGTGGTACAGTAAAGGGGCCCAGTTTTATTCAACAGAGTTTGTAAGGCTGAACACTTAGCCCTTTATTGTACAAGAAATTTCATAGTCGACCCTCTTGTTTCACTTCTAAGAAACACTACGAAGGGGTTAACACAAAAGGTTTCGATTGAAATGTTTTTTCTGTTTTTCTCTTTTTTTAAATATTTTAACAAAAACTGAAACCCTATTATTTCGCGAGGTTAAACTTTTTTCAAATGACAGAAGCAGCAAATCTAACTCTAAACTTCTCTTTTATCTTAAACGCTGTTCATTCTAAAGAAATTTATAAGAATCAATTTTTTCCTTCTACACAAACGTTGTTAATAACTTGATTATAAGACTTTTTAAATAGATCTTAGGTGTGAAAACAAATTATTTTCGTTTTACTTAAAACTTTTTTATAAATAATTATGAATAAACTGACTGGGAGAATATAACAAAGATTGTATGGTTTAAAATAATTTTTATTAAATTTTTTAATTTGATGAAGTACTGGTTTAGTAAATTGAAAACTGTTTTCTCTTTTAAATCTTTGTAACTCGACACAATTGTAATTTTATTTTAGCCAAAAGAATATATTTGGGAACAATAACAAGGATTTTTCTCTTAACGATTTAAAAAATAATAATTTTCTTTGAATGTAATTTTTTTTATAACTTTAAAAAGAAACTATGCATATATCGCTTAAAAGTTGGTAGCGTTATATGGACTTACAAAATTTACACACAGCCTAATTTCAGCTCATTAACAACCCTGTTTCCCTTCCCTATAAAATTTTAATTTTAATTTGTAAATCTTTATCCACACCCGTATAACTTGCAACTATTTCTATATTGAACACGATGAAAATATAAAATGACTTTACTTAAGAACTTTGGGTACACCTAAAAGCAGTTAAGACTTCAATGGGATTATTTTCAAACCAAATAGAATGATAATGTATGCGTAATTAATGTAATGTTTTACGCCGGTTGTTTAGGTCATCAGCCGAAAGGCTGGTTTGAACCTTTAGAGGTTTTACTAAGTAAAACGAGGAGTGAGGTAGTTTACTCTTGCCTTCCTCACTGAGTTGAAAGAGTATGCTAATCAGCATGCAAGGCCTTCCAAAAACACCCACTTTCCACCCTGCAAATGACACCTTCACTTCATTCATCACAGGATCTGGCTGTATAATGATGAAATTCATTACTCTCAGAGGATGTAATTCTGACTAGTGTCTTTTACACCTTTACGTCTTCTGTTCTTAAATAGTTCAGCCATATACTTAACTGACTATGTGATAAGAAATAGAACTATTTTTTGCAGCCCTGGAATCAACAGATCGAGTGCAATTAATTTAACACACTCCTGCCCGTTAGGGGCATGTTGTTACGCCTACAGTTTTTTAAAGATTTATTTATTTACTTATTAATGTATTATTACCAGTGATGCCTGATAAATTAAGTGCATCTCGATCACGCGTAGTTTAAGTTTTTTTACTAAATTAAAGTTTATTCTTAAAATGAAGATATTAAGTTTCAAGAAAACATAATTTATGTAAAGAGTAAATAAAAAATTAATACTTTATATTAAACATTAATTTGTCGCTTCTGCACTTATCATCTTTTCTCTCTCACTCACTCACTCCCCTTTTCTCCTGTCATTTCATCACCCTCCAGCAGATACTCATCAGTTCTTACCGATAACGAGGAACTTATAAATTAATGGCGTTAAACTTGGCGAATGCAGACAAGTCCTAGAACAAATAACAAAATCTACTTCTAGTACAAAAGGTAATTTGGACCTAAATGTATAAACATTATTTCTATACACTCTCATAACGCGTCAACCATTTTAAACAAGCCAAACTTATAGACAAAAAAATAAAAACTGTAGAAATGTTTATAAAAGTATGATAAAAACATCTGATTAAGTATTAAACAATACATACAAATTCAGATAGCGGTTATTTTATGAAAGTGAATCCCTTTTTAATTGAAGAGCGGTTAATCAGTTGATTAAAATGGACGCAGATGTATGAAAAAATTCGGTACTTTTACATTAACGGTGGACCACCCTGATTTCAGTTGGAAATTCACTGAAAATGCACACTCACTCATTAAACACTGATAAACTTACATAATAAGTTGATTTCTGGCGGATCGAAGTCTTTAATGGCACCCAAAATCGCTGTAAAGCGATTATCTCCAGCTCTAAGTCACCATTGGAACTCGGCCAGGTATAACTCCAAATGTTGTCTAGTCGTCCTGCGATGTGTTTTGTTTCGCCAATTAGCACTGTCCCATAATCGAAGCACAATTTTCATTTCGTGGCCGGTCAGTCACATTCAAACTTACGGCAAAACTCCATACTCCTGCAATAAAGCACAGGCAGCTTCCTCGGTCGTCGGTAATTCCCATAAATTCATGATAAACACAGCAATTTACACTATTTCAAACTACAACACATGATGAACCGTTCGTTATCTTCGATGAATTAATGTAGGCCTAATTCCTTACGATTCATTACCGAAAATACACATCATTAAATATATATAACAATGATATTATGTGTTAGACTAGAAATCAGAGTGCCCCCTCCGTAAATGTAAAAGTACCTATTAAAAAATTATGTAGTCGTAAGAATAGTAAAATCCTGGTGAAGAAGAGTTTTGGGCTCAAGATTTCCTAACCGCTTCGATTGGTTTACCTGGACAGTTCCTTTTACTTGTATAGTTGGGTAGACCCAGACCAAATCAACCCTTCCGATAATTCCTTCACTTTGTTTGACCTATCATATTTTAATATGATGATTGATAAAAGTTTAATTTACCTTTAATTATAGTTAAATTATTGTGACAAATAATTTATTCAGGTTTTAACTTGAATTTTGACAAATTAACTTATTTTAATTAAAAATTTTCAATTCTTAATTTAGTTTAATTCAATAAATTGAATGAAGATCGGGTTATAATGAGTTAGGTTATAGCCTAACTCAATAATATTGAGTTTTACATATTATACGTACATTTACAGTAGTTTTATATTGTAGACCCTACATATTATGCAAAATTGAGTAGTAGTATACTCGTATATCCAACAGAACCGTTCAGCAGACTTACGTATAAACAGACTACAGGTTGAAAGTCAGTAAAAAGGATGCGTAATCAAGTTACACTCTACCAACGCTTTCGGTCGAAACAGTCGGTGACAGACCGATTGTTTTATAATAGGCCTACTGCATGAATTCTTCCTACTGGTACTGTCGTATTTTATATATAGGTAGTATTTTATGGTAAAATAGTAGTATAAATTAGTACATAGCAAATTTAATCTGATAAGCAAAGAACATTTTTTTGTACTCGAATGGATCGCGATAAGTTCAATCACAATTTTAATACATTTATGTTTTGACGTGCTGCACGGTTCCATGGGATGTAGTGTACACTTAGACCTACTTGGTTCATGTGTGATAGAAGTTGATTGACAAAGACAGTAATACTGATCGTAATTTTTGGACCGCATCTAGAGTTCCTTACATTTACCCTGCTCTGATTAATGGTAATGATAAAGCAAGCAGGAAAAGTATTAAAATTGTTTTAGTAAGGGAAGAACTTGTACCCTATATGAGATGTGTCTTACATCTCATATAGGCTACAAGTTCTTAGGCTACTTACACACACACCGGCATGCCGGGCCAGTTTGCTAGCCATAGTCAACCATACTGGCAGCCGATAATCGGGTAGTCTAGTCGACAGTCCCGGCTAGGATCAGTGTGTAAAGCAACGTTGACCAATGCTCAACAACACAACCGGCTGCCGGCCCGGCATGCCAGTGTGCGTGTAAGGAGTCTTAACAGTACAATCAATGCTCAGTTTAACGGACTAGCCTCCTAAATAAATAAAACTGTTTGAAAATTACAAAAAATGAAGGAATGTTATTTTTGTGAAGAAAAACCTGTAGTACCTTTCCTCCTGAAAGGAATAATTATGATAAATATAAGTCTATAAGCAAATCCAATGTTTACTTTAACACATTAGAAAAACATACGAGACCGATTGCGTTATAACTGAAAGACTTTCAATTTAACGGACTTACCCAACAATGGACATAGATATCCCCCAATTAGTCCGTAAAATCGAGCAGGGATTGTATTTTATTAAACATTAATCGTAAACATATGGAAAATATAAAAAGGTGGCATATAGCTACTAAGAAACTGTCATTTATTTCTTTACATTAGCTTTTGTAAAATGATAATTTTCTGCGACTCTAATTATAAGGTTGTTTATTTAAAAATTCGACAATTCACATTTATTTATTTCAGTAAAACCGTAAGCTTTTCAAAATCAGAGTAATTAGTTCCTTTTTCTGTTATATCCTTTCCTTCTTCCACAGGTACCGGAATGATAATTTATATGTACATAGACATGTCTAGAGACGAAAAGCTTACGGTTTTCCCGGACAAATTTAAATTAATAGGCCTACATTTATTTATTGTCTCTTTACGTAATGGAAATCATATACAATAAATTTGATTTTCTTTACAAACTCTGCCATACTTACCAATTATTAGTTTTCATAGAAAAATGTAATCCTTTAGTTTAAGGAGAGTTGAAATAAATGGTTTCAACCAATTAATGGTTTGTGTCATTTCCTTGCGGTATATTTAGAGACTTTGTAGTCTAGGATACATCTTACCAGTTTTCCAAGTGATAACATTATTTATTTTTTTAATTTTTATTTATTTATTTAACGTCGCATCAACTACAACGGTCATTAACGACGACGTTGGGGTGTAACTGATTACAATGGAGGATGAAATGATTTTTGTAACGTATGAAAATATGCCGTGCCTGAGTGGGATTCGAATCCAGGACCGCATGATGAGAGGTGAGCACGTTACCAACTGCGCCAATGCGGCCTATATTTTATAAAGAAATCATAACCTTATGACAAAACAGTCGAATGATCATAAGTTCTCGTCACGAGATACTCCATTAGAAGTTAAAATCAAAGAAGGGGTAGGTATACAAACCAGGATAGGACAGTTTTGAAAGTACTTCTGCTGAATCTCCTTCAACTATTAAGCTTCAGAAATCCATCCTTGGAAAAGATTATTACCTGAATTTGACGTAGGCCTACACCAACCAATTCAATATTAAACAGCAGTAGGCCTATACACTACTTATCCGTCATCATAACTACTGCAGTAATATCTTGAAGATGGTAATGTAGGGTTTATGATGGTAACTTACTTGAATTAAAAATAACCTGAATTAATCAATACAAACTTTTGAAAAATTTTAACATTTACCAACTCCTTTTCAAAATATGTATGCATTTATACTTAAATAAACTCTAGGATTGTAGAGACATAACAATTCTATGACACTACTCTATTAATTAGATAATAGGTAACAATGCAACCGGATTACTAATTATCCAGCAATCTACCTGAATGAATAGCAGACAATTATAGAATAAGATAGCCTACTATTGCAATAGATTTCAGCAAAACATATTTTCTTTTTACAACTCCACAGTTCCTGGAATCTGAAATGAAGTTTAGTTTCTTGTAATAGCCAATAAAGATTCACCTGAACCAAACAGTAAAATAAGATAATCTCTGATAACATGTCGAATAAAATTGTAAAGAATCAGTTGTCATTTATCGTTTGCATGATTCTGGAAAAAATATATAATAGTAGGTTCAATTGTTTGTACTACCTTATTAAACCTTATAAAATTTTAAAAAAAATTGGTGTACATAACATTAAGCCGCTTTGACGAGATCATTCAACAAATAAATAAATTATAATAATTTAATTTCTTTGAAAACAAATCAGATTCAAATTTTAACTAAAGACTGATCAGAATCATACCGATAAATGACTTAAAAGTAATAACATAAACACATCGAATAAATTTAAGATTTGATTTATTTATAAACTCTGTAATGTACATTTACAATTTGTATACACAAATTACATTATATACAATGATAAATATACTTTGGCAAATAAATTATCATACATAATACATATTTAATAATTATTTACATTTTTTATAATACATTTCGTTATACATTTAATTAATAATTAGCCTAATTAATAATATTCGTAACAAATGTAACATTTAATTAAGTCGTTAAATACAATTGGGGAATAATTTTTTAAGAGCTTCTGAAAATTATTAATCGTAATTTGATTCTGTTTTATTGAGTACATAAGTTATGAGATACCGTCAATAATAAGACTAGCTGTAAGGGTGGGGTAGCAGCAGGTTTTGTCGATGAATTTTTATAATAGGTAGTAATATAAATTACATAAAAAGTTACCCTAATCAAAGTTCAAATTTAAAAACAAAGGGTAAAATTTTATCGTTCCTTAAATTTAAAAAAGTTTAGTTAAACAAAATCTTTATCGGGGAATCGACAAAAAATTAAAATAAGCTAATTAGCTTTTTGTCATAAAAAATGTAAATTGAGATCATATTTAAATAACTTTAACTTAAAAGTAAATACATATTTTTAAACTAACATACATTCTAAAAATAAATAATCATCTTAATTTATATTATTAAGTAAAAAGTACGAGTATTATCACAATTTTTTAAGATTTTTTCAAATTTTATAAAGAGGTAAGCACAAAAATAAATGTTCTCTTATGTTAATAATTAAAAACATAGCACTAAATGCTTTTTAGTTGCATACTTTTAAATTTAAAATAGGCTATTAAACAATAAGAAATGTTGATTACACAAATTTAATTAAACAATTTTCTTGAAATTTGATAAATCAGTACAAAACATAAAAATACCCTTGTAAAATTGATAAGTATCTTGTTCTGTTCTTAAAAGTTCAACATGATTTTATTTGGGTTTTAAACAGTTATTAGGTATGCTAATTTTTGTTAAATTAACAGTAATAGTTCGTTTTTGCAATATTACTAAATAAAATGTTACATAATTCAGGTAATAGAAATGATCAAAAGTAGTCTGCAGTAAAAAAATTACTTGACACGAATAGATTCAATATATTTCAAATTTAATTATATTTGATTCCAAAACATATTAAGTAGACTATATCCTCTTATAATATAAGAAAATTTATTTAAGTTTTTCGAAATTTCTTCCTAGTATTCGAAAAAAGGATTATTTAAATTTACCTGTCCATAATAATGTGCTGCATCGAAAAGGTTTTTTAACGTGTTTGGTGGTACAATGTACAAATAAACCATTACACATCATTATGATTTGCTATAAAATTTGTAACCCAATCAATATTCTATAAAACTGAACTTGCACTTTATAACATAATTATACCTACTAGTAATATTTAAATACATAATGAATCACATAATGTACCGGCCTTAAATTGATTATTCCATCATATGTTAATGTTGTTTATAACACAAGTTTATTTATAATCTTTTATAAAATTACTTAATTAAGTTTAACAAAAAATGAAATATACGTAACATAATTGAACAGCTTGGCCACATAACCAATAAAATAAGATCTCAAAAATTTTTAATAATTTATAGTCATTAAAAATAAATAACTGAAACAAAAATATTCTCCCTAGATTAAAAAAGAAGCTAATTTACTAGACTTTAGGTAGGATACATTATTGCAGCTGACATTAAGTTTCTTGAAATAAGAGCTCCCTTTAGCATCCCCACAATTTAATTTTTTTTAATTATCAAGAATACCTTAGAAAAACATTAAATTTGAGTATTAGGCTAACAGGTAATAGCAATTGTATTCAAAATTAACATTTAACCATCTGTAATTTTTCATTAACTTATATAATATGCTATCTAATATAAACAAAATCTTTCGTGATTATAAACCTACTAAAAATTTACAAATTATTTTACGCACATATTTTATCTCTTAAAAAAACTCTCATCAAGAAATCTTAGATACTAAATGATAAAAACTGGGCTTAAATAACCAACCAATAAAATTATTCAAACTAAGTAGCTGTTTACAAAAGTTTTTTATCAATTTTAGTCAAAAACTAATTATCACATAATATAGCCTACGTACACTCATATAGGCCCTACTTGGTCACTTTCACAAAATAATTTACTTATAAAACGCTTTAAATTTTTAAAATTACTCGTATATTGGCCTACCGGCTTTTTACTAAAAATTTAACCAACAGGAGCATTTTAAAAATTTTAAATGGAATTAAAATAACTTAATTAAAATTCTATAATGAACCTCTAAATTAAATAAGCTCATAGGCCTAAAAAAAAATTTCATAAAACACAATTTTTCTTAAACATTTAAACGTTATAAATTATAGGGATATCCGTTTAGGTGTTACGCATTAATAATTAACGTTTAGGCCCATTATTGAAGAAATAAAACGTGTCCTTAATTAACCTTAAAAATTCAATAAATTTTAAATGCCACAACGTACAGTAGCATTTAAATAAACTTAGTCATACTTCAATTTTTGATAATTTTTAAATGCATTTTTGAATTATTAGTAATCTAAACGTAGTAATAACTAAAATTTAAAAGATTGGAATCAAAAATATTCTTTTATTTGTTTAACCTGCTTACGAGCTGACAACGAACTGTTTGGTCCGTCCTGTTAGTCAATAATAACAGTGTTTCAATGTATTTTTACATAATAACTGTGTTGTTTAGGTCATCAGCCAAAAGGCTGGTTTGAACCTGCAGAGGTTTTACTAAGTAAAACAAGGAGTGAGGTGGTTTACCATCGCTTACTCACTGAGTGCAAAAGTACGCTTATCAGCATGCCGGGCCCTCTGAAAAGCACATATTTTCCACTCTGCAAATGACACCTTCACTTCATTCACCACAGATAATCACTGTATCGTTATTTTTTAACTAAAACAAAGGGCCAAATAAGTTATTAATTAAAAAGAATACTACAAAAAACCTATATTTTGCTAGACCTTAATACAAGCTACTATTATTTATCAATACTGAAAATATCTGTAAACCGACATAACTTAAAATAACAACCGAAAATAATGTAAAATATTTCTTTTTGAATTTTAATTTTTAGAAACTTAACGGTTAGAAAGAGAACACTTTATAAATTAATAACGTAATAATAATAATAACTTACAATAACATCGACAACAACCAACAATATAACTAATATTTAAATAACGTTATGCAATTAACAACTGCTTGGCGAAATAATAAACGACAATAGGTTAGCTTACCTCGATCAGTCTTTAACACGGTAAACGATTACGATTTTATGCAAAACTAACGAAATCAGTATATCACAGAGACAGGCCTTCTCAGCTGATCCAAATCTAGAGATGAACTTGTTGGAGGAGGCGGTGGTGGCGGTCCAGAAGGGTGTTGAGCTTCATTAGGGCTGCCAGGACTTTGTCCTCCTGAACCAAATATGAAATGTGGCGGCGGAGGTTGAAATAATGCTGATAAAGGTGGTGGAGGTGGTTGGAATGTTTTTCCATTTCCGGGGTAAAGTGATGAGTAGAAAGAACTTACAACTGCAGCAGCTGCGTTTGATGTCTTCGGTGATTCCGTAGTTTGATTTTGTACCAATTTTGATAAATGTACCGCGTCAAACGCCGATCCAAAGTAAGGTGGTAACGGTGGATACTCTAGTGGATGTGGATTCGATGGTGCCGCAAAATAAGGCGGTAAGGTGAAACCAGGAAATGCTGCTGATCCTGGTGAATGATGACCTCCACCCGGAGAAGGACCTTTACCATGTTGTGCTCCAGGTGACTTAGGCTTTCTTCGAGGACGATATTTGTAATCCGGATGTTCTTTCATATGCATAGCACGTAACCTTTTAGCTTCATCGATGAACGGCCTTTTCTCCATTTCGGTAAGTAATTTCCATTCGGCTCCTAATCTTTTAGAGATTTCAGAATTGTGCATCTTCGGATTATCGAGAGCTATTTTACGTCGTTGAATTCTTGACCACACCATGAACGCATTCATAGGACGCTTAATATGTTGTTCGACGGCAGCGTGGGAAGGCTCGAGGCCGGGAAACCCGTAGTGCGTACCGGCCATGACGGAATACAGTCGACGACTGAGGATCTTGGGGCGGCGCGTCCCTGCTCTCCCCGCCCGAGGGGCGGAGCCTACCCCGGCAGACCCTACTTGGCACCGCCCAGTCCCAGGTACTGAATCGCTGGTCCATTGTCGCCTTTGTCCCCTACACAATACTACAATAATAAATCAGGTTTACTCTTCCCCGTGCCTTCTGTAACGAGTTTATTATACATGTGTTTACCATTGTTGCTTGTATACATAAGAATATCCACATTCGTAATTTAGAGCTTATGAATCGGTCATGTGCTTTTATAAATTATTGTAGTACACTGTACGGTACTTAAATAGCAATAACAACCATAATGATAATGAAACCGTCACGATATGCATACCGACTTAACTTACATGCACCTCTTTGTCACGCTAAACTGAAACGGCTGTTTATTCAGGACCACTGGCCTATCAATCTCTCTCTCCCTATAAATGTATGCCTAATAAGATGTTACAATATTTAAATTATTCACCACCACAAAGTTAATATCATTAAACTAATATGCTTATAATCTAACTTGTAATTAAGTAGGGTTACCCGTAATTTATTCCTAATTATAGTACAATAAATTCATAAATAACTGGAAGCCTGATGTGTAATTAATTTTAATAAGGTCGTAAAATGAAATGGGGTCTGGTCTGTTACAAATTACAAATTTAAATTTCATTCACGAATGGTGTAAAAAATGGAGAGTGAAGATTAATGAGAGTAAGTCAACGCACGTAACGTTTACATTAAAGAAACCAACATGTCCAGTGGTCAGCTTGAACGGTAGATACAGTAATCCCACAGAACGAGGAAGTTAAATATCTGGGTTTGAATCAAGATCGAAGACTCACGTGGAGGAGTCATAGACTATATAGACGAAACGAAAGCAAATTCGGCTAAAGTTACGCCAATACTGTTCTCAATATTCCCAAAGCAATTATTTATTGTTAATAATATTCTCAATATTAATATTTATTTTGTTCGTCAATATTGTTCAGACAATAAGTCTCAACTCTCCCTTGAAATTAAAGTACTCGTATACAAAGTAATACTCAAAACAGTTTGGACTTAAAGGTTAGAGCTATGAGGTACAGTTAGTTCATCAAATATTATAGAACTATTGCAGCGCTTTCAATCAAAATGCCTGAGACTTATCACTTCAGCCCCATCGTACGTAACCAATGAAATATTACACAATGATCTAAACCTGCCCTTCATAAAAGAAGAAATTAAACAACATAGCGAAAAATATTTACAAAAAGTAGGAGACGATCAGAATTCATTAGCGATTAACCTCCTCGACAACAACGAAGATACTCACAGACTGAAACGTTTTAAAACACTAGACTTACCTTTACGATTTTGTTAATCATTTAAACTGTTTTTTCTTTTCTACTTTAACTACTAATCATCATCATCTCATGATAGGCATCGTTATCATCTCTATCACCGCCATCATCTCCAGCTTCAACAACTTTGTGTTTCAAGATGTTGATTCACAGTTCATCAAGTTTAGTTTTGTATACATATACACATATAGGCTATATAGTATATTTTTTCTTCACATTTTGTCTTGTTGAAACACACCACTGAGTGTGGTAATTATTTTAATTCTAAGGACATTACTCAGAATTTGTCGTCTTTGCTTAGCCTGTAGTTTTTGTATTTATGAACTGACTGAAGTTAGACACCGCTACCAGATCCGACACGAACATTT
Organism: Catonia carolina; assembly: GCA_035578175.1. Lineage (NCBI taxonomy): Eukaryota > Metazoa > Arthropoda > Insecta > Hemiptera > Achilidae > Catonia > Catonia carolina. The sequence continues at coordinate 49,390,100 of JAQMRL010000002.1, forward strand.
TCATCAAAATCGGTCAAACGGTAGTAGTTTATTCGTGTCATTTTCCACTCTTTTGCGATTTTCTCAAAACGGGTCCTACGATTTTTTTTAAAAATCGCCTCGTTTACTAAATTTTTTACTCTTTACAAGATAGGGTAGGCGTCATGGCTGAAATTCTTGGAGAGGCTGTTTTCACGTAAAAAAATTGTTTTTTTTAAAGATTGCGTCCTGAATCCTGAATCCTGAATCCTGGTTGAGAGGGCTAAGAAGCCCTATGATGGCGACATCGTGTTAAGGAACACCTGGTCGCTCGGGGAACAATATAACAGAATAATTGCAACCTCAAGAAATTTAGGGGGAATTTTATAGTTTAAATAGGAAATAGGATTCTGGTTCGTGGGACATTGGAACTGGGACTTGAAAGGAGGTAATTTATTTTTAGAAGTTATTTGTGGAAAATTTAAATTAAGGGACAAGTGGGTTTAAGAGCGGCTCTTTTATTTTATTTTATTTTTCAGTGGCCTTTTTTCAGTTTTGTGGGAGGTCTATTATCTTGGTGAGGGGAAGGCATGCATGTTACTGAACGTGGACTAAAGGTATAATTTAAGGTAGGGGTTAGTTTATGATTTCAGGGGAGACGGAAAGGGAGAGTTTGGCATAATCACCGGCCTTTCTATCTTCTGAGTGTTTATTAATTTAAAATGGCGGCTCTTTTCACCGTAGTGGAGTGATTATGCATAGGAACATGGGGACAACTACCAACTGGGGGGAGTGAGTCATACAAGTAGGAGGGGCATGGGCAAATTAGAGGAATACAGGGCAGAATAAAAATGTGGCAACTCTAAATTTTGTTAAGTGGGTCATACTAAAATTTAGATAAAGTCGTGGAATGGTAATGGGATAGAGACTTCAGGTGGGTGTGGGCGTCGGTACAAGTCCTGAATGATCTGGGGTCCGTCAGTTTTCCCAGCGTCGTAGTTTTCCCAACGACGCTGGGAAAGATTGCGTCTTTAATATGCATTTTAGCGCAAAAATGTATATAATAAAAGTTGCAGAAAATTTAAATTCCTAATATTTTTGCTTCAAACATTTTTTGTAGCTATAACTCTTAGTTTAGCGGTAGTTAGCGATTTTTTGTTTTTTTTCTCTCGAAAAGGTGTAAAAAATCGATTTTTTCAAGATTTCAGCCATAGTTTGCATTTTACGACAAAAGAGTATAATCAAATTTATAGGAAATTAAAATATCTACAACTGTTATTTAGAGCATTTTTCTCTACAGAGTCTTGTTTAGCGTGAAAGAGTGATTTTCCGTATTTTTTTTAAGCCAAACAGGTTAATTTTCATTTAGCGTCTTTTAGCCTACTCATGATTAAAATAAGGTTATGTTTTTGAGGTTAGTTTTTGTTTCTTTCTAATGTTTTACTACTTATGTTAGGTTATATTGTTAATTATTTGCATTGGCAAAAGAAAGTTGTGTGAGTGTTTCACACCAAATTTTTTGTTTTTTTTTCAATTTTGATGATTTTACTTGGTGAGATACTTGGTTCCAAACACAGGCTTCCATCTTTAATTTTACGTAAAATTTTACTTAAAATTTCATACCTGATTTATTCTTACCACAGTGATTGTAGATTTGTTACAGACCTTAAATTCGACGCTGCCATACTTTAAGGTGTATGCCACATGCTCCTGTAAAACTTAAGTTGTCAATCAGTGTATCGAAATACGAGTAGGCATACTAACTTATTTGTATTTTGAAATAAATTAAATTTTCACTATCAAATTTGAAGTAGGGTTGGTCGAATGATACACCAGTATGAGATTATTTAAATTAAAAGCCAAAAACACATTTTTACGTTCTTTTACCTTATACGAATGAATAAAAAAATGTATAAGAACAAAAGAAAAGAAAATAAGGGAAGTGCGCCTATTGTTTTCATGCTCGAAGGTTTTTCGAAATCGAGTTTTCACCGGAAATATACGCTTATAGGCCCCCTGAACCCAAAAAAAAAACATGATCTTAGTGATTGGTTTGTGTGGATGTGTGAACAAAATATATCAAGAACTGAATAGTGAGACAAGAACAAATATCAAGAACTCAAGTGAATCAAGTGAATATCAAGAACTGAAAAGTGTGTACGAAGTTGAAACTTGGAATTTGAGTTAGGGAGGCCCTATCACTTAGGAAGCCACTACGAAAATTTTCATTAAAATTGGTCAATCAGAAGCACTAACTTAGACTAGTTTATTCGTGCAATTTTTCACTTTTTGCGATTTTCTCAAAAACGGTTCCTAAGATATTATTTTTTTTAAACTGCTTCATTCACTACATTTTCTTTTGCTCTACAAGAGTCATATTGGCTGAAAATCCTTGAAGGGCTACGCTTTCGTTGTATTTTTTGATTTTTTTTAATATTGTGGCTTTATAAATCGAATACACACCAGTATGAGATAACTACACATTTACATTAAAAGTCAAAAACAAATTTTTGCATCTACATTTTTTAATTAAAGCCAAAAATAAATCTAAAAATTAGTAATGATATAAGAAATAAAATTTATATAGGCCCTAATAGTCTAATATTTAATATGAATCTATGTTAATATGCATTTAACGCAAAAGTGTGTAGGCCCTATAAATAAAGTTGTAGAAAATTCAAAAAATCTAAGAATTTTATTTCAACTATTTTTTAGAGTCAAGTTTTGTTAATTAGTGATTTCCGTATTTTTATGTTCTACAGAGGTTGATTTTCACTTTGCGTCATGATTAAATTTTTTTTCATTATTTGCATTGACAAGAGAAAGTCGTATGCGCGTTTCAAACGAGTTGTTTTATCAAACATATTTCTTTAGATATATGTTTTTGAAGACATATTTTAGTACTCTATGCTGCTGCATGATGTGGCGTGCAGAAACATGTAGGCTATCTTTATACGTATGCAGTCCGTAAATCGATTAGAACCTTGATCATTTTTACAGAGAAGATAAGCACGAACTTCTCAGACTTATTCTCGAGGAAAAAGTTGAGTGTAGGCGCAAACCTGGATATATAAAGGAAATTATCATGGTTGAAGAATATTAGGCAGATAATCTTGGATAGTTTTACTTGCACTCTTTTAAAGTAGTTCAGGGTAGAAAGCGATTAACCAATATTTTAGCCAATTTCCATTCGTGGAGAAAGGACTCTAAGAAGAAGAAGATGATGGTGACAATGTAATAGTAGTTTCACCCGAAATTTATAAACAAATATGGAATTCTAACAGGCGGTCGTATAGCAAGCAAGACCTAAACTGTAGGTATAAGTAAGTACATTAAAAATAAGCCCACATGTCCCATACTTTTGAAGTTCGAAGTACCTATAGGCCTAATGCTTTCTATAAAATTTCTAACATTTAGTTGGGAAGTCATGCAGCTTATAGGCCTATTCAGTTCTCTATAGTTAAATCAGTAAAAATAAATTCAATCCCCATTGAACAGTTTAATTTATTTTAGGCTAAGTCAACCTTTTATTCTACTGGATATTAGAGCTGTAAGTATTTTATATAAGCTATTAGTTAATTTTTAATCACGAATCTAGTTCTTCTAAAACTTTATTAGCTACATTAAATTCTGTTTAAAATCTGATAGGAAAAATCTTAATCTGGATAATCTTCAGAATTGAAATTTATAATCCATAAAGTGTGTACTAAAGGTGCCTGCATGGTGAAAAAGTTAACGTGATAGGCTGCAAAGTGGAAGGGTCTGGAAATTATTACATATTCATGCCCATAATCCGAAATAATTTGCTAATGATCAAGCTGTTGATTCGACTTAAAACTAAAAACAAAATCATAAAACTAAAACGGTTTTGTTTTGAGTTATCTAATATATCGAAATTTTAATCTACGATCTAGTCATGTTATTGAGAAATTTGGCTATTCACTAATTGATTGTTAAATTACTTGCGTCTAGGAAAACTATTTACAAAAAATTAATTTACGACTTTTTTAAAATTTTTTATGAAGCTTGTCTTCTACTCAAAACACCGAACAATAATTATTATAACAAGAATAACTAAAATGATAAAACTATAATAAGTTAATATTAGCCTATATATAAATGTAACAATAATAACTACGCAATGCAATTATGTATAAACTACCTCGTGACTGAATGAGTTAAATTAGGACTAAAAACTATGAGGAAAGTACTAAATTTAACTCTAAAAGTTATTCAAACTGTTTTTTCGTAGGGTTCAGCAAATTGAATTGCAAGTTTAAATATTTTTTAGCAAACGCTACAAAAAGTATTTCACTTTGAAGTTTTAGTCGGATACTAAAACCTTCTGCCCATAACAGACAGGTGGAGTGTAAATCATTACACTTAGCCTAATCTGGTAATGCACATGATCAGCCAATTAAATGACTGAATCATTTAAGAACAGAAGAGGTAGAAGTGTAAAATGCACTAATCAGAGTTATCTCCTCTGAGAGAATTAAATTTCATAATATAGCCAGACCCCGTGGTGAATGAAGTGAAGGTGTCATTTGCAGAGTGGAAGATATGTGCTTTTCAGAGGGCCTGGCATAAAGGAAAGCATACTTTTCCATTTAGTGAGGAAGGTAATTGTAAACCACCTAACTCCTCGTTTTACTTAGTAAAACTTCTATACAGGTTCAAACCAGCCTTTTGGCTGATGACCTTAACAACACTAAAACCTTTCATGTCGAGACTTTAAGCAGTCTTTTACAGAAAGAACACGAAAAGAATAGTGTTAAAGAAATTAAATATTCTCTATTTTTCTTAACCCGTACTTCAGAAACCATTTAAAATGTGAATTCCGTAACATATAGGCCTAATTAAAAGATTGTGTCTTTTGAAATTATAAAATAATTTTTATTTAAAGAAATTTGAAACAAATAATTATTCGATACTTTGTTGGAACCGTCGTCTTCTTGGACATTCTTAGGTTCAACACTGAGTTCGACTATTGAATCGGAAAACAGAGACAAAAGTATCTTCAATTCAGTCAAAATTTCTCACAATAGATTATTTGTGTACAGAATAATAACACTATTTTCTTTTCATACTAAACTATAATCAAGGTGATTTTGCTCTTGTAGCTAAAAATCAGATGGTGGAGTAAACTAATAAAACATTCTAATGTTAACTTTAAGTCCCCTTAGTCGTTGTTTTAAAAAAATAATCAGAAAATGGAAAAAACAAATTAATAAAATAATTAAAAATATGTTGGACAAAACGTTTAAAGTTACCCGGGTTCTCTAATCAGATGTTTTGTGTAGCTACATTGTGAAGCATCTCTTAAATTCTAAATATGTTTAAAACAAAAAATATAACAATAAAAAAGTCATGCGGGATACATAATAAGTAGTATTTTTATAATTATAAGTTTCTAGAAAAATTCAATATAAATAAACCTCATTCCTGGTATAACTTCTAGAAGTTAGCCTACAGGTCATTTAGGATAGAATTGGCTAGCTTAAGTCCTCTAAGTTATTGGTTTTAAAAAATAACAGAATCAGAAAATAGAAATGGCCGGCCCGTTGGCGTAGTGGTTAGCGCAACTTGCTTCTACGCCGGGGTCCCGGGTTCGATTACCGGTCAGGTCTGGAATCATTTCATCACTCATCTTCATGTATCATCCTTCTCACCGTCTGCATTAGCAGCAATTGCAAAACAGTCAGAAGTAAAACAGAAAAAAAGAAAATGGAAATAAAAAATAAATTAATAAAATAATTTAAAGTTATCCCGGTTCTCGAATCAGATGTTTAGTGTATATTGTGAAGCCCCTCTAAGTTCTAGATAAGTTTGAAACAAAAAATACAACAGTCATACAAATCCTGTAGGCTACATTATAAAACTACCTACATATAAGTCTATTTACCATTATAAGTTTCTAGGAAACGTCAATATAGGGCCTAGCTTATTCCTGATGTAACTTCTAGAAGTAACAGGTAATTTAGGATGGGATTGAATCTGCCACAAAATATATAAGAAAACCAATTTAATTAATTTCAATCCCTCTTTAATAATCTATGAAGAAATAATAAAAGTGTCTAATATCAATCAGGTACCAAACCTTTTGGTCTAAACAACACAATAATTCTATATTGCACGTTTAGGCCTATTTGTTGGTCTGTGATTTTTCATTATTGTGTAATTTACCTGGAATTTCCAAAATAAAAATAATCTAATCCCTTTGTGCAACAAAAGAATTCCATACATTAATTTTCGTTCGATATAATGTAACAGTTATGGAACAATAGGTAGCAGGCGTCTATGGGTGTCTGACTGAATACAATTCATATTTTGCAAGGGGTAATTCCCACTGAAAATAGTTTTCTATAGCCTACTGGGCATAACAAAGCAGGTATTTGAAATGTATTATGTAAAGTGTAAATATAAAGATCATTTTGTCGATGGTTTACAATTAGGCTAAACAAAGGTAATCCTTTTCTTTTAAATTTGACAAGTTTTACCAAGGCCTATTTATAATTGAACGGGCATGTTCACCTAGCCTATTGTGTCAGTCACATTGTAGGCCTACACAAACGCAACATAGTAAATTAGTAGTAGATACTAGAATTAGAGTATTAAAAGTTGTGTTTGGTTCAGCTGATCACCTTATCAATTCGTTTGTTTAATCGATGTAGCTAACTAAAAACTGAACTTTTACCTGCTGAGTTATTGTCCTAGGGACTAAATTTTTTCTGATTTTCTTAGTCGCAAATAGTTTAATACATATTATATTGCAGCTTGTTTTACAACTGAAACTGTGTAATTCTAAGCAGATGGTTCCAAGTTTGATCCCCGGCTAGGATCTAATAATTTTACAATGTAAATCCCACCGTATCCGTCTCTTAATCTTCAGTAGTCATATAGCTTACCCAAAGATTCTCTTCGGTGAAATAATTTTCTTATATATCCATGGAAGAATAGTCTTTTCTTCTTAAATAATGCTGTTATTTTCTCAGTTTTCTTGTGTAATCTCTCGTCTCAAATTTTTGCCTCTTTCCTAGGATCTTTCTGTCATTCCGCTACATTCCTCTTCACGGTATTAGGCCTAACCTAGCTGTTAATGTATCTTAAATTAATGTTAATCAATTTTAATAAAGATAAATTAGACCTACTTCTTATGCTACCTGGTGAATTTTGAATACTCTATGGACTCGACGGTCTCCAATACGTAAAGAGGTAGGCCTACTGGAAAAAGTAAGGAAAATTTTAGAGCCTGGGGAACAGCGGCAAGATCAAACAAAAGTGAGAAAAAAAGGAAAATAGACAAGGATGACAAGAAGATCCTGGGGAAGAGACAAAACTACGACCAGACGAGAGGTTACACAAGGAAACTGAGAAAATAATAGCATTATTTGAGAAGAAAAGACTATTCTTCTATGAACACATGTGTTCAGGTTGTTTAGGTCATTAGCCAAAAGGCTGGTTTGAACCTGTGGAGGTTTTACAAATTAAAACGAGGAGTGAGGTGGTTTACAAGTGCCTTCCTCACTGAATGGAAGAGTACGCTTATCAGCATGCCGGGCCCTCTGAAAAGCACATATTTTCCACTCTGCAAATGACAACTTCACTTCATTCACCGCAGGGTCTAGCTGTATAATGAAATTCATTACTTTCAGAGGAGGTAACTCTGATTGGTGTCTTATACACCTCTGCCTCTTCTGTTTTTAAATGATTCAGTCGTTTAATTGGCTGACCATGTGATAAGAAACAGAACTATTTATTTTAGCCCTGCAACGAACAGATTGAGTGTAAATAATTTGACATTCCAACTGTCTCTTATGGGCAGTATGGACACAAAAAATTATTTCACCGAAGAGAACAGAAAAGAGAATCTTCGGATAGGCTATATGGAGAGATGGAAGACGCTAACATACTAGACATTGAAGGAATACTTAACACAGGAAACAATGCATACATAAAGGAAAACCGAAAGTCGATCAATGAAATATTAAGGGATTCCAAGACCGAACAAGTAGAAAAAAATAGAGCGATCACCTGGTCAAAAGAACGCCAAGAAATCTATGAACTTAACAAACAGGCTCACTGAGCTGATCCCAAGAAAAGTAGGCTACAAGAAATTATTGACTATTTAATGCCTAACCCGTTCTGTAGCTAACGCAATCGGAAAAATATACAATTAGTTTTGTGTTTGTAGTAGTACTACTTAGATAAAAACCACTTAATAATTTCAAAATGAAAGCGTACTATTCATTAGGTAGCTTATTAAAAATATACACTTATTTCGTTTGTACATTCATTTCAAGGTTAAATTTATTTGCTGATATGGTAAACTGACACACACAATACATAAAATAAGTGTCTGAACCTGAGTCTCTGAACATGAATTTGTCATTAAATAACTCTTGTTGCAATACAAATTTATAATTAGCAATTTTTCTGAAGGAAAGACAGACCAGTTCAGGTTAAAATAGATCACACCGTTCTCAGATGCAGATATTGTCGTAGTACTTATAAGCCTGTAGTATTTCTATCAGGATATTTTGCGAAATAATACCAAAGTTTTTATTTGAATTGTCTTAATAAAGTGTATTATAAACTAAAGCAAAAAATCTTTAAAATACCAATTTAATAGGTTTGAATACTACGCTGTATTGCGTATTTTGGATCACAGTACATGTTGGTAGGCCCTATATAAGGAAATGAGACGACTAATAACGTTCACAAACGTGCAATAAATGGAGTATTTCATGATCATGCTGTCTTATATGCCAATGTGTAAAACTTTTAACACAAGAAATGTGGAACCATGAATGGAAAATACATCAAAGTAAACTACGCAATTTCAGAGGAAACCCACGTGACATATTAATAGGCTACGTATTACGAAGTAACAGACAAGAAGTGCTTATAACAGATAGATCCTAGATTCACCCATAAATACTTACTTTGAAAGACTGATGCACCGACCTGTTATTTTTGCAACGATGCTACATTGATATGAAACACTTATTGGTTACTATTCTCAGGATACGCAATTTAAGAGAACAATATAAAGTCCAAATACTAATTGAAAATTGTTTTGATTTCGTTTCTGTTAGACTGTAGTAATGATATAGTAAAACTTTTTTATTTATTGGACTGGATTTCCTATTAGTTTTGTTAAAAATAACCTATTGATCTTATTTGATTTTCAATTGTTTTATTCAAAAAACCTATTATCAATTTTATATATACAAAAAAATAATTACTGTGATTGTCATAACTAATGTTATGATCATTAATAATAATTTATTTGAATATCACGTAGTAACCTTCTATGTTGACCAAAAAATAAAATAAAATTCATATTGTTAAAACCTTGTAGGCCTATTTTTACATAGCCTAATATAGGCTACAAGAGAATTTTAATGTTTTTTTTCTGTCTGTATTGTTTTATTCTTACAAAGGAAGAAGAAGGGTTACTTATTAAAAGACTTAGCGTGACCTTGGTTGTAAGAATTTGTAAGGCCTGAAGCCGTTTGGCTGCTAGAAAATTTCAGCAAACAGTAATATATAGTTCTAGTAGCCCATTAATTTGATTCCTAGCTAAGTAAATTAAATAGTTATTTTACTTGTTTTTATAGGCCTGTAGTAAGTTAGCTACATAAAAACGAACTACTTTCAAAAATAATCTGAAATTTTAACGTAGCTAAATAATTTTTAAATATCAAGCTTGAACTTTTTGGTAGCTACTGATTAACGAAACAATTTTCCCTTGTAACCAACAGTAGTAGGCAATAGAATCTAATAGGTTCTTTAAAAACAAAACAATTGCGAAATAAGTAGGCCTACCTTCATAATTTACATTGTTGGTAGCCTAAAAGGTAAACTTATTTTCGTTAGCCAGTTAATATTTCAATGTGTAATTGAATGTGTCAAACACAGAGGATCTTGGTCTGTTTTTTCCAATTTAGTGATCATACACAATTCTGAAAAATTAATCAATATATTTTAAAAATGGATTAACTGACATCATCATCTAGTATAGCTACTATATTATAGACTATATAGGTACTAGCCTACATAAATTTGTGGACGTACGAGATACAACTCTGGGGGTCAACAAAAAATAGTCTACCAATATTGAAATTATAGAACGTTTTCAGACACAATTTTTACGAACAGCTCTTAGAATAACATGGTACAACGAAACAAATAAATCTGAAACGAGATATGACTTAACCCATTAAGACAAGAAATTACTACACGATTTAACAGAACAAGGACTGAACGTAAATCCGTATCATTTCACGATAAACTTACTGGACGACTATACTTTAACGAGACTTAAAAGATACAATGAGTTAGAATTAAGTAACAGATCTGAACACAATTAACTTTGCTATTAAAAATGTATGTAACATTATATCATATTGATTATATAATTTTTTGTTTTTGGGATGTTCAAAAACCTATTCGTTATTTTAATCCTAACTGTTCTTCTTAAATAGGTGTATGATAAGTTTATGATATTTGAAGCCTAATATTAAAGTTGCAGGCCACATCAAACAATAATTATTTTACAGCCTAATCAACAGCAAGCGTGAAATTTTAATTGATGAAATTAAGTCATGAATTTCCTTTGTTTATTTTATAATTCCTTTCTGTTTTATCTGATTCTATTTTGCATTGTTTTATTTTATTCCATAGTTTTAATGAATGTATTAATCTAGGCATGTTTAAATTCCTGGGTCGGAACAAAGCGTTCTTTCTCTCCACTGCACAGCAAGAAATCTCTTGCTCAAGTTCTATATTGAAATCATACATCGCATTGATAATAAGTACTATGGGTACTATGAAGAGAGGTGGAAGCAGATAATAGTCGCAATTACCGGAAGCTGGAATGGAGTGATAGTGAGAGTGAAGCCGAGGTAATTAACACTCGAGAAGAGAACTGAAGACAACACGTAAAGTGGGAGAATTTCATAACGAGTAATTTGGGTTTTGCAGATGACTGCTGCTTTAAAGACAAAATGTATAGTAATTTCTTTAAAGCGATCTCAGTGACGACGCGAATAATAAAGATGCTTTCAACGCGGAATCGGCGGGATGAGCTTCGAGGAGGGGGTGTGGGTGGAACGGGGACTTGTCGTTGAAGAATCAGGAGGAGGGGGTCGGCAAAGGCATTGTTCCGACATGAGCAAAACATTGTCGTGAAAGAAAAGGAGAATCGTCGCTTGGTAGGAGCTACGCGCACACTCAATGAAGTCCTCTGTGCTCTCATACAAAATGGAATACAATGGGAAGGGTGTTGTGATGTAAGCGCGAGACATTGAACGGGTAAGAGGGGGCTGGGATGGATATTCACAACAACAACAACAATAATAGTAATAATCATATGTAAGGGAAAGGTATTTCTAAGCTCTCCTCTTCTTCTCCTCCTCCCCCATCACCTAACCCCTCCTTCTCTCTCGCTCCTCACTTACAGGAAAATCTCTGCCTCTGATATAATACTGTGCCTCCGAATGAAATATGGTTCACTCCTAAATATATATCCCGTTTCAGTGCCATACATATATAATATTGAATTAAATTTCAATAAACCAGTCGATTTCACAGACAAGTGTGGTTTATTCAAAATTTCTGGATAACTTATAGTCGTGCCTGCCACCAGTAATATAACTAATGCAGGGATATTTGCATATGCTCTTTCTGTAAATTATACTCACAGGGTTCATAACGAACTTTGTTTTCTGTTGTAACTTGGTGTAGTCCTAGTATATATGTCATGACTTTTATAATTCTCATAAATCATTAGATAACTAATGAAAGAACTAGTTACAAACGCAATTAATGTAGGCTGTTCTGTGTGTCCATGAACGTGAAACCATGGCGACAAAATTAGATAAATATTTTCATGTATACCTACTTAAGTCATCATCAGAAGCGTACGGATTAAGCTTCCTGGCCTATTCCAACTTAAACTTAGTATTCTGCTATTTCTCAAAGTAGTTCGGATTCCCATCTCTTACGAGATCGTCCAATACAATGTTTTCCGGTTGGCTCGTAAGTAAATGCTTGTTTGGTTGTTCGATCTTCTGGCAACAATTATACTATACCTACCACTCTTGCCAGTATGTTCGAATAGTTGAAACCACCTCTGTCACATTAAATTCATACCTAATATAATAGTAATAGGTAATAATAATTCAATTCAATTCATTTTATTTTCGTTTTCTACAAAGATAATTTCCATAATTACTATATTCTATTTACTATAATTTTTTATAGTTCTTACTCATTACAACTTTATTAATAGACTATATACTCACGAATCACACACATAGAGGTCAGTTCACACATAACATAATGCATTTAAGACTAACTTTGACCCGCTCTTCCTAAAAAAAAAAAAACATCTTGAAGTGTTCACCAATCTGTGTTAAATAATTACTTTTGAGTTATAGTACAGCGAGTTAATCACTTGTTTGAAAGTAGGTCTATCATTAAATTTGTAAGATACATTCAAAAAATATTTTTGTTAAGAGCTGGCGTAAATCGGTATAGTAGCCAATATAAAAGCAAAATCGATTCGCTTATTTACACAGTACGAAATATACAGAACTAGATCTGCACTGAATTAGAACTAAGCCTAGAAACTTGAAAATGCGATATGCAAATTTCAGTCATGCGTGCTCGCCAAGAAAGATATTTTTTAAAAGATTTTAAGATCGAAATGGAAAGCTCAAATGAGCTGATATTTTCAAAATCACATTAAGGCTTTAAGGTGTATTTTAAGCTAAAAATAGACTATTAATAACAAGAAGTAAAAATAATTAAAAATACTACAACCTTAATACTTTGGTTTACTCATCTGACGCTGAATTTGGCGGCAATTTACGATAGGTCGAGTCTGAAAAAAAATCCACTTTACAATCGATTTTTTTTTAAATTATAGCTTTGAATGTAAAAACGTATAAAACCAAAGGGTAAGAAAATAAAACTGTAGGGTGCGATATTGTCTTTAACATTTTTCTATCCGATCCTTAATTTAGCAGAAATATATGTTATCCTTTTCTTTTAAAACATTTTTTTAATTATTCCTAATTTGTGTACGTTGCAATCTGTTCAATTTAGAACAATAAGCAATCCCATGACCCAATGAAATGAGGATGATGTGTATGACGTGTAAATGAGGTAGTCTTGTACAGACCCAGGCCGACCATTCCGGAGAGAGTATGGTTAATTAAACCCCAACCATCAAAGTACACCGGTAACCACTGTCTAGTATTCAATCCGTATAAAAGTAACAACCTTTACTAGGATTTTAACCAGGAACCTTCGTCTCCGAAAATCAGCTGTTAAACAGCTGATTTTGGCGACGACTTTACCTCTAGACCAACCCGGTGAGTCGGTATTATTTTAAAACTAAGTTTATTAAACCCACCGGGTTGGTCTAGAGGTAAAGTCGTCGCCAAAATCAGCTGTTTAACAGCTGATTTTCGGAGACGAAGGTTCCTGGTTCAAATCCTAGTAAAGGTAGTTACTTTTATACGGATTTGAATGCTAGACAGTGGTTACCGGTGTACTTTGATGGTTGGGGTTCAATTAACCATACTCTCTCAGGAATGGTCGGCCTGAGTTTGGACAAGACTACACCTCATTTACACGTCATACATATCATCCTCATCTCATTGGGTCATGGGGTTGCTTATTGTTCTGAATTGAACAGATTGCAACGTACACATATTAGGAATTTAAAAAAAAAAAAAAAAAAAGTTTATTATTTTAAAACATTAATAAATAATGTTTATTTATTTTAAAACTGAATCAAAATCGGTTCATTCATTGGAATAAAGTAGGTTAATATTACAGTATAGCAAACTCAATAAGTTTAAGAGAACAATTTTTAATTGTCTACTGAACATTGTAAAATTTTATAGTAGGATGAAGAACAGGAAGGTGTTATAAATTGTAACGCACAGTTTTGCACGATCCGTAAATAGGTACAATAGAAAGTAAAGTGAACGAGGGTCGCTAGTAATTAATTGTATTTGTCGTGAGAAATACGGCTTCTAAAATTTCATGAAATCAGAAGTTCAAGTTCTACAAGAAATTTCAGTTTTACTAAAAATATTACATAATATACAGTTACAAAAAGATGTTATTTATTGATAAATAACATTCATTGATAACAAACTTGCTTATTATGTATTTTATTGATTTATTGTACTTCTCTAGTTCCGTTCTTGCCTGAGGTTGGATATTATTTTAGTAATCCTGATCGTGCCGACGAATCCTGGAGAGTTTCGCTGAGAAGCACCTTAAATACTCTCTCAGAGATTTTTCAACCAGGAGTTTCTTTCTTCATGTTTCACGCCTCCTACAGCCCATCGTCTTCTTTTTTCCCAAAGACCGTCCCTGAGATTCCCTATAACTATTCCTCTAGGATTTTCAGGATAATTTTATCTCATTTATTTATCTGAAATATATATTTATTTTAATACCAGTGTAATTTAAATTATTTATTGTTCTAAGTTAAAATAGTTTTATAATAACTGCATTATTTATCTAGCAACGAATTTCTAGCTACTATAGTGTTTAATGTGTTCTAAACTGCTGTGGATTGGTCTGAAACTTAAAAGCGAAAATTCAACGGTGACTGTTTATTTGATTTATTGTTTATATGATTTGGTTTATTTGATTCAGCAAGGTTTCAATATTAAATTAGCTTTAATGGAATCATCACTCATTCACGGCCAACCAAATAATAATTATTTTGAATCTTTTGATGTTTTGGAAAATAGTGTAAATTTGATTGAGATCTTTGAACGTTGCTTTGTTTTTTTTATTTTATTAATTTTTTGCAAGTAAGTTGAGATCTGCAGTAGGCTAACTGTAAGAATATCCTATTACTACAGAGGTTGAGTTAGACCAGAAATTATGCATGAAAACAAAAATAATTTAAGTTGGATGGACTGTAAAACATGTGTTTCATAGGCTTCACACTCGGCCTACTCTTTCTACCGAATGTTTATAATAAATAAAATTTAACAAAACAAACCCAACAAAAATATGTTTGCCTGTTTTAAGTTTTCGAGTTACGTAAAATATGATTTTGCAAAATAAACAAGAATATTTTATTATAACAAAGAGTAACGTATTAAAACAATATTGCTCTATTCATATTACCGACAATGAATCCGTAAAAGTAAAACATTTCCATTTTATGTAGTACAGCAGTTTAGAAAATAAATCCTTTCTATTCAGTATTTAATTGTTTTAAAAAAACCTTAAATATAGACTCCATTTTGTTGGTTGGAATAAAATAAAAACGTAAAACATCGCAGTATCAGATCATATCTGGTGAAAAATCAATCGTGAAAATAACAAAAATACAGAATTTGTCAACCACTGTAAAAATAAATTATAAATAAATGTAATGTTATAAAAACCAATATACATCTACACCAAGATTAAAAAAAATAAAACCGGAATGGTACGTAATATGTATTTAAAAACATAAATAAAACAATTCCTGTTATGAGATAATCTGTGTAAAAAGTAATCGCAAATATGAATATAAAAGAGTAGTATTTGTATTAAGGGATATTGAATGGCTAGAATATATCGTGCGAACAATGGTTCTATGTACCAGAAGGGATTTTTTCAATGTGATATTAATAATAGGGTATCCAAAATCAATAAACAAATTGAAACCCGTGATAAAGCTAAACAGTGTAGTGTTCTCTTGTGTCGCTGTAGAACCTATAGTTTTGAAAGCTTGCGGAAAGGGAGTCTCGGAATCTAAAGTGCGGGTTAGAATTGTCCGGGAGTAAAATATTTTGTAATGAGAACCGATTGTGGGAGTACTAAGCACAGTGGGTTGGTGCGACGTATTTACACGCAGCTCGTCATTGTTCGCTAGCCATTACAGTGATGAGCAAAATACCAACATTACGGAAATTACTTTCCAAAACATCACCCCTCCTCCCTCGACGGGCAAGGATTTACGCGGTAATGTTCAGAAAAAGGGATGGAAAGAGAATTTATCAACAAAATGTTCGTGTGTATATTAAACAGAAAATGGGAAGAGAATCCTTTAGAGGACAAATGTTGCTGACGTATTGTACTGCGTCTTTTCAGGTCTGTAGGGACTGGAATTGTCGCCGAGCGTAAGCTTTTCTTCACACTTTGTCACTGAATGGGAACAATTCGTATAGAAATAGTCCCTGTATCTCAGTGGTATTCACAGCTCCCTGTAGACCGACTTTACCCCCCGCTTCAGCAAATACATACACACAACTTCACACACATAGCCTTACGAACACGTACCAAAAATAACAAAACGCCCTCAAAACGTGTACAGCACACATACAATTAATTTTATCTAGTCAACTTTCAATCAACCTTTTTCAACGCCCCATTACTAAATCGCAATATTTTAAATAACTCAAATTGTTTGTTTTGTACTGCATTAAAAGTATAATGTTAATCACTTAAATATTAATGTAGTATAATACAGTATAGCCGCAGTAATCCGAACACGTAAGATGTCAGACCCTTGCGGATTATCGATTTGTACGGATTATCGATGTCTACAATCTTAGATTACGGCAATCAAATTACAAAATACGATATAAGTTACTGTATTAAGATAAAAAATACAGATTAAACAAAATTCAAGAACACAAAATTATAATTGATAGCCTACCTTATTTGAAATCTGGTATAGTATTATTTTCATATCATTGTGATACAAAATACAATTTTAAAACAAACAATGGTAACTTGTGATTGCCAGTGCTGTTACTCCACGGGAAACATTTTATACGATCTTTTTAATTTTAAATCCAGTGGCAGTCTTTTCCCCCTTACGAACTAAGGTTTTTCCTGGAAAAATTTTCCAGTACAATGTTGACTCATCTCCATTGTAAACTTGATCTTCTGTTAAACCCCGTTTTACTACTTCATCCCGGAATTTTGTTTTAAAGTCCATATAATCGTCGATATCGCTAGAATTTTTTTCACCGGTAGGCCTAACAGTTAACAGTCTAATACCGATCGTTGTTTGAATTTGTCCAGCCAGCCATTACTGGCTTGAAAGTCGTCTTTCTCGGTCATTTCCTTGTAGAAAAACTTTCGCTTCTGGGTGAGAATACCTCCAATGACTATAGATTGTCTTGCTCTTTCTTCCAAAAACTATGAGTATAAAGCCCGCTCGATATTAAGTTTACCTGCTGCGTTCAACATTTTTCTTTTCAGTGGCCCGCACTCCATTTATTAGAAGTTTTTAAAGAATTTTCTAAATGCTAAAATAATAATAACATGATAATAAGTGATTGTTCGGATTGTTGGAGGTTTCGGAGTACAGGAGGTTCGGATTACCGCGACAATGCTTAATTCAATTTATAATCATAACATACGATAGAAATTTTAGGACTACAACAATTCTTGAAAATCTTAGAAGAAATTTATCAGAGTAAGTTACCTATTACTGTTTAGGAGTAATTTAATTTTCACTTGTCTCCGTGAGTAGATCCTCTATACTGATCATCGGGGAGGCGCCTTTTGTGTCCCATAATGTAGGGGATAGAGAAACAGAATTTTGAAGAGCGCATTGGGTGATTAGCCCAAGGCGTGGAGAAACAAAATTAAAAAATTTCTCGACCTCCTAATGTACAGAAATATGAGTTTAGATTATTATACTGTATTAGAGGCAGCTAAATATATAGTAGGCCTATTAATTGATGCAGATATTTCGAAGTAATAATAGTTTTAGTACTTCTTTCAGAGCCTAGTTTAGGGTCAATTAGTGATTTTTTTGTATTTTTCATATCAAGATCGGTAAAAAAAATTATTTTTTAATATTGCGGCCTTAGTATGCATTTACGACAAAAGTGTAAATAATTAACTTTAAAAAACTACAACTTTTATTTTAAGCATTTTCTTTTACAGAGCCTAGTTCAGTGTCAAATAGTGACCTTCCCTATATTTAAGTCCTATACAGAGGTCGATTTTCATTTTACGTCATTCACTCATGATTAACATTAGGTTATGTTTTTCATTTTGTATTGTTTGCTCATGGTTTAACATAGGTTATATTCATAATTGTGTACATTGACAAGAGAAAATCGTGCGAGTGTTTCACACCAGATTTTTTATTTCTTTAATAAACCATATTTAAAGCAATTACAGTACTAAGTACAATGATGGGCTCACTTTATCAAAATAAGGATAATGCCTTATCTTGTTGTAAAGGCAGTCAGGAAAAATTATTTTTATTTTTACTTTCTCTTACCCTATATGAACGTAGGCTATAGGGAAGGAAATTTTTGTTTCCATGTCGATTTTTTGAAATCACCAGAAGAAATACGCTTGTTCAAATCCCTAACCCAAAAAATATGTTTAACCGATTGGTCGGTGTTGGTCAATTAGTGAATTTGTGGGGGTGTGTGTGTGTGTGTGTGTGTGTGTGTGCGTAAACAAAATATCTCCAGAACAGAATATCGTACGAAGCTGAAACTTGAAGCGTAAGTTAAGTACTACAGAGGACCCGCATACGAACATTATCATCAAAATCGGTCACCTGGAAGTAGTAGTTTATTTGTGCAATTTATCGCCTTTTTAAAATTTTCTCAAAAACGACTCTCACAATTTTCTTTAAAATTGCTTCATTAATTAATTTTTTTGGGCTCTACAAGATAGGGTAAGCGGCATGTTAGCTGAAATGCCTCGGGGCTGTCCGTTTGTGGTAAAAATTTGTATCATTTAAGAATGCAACTTTAGTATGCATTTTAGGGCAAAAGTATATTAGGCCTATATAGAAAGTTATAAAAATTAAAAATGTACATCTTTTATTTCAAGAATATTTTTCAGCAAGCTTAATGTAGGCAAAGTCAATTAGTGACTTTCCGTACTTTTATGTCGAACTGAGGTTAATTTTCCTATAGCGTTATTCACTCATGATTAAAAATTGGTTATGGTTTTCATTTTACATTGTTTATTCATGATCCATAGTATTACATGTTTCATTATTTACATGGCAAGAGTCGTGTGCATGTCTAACACCAGATTTATAAAGTAGTGAAAACTAAATTTATAAAAATGTAAAAATGTCTTACGATATGCTTGCCAACATATTTTTATTTAATCATGTTCATTTAAATAAACTGTGGAACTACGCTTAAGAAATTGTTATTGTTTAATGTTTCGTAAATTACAGATACAGGGGTACTTTTCATAGTGCGTTTTGTAAAAGCGTAGCAACACGGTTTGAGGGGACAATAAATAGTTTTTACAATGAATGTCGACCTAATACACATTTGAGTTGACTAGTAATATGAATCTGTTGATAAATTGTTTGTAATTAAAATATGAACAAGACGCTTATATGGTATTAGAAGGCGTAACAGGGTGTCCACCCTCTTTGCATTATCACCCTCCGTCACACCCTACTCGGTTCAGGAACGGTTGTTTGATTTTGTTATGGCCTCTTTTACGCATTTAACAATACAGAAGCAAGTCTTTTGTAAAACATATTGAATGTTATAAACGCATCTGCATTTGAAAGCAAAACGTTTTCTGCTGTCAAGGACGGAAGCAGCGCACCCTTGCGGCAAGCGCGGGCGTCAAATACTATACCACGGTGCACTCTTGGGCATACAAATTGATTTCTGCCGATTTACACCCTCTGCTGCTACCGACCTCGTAACACCACAAACCTATAATCTAACTGTAATACTTTTTTAATATTTATAAACAAAATTCCGCTTTCCTTTTCATGAAGTTTGGATTTTGGTAAGTTCGGTGGCGTGTATACAATACAATAACAATGCAACCTGAAGTTTGTTTTGTGTTCTGTAAATTAATGTAGCTACAAAGCTCTCACCAAGGAATTCACAATACTGACCATAAATTTGTTTACAATAATAAACTGGATTTTGCTTAAGACAAAATCATTCTTATGATTTACTTTTGGTTTGGCTATTTCCAATCAATTAAATATTGCACTACAAGTAGGCAAAAAGACGTATGACTATCTTCAGTAGTTTTTAAACTGTAACTTTTTAAAATGAGCAACTTTTCTCGATGACCCGGTATTTATAGTGGACTTGAATGCTTGTGTGTGATGAAGTGGGGAACAGGAAAGCTTGTCTTATCCATGGACAAGCTTTCCTGTTCCGCACTTCGTCTCACACTAGCATTCAAGTCATCTATCCACTATAAATACCGGGTCATCAAGAAAAGTTGCTTCATTTTAAAAAGTTACAGTTTAAAAACTACTGAAGATAGTCACACGTTTTTTTTGCAACTTGATAAGTTTCTATACGAGGACCGTTGGTTGCCCTGCACACTCTGCACACATCTAAACGATAGTGACTTCTGCCGGGTACGATGTGCCATATCGAGCGTAACCGAAGCAACGGTAGTAGCAATTCGTTGTCGTAAATGATTCACATTTCAAATCTTCTCACCGTAGACATGGTTTTTAACATAACCCCAGAATAAAAAATCCTGTGGGGTTTAATCTGGACCGGAGGCCAAAGCACAGATCTGGACCTACCGATCCATCGGTCAGGGAACCTTTCATTGAGGGTGTGGCGCACTAGAAGACAAATGAGGAGGCGCGTCGTCTTGCTGCCAAATTATGTTAATCTCTTCTTCCAAATTAAATTTATTAAATTTGCGGTACTGTCGTACCAACACAAATACTTTATTAATTTTCTGTTTCTGATAAAACAAAATATGATTTTATCTTCAGGAGTTTTAAACTGAAATTTTTTAAAATGGATGCAACCTTTCTCGATGAACCGGTACCTAGTTTATAGCTAGATAATTAATCTTAATGGAGTTTAAGCCGGCTGGTGTAACTTAAATATAAAAATCGGCTTTTTTTGTCAATTAAGTTAATTTTCATATTGATATTTGTGGTAAATACAAAATTAAAAAATGTTTGTCGGTAATTAAAAGATTTTCAAATTTATGTCGGTGATAGTCATCACTATTAATTTTTAACTTTGTATCGTAAGTCTAAAATTTTGAAGCGTTTAAGTCAGTGTCAGTGGTCACTATATGATCCATAAGGGTTTTGATGACGTTCAAATCTGTCTTAGAATTTTTTATTTCGTTGTATTTCGTGTAGAACAGCGTTTTTGTTCCTCAGTTTGCATCGAAACAATAATTTTACTATAGCAATGCTATAGTAAAATTAAAATAGCATCAACGTAGGTCTTTCATATGAAGACAAATTTCTCACGAGTAGTATTAAAATACCCAATTATTATGTATTATCAAATACCGGGTGATTGTTGCTAAACTTTTGCATTGATCTATTAAGAGAGTAACTAGCAAGCAAAATTTAATTTGTGACATACATTATTTTTATATGCAATGACATTTATGCATTTCAGAAAGCTCAAAAATAATGGGATAGTATTCTAAACAGAGGCAGCCAGTTATTTTTTTTTTTTTTTGGTTTAACGTCCGACTGTTCTGCAATTACTGCTAATGCAGACGGTGAAGGATGAAATGATTTTATGTAACGTAAGAAAATATGCCGTGCCTAAGTGGGATTCGAACCCAGGGCCGCATGATGAGAGGCGAGCACGTTACCAACTGCGCCAATGCGGCCGGCAGCCAGTTAGTTAACGCTTATATGTCCATTGAATTTAAAAGGATTGTTAGTAAATTACTAACTTAGGAAATGTATACCTAACTGGAGAATATTAGGAGGTGCAGTCATCGCGCGAATACTATACTTTAAATGTCGGCAACTGTTTCCATTTGATTTTGCTTAACGTGAGATAGAAAACTTATACCCACCAAATCTCAAGTGGTGATTACCATACTTAATAATCTCATTTGTAGTTGTTTTAAATTACAGGAAGAAATAGAAAAATCTGGTGTGAAACACTCACTCAACTTTCTCTTGCCAATGCAAATAATTAACAATGTAACCTAACATTAGTAATAAAACATTAGAAATAAACAAAAAACTAACCTCAAAAACCAAATCTTATTTTAATCATGAGTGAAAGACGTAAAGTGAAAATCAATCTCAGTTTAGCTTAAAAATATGGAAAATCACTCTTTCACACAAAACTGGGCTCTGTAGAGAAAAATTCTCAGAATAAAAGTTGTAGATCGTTTAATTTCCTATAAATTTTATTATACTTTTTTGTCGTAAAATGCATAATAAGGCTGAAATCTTTTTAAAAAAATCGAATTTTTTACACGTTTTCATGAGAGAAAAAACAGAAAATTGCTTATTACCGCTAAAATAAGCGTTATACAAAAACATATTTGAAATAAAAGTTTTAGGATTTTAAATTTTCTACAAGCCGGCCGCATTGGCGCAGTTGGTAACGTGCTCGCCTTTCACCATGCGGTCCTGGGTTCGAATCCCACTCAGGCATGGCATATTTTCATACGTTACAAAAAGTCATTTCATCCTACATCGCATAAAGTTCCACCCCAACGTCGTCGCTAATGACCATTGTAGTTGATGCGACGTTAAATAAATAAATAAAAAAAAAAGTTTTCTACAACTTTTATGATATAAATTTTTGCGCTAAAATGCATATTAAAGCCGCAATCTTAAAAAAAAACAATTTTTTTTACGAGAAAACAGCCTCACCAAGAATTTCAGCAGACATGGCACCTACCCTATCTTGTAGAGCATAACAAATTCAGTAAATGAGGCGATTTTAAAAAAATTGTAGGAGCCGTTTTTGAGAAAATCGCAAAAAAGTGAAAAATTACACGAATAAACAACTACTTCCGGTTGACCGATTTTGATGAAAATGTTCGTGTCGGGTCCGGTAGTAGTACATAACTTTTTCAAGATTCAAGTTCCTACGATATTCTGTTCTTGAGATATTTTGTTCAAACAGACACACACACACACACACACACACACAGACCATTCGCTAAAAACATGTTTTTTGGGTTCAGGGGGTCTGAAAACGTGTAAATCCGGTGAAAACTCGATTTCGAAAAATCAACATGAAAACAATACCTACTTTCGTTCCTATTCATATAGGCAAGAGAAAGTAAAAAAAGTGTTAACAAATACACGCACTTCACTCAGTACCTAAGTAATCGTTGAACTTAATAAATGTTCGACTCTTTCAGTACTACCTAAGTGAGAAACTAGAGCCTCATTAATTATGTGTTCTTTACAAAATTATACTAGTTCACTGGACAGTCATTAGGATGCAATTAGGGTCAGAATTTACCGGACCCGACACGAACATTTTCATCAAAATCGGTCAACCGGAAGAAGTAGCTTATTCGTGTAATTTTTCACTTGTCAGTACATAAGTAAGTAAAAATTATTTTATTGACATTGAGATACTAACAACGATTGTTTCAGACCATACGAGTTGTTCAGTTTTGAACAACTCAAATTTTTAGCGTTTGTTTCCATTTTTCTATGACTAACTGAACCAAAGTAAATGATTGACTCAAATGAATGTAATTAATACATAGTAAATTAACTGATTTGCGTGTGATACCTACTCGAAAAGGTTTAGCAAATTTTTAGTTAAATTCTGACCCTATTTACATCCGAATGACTGTCCAGTGAACTAATATAATTTTGTAAGGAACACATAATTAATGAGGCTCTAGTTTCTCACTTAGGTAGGTACTGAAAAAGTCAAACATTTTTTAAGTTCAACGATTAACATTTTTCCGTAAAACTTAAAAAATTAAGCAGTTAAGAATAGAATAATAATTATTATATACTATTTATTTTTATTTACCTATTTTTGTTTATTTAGTGACTTCAACAGATTGATCATTAGCTATAAGTGCTGGTTATGGAACAGAGGATTTTAAAACTTCCCGAACCTAGCCTGGAATCGAACTGATGATCTAACGTTTAACTAAAACGGTACCCTCTAAATTAACTAAAACGGTCGGCCCGTTGCCGTAGTGGTTAGCGCCACTGGCTTCTACGCTGGGGTCCCGGGTTCGATTTCCGATCAGGTCTGGCATTTTTTCATCACTCATCTTCATGTATCAATGTTCTCACCGTCTGTATTAACAGAAATTGTAAAACCGTCAGACAAAAAAAAACGGCACCCACTGCGCTATGGAGGAGCAGTGATTATTATTTTAGTTCTTTTAATCAGCAAATTACTTAATGAGATTCATTTTGATTCCTCGATTCGTTGCATGTTATAGGCTAATAATTTATTCTATGTGTTCTTTTTTTTGTTAACGTTTTTATCGATATCTACAAATCAAATCTCTTTACTGTTATAAAAGTACTGGAGTAACATAAGTATTGGATTACTTGACCCATACTCAGTATTATATCAGCAGAATTATTTTCAGCGGTACAATACATTCTTACATGATCTTCATTCCCCATAACTAGCTGGTTGCAACAATACTTTCTGATAATTGAATGAGATGCACATGAAAGGTTTTGCAGGAAGGCAAAGAAGGAGAGCTTTTGAACGTTATATAATTCAATTGTGATCCATATTGTGATGTTGATTTATCCGGGCACTCACAAAACAGATGTTCTCTCTCTTTGGGATTATATGATAACTATCAATTCTATTTCGAATGATTTATCAATGGAAAACGGTGGGAACTGGCCGCATTGGGGCATGAAGACGGGACAACACAAAGATGTCGGCCCGATAGATAACATCACAACCACCTGCACGCGCCCTATTGGCTATGAAAGCGGACCACAATAGAATAACTGGTTTTATTTTTAACAAACAATTCATTAGTTGTGTTTCCATTTATTTATTTTTTGTACTGTAAACTACATTCTTAACAAGTAACATAATCAAATTTGAATAAGGTCTAAAGTTAACACTGTTGAAAATAATATTAAATCTCTAAATTCTTTTAAATCTTTTGTCTGCCATAATTGGTCAAAAGGCTGTAGCAAAAATCAAATTTAAATAAATTCTAGACTACTTTCATTACAATTACGTATTAAAATTTGAGTGAAGTCTAAAGATAACACTGTTTAAAATAATATTAAATCTTTAAATTCTTCTTCTACATCTTATTGTCTGCCATAATTAGTCAAAAGGCTGAAGCAGAAAATTAAATTTAAATAAATAAGAAAAATAAATTCTTGACTACTTTCTTTACAATTGCGTATTAAAATTTGAGTGAAGTCTAAAGATAACACTGTTTAAAATAATATTAATCTTTAAATTCTTCTTCTAAATCTTATTGTCTGCCATAATTGGTCAAAAGGCTGTAGCAGAAAATTTAAATTTAAATAAATAAAACGATTAAATTCTGTACTACATTCTTAACAAGTAACGTAATCAAATGTGAGTAAAATCTTAAGTTAACACTGTTGAAAATAATATTAAGTCTCTAAATTCTTCTTCTAAATCTTATTGTCGGCCAAAATTGGTCAAAAGGCTGTAGCAGAAAATTAAATTTAAATAAATGAAAAACATAAATTCTAAATCAACTGAGTATCAAATCTATTAATTTTTTACGCACATTTTTCTCGGTTTTACCCAGATTTTACTAAATAGGGCCTAAGTTAATTTATTTTTATTCCAATCTCTAATTGCTCGTTCTTATTCTACTCTTGATCAAAGAGCATTTGAAAGGTAAACAGATTTGTTTTACCTTATTAATAATAATTTATATATGAAAAATTTATTTGTGTTCAATTATTTTTAGTACAATATTTGGCTGTTCTAGCCAAGGTTTTCGCAGTTTTCCTTGGCCATTCCAAGTGAATGTCTTCTTTTAATTTCTGTTTAGTAGTATAATCTTTCCATTCCCTAATGCAAATTTTTGTCATGTGTTAGCTCTATATATAGGCTATCATTTTTCTTGATAATTATTTCTTAACCAAGAATTTTTTTTATTTCAGAAATTCACAATCTGTTGGATACAATCAGTGAATATGTAAACACAAAATACGGAAAAAATTAACATGATAAAACAACGTGAGTGGAGTCACAGTCTAGTGACAGAAATCTGACGTGAATAGATTAGTGCAGATTTTAGATCGCTGTATTGGTTAGTCAATTACATATTAAGTTAGTTGATGAAATCTCGGCTCTATCGACGTTTTAGTCGTCTTAATGTATTGTTTGGGAGAGTCTGCTAGTTAAATTTGAGATCAATGGGTTATGGTGGTTCGTGAGTTTCTTCCTAAATTTTGTACAGAGTTTGAAAACGTCATTTATAAAGGGTACGTTTGGGTCCGAGTGCAGCGATTTATTGATAATAAAGTTAACTTTTAGCGATAAATATCACTAAAAATTATTAACCAAAAATATTAACTACTTATTATTTGTTACTTTTATTAGGCTACTCTTTTACCTATAGAAGTAAATAGCTGTTCAATAAGTTAATATTTGGAATTTAAATATGAATAAATAATAGTAGAATGCATGTCAGTGATAAGTTAGTCAGTCAGTCAGCGGGTGCATTTGGGTCTATTTAAATATACGAGTATATACGCAAATTGAAAAAATAGCTTGTATATTCAATGATGTTACAAAAATTTTAGAACACATTGTTAATAATACGCTAAATTTTTAATGTAAAATTGCTTATTTCTAGTCCTGGTGGGGTGCATTATATAAAATAATCGTTTGTTGGCTTTACTCCACACTCTATTTTTATTCTAGGAATCATTTTAAGATTAAAACTGATAATTTTCAGAATTATAGCTTTTTGGGAAAAGGTACAGAAATAGGTAATATCGATTGCTTTAAGGTAGTACCTACCTTATGGTAGGATGGTGATGGTTAGGAAGGGGTACCCCCTTTCCTAACCATCAGGAGCAAGTGGTCGAAATTCAGTTCCTCTGCTTTTTATAGGTAACACTTGCAGATAACACAGGCTAATTTTTAAAACTGTAGTTCTTCGGGAAGGTACTGCAATAATATCTACTGCTTCAGAGTAGTCACACACTTTTTACACCTTAGGTGATCGATGAAAATGTTTTGACGTTTTGTCCAACCGCTAAGGAACAAATGTGCCTAATTTAAACTCTCTAGGTGACCGGAATTCTATAGAATTAGTGATGAGGTAATCAGTCAGCGGGGAGTTTCGCAATTATATGAATACATAAATTGAAAAAAAACTGTTTGTTTAAACAAAAACATGTTATAAACATTTTAGAACATATTGTTAATATAAACTCATATAATTTAATTTGTTTAAAAATTAATTTTAATGATCCATGGTGTATTTCTACAGAAGATAGAAATCTATTTTCTTAGTTATAATATAATATTGTATAATAAGAATTAAAGTATGCAAGTCAATTAATAGACGTTTAATTCTGTTTGCGTAGAGAAACTTTCCTTTGATTGTATGTGAATGAAAACATAAAACTTCTTGATAAATAAATTTTTTCGACCGTGGGCCAAGTGTAGTGTTTTGTATTTAAATGTAGAACAATGATAACGTATAAAGATCGGGAAGTATAATAGAGGATAAGTGGCATAACAATAGAACTCATACCGTGGGACCAGCTTCCATAAGTGGACGATCGCGACTCCTTTACAACTTAATAAATAAAAAGAACCCATTATGAACTGGTAGAATAATCTAGGAACAATTCTAATAAAAATTTAGGCCTATTCTACGGTATGTACAACCACTTAACTCTTTCATGAAGGTATTAGCATAAAAACCAAATATAAAGGAAATATAATAAAATAAGTGTTCTTAAAAAATAGATTTCTCAAATCAAAATACTTAAACATACTCTCCCATTACAAATACCAATCGCACCTTAATTAACAATAGTATGGTCTATAAGTACCAGGAAGTTGTACTTAGCAAATCAATCCTTTTCTTTGTAAATAGCAAGAGGGTGTTGCTGATATCTGCTGCTAAGTAATTTGGAATATTTTTTTTCAAAATTTGATTTTACGAATCTAAAAGGCTATTTAATAATTTTTTACCACACAGTCTTAATCTTAACCCACCGAGTTGGTCTAGAGGTAAAGTCGTCGCCAAAATCAGCTGTTTAACAGCTGATTTTCGGAGACGAAGGTTCCTGGTTCAAATCCTAGTAAAGGTACTTTTATACGGATTTGAATGCTAGCCAGTGGTTACCGGTGTACTTTGATGGTTGGGGTTCAATTAACCATACTCTCTCAGGAATGTTCGACCTGAGTCTGTACAAGACTACACCTCGTTTACACGTCATACACATCATCCTCATCTCATTGGGTCATGGGGTTGCTTATTGTTCTGAATTGAACAGATTGCAACGTACACACATTAGAGATTACAAAAAAAGTCTATTAGTAAATTGATTTACAACTAAACAAGAGAATAATTAAATTTACTTAAAAGTAAATAGAAAAAGACGTGAAATAAAATAATTATGAAAAATTAATTTTATTGTCTCAGCTCATTTTCGCTAATTTATTTTTATTCTATTATACGTTTGCTAATTAGGATTTGAAATGATTTATGAGAAATTTTGCAAACAATTTTATTTATACATTTCGGTGTGACAAAGAGATTTTTGTAATGGATTGAAGAACATGAGAAGCGGGTGTAGAAGGAGCCACCCAGAAGGCTCAATTAATAACCGATTAAAAATACTTAAAATTAAAAAATGTAATTTTTACTAAGATTATTTTTTTGTATTTTGGTTTAAATGCACGTATTTTTTAAATTAAGTTGTTTAATTGTTTGTAGCGATATTTATTTTAATAAGTTAATATTTGACATGTAAATTAAAATAAATATCAGAATGCACGTAAAATCTAGTCGATTTGTTTGTGGTAGTGGTATCCTCAAGAAAGAAAAAATATATGATTAAACTTTAGGTTTTTTAGAGGTTTTCTTTTCATATCCCATTTTGCCAATGTTAATTGTAAGCTGCTTTCAAATTTCTCCTCGTTTCTCTGCTGTAGCTATCCAGTTTAATCCCACCGCTCGCTTGATATCATTACCCTTTTCAATAATGGTCGTCAGCGTCCCCTTGTTCCTGTCTTATCTTTCATTATGGCCCAATCATTTCCGTTTTTTTGTTGAGCAATTTTCTTGAATGATGCCCTGAACTTTGTTAATGTTTCATAGATATTCGCTTGGCTTTCTATGTTGCACTGTTACTTCTATTTAAGATCTTTCCACGTTGTATTTCTGCTAATTTACCAATATTTTATCTATAAATCGTAATGTTATTTAATAATAGCATTTCTTGCCCATAACAGGCAGGTGGAGTGTTAAATTATTTGCACTCGATCTGCTAATTCCAGGGCTATAAAAAAATACTTCTGTTTTTTATCACTTGGACAGACAATTATGTAACTGAAGCATTTAAGAACAGAAGAGATAGAGGTGTAAAAGACACTAGCCAGAGGTATCTCCTCTGAAAGTAGTGAATTTCATTATACAGGCAGGCCCTGTGAAGAATGAAGTGAAGGTGTCATTTTGCAGGGTGGAAAGTAGATGCTTTTCAGAAAGCCTGGCATGCTGGTGAGCATATTTTTCCACTCGGTGAGGAAGGACATAATAAACCATCTCACGCATCGTTTTACTTAGAAAAAGCTCTAGGGGTTCAAACCAGCTTTCCAGCTGATGACCTACACAACAACAGCAACAACAATAGCAAATCAGCAAGCTATTTAGCGCATAATATTATTTAGAGTCTCTTGAAAAAATTTATTAAACGAATAAGGTTATAAATAGATTACCTAATAACTTACGCGCGACACAGTTAGTAAGTTAGTTCCTTCGTTTTGCAAGGATAGTTCTGAATGATATTGCCATTGTAAGTTAGAAAACCATTCAAGTTTTAAACAATACAAATGTCAATATTGTGACTCCACTGATACTAAACTTCCGCATACAGTATTCATTAACAGATTTTCAGAACCATAATTCCAAATAGCTGATAATTTTTAATAGAAATCTCACTAGTTCAAAACATCTTATAAAATGCTCTGAAGAAAATACAAGTAGTATTTTTTTTTTAATTTATGGAAAAGTCTGTAAAAAGTATGCAAAGTAAGTAAATCCAAGATGTTGGGGACATTATTTTCATAATCCGTTTAATAATTTTGAAATTTACGTACATCGAGGATATTTTTCACACAAGGCTGTAGAATTAACAAGAGACCATGAATTTACATTAGTCACATCAGGCTTAATTTTAATCAGTGTATTAGTGACCACGAATGTCATATGTTCGGTTTCTGTTTGATTGATAGGCCTACAAAAAATGAATAAATATAAGGCTTACCCTTTTTCTAAATAAAGACCGAGTGAAGCGTTCCGATTGTACGCATTTTTGCTTTCATTTATTCAGGTAAATGAACGTATTACATTTCAATATATTACGTATTATTTTTATACATTGTAGAATGAAAGAGTTAGTTCAAACATCGCTGTCAACGATTATTATATCAATTCATTCTGTAAAAATGAATGACATTTTTGTTTCTATTCATAAATAAAATTGCCCATCAAAAAAGTAATGAATATATGCAGAGAGGGCGACAGTTTTGTCCCTTTGAGTTGTAGAAAGAGGAGCATATTCAGACAGCTGATTGAAAGCTATATCTAAGCGGCCGTGGCGAGTCAATTTCCGGCAGTCAGAGCGCCTAGCGGGATTCAAAAAAACAACGTACTCGTCATTATTTCACAACTCCGGTTTTGAATTGTCATTATCAGAAGAGTTTTCTCGATTCCACCCTTATAAAACTCCCTATCTGGCACCCCTTTCTCTCTTAATATCTGTCAAATGCACACCAAATTTTAAACAGCATTTTTTCTTCCCTCTTTTTCTGCTTTTCAATATGTGAGAAGCGAGCGAGGCATTGTGCCTCTCCAACTCAGCACCGAGTGCTTGATGTAAAAGTTTTTTCTTCTTAACACGAACACAATATTGAAAGGCGCCAACTATGGATGCTATTATACTTTATACACACAACGGATCCCATTGTCGAAGACAATATTCTTTCAAGGAATCTCAGAACCCACACGCCTCAATTTCGTCTTTCTTTCGACAAGTTTCATATTCTAAGGAATATTTTATCATAAATAAATAGAGTTTTCAATAGAACCTTTTTTTAATATTGTTTAACTGCTATAAAGAAAAAAATAGCACACAACAGTAGTTTTAATATACGTAAACAACTGTAACACTTTTTGTATTTCAAAAATATACTTCTATTCGTTCATTTAAACTCTGCTTTTACCAGTAAAAACTTTTCTTCAACTAAAATGTTTTGTCCATCACTACGAACAGAATTTGTACAAAGATAAAAAGTTAATTTCACACAAGAAATTTTTAGCCTAATTATTTTAATAACTTTCATTGTTTCAAATTTTTTAAATAAAAATATATTTCCTAGGGAATTAACGTTTAATTATGATTACCAGATAGATTTTTGCAATTACCTACTTTGAATTAAACCACATACATGTTGCTAAACCTAATACATAAAATATTTTACTTTCCGTTCACTGTAGGCCTACATATCTTTTATGTGCAAATAAGGTAATACAAAATCGTGTACCTTTAAAAAGGCTACATGGTACGAAACAATAAGACCTAACCTGGATATTGCAGTAACTATATAGCAGAACTATAATGTGTCTACATTCGGTGGAACCTAGACCATAAACCGACCCTTACACACAATAACACACACGTACAGCAACCCCTTACCTGCCTTACCTGTGTTCTACATTGTTCAGTAGTGAGTCACCTCCTGGGCGCTTGACTGCAGTACTACCATTTCAGTTGTAATTATTTTTGTCAAAATTGTATAGTAATAATTTTCAAAATCTTCGTATTATTCCTTGAAAAATGAGTCCTAACACAGATTCATTGTGACAATCCTAAGCAATTCCGATGTTGGATTTCATTCCGACTGCCGTTGTAAAATAATATTAGGTATAATAAATTAATAAATTTTTTAATAAATTAAACAATTATTATTAAATATGTAACAATTAATAGCATAATAATCTGAAATTAAATTTCTATTGGCGTTCTTTTTCATATGGCTAGTAATACGAAAGAATAAATAAAAATAAAAGTCGAGGGTTACTTAATTTATAAAACTAGTAACTCTCCCACTAACCATTTATTAATTTCAATAATTGAAATTAATAAATTAAGTAACCTATAGTAATTAAGTAACCATAGTTTCTTAATCTGAGTCAATATTAATCAAGAGATTAATTATTAATCTCTCCCTCAATGAGTCAATCTAGATCCTGGATAGGTTGATTAATATTTTTTAATAGCCGCCGTTTTAGAATGGATTGCGATATTGCCAAAATGTATGAGTGTTTTAATAAAGCCTATTAACGTACCTTTGTTTCTTCACATTTTACATCCTAAGAAATCATAATTTTAAAATTTTAATTGCTGATATTTTTGAAAGAAGAAGGTGATTGCAAGATCAAAAAAATATGTTAGTAATATGCTAGTAAATATGTTAGTAGTCTACTAACATATTACCCCTCTTACTGGGGTAACGTCTGGTGAGATTTTCCCCAACTGCGTACCAACTAGAAGAGAAGAGGAATCTTATTCAAAATTACGTAACTACAGCACATAAAGAAATATAATAACATAGAACGTTAAGTTATTTCTAGAAGCTGGAATCAAGCTCGAGATAAAACGTTGGCATTGTATAGGATTTTTCTTAATGAGGGCTTTTACAATTTGATTAAATTGTTACTATTTAAGTAACAACTTTTTTTATTTTTTTATTTTAAGCCCCAATTGGAGTACTATAATCAACTTTCAGTCTTTAGCGGATCGTTTGATTTGTTTTCTTATAGTCCATATTTTTTCATATTCTCAGATCTAAAAATGGGGGCCAGATCAGAGCCCTCTGATTGTGTTTGTTTCTTTAAACATGTATAGAGAACATGTTTATTTATGTTCGTTTCTTTTAATAGAGTAATAAAATTTTTGTGCATATATTATTTCGATAATATTTAAAATTTTAATGACCACATCATTTATACCATAGTTTTATAACGTAGTGAGTTCAAATTACTCACAAAGAGAAGGTTTCCATTCAAACAATTCAAATTATCTGGACTCTATTACTTGTGACTCAAGGTACGCCCTATGAGAAATCTTGTCATTTTTGGCATTACCTTAATCTGAGTTGCAATGAATTAAGTGTTTAAAAAATTAAGAATCAATAGCTAAACCGTTCAACTATCCATGTTTTTTAAGTTGGAAAGTTGGTTAAAATTAACGATATGCCATAAAAATGATGTAAACGTCTAATGACAATTATTTTTCTAGTTTTATATGTATTTTTACTGAGATATTTTTTGTTTCATATGTTAGTAAATGTTCATAACAGATAGGTGGAGTGTTAAATTATTTGCACTCAATCTGTTAGTTCCAGGGCTACAACAAATAGTTCTGTTTTTTATCACATGTTCAGATAATTATCTGACTGAAGCATTTAAGAATGGGAGAGATAGAGGTGTAAAAGAGACTAATCAGCGTTATCGCCTCTGAAAGTAATGAATTTCATTATATAGCCAGCCCCTGTGGTGAATAAAGTGAAGGTGTCATTTTCAAGGTGGAAAGTAGATGCTTTTCAGAGAGTCTGGCATGCTGATAAGCATACTTGTCCATTCACTGAGTAAGGCAATGGAAAACCTCCACACTCCTTGTTTTACTTAGTAAAATCTCTAAAGGTTCAAACAAGCCTTTTGGCTGATGACCTAAGCCAGTGTTTTTCAACCTGTGGGTCACGGACCCATTGGGGTCCAGGACGTGTCTAAAAGGGTTGCGAAATAAGGGGAAAAATTAAAAATAGGCCTAGTTATTGTTGGTTTTTTTTAAATACCAAAATTGTACATTACTTTTATAACTTTTTCCAAATCAATTAACGCAAAACTTGGGCTTGTTTGGAATTACCAATTTTTGATTTATTTTTGTAATACACAAAACTATGTCATTTTCCAGGGCCATACGATTTCTTGATTTGTGTTTCAAATTCACCATTATGGAAAATCCTAATTTACATTTGTAGGATGAGGTAATTGGTTTCAAAATTCTCAACGCTGCTCTGGACAGTTCTGAGTATCCCTTTTTAATACTTAATCCAGAATTTGTCGGCTCAAACATAAATGAAAGTTAATTTCATGGCCTGATCACTTGATTGCAAGCAAACTTGATTAAACGGATTGACTCATTTCCTTAACTAAAGTTACTTAGGCTATATCCTTAAGTAAAAATTACAACTATTTTCGATTTTTTAATTTTTTTTAACATTAGCTATAATTCAGAGGGGATCAGCAAAATACTGAACCTAAAAAGGGAGTCGCGGTGTCTGAAAGGTTGAGAACCAGAACAACAATGTTAGTAAGATTTTACATGAAATAATGATGAAAACCTTTACATTGAATTAATTAATAAAGATAATTTACGCACAGAAAACAATTGAATGTCTATTTTTTGAATTCATGATTAGGTTGGTATGTGAATTAAAGACTTTTTACTTTCTCTTGCCTATATGAATATATAGGAAGGAAAGTATTGTTTTCATGTCGATTTTTCGAAATCGAGTTTTCACCGGATCTATACGTTTTCAGACCCCCTGAACCCAAAAAACTTGTTTTTAGCGATTGGTCTGTGTGTGCCCGTGTGTGTGTGTGTGTGTGTGTATGTGAACAGAATATCTCAAGAACGGAACATCGTACGAACTTGAAACTTGAAACTTAAGTTACATATCACTACCGGACTCGACACGAACATTTTCATCAAAATCGGTCAACCGGAAGTAGTAGTTTATTCGTATAATTTTTCACTTTTTTGCGATTTTCTCAAAAACTAGTCCTACGATTTTTTTTTAAAATCAACTGGTTTACTACATTTTTTATGCTCTACAATATAGGGTAGGCGTCATGTTTGCTGAAATTCTGCTTGAGGCTGTTTTTACGTAAAAACATTTTCTTTTTAAGATTGCAGCTTTAATATGCATTTTAGCGCAAAACGTTATATAATAAAAGTTGTAGAGAATGTAAAATTCTACAACTTTTATTTCAAACATTTTTTTGTATAACGCTTAGTTTAGCGGTAATTTGCGATTTTCTGTTTTTTTTCTCACGAAAACGTGAGAAAAATCGATTTTTTTAACATTTCGGTCTTAGCATGCATTTTACGACAAAAGTGTATATAATTAAATTTATAGAAAATTAAAAGATCTACAACTTTTGTTTAAAGCATTTGTCTCTACAAAGCCTAGTTTAGAGAGAAAGAGTGATTTTCCGTGTTTCTAAGCCAAACTGAGGTTGATTTTCATTTTGCATCATTCACTCATGATTAAAATAAGGTTATGTTTTTGAGGTTAGTTTTTTGTTTATTTCTAATATTTTATTATTAATGTTAGGTTTATTGTTAATTATTTGCATTGGCAAGAGAAAGTTGTGTGAGTGTTTCACACCAGATTTTTTATTAAGGATTCCTATATGCCTACCGATTAAACAAAAACGTAAACTTACATTTTAAGGAATCGAATGAAATAGTATTTTCATTCGGACGAAAACAATTCTGTATTATCTGACAAACTGTAAAAGGATTCTATGATATTATTTTCGGTTTTCAACTTATGTTTATAATTTCTCATAACAGTAAACTAAAAATAACGTAAAGAAAATTTTAAATGTAATGTTGCTTAGACATTTCATTTGGCTATAAATTATATTCTATTATTGTATTAAGAATATTATTAATTTAATAATACATCAAATAGAAAAATCCATGGTACTTTATTACTTACAATGAAATATGATTCAGATTTATTGTCAAAATGCTTTTTTCGTTTTATTTTTTTATTACTATTTGTTGTTTGTTAACTGAATAGAGATAAAATTGACAATAGGCCATTTAGAAGAGATCTGGCGGAATGATTTTTTTACTGTTGTTGTTATTATAAAGCCTACTGTTTGTTATATGTACGAACTTTTATCCAGACTCCGTACGGACAAATGTATAAAACGATAACAGCATAAGAAGTACAATGGGTGTGACATTCATAGGCCATTTAGCCGAGATACAAATGGAAGTTGTTTTGTCAGAAATCAGCCACCGTGAACGCTGATGATGCTGCTACGGGGTTTCTATGAAGGATGGTGGATTCCCCCCCCCCTTAACGGAATAAACTATCTGCAGAGGTCGGCCTAGTTTTTAACTTCTTATTTTTTTTATTAAGCCTATGTAGAAGTTATTTTTTATTACTATTATAAAGTGTATTATAGTATTCAAATAAATATTACTTGATTTCTTTTGTTAAATTTGGGATTAATAATCTGTAGTAATGCCCAAAACGGGCAGGTGGAGTGTTATTTTAATTGCACTCTATCTGTTTCGTCCAGGGCTAAAAAAAATAGTTCTGTTTCTTATCACATAGTCAGCCACTTATATGACTGAACTATTTAAGAACAGAAGAGGTAGAGGTGTAAAAGACACTAGTCAGAGTTATCTCCTCTGAGAGTAATGAATTTCATTATACAGCCAGACCCTGTGGTGAATGACGTGAAGGTGTCATTTGCAGGGTGGAAAGTGAGTGCTTTTCGGAGGGCCTGGCATGCTGATAAGCATACTCTTTCAACTCAGTGAGGAAGGCAATGGTAAACCACCTTACTCCTCTAGAGATTCAAACCAGCCTTTCGGCTGTTGACCTAAACACAATCTGTAGTACTTAGTTTAAAACCATGCAGTATAATTTGAACATAATTATGTAGATTTAATTAGTCATATTACTATGGTATGTACAAATTCTACGTACAAACATTTTAATATATTTACAGTAATTTAAAATTATTGTCGTATTAAAAATTTATTAGATCCATATAACGGAGTCAACATAAAAAATCTATTAAGTTTTCGTTTAGTTTATAAAGTCGTATCAACAGCTTGGTCATTATACCCCAACGAACTAAAGATTACATATGATATCTAGCCAATAACAGCCAAGGTCGAGCGTAAGGTTGCTCCTTTGCTAAGTCACACTCTGTTCCACCGAACTCCAGCTGACTTTTTATTAGGCTCTCATCCGCAGCGGGACCACAACGTGACAACGCAGGATACGATTAACGAAAGTTAATTGGCTCTGTGCTGTGATCTAGGTCACTATGCTCCACCGTCATCTGCAGTCTCTAGTTCGTTAAGGTATAGTAATTAGCTATCAGTTATAGAACGATTGCGATGGTTTTAACTTTTTACAATGTCTAGAGACTAGCTGGGAATCAAACCCGGGACCTTCCGCTTTGTAGTCTATGCTAACCACTTACCTTAGTTTTAGAATTACATTAGTTTTACCTATCTCATTCTACAGAAAATTACGGAAAAATTATCTGTTGTCTCAATTATATATTACCTAACCCTTTCAGTGCCGAAACAATATTTAAAAGTTTGATGTAACGTGCTATTTAATTTGAATAAGGATGTAAAAAAAGTGCCAGCCCTTATTTTGAAAACTTGCAGACGTAAGCCGGCCATTGCTGAACAAAATTTCAACGTTACAGAAAAATAAAATTTCCTATTAAATATTAATTTTAATTGTGTTCATAAAAAAAGTCGTTGTAACACTAAAAACATTTAAAATAGTTTTTTTTTAGTTTATTAAAAGTCGCATCGACATCTTGGTCATTATCAACTATTGTGGGTTTTGGTACCTTAACGGTGGTTTTAACGTGTTAAAATTTCCAAACCCTAGCCGGGAATCGAACTTGAGACATTTCGCTTTGTAGGCTAGCGCGCTAGTCACTACGCCGCGGAGGCGGTTTCAAAATAGGCTACATTATTCCATAAATTTTTGTTTAAAAGTTTATTTGTAAATGTTCGGTTATCCGGACGTTGGCACTTCATGCATAAGTAACAGACGTCCGTGAAAGCGGATGTCATCACTACGTAAAATATATAGACGTCCTGTTTTCCGGACGTTGGTACTGAAAGAATTAATCGATATTTTTTAACACTTTTATTGTTTACGTTATTAGATAAAAGGCTAATTTGAGCCCCTATTGGTTCTAATAAGAAATACATCATTGAGTTAAGTAGTTTACGCGGTGTCGGATATTCAAAAGGATCTAATTTATCTGAAGTGTACCATAATTGCATGCCTTAAAGTGTAACAATAAATAAAGAATTAAATGGTGCACTACACAACTTCGCAATTTTTAATTATTTACTGGAGTAGAATTTTGTTGAGGGACCAACTGTTCCGCATTGCAGATGACAAGACCAAGATAGCCATGATGACAGCCAGCGTTCGAACCGGACAGGCACGCTAAGAAGAAGAAGAATTTTGTTAGTTTGTATGATCTGGTCTACAGATACGGGTCATCTCTAACTGGACGTGATTCTTTCCAGTACGAAAGGCTATGTGACGCTTGCGTAGAGTGGTTCAGAACTAACATTACACTCAACCGTTGAGTTAGAACAGCAAAGCGAGTAGCATAGGATTTGCTCATGGCCGCTGTCGAAAACCATCTCTTAAGTCGTAGATCCAAGACCAAGCTGTAAGCCACTTAAAGTTGAGGCGTGCAGCGTATTGAGTGTTATTTATGAGTGTGTGTTTTGGCGTGTTGATTTTCGATATTATTTTTACTTACTCTAAATTTTTCCTAGGGAAAAGCTAGTTTATTTACATTAAGTTTATTTTACAATGAACTATAATATTTATCATATATTTAATTAGGCTACAATAATCATCGGTGTATCGGTGTATGTTTTAAATGAATTATGCAAAATATATTAATTCAACGTTTCTTTAAAAAAAGTCAAAGGTAGTGGCATTCACTGGCAAATATTCTACCAGGTCTAGAATTGTGGTAGATGATGCGGTGCTCAAACAAGTATCACAATGCAATTATTTAGGTCGTGACATCGGCTTCGATTTTTATGGCACGACTGATCTATTGTTATGTTTTCAAAAATAACGTTTAAGCATTTAAGTATAATTTGTATTTAAAAATTGTTCTTCTTAAGTGCCTGTAAACTGTCATTATGTAAAAATGTTCCTTTAGAACTTTCACGTATAACACAGATTTTAATTTATTAAAAAATTATTTTAAGCAGAGTGAATACGTGTAACAATATTATTGGAAATAATAGAGTACAGCGTTCGATTTATTTAATCTATTTATTTGTGGAGTTGTACAGTTACGATAGTTAAGTGGCATTTCTGTTCTCACCCGGTTAATAATATAATGTATTCCCGTTTTAAAATGAAATGCAAATCCTTCACTATTACAAATAACTCACGCTGCGTTTAATGACGACCATTCCATTACACAGATTAAAACGCCGTTTTATTGTTTGAAAAAAAAAACAGTTCAATCATTTCTTTTGCACCCTTTCATTTTATGTAATCACATTCTGTCTGCAGTCGGTTTCATTATGTTTTATCTCATATTATTTTATTTTTTAAACACATTTCTATTTAAAACATAATATTTTTAACATACGTTTTATGTTCCACAATATCACGTATTATTCTTCAAGTACTTTATCCTCACAGGAAAAAATCCATGAGCTGCTTCTAGCAGAGAAATATCCTCATTTAAACATTCTTTAATTACGAGTACATTTTGTTGATTATCATTAATGTTACTAAAATAGCCGACACTGTTATCTTACATTACTGCGTTTCATTTTACTTATATTACTTATTGTTCTAATTTGAAACAACTTTTTTCTTGTTTTTCTAGATTACTTTAAGTAGACTTAGACTAGAATTAGTTATTTTTTTAAAATAATTTTGTTTTTAAGTGTAAAAACAGTAATAAACGTTTAGTCAAAAGAAATCCCATTCGTTAGTTCAATATATAGTTACTACTCTGAATTCTCAGAAATTTACAGAGATTGTAGAATTAAAGGTAGATTACAGTCCTAAATTATTACACTGAAATACCTGATAGACATCATCTTCTTTTTCTTGCTCTTGTTCAGGAAACCACCTTCCTCTCGGACGACCAACACTCTTCAACTATTTTGGTTATAATTCATTGCCAATGTAGGCAAACGACTTCCCTTCATGCATTCCAGATGACTACTCCAGTTGATTCTGTACTCATTGTTTTTCTTCTCCTGGCTAAATATTTGCAACTCTTGCCTTATAACGTCACTTCTGATCAATCGTCATTTCTTGTCCTCAAGAGTGCAGCCCTTCACTGCCCGAAGAAATTTCATTTCCGCAGCTCTGATTTAGCTTCGTTCTCTGTTTGAAAGCACCAATACCTCGCTGCCACACATTATAATTGACACCGCTATAGTTTTGTAGAACTTAGTTCCGTTTTCTTTCTTGTTTTGTGCTTCATTGTTCTGTGAATTTTTCCACAAATGAACCTAAATCTATTTATTTTATTTATCACATGTACTTTTTGTATTACTCTGAAAATAAGTAAATCAGAAAAAATGAATTATAAAATTATCCATTTGTACAGACTTTCTGGTGTTGAACCACCACTACTCACACTAGTTCCTTTGGAGAAGGTCTCTTGGCTACCGGGCTTGGCCTTCTCCGCATATTATCTGGTTAACAATATTTAAACAAGAAATTGTTGTATACTATACTAATATAATAAATAATTAATCTTTATTTGTCGGTAACCCTTTTTGAAAATGGACTTTGATATCGTTAAAATAGAATATATAGTGAAACCTCGTTATACTGGGCTTCGAGATACTGGGATTCGGATATAAAGGGCTCGGCTCAGACATTTTTATTCAAAAGAGTGAAAGTGCAAAGAAGTTAAAATAAAGGAAAACCCTTCAATTTCTATCTGTTAATGTATTACGTTCGCGACGTTATTGTATTTTGAAAGGCTTTGCGCCCAAAATAAAGAAAACAATAGCATCGCAATAAACAATTATAGCAATAAATTAATATGTAATTGTAATACAATGGCAATGGTAATCCCAACTGTACATAGCCTACTTTACATACAGGCTTTAATAATGACTTGTATGTACTTTTATTACACATATATATGGGGCAATAAAAATTATCTGTTGAACTGCAATCGCAAAACACGTTTAGTACTGCTATTGTATTTTCGGGAA
Organism: Catonia carolina; assembly: GCA_035578175.1. Taxonomy (NCBI): domain Eukaryota; kingdom Metazoa; phylum Arthropoda; class Insecta; order Hemiptera; family Achilidae; genus Catonia; species Catonia carolina. Next base: position 49,431,078 of record JAQMRL010000002.1, read on the forward strand.
AATCCTAAAGCTTTCATCGGATTTATGTCATTCAGGTACACCAGGATTTCGATTTACCGGGCAGAGCATAGCCAGTCATTAGACCGGTATAACGTATTTTAATGAATACAAGTCGTAGTATAATAATTTAGTCCTAGCCTTGTCAAAAGATACAATAACCTATCGTAATATTACCTTTATAAATTTTAACATTACTTTTATGAATATGTAAAATACAAAAAGTAGTGAGCATTTACAAACGAATTCACTTTATCAAACGATTTTACAACAAACACGCCCAATAAAGTTTATGCGTTTAAAAACAAAGTAAAGTAGCGTATAGACTACATTAAAAATCGACATGCCTTTCTAATTGGTAGCATTTTTTATTGTCATCCATCATTTTCCTGTGTCCGTCCGTCACACCCAGATTTTATAAACTACAAGAAATAGCAACAAACGGTTTTCGGATTCGTAATCTACACAAAAAATTAGTGGGCCTAAATTGAAGTTGAAGTTCCGGTATCGACCGGAGGTGACCCAAATCCGGAAGTTAAAAAAATTAAAGTCGGAATTTGGAAACAAAATAGTGTCATTCGATTCCTCTTAAAGAGTAGATACAGAAATAATTGGGTTTAAAGTTCCGGTTTCGACCGGAAGTGGCTCAAAACCGGAAGTCAAGAAATTAAAGTTGGAATTTGGAAACAAAAATTGTGTTATTCGATTCCTCTTAAAGAGTAAACAGAAATCACTCTTGGTTTTTGCGTAGGTCAAAAGTAAGCCTTTTTAAAAATTAGTCTACCATCAGCCATGAGACGTGTCGTCTGATGAAAGGAATTTTTAATAAAAATTTGCTTTTGGGTAAAGTTTGTAAACGAAATAAAAAAAGGAATAATTCAACTAAAGTCTAAAACTAAATTGAAAGAAAGAGTATAAGAAGGGGAGATAAAAAAGCAAAAGAAAGATTAATCCATATTGAAAAGGAAGAAAAGAACGTATTACAATGGAGAAGTTGATTACACAGAAGATGAGTAAATGTTACATATCAACAGAGGTCAATTGTGAACAAATGTAAGAATTACAATGAAGTATTCTTGTGTAACATAGATGGAGATACTCGGAGATGACTGTTCAGAAGGACTATTTGATTTTAATCATCTTTTACATCGAGTAGGGAAACTGAAGCTTTATTTGAAATATATTACTGTGCTACAGTAAGTTGTAAAGTTTATTCGTTTTTTGTTGTTTATACTTCCTATAATAATGAAAAAGAAAAACTTAAGTAAAGAAAGTAGAGAACTAAATGTCATTCCATTAGAATCATCAATAATTAGTTTTTTTGCTAATTTAAAAGAAAAAAATAAACGTTTTAAAATACTTTTTACCGTGAGAAATAATTCATGAATTACTCTACACAATTTATTTATTTACAAGGTGGAACATAAATTCATACATACAATTGCCTAAAATTTAGTCATATTGTTAAGCCTAAATTCTAAGTAAACATGTTGATAGAAAGACCTCGAGTGATAACCTCCCACCATGAAAAGCAAAGGAGAAAGGTAATAAATTCATTTTCCATTATCTAATCATTTTTACTAGCCGATAACAGGCAGGCGGAGTGTTAAATTATTTACACTCGATCTGCTAGTTCCAGGGCTACAAAACGTAATTCTGTTTTTTATCATATGGTCAGCCAATTATATGACTGAAACATAAGAACAGAAGAAGTTGAGGTTTAAAAGACTAGTCAGACTTATCTCCTCTGAGAATAATGAATTGTATTCTACAGCCAGACCCTGTGGTGAATGAAGTGAAGGTGTCATTTGCAAGGTGGAAAGTTGATGCTTTTCACAGGGCCTGGTATGCCGATAAGCATATTTTTCCACTCAATGAGGAAGGCAATTGTAAATCACCTCACTCCTCGTTTTACTTTGTAAAGTCTCCTAGAGTTTCAAACCAGCCTTTTTCCTGATGACCAAAACAACACAAATCATTTTTACTTTAACTTTTATTATATTTGATTAGGTTAATCATTATATAGTAATACCTACTTGAAACGTTTAATTGCTCGGGTATTTAATTTTTCCCTACAGTTCAATTTCGCTGTTACAATAATATATTTTTTGCGTGAAGCCCTTACAATGTAAAAACGTAAAAGAATTAGTGCTTCTGGAATCAATTTTGTGATAAAAATGTATTTTAGCCTACGTCTGAAATCATCTGTAATTGTCAAGAAACAAATTATTATAACTCCTCCAAAATTATTTTAGCGGTATTTTAGTGATCAGTGAAAGTAGGCTACATACACGCATGGGATATAAATGCATGTCACTAAACTTGCTGTTTGTGTACAGAGATTTATAAAATGGTATTATTATTATTATTATTATTTTTGACTATACAAGATATTTTATTTGCAACTGTGTAAAATAACAAGCAAATTTGGTAAAAAAATAGAATACAAATATTGACAATTTTAATATATTGACGCCATTTAATATTGAATAGATCGCTGCCAATCGACAGTATTCCAACCTAAATCATTAAGTTAGTTTTTTTTTATTTAGTATACTTACTTTATTATTTTATTTTGTTTTTCTTTAATTTCGACGTCTCATGATATCCCTACTCCAGAGTCGTTTCAGGCTTTGTGTAGGGGCAATTGGTAAATCTGGTGGGTCTAGGTCAACAATGAGCGGGATCGGATTAATTGTAATTTCTTCTTAAATCTTGTGTATGTACGCAGGAACACATTATTAAATAAAAATAATTTTAGGTTGCCTCCGTAGCGTAGTGGTTAGCGCTCTAGTCTACAACGCGGAGGTCCTAGGTTCGTTTCTCGTCTAGGGTCTGGACATTTTCACAAGTCAAAAACCACTGTTTCAGCTGCATAAACAACCGTAGTCGCCAATAATCAAGCTGTTGATGCGACTTTAAATTTTAAAAATTAATTTTCAATTTTCAATTTTCAATTCTTATCAAGTAGATAATTATTTTTTAAGACTTTATTAGAAAAATTCAAACCTGCAGCCTACATAAAAAAACGAGTGAATGAGTTGATTATGAAATGAGATAAAATGTGCTTTAACACTTAGAGGAGATCACCACTCAACTGTGGGCCCCAACTGGAAATTTTCTGTGAACGGTTTAGTAATTGTACTATCGGAAATTACTCATATTAAAAAATGATGTCCCTACTCCATCATCGGTGCAGACGTCTGCGGGGCTTTCCGGGAAGATATGGCAGGTATAGGTTGCGTGCAAGTTCGTTGCTATGATGAGATAATTTACGAAATCTTGTGTAAATTTTACAAAATAAGTCGTTTACGTACGAAATTTTGAGGTCATTGTGGAAAGAGTAACGTAAATAGGAGCATTTGTAATTTGTCGAACGAATTTTGACTGAAATTGTTGGATTCTTAAAATTACGGATTTTATTTACAATTTACATCATTGTGGTAAATGTAATTTTAATGTTTTGTATACAACATACGATTATTTTGAATAAACACTGGGAAATAACACCAGTGTGTTTACAAATTATGAAAACCAATTATTCTACAACGTACGTAGAATATCCTGCATACACTCTATTATGAATTCAAACAGAAGTCCATCAAACGTTGTAACGAGAGAACAGTTCGAAATAAAGCATATAATTTGATAACCTAATACAACTCATTTACAATTATTATTAGTTCACATAAACCCTTCTACGTCTGTATCCGTATCCAATGAATCTGTTTTAGCACTGAACAAATTACGTATTAAAGATTTTATTGTTCAATAATTTGGTTTTAAACTATTTTATACAATTCTTTTATAAATATAACTTTTTTTTATTTAGGAAATTCACAATCTGTTGGAAACAATCAGTGAATGTGATAACACAAAATTTGGAAAAAATAACATGATAAATAAACGTGAGTGGAGCACAGTCCAGTGACAGAACTCCGACGTGAATAGATAAGTAAGTGTAGCATTAAATGCCGCATTTAAGACACTGTAATGGATAGTCAATTATAGTACTACTACGTTAATTAATGAGGTCTCGGCTCCATCGACGTTTTAGACGTCTTATTGGATTATTTGGGAGAGTCTAGCTTAAATATAACTTAAAAAATATTTAATAGTTCAGTAAATATCACAACCCACATTTAATCATTTTTATTTAATTTTTTTTAATTATTTTTTAGTTTTTTTTTATTTGAGAGAGAAATTAACATTCTGCAGATCTCCTTAATGACAAAATTTATTTCCCGACTAAATATTAAAAAAATTTTGATATTTACTATATAATCTTACTTTTACGCCACCTGTTAGGTTAACCCAAGGTTGTACAAGCCACTTTTTTTAAAGGAAAAAGACAAGATTCCACTTTTTACTAGATTGTTTAAGGTTTTAAAAAATTACACTTCAATTTGATGGATTGTCTCTAAATAATTATTTTTATCTATGACAACCAATCCACCGTTTATTTTTTCTTATCTAGTTTATTTTGTATTATTTATTGATAATGTCTAAATGGCATTTTAAAATACATTGTTATTTTTAATGTCATTTCTTGTATAGTATAGCCTACTCATTTTAAGAATTTTTACTTTAAACTAATTTCGTTTTGCCATAAGGCTACTGTATTTTTAAAAGAAAAAATGTTTCTACTCTACTAAATATTCTTGTTAAATGTAAGGTATATAGCCTATATTGTTCAATTTTTATCATTTTAATTTTGCTGCGTTATTATGTTTCCCAAATTTTACGTTGTTTTTTTTATGTTTACATCACTTAATTATTTTTCTGAAACTTATTCTCTATTAATATATATTAAAAATATAATTAATATATATTATTGCTATTAATATATTTTAAAAACTGTTTCATTTTTTATAATCTGTTTTGTCTAAATTAAAAATTACTGCGAAATAAATAATTTTTAAAATCACCTCATTTACTACATATGTTATGCTCTACAAGATAGGGTAAGCGGCATGTCAGCTAGAATTCTTTAGGAGGCTGTGCTCTCGTAGAAAAAATGGGGTTTTTTAAGATTGGTGCCTTAATATACCTTTTTAGGGGAAAAGTTAGTATAATCAAAGTTGTAGAAAATTTAAAAACCTACAACTTTTATTCCAAACATATCTTTGTGTAACGCTTAGGTTAGCAGTAATTAGTGATTTTCTGTTTTTTTTCATGAAAATCTGTAAAAAATGGATTTTTCAAGATTTCAAGGGAAACTTTCAAGAGAGACTTTCAAGAGAAAATCGTGTAATTGTTTCACACCACATTTTTTATAATTCAATAGAGAATAATGTTTTTTATTTGAAAATTATTTTGATAATTCGTTTGCATTAAGAGGAGCCTAGTAAAGCAGAGGCTATCTTCCTAATAAGTCCATGATCAAGTACAGAAGGGAGGAACAACATGCAGCGTGTAGTTGAAGAGGCACAAGGGAATACTATTGTGTTTAGTATTGGTATAAGAGACTCGTGAATAGAAGAGGGAATTTAGATACTGAGGCGTGAGTGTGAATCTCATCTGATAAAGTTGTCGTATAATACGAATTGAAAGGGGCAACTCAAACTCTATAGCTTGCCCAGTCACTGAGTTACAATATCCCGGGTTAGCATCGGCCGTAATAGTAATAACCACGGAGAAATCTCCCTGGCGGTCGTCGTTATTTGCATAGAACCTGAGAAGGCTCTCCGTCTAAGTGGTAAAATATTACCATCATTAAATGGCTACGGTTTGTGTTGTTCTCAACTAAGACGATCTAATGTCCTAGACAAACGTCTGCTGTAAAATTATTATCAAAACAGGCGCCAATCTACACACATCAATACCGGCTTAACCCAATCAGTATAAGTGAAGGCAATTAAATGTTTATTTCAACTTCTTTAATTTGCTTAATGCTGAATTATTAACAGAATTCGTAAAATACCGGCCATTAATGAGTTAATACCACTTCCTTTGGTTATTTATTATACAAAAGGATCGTTCTTTGACTTGATTAGTTTTTTTTTATTCCTAATATGTGTACGTTGCAATCTGTTCAGTTCAGAACAATAAGCAACTCCATGACCCAATGAGATGAGGATGATATATATGACGTGTAAATGAGGTGCAGCCTTGCACAGACTCAGGCCGACCATTCCTGAGAGAGTATGGTTAATTGAACCCCAACCATCAAAGTACACCGTTAACCACTGTCTAGCATTCAAATCCGTATAAAAGTAACTACCTTTACTAGGATTTGAACCAGAAACCTTCGTCTCCGAAAATCAGCTGTTAAACTATTATATTTTAATAACTAACTTTATTAACTAAACTTAAAGCGTTTAACTTCTCACACAACTGTACATGTTGAATGCCAAATCACGCTGTACAAATTAAGCCAATTAGCCTAGTACTTGGAAAAGGGATTTTGTTGACTTCAGTTTAAATCAAAAGTGGAAGGGAAGAAATACAATGGTAGAATAACTAACTGAATGAAATAGTAGTAGGCTATATTACAAGAAAAAGTAGCCCTATATAAAACATATTTCTTAAAAAAAGGCACAATTTCCTTTTTTTTCTAAAGGTTAACATGACTATGCCGAAAACAAACGCGCAACTGTTTTTTGCAGGTTACATCTGTTTTGTGGATAATATTTTTTAAATTTGAAAAAATTAAAAAGTGTAGATGATGTCATATTCTATGTTATTAGGTTGAACGAATTCATACTGATAGCAAAAGAACTATCTTCCCAAATGACCTTACAACAAATAAATGAAATAAAATATAAGATGACTTCATTTTAGCATCACAATTTAAACTTTAGCAATACCAATGTAGCCTATAGTTACTCAAAAATCTCTTAGCCTCCAACAGTGAAAAAATGTATGGGATAGGTTGGGTAGGTTTCAGAATTCTAAAACTATCTAATTTAGACGGTTATTTAGATAAACCCAAATAAATCAAAACAAATTACGTAAAACTTGTCCACCTGTGGTGCTGAATAACGTTTACATCTTCCAGGCCAGATTGATGTGATATCTTGGCTTGTGGATTGAAAGGCGAGTAACTTGGAAGCATCATCTGCGTACAAAACGTTAATAATTTAACCGCCACCAAAGGCTACTCTTCACCCTAATTAACCCTCGATCAAAATTGAACTTTCTTTTAAAAATTTTAATCTACAAAATCCATCTATCTGGACTTAAGGTGCCCAGCTCTTTGGAGCAGTGGAAGAGAGTAACTTAAAGTCGACCCAGACCTTTCTATCAAAATTCTTATAACTTGCTTCTTACACTCCTTTTTATGTACCTAAGCAATAAAACCCTCCCCGACAATTTAAAAATTCTGACAGGAACTAACCGCATCTTTCCGTAGTAAATTTCCCGAACGACTAGATTCCCAACCAGCTAGCTACAAGGAAGTTCTCAACTGTATGACAGCTTATAATTTTATATGCCTACAATTTTTACGCATTTTCATAATAGTTTCTAAAAGTGAATGTTTACGTGTGTTTTTTGTTATATTACAGGTACTTACGTACAAGAATTAAGTATCAATTGCGTGTTCCTTTTTTAATTCACTTTTTCAAACAAAAGAACAGAAAATGAAATGATAATCGCAAGTTCGGTAGTTTTATAATTAGAGCGCCGACGTCATCAACTTGCAAGATTTTTCAGTTAATATAGACCTAAATCAAATTAAAACAGTAGGGCTACTTTATGTAAATATTTAATTATATTTGTTTGAATTGATCATACGTATTAATCGATTTATTGTAACAAAAAATAACTCAGCGTAGGTATTAAAGTAAATGAAACAAATAAATTTATTAGTATAAAGTGATACTATGATTCAGTAAATGCTTAGGCTTTCCTATTAAGTGCAGTAAATGTTTTCGGAGAGACTAGAACGGCGTTGGCCTCCGTGCGCCGAGCTGGAGTACGTATAACGTATTAAAATTGTTCATTTATTAAAGAAGCGACCAATTTTGACAAATGATCGAGTCTTTATTGCTTCAGATGTTAAAATAGAATTATAATTAATAATACTTTTAAGTATGTGGATTATTTTATGAAATAAAAGAATCTGTAATTTTTTGTTTTTGCTGAATCAAGTAAAAGATTAAAAAAGGTAAAATAGAGTAGGATGGAATTCACATTAGTCTGATATTAAACAAAAAAAAGAAATAATACATTTATTGAAATTATCACGCTTCAATACAAAGATTTGTTTTTTGTCGTATTATGGGGGAGTTTTGTACTGATGTTGTTTTGTGGTAGTAGTGGCTGATTCAAAAAGGGTGAGATAATCCGCAATGATTTTGCGAGTAGGAGCGAAAATAAAAAAGTATGAAGTAACGAGATACAATACAATAGGACAATCTGCATCGCATGGTAGAGCCCTGATAACCTGAATCTTTTTCCTTTGGGAAATCTACCATCAACCAAAAAGACAAAATATTATTTGATCCCTTAGCTTTACATAAATTGTAAAAACTTCACTTTTCCCTGTTTGTCAGAAACATCCATTTTTTTGTATGCTTAAAATTTCTATGACAACTTTACAATATTCTACACTTACACAATAAAGCATATGAAAAACCTTTCGTCATATGCATGTAATGAATGTATCAAAAATAACTTCAGTATTGAAAACTAAAATAAATAAAAAAACAGATTTGGAATATGATCATGTTGAATAATTCTTAGATGTAATTATGGATTTTATTATGCTAATTTAATAAATAATTAGCCGAGATTCAATAATATTCAAATTTAATTCAGAAATATTACAAAACTAGCAATTTTATGCAATTACAAAATTCTGTAATCAGAATTGGCTACAGTTTATTAGGAAGGTGTAATAATAATATTTTGTGCATTGATACTCCTTGACATTTAGGAATAAGTGGTCAAAATACGAATGTACAAGGTACAAGGGATGTTCAATAAATCGAGACAAATTGTTTTAGATAAAAAACTATTTATACTGTGACAACAGTAATTTGAAAACTATTTAACTATGAAACACTAATTTTTGTCTCTAGTTTTTGACACTAATTGTCTCCAGCAACATTTAAAAACTTGTATCGCCGTTCTGTGAGCTTTCTGATTCCCGCAGCGTAGAAGACTTTTTTAACAGTTTCGTTGTCGTCGAACTTATGACCGCATATAAAGTTTTTGAGCCGGCGAAACAAATAAAAATGGGAAGGGCGAGGTCTGGGCTGTAAGGCGGTTGTGGCAATACCTACCCACCCAACTTTTCGAGCGTTTCTCTCGTCCTCAGAGCGGTGTGGGGGCGCGCGTTGTCACACAAGAGAATTACACCTTTTGAGAGAGCGCTTTTACATTTTCACCGTATCAAATAATGTAACTTTTCTGACAATTTTTTTTTAAATCGCCTCATTCACTGCATTTCTATGCTCTACAAGGTAGGGTAGGCGCCATATCTGCTGAAATTCTTGAGGAGGCTGTCCTCTCGTCAAAAATAAATGTTTTTTTAAGATTGCAGCCTTATTATGCATTTTAGCGCAAAGGTGTGTGTACTTGTAGATAATTAAAAATCTATAACTTTTATTTCGAACGTTTTTGTATAATGCTTAGTTTAGCGTTAGTTAGCGATTTTCTGTTTCTTTTTCATAAAATTCTGTAAAAAATCGATTTTTTTTAAATATTTCGGCAGTAGTATCCATTTTATGACAAAAATGCATATAAACAAATTTATCTACAACTTTTATTTGTATCATTTTTCTCTACAGAGCCTACTTTAGCGTGAAAGAGTGATTTTCCGTATTATTAAGCCAAATTAAGGTTGGTTTTCATTTTGCAACATTCACTTCATGGTTAAAATAAGGTTATGTTTTTTGAGGTTAGTTTTTTTGTTTATTTCTAATGTTTTATTACTAATGTTAGATTTGTTCATTATTTGTATCGGCAAGAGAAAGTCGTGTGAGTGTATCACACTAGATTTCTAAAAATAGTAAATAATAAAATAATTAAACGTTTACTTTTTACAAAATGTAATATCCGTAGCCTATTGTTATTCTAAACGATACGGCCTTATCATTGAAATAAGATTTCAATTGGAGTTTTGTAATATGAATATTAATAATAATAATAATATATACAGTATTTATTTATTTATTTTATATTTTAATTTGTTAATTTTTCAGTTACGTATTCATATAATCGTTCATTAAATTAGTTATAACAGTTGGGTTTACTGCAACCCTAAATATTGAAACTACTAAAAGGAACAAATGTGGCACTGGACCCAAAAATGGAGTAATTCTTAAATTTACAAAAAAGTTTTAAATCAAAAAAGGAGTAGGCCTATATCTTAATAAATGAGGACTAGTTGAGTCATATGTTTTAAATTGTTCGTTTGTAATATAAACATGCAGTCGCCAATTTTTCATTTATTAAATTTGTACAATTACGCAAATTATAGAAATGTTTACATAAATCGATCGTCCTTCTTGTTCTAGTGTCAACCCTGAGGTTGGTTGCAGCAGCACGCCATTCCGACCTCCGTTTCGCCTTCCTGTTTAATTCCTTGTAAGAGTTATATCTTACATTGGTCATAATTTGTTTCGTATAAGACAGTACTGGTCTTCCTTGACGATTTCCTTCCTCAATAATTCCGTCGCAACGAAATATGTCAGGATGTGTCCAATAAGTTTTTATTGTTTTGTTTGTACCTTTTTTTGATCATAATTATATAGAGAATGTCATTTAAATAAGATGCTCAATGTATGGAAAAACAATGCAACAGATTTCGTGAAATAGCCTATTATAGGTAAAAAGCGCAAACTAAAATATTGTATACGAATAATAAAAGATACTTTATTTGAATGGGTAATTACAAGTGTGATGCACAGGTAAGAATTAACTTTGATCTACTTCTTCTGCCTTTCAAGGGTTAGACATCTCTGCCTGTTCTGAACCTCTGGTAAAGGTTTTAGCCTACGTTACTCTGTTTTCTATTTTACTCTTATAAAGACTTAACATATATATTTTTTGTTTGTTTGTTTTACGTCTGCCTGTTTTGTTAAACTGCTTCTATTAAAAACAATTTAAAATACTTAAAGGAAGTAAATCCATTCCTCGTTGTGCCACTCTGGAAGTGTAAACCTGTTTAAAGAACTTTGGTGCCAAATAAATATGTTACTTGAGTTTTTTTTAGAAAACAAACTTCATCTGGTAAACAATCAAATTTCATTTAAGAACTTTCAATAACTCATGATTTTTAACAAAAGGATTTCTTGATGAACAAACAGAAAACTATAGATATTCATTAAGAAATACGATTTTAATGTAAAAATATCATGATTTAAATTTAAGTAATGCAATAGAAAACCCAATATTTACTATGATTATCCAAATCTATTCATTTGAACCAATCGTAATGTTCAGGCTTTTAAGAAAGAAACTTCTAGAATAATTTATTGACTGCTTTACATAAAGCTGTAGAAGAAAATATACGTATTAAAAGATACTTTGCGTTTTATTTACACTTTTAAAGCCATACAAAAGAATGCTACATTCTTTGTTGAATTTACAGACTATAATTTCTAAACGAATAAATCCTTCCTGTGATCAATTCGGCGCGGTTCTGTAGAATGCAGTATTTGCTTGGACAAATGAATTCGCAAATAATTAGATAAACGGGAAATATTTTAAGACTTCTCCTGGCGGTACAAAAGTAATTATGATGCAAACCGTAAATGGGAAATGTAGATCGGAGAAACCCTTGAAAAACCAATCACGTTGAACCGGATAAGTGAAAACAGGTAAAGATTACTTCCATTTTAACAATGAGACCGGTTTACTTTCTATAATTAAAGAAACCGCACAAGTCAAACATCCTTTGAGCCGTGAAACGTAAGGGTGGAAAAGATGAAGTTTATTTTATAAAGTATCGAAAATGTCATTTTCTTTCTGAATTAAACAGGGAGGTGAGAATAAGGCTTCTCAAGAGGTAGTCCATTGTGCTGGATAATCGAGATTCGAGTCATTTCCCCCCACGGACGGTTGTGACGTAACACTAAGCGGATGAACAGAACACAAAGCGTGGGGCAACTTGCAACTACACCCCTCAACCATCATCTATTTCAATTCTGTGTTTTCAAATTCATATTTTGTAATTTAATTGATCACCAATCGAAAATTTTTTTTGTTAACTTTAATAATGGGAGAAAGAACGCCCTCAGTAAACAGAATATAAACAAGACACATATATTATAAGAAATCAATATTTATGAAATTCATTGTTTAGAAGTTAAATTAAAATTTGATATACAATTTCTAGGAAACGATTACAGGAGTAATTCTCATATAGCCTAATTACGTGAAGGGCTATAGACAGTGAGAAACCTGCAAAGATATATTTATTATTTAGAATAAAAATTAGGTTCTCATTGAAATTTATTTTACGTTTAATTATTGTCTTTGAGTTAAAGTTGAAAATGTTTCCTCCTAAACGCAATTAAAGAACTAAGAGGATGAAAATGCTACACACTACCATTTTTTTCAAAAACTTTTTTATGAAGATATTAACTGCATATTTAGTTGTATAAAAGTAGATAAAATCTCAACCTTAGCCAACCTTAGTTGACTCAGGCATTCAGCTTTGGGATAACGTATTTCTAAATTCATTACTGTATGCAGATGACACTGTTGTTATTTTTGACACAGACGATAGGCTCCAATATGCCATTTATAAGTTGCACAACATTAGTGCAGAGTTTGGCATGAGAATATTTGCGCAAAAATCAAAGATTATGGAATTTAAGGGAAGATGGCCGGTTCGCTCAAAAATTATTCTTGGCAACCGAACTATAGAACAAGTTCGAGATTTAAAATATTTAGGATGCAAGATTTCCTATGACAAAGATGATGATGTGAGCGAAAAACTGGCAAAATTTGGTGCTGTATGCGGTTCTACTCGTAGGACAATAAGAAAGAAAAAAAGAAAGGACACCAAATTAGGCCTACATTTTATAAAGCAGTGGATGTACCACTCATAACATATGGGAGTGAAACATGGGTGTCATTACAGAGGAATGAATCTCGTATCCAGGCTGCTGAAATGAGATTTTTACGGGGATTCAAAGGTTGTACCCGGTTAAACAGAGTAGGCCTACGTAACGAAGCTATCCGCGCCGAGTTAAATATAGCTCGGAAACGTTAAGAATATGTAAGAAAAACTGGTCCAACCATTTACTTTGCATGCCAGCTTACAGACTTCCTCTGCGAGCATGGAAATATAAACCTAGAGGAAAATGAGGCTTGGCATGACCTTAAAAGAGATGGATGCCGGAACAGGCCATTAAGCTTAATTCTTGACAGATGGTGATGATAAAACCTTTTCGGATCACTTCTGAAGTTGTAACTCGAGGGTTTACCCTCACCAAGGAAAACACTATCCCACAAAGTTCAAAACATGGAAGGTTCTTTTATAATCCCCACTCAAAGTCAGATTATCACCACTGGTAAAAGCCAGAAAAGTTTACCATCGGATTCGGGAGGTGAACAACTAAGAGAAAGTTTCAGAGACGAATCGGTGCGTCAGAAGACACTGACAAAACTTAAGACAAAAAACTTCACATATTTTGCAACACTTACTTAAAAACTAAATCAGTAAACTATCAAAAAATAAAAAAATCCGATAACCAGATTCCAACAGAAAGCAAAGGTGGCAAGAAATGTAGTGTTTCCGAAGCAAAAACGGTCTGAGGATTAGAAGCCTTGAAGAAATATTTGCGGAACAATAGAGAAAAGCGAAAGAACTGCAAAAGTGCAGCAAGCAGACTAAAAGCAGAAAATGAGCTTACCAGGCTATGAACTAAAGTGGTTAATGAGGCCTTAAAATTATTAAAAAAGTAGATAACATAATCTGCTCTATATATCTACTGTTTAAGGAAATACTGGTGAATAAAGATACAATTACTTAATATTTTGTTTTTTAGTGGATTATAATAAGATAACTTGACATCTTCCACCAAAATACAAGCCATTATCTTTTTAAAATAATAGCAGCTAACTGTAACGACAATAAATATTTATCTTCATCAATTAAAGGTTTTATAAGTATTTATCACAAGAATTATACGGAAAACGTGTATTGTGTTATTGAAATACTGTTTACCCATATTCAGAGGATGCAATACACAATATAAATATTTAGTAAATGAAGTTGTTGTATGCATAAGTAAGTCATTAGGAATATTGAGAATTAAAGTTTGAAAAACTTTTAACTGTGTCATATAAATTCAATATTCATGAATTTACATAATGTGTAGGTGCCGAAATGAAACAAATCAAAATTCGCACCATCAATTCGTACAATTCGTAAAACGATGGGCACTTTTAGTTGCTTAAAACTTTTATCGCATTTTTCTTTAAACTATATTTTTATTGCATAGCTCCTTTTTATCCTCTAAGCTTTCCAATTATCTACTAATTAAATGAGTTTTCTTCATGAAAAAGTATTTTCCAGTTTTAGGCCACATCAATAATTGCCCAGAAATGCGTAGCATATAACATTTTTCAAGTGCTCCAGTTATTCATTTCGTCTATTACTACGTAACAAAAAAGTTACATTACTGTTGTTTTATATTACTCTGATTGATTAATTAACGTCTCGTTTAATTAATATAGGCTAAAGTAATTGTATTTAGTATTTTTAATAAATAAAGAATATTGCGTTTTTTAAATTGTCAAAACTGAAATAATCAAAATTGAAATCATAATAACTTTAAGGGTTACCGTACATTTCAGTTGTTATTAAAAATATATTTACATTTTTCTTATTGTAGCTATGTTTTTTTTTATTTTGTACGTCTTGAAAAACTGCTTTTGATTACCACCAACTTATGTTATTCCTTGACAGCTACACATCTATTTCAGTTTTGAATGAAAATATTGTCACTGGAAAAAATGAAATGAATTTTCAATGACGGTAAGATGGATGATATCTAACTGTGAATTTATTACAAACAGGTCTTTGCTGAGTGAAGCGTGATATTGCGGCGACAACTGCTTACTCTTCTTCTACTTCCTTTTTTCTTTTTCTTCTTCTTCTTCTTCTTGCTTAGAAACATCCTCTTTTTAAATCCATTATCAGTAGCATCAACATTAATATTTCACTAACACATTCCTTTCTTTCTTCCTGTATTCCTCTGTATCATATCCAAAAATATTTTACAATAAAGAAGAAACATTCTTCAGTAATCTTTAATAATAACATTTTTATTCCGTTATAATTTTTATTAATCCACCTGTGATCGTTTTATTTATCATATCTTTCAAAATTCGTGATGGGTTTACAAAACTAAATATTTATGAAATAATACCTACGTAGGGCTACACTTAAGTGTTATGTCATAAATGTATACAGTTATTGAAATTTAGCTAATTAATTTAGTTCTTCAAGTAGTAATTAATAACATAAACGTGTATGTCTCAATCTTACTTAATAAGGATACGAGAAGTTATCACAAAAGGTATTCAATAATACCTTTTGTATTATTGATAAAGAAATTCATTTATTACAATTAATAAGGAAGGTAATGCGCACACTTTACTTAAGTGCTAGCTAGTATTCTAGACATTATGTAATACAGTATGTAGAGGTAATATAAATTTGTATTTATATAAATAGGTAATATAAAACGAGGCCTATATTTCCTAATTAACAATTTTAAAGAATTCTTTGTAGTATTTTTATTAAATTTTTGAATTATTAATTTACTTTTACTTTCTTTTGCCTATATGAATATAGCCTATATTGTCTGTCTATAACTTGATGGCCTCCCGCAGATAGGAGCAAAATCGGCCCGCTACTAGCCTTGTTGTTGTTGTTTAGGTCATCAGCCAAAAGGCTGGTTTGAACCTGTAGAGGTTTTACTAAGTAAATCGAGGAGTGAGGTGGTTTACCATTGCCTTCCTCACTGAATGGAAAAGTACACTTATCAGCATGCCGAGCCCTCTGAAAAGCACACATTTTCCACTCTGCAAATGACACCTTCACTTCATTCACCACAGGGTCTGGCTGCATAATGAAAGTCATTACTTTCAGAGGAGATAACTCTGATTGGTGTCTTTTACACCTCTACCTCTTCTGTTCTTAAATGATTCAGTCATTTAATTGGCTGACCATGTGACAAGAAACAGAACTATTTATTTTAGCCCTGCAACTAACAGATTGAGTGTAAATAATTTGACACTCCACCTGTCTGTTATGGGCATCTACTAGCCTTATCAATAACATTTCATTATGTACCAATTCCAGTGCACTAGTTAGTAGGGGAACGTTCCAGGAGTAGTAGTACATAATGAAATGTTATTGAGAAGGCTAGTAGCGGGCCGATTTTTCTCCTCTCTGCGGGAGGCCATCAAGTTATAGACAGACAGTAGGAAGGAAAGTATTGTTTTCACATCGATTTTCAAAATCGAGTTTTCACCGGGTCTACACGTTTCCAGACCCCCTGAACCCAAAAAACATGTTTTTAGCGATTGGTGTGTGTGTGTGTGTGTGTGTGTGTGTGTGTGTGTGTGTGTGTGTGTGTGCGTGTGTGTGAACAAAATATCTCAAGAACGGAACATTGTACGAACTTGAAACTTAAGTTATATATTACTACCGGACCTGACACGAAAATTTTAATCAAAATCGGTAAACCGGAAGTAGAATTTATTCGTGTAATTTATTACTTTTTTGAGATTTTCTCAAAAACGGCTCTTACGATTTTTTTAAAAAAAACCGCCTCATTTGCTCTATAAGATAGGGTAGATGCCATGACTGCTGAAATTCTTAGGAGGCTATGCTCTCGTAAAAAAATTGTTTTTTTAAGATTGCGGCTTTAATATGCGTTTTAGCGCAAAAATTTATAGTAAAAGTTTTAGAGAATTTAAAAACCTACAACTTATATTTCAAACATTCTTTTTGAATAACACTTAGTTTAGCGGTAATTAGCGGTGAATAGCGCTAGTCAGTCACATGACTTTTTCTCTCCTACTAGCGCTAGTTAAATCAAACATGTTCAAAGTCACTAGCAAGCTAGTAAATTAGATCTGTAATCTAGTAAACTAACGTCGTGGGAATAAGCCTTAAGCATCTCGTTGATACTGATTATATTTTTAAGAAAAATAATTTCTTTGAAGAAGTATAAAAAAACTTCTAAGAAATCTAAAACAAAATACTTCACAGAAAAGAGTTTATTGAGTAGCACAATATTGTAATAAGGAGAGTTTAGTTTATTGTACTGTGTAAAGAAGATGTGCTAATAATGAAGGGAGTTGTCAAAAAAGAAGAAATATAAGACGTTTTGATTTGAGGGTAAAAAACATTGTGGTTATCGAAGGGTGGTAAAAATATTAAGGAGTAGTATAAACGGATGAAGTACAAGTACGTTGAAAGCGGTGTAGACGGAGCTGGCTGGTGGAGTGTGGTGTCAATATTGGGATCGCGATAACGGATTTGTTTAGCAGCCTAGATAAGTGGACGTGTAATGGGGGTTTTAGAAATTCTTTTATTAGTCAGTGTGATGCCGGTCTTTGGCAGATTAACAAAGAGTGGGGGAGTTATGAATGCGTCGTCGGTAGATGTTGATTGCATTGTGGGCGCTGATGCGTTTGACATGTTCGCAAGCTAATCAGTTCGAGATGAGTCTTTCACAATGGGCCCGACACCTTCCCCTAATGAGTTTTGCTCCTCATGCATGATACTCATTACCAAACACATGCAAAAATCAGCCCCACGTCAACACACTTGTCCCTTTCTTCCGATATGTCGTACTCAATTATACGTCCTATTCAAGTACTTCGGTGCTCCCTGTTTTCTTAATATCTTCGGAAAATGAAAATGAATGTCCTGTTGGAACTGCTTTATCAAAATGTACCTCTATCATATCCAGCAATGTTATATGATTATTCCAAATATCATTTAAGTGGAGGTTTTGTAACACATTAACAATAGTATCGGTTTCAAAATTTTGTATAGCTTATTTAAAAATAAAATGAAAGATTCAGGTCCAATAAACAAAGAATACTTTCATAAATTATTTAACTCAATGTCTCTAACGTATAATTAATTATCTGTACATACAATAAGTATCTATTGAAACACAACTGTTTTATTAAAAATTAAGAGTTATATATTAATACACGTACATTCTGTTTTGAAAATATTAGAATTTGAATTTCAAGTTGGAAACCATAAATAGAAATGCTTCTATGAAGAGATTGTGAGTCAAGTGACTGACTATGCATTGTTAAAAACATTATTAAGAACTATATACTAACTGAATTCTCAGTAAATTTCAAGAAACCCTCGAATAAATTCAAGATACACTGAAAATTGATCACAAAAGTTATTAATTTCATAGAAATTATTTCACTTTCTTACAAACATTTTCTCATTAATTTTAACTTATACAAGATAATATATTACATAATAATTATGGGATGCTTTTGGTACTTATGAAACAAATATAGGTATCTATTTATCTATTAGGCTATATTATAGGGCTTAACAGTGATATAGAAAATTAAACGATTCATCCTGCGAACAAAGGCTGAATGGACATCCGAATTACTTCGTGAAAAACTTACTGGTCAATAGTGACTATACTTTTATAACTTAGTTAACATACGATGTGGTTATACATCTGGTACTTATACTAGATTTGATCATAATTAATCGTTTAAATATAGGTACTTTAAACTGTAGTTTTTCAACATCAATTTTCATCAATATTGTGGTTTTTTAACGTGAGAGTCCTGCTTGTGTATGGTGTTCTCAAAAATGGTAAAGTGATTAATGTAAAATACGTTACAAGTTTATTAACTGGTTGTACAGAGCTGCACAGTTGTAGATTTAATAAAACGAAGTGGAAATTTTACTTTCTAGAAATTTTATATAAAATTATTTTAAAATATATTTTATTATAGTTTAACTAAGAACTAAAAATATTACTGTATAGAATAATTCATTCGTGAATATTTATATTAAATGGGAAAAAAATCTACAAACAAAAATTAAACACTACAAAACAGTCATACAACCACAAGTTACGTATGGCAGCGAAACATTAGCAAAAGTGACCAAGACAAAAGCAATAGACAATGTCCTAAAACTCGAAAGACGTGCCAATTAGAAAGACGTTGTTTTATTACTGTAATAAAACAACAAATTGTTAGTTTCCCACTTGCGCCGGAAAATTATACGTATACAATAAGACAAACAGGGACGTTGTAGTGAAGTCTAAATAGCCCCGTATGCAACACAATAGTAAAAAAAGTTTATTTTATACAACACTGGGGCGCATCCAGTAATTCAAGATCAAAATTATTCAGAATTTTTAAACGAAGTCCTCTGATGTCTAACAGCCCACATAATAATTATTATAAGCAACCACATTCGCAGTGACCTATCTATTTCATCAGCTGGAAAATTTCAAAATATATTTTAACGTAATTTTTTTCATACGATAATCACACTACAATTATTTTGGCTATCAGTTTATTGGACAACGATGGTAGAATACGAAAGCATCCAGCGCATTTATTTGTTCAGTAAATTAAATACCTACCTATGTTTTACAAAATGTTACTTCATTATATTTTTTCGTATAGGGCCAATTTTAGACAATTTCCAGAGCTTAAAAAATTAAAACCCTTCTTTTTTTCAAGGAAAATTTCAACTTATAATTTGCACCCAGTATTTTTTCCCTCGTAGGGTTAATTTTAGACCGCGTGAAGTGACTTTAAACGTTTCTGGAAGTTCTTTTTGCAGCCCATATTCACAGCATTCGCTCACTGTATGCTTTTCTACTTTCTTCTGTCCACGCGTTATTCTGTTTTTGATGTTCATGGAAACCATTAAAGTCCGTAAGTTTGTTAAATTCGGTTCAGTTTATTAAATTTTCTCGGTTTATTCCGGTTTTCTCAATATAGTATCCTACTTTCTGACTTCTTTAAACCATTTATTCGACACCTTAGGTCTATTGTTTAGTGTCTTAAATTTTTTTTACCAACCTGTTGTTAATCATTCTATACAGGTTACCGTAAAATTTTAGTTATCTTTTTTAATAGTTTCCATTAATCGTTTATTTTCCTTGTACAGTACAGTGTTCTTCTCGACCTCGTAACCTATATTGTTCGCCTGATATCTTTCTTTCAAACTTCTCTGCTTCATTTAGATCAACCTTCCCAGCCATTCTAAGGTACTCACTCGCGTACAGACACACAAGTTTTATCACAGTATTATAATGTTTAATTTTGAATTGTCTTGAGAGTACTTTCTTTTTATACAGGTGGTGACTTCCTCGGAGTGCACCGGCTATCTTTTATCAACTGCTGTTGTTCGCTTCATTATACGAGGTAGGGTCAAAAAGTTCCCGGAATGGTCACAGGCAGTCAAGCATTTGTTTGCTGGAAGGAAAATATTTGTTTGGAAGGTTGGTATCACTACTAGGGAAGGTGCTGTGTCATTCAGCAGGCAGTTGGTTTCCTATGTGCGGTGTATGATATTTTAGATGTAGTTTTTTCTTTCGTCGGATTGTGGAATGTCATCATCAGAGAAGCGTGCCAATATCAAATTCTATGTGTTGCTGGAGAAATTACCCTAGAAGACTTTTGAGATGCTGAAGAAAGCATACAGAAATGATGCAATGAAGAAAACGGCAGTTTGCGTGTGGCACAAGCATTTTCGTGACAGTCGCACAACAATTAAAGATGACGTTTGGACTTCTACTTCTACCACAGATGAGAATGTTGAGCGCATTCTACAACTTGTCCGTGCAAACAGGCGAAAACAGGGAAAACAATCAACAAAGAATTGTATACAGAGATCTTAAAACGGTTACAAGATGTAATTCGACGAAAACTGCCTGAAAAATGAACAAATGGGCAGGGAATGATTCGTTTTTGTTGCATGACAACCCTGACACATCTATCTCTAATGGTGACACAATACATTGCAAAGAACAATGTCACCACTTTGAAACACCCTCCAATATTCTTCCGATCTTGCACCACCGGATTTTTACCTGTTTCCACAACTGAAAATGACATTGAAGGGACATCGTTTTGCTGATTCATCAGAGTTAATGGAAAATGCGACGAAACAGCTGATAGATCTTTCGAAAAAGGCTTTCAGGAATGTTTCCAACGATTGTATGAACGGTGGAATTAGTGCGTAGATGCCGGAGGAGAGTATTTTGAAGGAAAATAGGATGAAATGTTGTACGTACTTTCAATCAATTTCTACTAACCAATTCCGGGAATTTTTTGACCCTACCTCTTATTATGCACACAGCAATGTTCTTTTATTGTAAAGGTACCTCCTCTGGTAGTTACATTTTCATATCAATTTTCCTTATTAACAAATCTACAGTATTTTGTTGTTTAAACAACAAATGGTAGACAAATACAATTTTAATATAGAATGAAAACAATGGGTTTGGAAGTTACAAAATAATAACAAATAAAATAGTAGTACACCTGAAATATTTGTACAATGAATATTTCATTAAGGAATGATTTATACTTTCTTAGATTGAATATAAATCTTGTCTGTATAGTATATTAAATTAATGACATGAGGATGTACTAATCTAAATGTATATTCAAACATATATTTAGGTATAATTAAGGTATATTGAAACACCATAGTAGTGTATTGTTAATATTATTACCATAGGTCTTTGTGTGAAAATTACTTTCGTAACTATTAATTACATGATACAATGTAAACTATGAACAATAACAGTATCAGTATTTCAGATAGTAGATAAGTGAATACCAATGTCTCCTATATTGTGTTATATTATATTATATGGATGATAGACATTAAGGTACTTGATTAACCAGAGCAGTAGAGTGTCATGTTACCATAGCAACTGTAACACCTCCTCATTAAACTGTTTGCATCGCAGCTACTTCCTCTGTCTATCATCCTTCCCTCTTCCAGGCACATACTCACACCCTCCTGCCTATTACATTTACCCCTTAGTGAACAACCCTTACTTTCATTATAACTAATCACTAGGGATTATCATATAACCAGTGATTCAATAATAAAGGGCGATTTACGTTGTTTATTTATAAAACATGTTGATGGTGTCCTACTTGTTATTCATTTTTTCCCAGATAGATTTTATAATAGTGTAAATATAAACACAAATGGTCTAAGTTTCAATTATTTCCATTTTCTTCATTAGGATTATATATTTTTCAAAATTGTTCTTAGCAAGTTACTAAATTTAAATTTTTTAGTTCTTACGGTTCTGAAGATTCGTGGTGGATGAATGATACGTAGAGTGGCTTTTGATTGTATAAACGTGGGTGACAGGGGCTGTAGAAAGGAAGAATTTTTATACAGGAAATAAGATTTTTGTTTTGTTTTACGTCTGACTGTTTTGCAATTTCTGCTATTGCAGACGGTAAAGAATGATGATGAAAATGAGTGATGAAAAAATCTCAGACCTGACCGGGAATCGGACCCGGGACCCTGGCGCAGGAAATAAGAGTAGCCTCCTTTATTATTTTTTTAAAAAGAGAATTTTATTTAGAAAATAAGATTAGGTGCCCATAATGTTGTTCCTCAAGCATATTTTATCAATTTCTTACGAATTTTAATCCTAAATAAATTAAAATTACAGATTTTAATTTTTGGAAGGAGGCACCTTAATTTCTTTAAAAAATGCTTAAAGGAACTAGTCGGAATAGAAGACTAGTGTCTTTTGAAACTAGAAGCTTTTGAAATATGTTGTTATAGGAAAATGTTAAAGATTAGATGGATAGACAAAATAAGTAATTTGGAGATTCTTAGACGAGTGGATGAAAGAAGTATATGAAAACATCTTACCAGAAAAAGGGATAGACTAGTGAGGTACATCTTAAGACATCCAGGTATTGGTCTATCAATAATGGAGAGTAATATTGAGGGAATGAATTATACGGGGAGGCAAAGGTTGGAATATTTAAAGCAAATTACGAAAGAAAATTATAAAAGGGAGAGAGGATAGGATACCCAAGCAGACACTGGGCTATAAGCCGGAGGGCAGGAGAGAACGAGGACGCCCGAGAAAGAGATGGGCAGATTTGAGAGGTTCGGAAAAGGCAGAGATGCCTAATCCTTGAAAGACAGAAGCAAAAGAAGAAGAAGAAGAATTACAAAAGTTGTCGGGTGTACCGGTAGGTAGATACGAAACGACTTGTGCAATATAGAACAGTTTGGAAAACTGCATCAAACCAGTCGAGAGACTGATGACAAAAAAACAGTTGTTATAAATTTCTACATAATATTTGTTACTACTTATAGCTCTACGTATACTAGACCTGCGTATGCTTATATTTGTACATAATAAATTACTATTAAAGCGTACTTAGAAAGTACTTAATCAAATAAAAATACATAAATCTTTTTTTGTAGACTGTACATTTTTTCATTCCCTCACAATGGGAAAGTAGAGTTGGACTCAATTAAGCCGTTTTCGTCCAGTCCCAAGAAGGCCGCGACCGCCTACCAACCAAGACCCTGCCAGGGCACTTCATCCGAAAACTGCAAAAACCCTCCACTTCCCTCGAAACTATTAATACAATACTACAAGGAAAATGTAGGTTTAAAATTTAGCACCTGTCAGCGGAGCGTGGAGGGAATCGTAGCCTAAATCCCCTCATCACCACTGATCACCACTCATTCTCTCATTTTTCTTAAGCTCAGGAAATTATTTTTTTAGTTTTTGTGTTAGGGGCAGAATTCATTTAGGGTGGGATAGGGCGATTCTGCTATTCTCCGGATGTCTCCTCCCTCGTAGTCTCTCAATCGCCTTTTTTGCAAACAGAGTGACCAACTTCCAGCTTTCCTTATCTGACAGTAGTGTACAAATAAACGATTTTTCGATTTTTTTATGTAGATTTGTTTTATAACCTATTCAAGATTTATTAATTAAACCCGTTTTGTTGGTTCCCCCGGTTTTACTCCACATTTTACATTACTTTTTGTAGGTACCACTTTAAGAATATACATATCGAATTTTTACAACTGCAGCTCTTTGGAAAAAAATAATATTTATCAATTTTAGGAAGTTCCTTTTCAACCTAAGGAGCAAGATGATAGAATCTGAATAGTTTATTTTTTTCTATCAGTTATAATACACGCATGCCGATTTTCATAACTACAGCTATTTAGGAAAGTATACAATTAATAATCTATTTTTATAACGTTGTCTCCCCTTTTTACACCTTAGGCACAACTGGTCAAAATACAAATTCTTTATTTTTCCTTTTAAAACCCTAAGGAACAAATATAATTTTACTATAGTTATTAATCAGTTTAAGAACTGATACAAGGACTCGGATAAAAAATTTTGTTCCTTAGATTTTAAAAAGGAAAATATTTGGAATTTCAGGTCCCTAGGTTATCGGGAAAATAGAGAACTAATTTAATGATGAACCTGTCAATTAAGGCTTTTACATTTACATATGTAGCCTACTGCAGAAAAGTAATAACTTAAGCAATTTAAGTTAGGCCTAAGTAACCAGTCCGATAATATATTATACTAAAATTTATATTTGGTTTTTGTAAAATATTGTGTCCGAATTTTTCTTTACTTTATTTACTAACTGTAACTGCTTTGTTGAAATAGCTAAACCTTTGATCGCTACTTAAGTTAACGTTTTTTGGCGTACGGCATAAGTAAGTTATTCTGATTTTGAAGTTAGTTAGACTTATCCACTGACGTATCTTAATGACTTTCTCTCAACTGTTCACCTTATCAAGTTTCCTACTAAATCTGTGAAATTTAAAATTTTACCAGGATAACTCGGAGGCCAAAAAATATTTTCGTTAAAATCGTCTCAACATCAAGATTATTAGTAAGTAGATTGAGATAGTCATTAGCGAATGCATTGCGGTATGATAGGCTACAATATTTAAATATTTGTTAAAATTTTCAAACAGTAGTCTATTTTTTCTTGATTTAGTAAGGAAGATACTTTAATTTTAAGTTATATCTAGCGTAGATCATTAGCGCGATGTCAACCTAGCCACCGAGTTACAATTATAGTTTTTCATAATTTTTTTTTTAAGTTTTCAATTCCTCATTATCGTTTTATCTAAACTTTACATTGGTTCTGTTGTACTCAAAAAGTTGCTTTTAGTTTTAGTTAATTTAGTTGTTAAGCAGCTAGACTACACTTAGTTGTAACCTAAAGCAGAAAATCCCGGTTTCTGTTCCTGGTCAGGGCACGCAAATGTTTTACTCGTTTAACTCAAATATTTCGTTATTTAACACCCATTACAGTCACGAGGCTGGGGCTGAGTGCAGGCTACCAGCGGGGTCACAGGTGGCGGATAGTGGACGGCCCTCAGATATGAGGGTTAGCTGCGAATATATTGAATAAGCAGTCCCCGACCAAGCAACGGCGAAGAACACCGAACGATTGCCGGTATAAGCAATCTCCCACTGACTGGCCAACAGCTGCGGGTGGAGGAGCTGGAAAGTGGTAGGGCACCCAATTGCCCTGGGATTGAGAAATCGGTCCCGAAGGCGGAGGAACCCAAACAGATGGGTCAACGGCATTTGGATGCAGAAGGCAACGGGAAACCACTGCATTACAGATCCCTAGTAGAATCATCATGAAGACGTTTAATTCTAAAGATTCCGGAGTTTCAAGTCCCCCACTCGGGTCTCCGGGGGGGACAGTCTTGAACGATTTTGTGAGGAGGAATACGAATGTAAAATTAGCGACGTGGAACGTGAGAAGTATGTTTGAAGCGGGCAAGCTCGCAAATGCGACTCAAGAAATGAAGAGAATGGGACTGGACATCTTGGGGGTCAGTGAAATGCGCTGGCCGGGCAAAGGAATTATTCGCAGTGGACAGCACACAGTATACTACTCGGGCAGCGACGACGCTCATCATTGGCATGGCGTGGCGGTAATTGTGACAAACACAGTCAACAGGGCGATCAAGAACTTCATTCCCCTGTCGGATCGAGTCATGTTGATTCAGATACAGGCTAAGCCGGTCAACATGAACATCGTTCAGGTCTACGCACCAACGGCAGACGCAGAGGGGGATGTTTTAGAAGCGTTTTACGCAGAAATCACGTCGGTACTGCGGTTGACTAAAGCGCACGAGGTTAACATCATTATGGGAGACTTTAACGCAAAAGTGGGCAAAGGAAAGGTTGACGGAGTGGCCGGGGCGTTTGGTTTGGGGGTACGCAATGACAGAGGTGACAGATTGGTTCAATTTTGTCAGGAGGAAGATCTCAGTGTCATGAACACCTTCTTTCAATTACCACCGCGAAGGTTATACACCTGGAGATCACCACAGGACAATACAAACAATATTGTCAGAAATCAGATCGATTACATTTTAGTAAACAACCGCTTCCGGAACTGCATGACCGCAGTTCGTACGTATCCAGGAGCAGACATCGCGTCGGACCACAATCCGTTATCAGGAAGGCTTCAAATTAGACTTAAATCGACCAGGAAATGCACCATAAAAGCCAGAATTGACGTCCGCAAATTGCAGAACGCCGATCTTTGCGAGAACATCCGGGAAGACCTGAAAAGGGGTTTAGAAAACATGAACAACCACGTTGATGTCAACACCCAATGGACGGATGTAAAGAATCTATTAATTGCAACGGGAAAGAAACACTTGAAGGCCAACAAGCAGCAACAACACAGACCCTGGATGACGGAGGAGATTCTCGATCTTATGGAGCAACGGCGTGGTTGCAAGACGCAAAACCGCCCCCAATATAAAACAGTTCACAAAATGATTCGCAACAAGATCCGAACAGCGAAAGACCAATGGATGAGCCAACAATGTGCTGAGATAGAAGAGTTACAGAACAAGCAGGACTCTTTTCATCTCCACAAGAAAATCAAAGAGATGACAGGCAAACGGCTCAGACAAAACGTTGGAGTGCTCGTGGATGGGGATGACAACATAGTGGCCACCACTTCCGAACAATTAAAGGTGTGGGAGCGTTATGTTAGCCAACTATTTGCAGATGACCGGGCAGCACACCCAGCCGTGACCACCACGGTAACCGGACCGGATATTCTCAAAGAGGAAGTAAAACGAGCCATCAGTAAGATGAGGTCGGGAAAAGCACCAGGACCAGACGAGGTGCACGCAGAACTACTCAAAACATTGAATGAGGAAGACCTGGATTCCCTGACGTCTTTGTGCAATAAAGTATATCAGACTGGCGTGATCCCAGATGAATGGCTTAAGTCGACGTTCATTCCTATACCGAAGAAGCTTAATGCAAAACGCTGCGAAGAACACCGGACGATTAGTTTAATGAGCCACGTTCTGAAGATTTTCCTGAAAATAATACATGAACGGGTCTACCAAAAGTGCGAAGAACAAATGACGGACACACAGTTTGGATTCCGAGGAGGCTTCGGCACGAGAGACGCCTTGTTTGCCATGAATGTCCTCGTTCAGAGATGCCGAGATATGGACAAGAACGTATTCCTGTGCTTCATTGACTACGAGAAGGCATTCGACAAAGTACTACACGACAGGATGCTAGAAATTTTGCAACGAGTGGGCCTCGATGATCGCGACATAAGAATTATCGCCAACCTATATTGGAACCAATGTGCCAAGGTGCGAGTGGGAGAGGAGCTGTCGGAGGAAGTGCAAATCCGCCGTGGGGTTAGACAGGGATGCGTGCTCTCACCGATGCTCTTCAACTTATATTCGGAGGCCATTTTGTCGGAAGCTTTGGATGGATGCAGAGAAGGCATTATAGTGAATGGAGAGGGCATCAACAACCTGAGATATGCCGACGATACAACGCTGATTGCAGATAGCGAGGAAGATCTCCAAGTGTTGCTGGAACGCGTCAACACAATTAGCAATGCATACGGACTACGGATGAATATACGTAAAACCAAGTTCATGGTGATCGGTGAAGAGGCGGTCAACGCAGGAATCACACTCGCTGGCTCCGCCATTGAACGGGTGCACACGTACAAATACCTTGGGTGCTACCTAAATGACAAATGGGACTACGGTCAGGAAGTTAAAGCGCGTATCGAGCAAGCCAGAGCAGTGTTCACGAAACTAAAACACCTATTGTGCCAACGTGATCTTAGTCTCAACACGAGGCTCCGAATTCTGAGGTGCTACGTACTTCCTGTACTTCTTTATGGGCAGGAAGGATGGACACTAACGAAACTTCTAGAAAGGAGGCTGGAGGCGTTTGAGATGTGGCTATACCGCCGCATGCTCCGTATATCGTGGACCGACAGAGTACGAAACACGGACGTACTGACTCGGATGGGTAAGGAGATGGAACTGCTATACGACATCAAGCGACGAAAACTGCAGTACTTCGGCCATGTTATTCGAAACGGGAAATACAGACTTCTTCAGCTGATAATGGAAGGAAAGATAGCAGGAAAGCGCCGGCCGGGCAGGAGGAAAGCGTCCTGGCTGAAGAATTTGAGAGATTGGTTTGGTCTCAACTCCACGTCACTGTTCCGAGCAGCTGTTTCGAAAGTTAGAATAGCAATGATGATCGCCAACCTCCGACGCGGAGACGGCACTTGAAGAAGAAGAAGAAGACAGTCACGAGAGATCAAGACGTTGTTATAGAATTAAAATAGGCCTACTAAAAACAAACTGAAATAATCTTTCTAAATACATGTCATTTATTCATTAATTATTTTTTTTATTTACTTTCTGTAAATGTAAATTTCCTATATACGAACTCTATCAATTTACAAGGTAATATTTGGAGTGATCTGGATATATTGTACACGGTAAATTCGACTGGTACCTACTGGAATTAATAGAATGTCTGAACCGTTCCTTTAAGTTTAAAAATTGATGTTAAAATAGAACGAAATTAAGGGTCCCAACCTTGATAACGGCAAATATGAATACAAAAAAAATGTGTTTTTAGAGTTTATTATAAACTACCAGGCCTATACCAACTTTTTATTGTATAAATTTATCTATACGCATAAATAATTTACCTTCAACTAAATTATTTAACTGAACAGAAAGCGTATTGTTTGGTTATTTTAGGTGTTGTCATTTTTTATACGGTGTTATTATTACAAAATATTGTTTTCTATTATATGAAAAAAACAATGCCGGCTTAGTGATTTATTCGGCACGTATGCGATTTAAATTCATCTGGCATGAAGTTGCAACTTTTCGTAGGTTCGTTCGTGCAACAGAAACATGGCCGGCAACTGCTTGAAGCTAATTAAAATGGTTTAATCAGCGTGAACATTCACCACAGAGAGTACGTAATAGCGGCAGCAAGCAATCGCTGAGCCGCGAAACACGATTAAACGAGCTGCCGAGTGTACTCACTGTTACCTTGATTCTCACTCATTAGCAAGGCAAGGTACATACCCTTCTGTAATCTGCACACAAATGTCTGTCACACAAAGACACCTGACACACATGCATACAATACAACGTTATACGGATGGCATAATCTTTTGTTTATGAATCACAGCCTATAATACAATTTCTTTGACTTTTTCAAAACAAATACAAGATTTCAAAGAGTAGGCTATTTATTTTATCACAATCCTAATCACAGCCGAGTAGAAAAATCCACAACCCACAAAAATAAAAACTTATTAAATTATAAATACAATAAAATGTATCATCACTTTAAAGAAATCCTTCAAAACCAAACAAATTATTCTTCTTTACCTTCACTACCATTAATTTTTTTCAACTAAACACCTCTATACAATCTGATGGTAAATTAAAAGTTTCTTTGAAAAAATTAATAGACTTTTTTTCACTACCAATTAGTATATGTAATAAAAATTAACGTGAATTTATTTTGATGTTCATTACATAATAAAATATACATGTCAAAGGAAATATATAATAAATAGCAGTCCTAAATAATGTCCTCCATGATTGTTTCAAACTAATTTTGCTCTCCACCAACATTTGATTTCTTAGTAGCTTATACCTTCTTTGAAACGTCTTTATAATCTTTGTTCTTCACACCCCCTTTCCTGTTCATATTGTACTGATATTTCTAACATAATTTGAATTAAATATTTTTCTCATGCAGGTAGCCAGGATTTTGGTTTGGGAGAGGCTGAGTCTGGATTTTTTTGGCTTTTACATCAGACTGTTATGCACATTAGAACTACTGAAGGGTGATAGTAAAACCGAGCAATTAAAAATGGAAAAACTGACCAGGAATCGAATCTGGAACTTGCACCAAATTAGTCTGGTATAAAATTTGAATTTGCCGTTTGAAGGTGAGTTGAAACTTCTAAGTTGAATCCTCCTCCTTGGCTGTGTGCCTAAAGTTCTCCTCTCATTTTCGTTGCTATAATCACTTAGCTTTCCTCCAGCAAATGTTTTCATTAATTTTGTCTTCCATTCTTTTTAATATTTCTACATTCCTCACTCAGTCGATCAATTTAATTCATTGTATTAGTCTCCATACCAACAAAAGATTTTAGCCTTTGTCTTTTATTTTCCCTTATGTCCATGTTTTATCAGAGCCAGATATGGGTGGGGAGTGGCAGCAATACCCCAAGTAGTTCAGCCCAAAGACAGCAAATTGACCTAAAATAATAAATAAATTTGTAAAGATTATATTTTAAAGACTAAAACAGGCCGTTTTGTATTCCAGAAACTTTTCTTAACTTCTCCTAAACTTTAACAACAAACAGCTGAAGATAGAAAAGTATCGCTCCTCCACGTGGTGAGGCTGGATAACTTGAATCTTGATGGGAAAATTTCAGGTGAACAAAAAGGGAATTCACTCACAATAAATCACTCTCATACCTCATATCATCTCTTCGACTAAAAATTGGAGTTTTAATATAGGGAGAAATCCCAACAGATTGATTACCTCAAAAAATCTTACTACAGAAGGTCTTTAAGGAAAAATCCACCTTCAGGTAAAAATAGTCTGTAAAGACTGCACTCGGATTAGGTGGGCAGTCACTTAAAAGATAACGATGTATCGGAACATAAATAATTGAAAAGCAAAGCACACTAACAACCCTAGCAATTTAAACAAAAGAAATACAAGAAGATACACAGGAATTAGAAATAACAGAAGAAGATCTCAGAAATAAAACTGAAAAATAAAAATTTGAAATAATATAACTACAAGATTTAAAACTAAAGAGGAAACAAAAGGAAAGATGGTTTATTCAGATGAGGAAAGAAAAGAAAGATCTAAAAATATGAAAAGATACTGGGCAAAGAGAAAAGCAGCTCAGGAAAAGAAGTCCAAACATTGATTTTAAAAAGTCCCATGTGGCCATAAAAGTAAAAAAATGACTAAAAATTCTCAACAGCAAATAAATAAAATTGGTTTTGAGGAAAGGTTCCTTCATTTGCTTCATTAAGAGCAATTAGAGTGAATTGAAGGGCAGGTATTATTTTTTCTGTGAAAAAAACATTAGAGAATAAGGATAAAATTTAAAGTTGCAACAGATAAAATAAAAAAAGTAAAATTATAAATACTGCAATGCTTATATTAAAAATATTTCTTTTACGCTGCTTAGGATAGTAGAAACTCTGAATAACTGTTTTATAGTAATAAGAGCTGAGTGCTATGTACATTTTTCCAAAAAAATGTATTTTTAGGATTGCTGGAGGTGTTAAGTGCATATTTAGCTATGTAAATGATATAAAATTATCAATCTCTGTAGTTTAAGGAAATACTACTGCTAAAAGGGACTATGTACTCCTTAATTTTGTTATTCTCTTCCAATCACACATCATCCTCATCTCATTGGGATATGGGATGGCATATCATTCTTAAAACAGATTACAACGCACACACATTAGGTATTTTAAAAAACCACTAGTTATTTTGTATTATTGAAATATTGATCATCCGTTCTCAAAGGATACAATGTACAATAAGTTAAGGGTTAAGGTGTTATGTGCATATGGAAAGTAAAGTTTTAAATATTTTTCCTTACTTATTAAACAATTTCTTGAAGGGATAACATGTAGATACAAAAATTTACAGAAATCAGACAATTCAGAAAAAAAGGGAAACTTAGAACTTTAATCGTATTTTTCTCAAAACTATATTTTTATTACGTAGTACATCCACTAAGCACTTCATTTGTTAAAAACAGTTTCCCAATTTTAGAGGAACTTACTTTCTATATAATGAATATATAATATAACAAATTTTGTGTTAAAATATTTTGTAAAGAACACCCTATTCTGGTTTACTTTGTTACCTTGCAATGGATACACTGTCAAAATGAAACAAAAAATTAAAAATACAAATTTGGGGAAAATTAGTATAAATAAAAATATTATTTGATTGTCCTGGTAATAAAACATGTTTTGGTAGATTGTGTCTGCCACGTAGCTCTGCGTCAGGGATTTAGGATACCCTTTGAATTAAGGAATATACTCGGCAACGAAAGTCTATTTTGGACGAGGCTTTACGATTTCTACGATCCATCGGTGTATATAACGGTATATGACAGTCTTGGGTATCTGGAATGTTTTATTTATTTTAATTACTTTCAATTTTACATTTTATATGTGTACCTGTATATTTTTTATTTTATTTTACATTTTTTTGTGGCTCCTATACAGCCTTTTGTGATCCTTTATGTCTGTGATATTATTTATTTTTTAAATGCAAATTTTTATTTTCAAAATTGTGATACTAGTTTTAAGATTTTAATTGTATAAGTTTCAACGTTGTGTTACTAATGCTAAATGTGATACTAGGTTTAAGTTTGTTTGTTGCCCCTTTTACAGCCTTATTTTATCCTTTGTGATATTACTTTTTATGTACATTTTATGTTTTTTCACCTGTGATACTAGTCAGTAAGATTTTAAATGTTTTATAGAAAATGTGTTCTGCACTGGGACTTTCTACACCCTTGTGCAGAATAACAGACGACTATAACCGTCATGGTTTTTTCGCCTTGAAAAAAATATATATACAATTTATAATTTTATTGAGAACATTTAAACAATATGAATATATTATTATTAACAACATAAAATTCCTTACGACAAAACATCATAAATTCACTAATTATCACAGGAAAAAACCTTTCAGAATTTCCACAAAATTTTATTTTATGAATTACCTGTTAAATGAGGTTATAAGTTTACTTGACAGAATGTTACACAGATATTGTAGAATAAACACATCAAGAAAACATTGTTTTATAAATAAAATTTTCTGTATAATCTCGGCTCAGTTTATCATAAAAGTGAACAAATGATTGTGACGAAGATAACAATATTTACTTTTTATTTTTGGCCAGTCTATTTTTATTGATTAGATTACACCAAGTAATTAGTTTTACATCAGTGAAGTTTAATTTAATATTAATCATATTTTCATGTTAATCATTTACATTTAATTTTCTCAATAATGTATTCTTTTATTGGTTATATTAAATTTAATACAGTACATTTTTAGTGATAGTGTAACAATTGTGACAGTGTGTGCCTTTTAATGTAGTTTCACCTGAAAATTTTAAACTCTTTTATTGTTATTTATTGGTTAAAAAATAATTGTTTACTATTAAAATTTACAAAAATGTGGGACGTAAGTAAAACATCAATAAAAATGAAATAATGTTTACTTCACACTGTAAAAAGTTTTATTTTATAACATTTTAATTAATTGTCTGAATAGAATTTCTTTTTAAAGTAACTTTATTGTGTATAATACAACATTTTGACTGACTGTAACAAGACACAATGCATAATATAAAATTAAATCGTGAAAAATATGGTAAACTATTGAAATATTTAGTTGGTATTTCATTATTTTTATTATTTTTTAATATAATATATTTACAAAGTAGTTTGATCTCTTGGTTGAATAATAATGTTCAATATAGTCGTAGTTATTCAAGGCCTGATGTTAGTTATTTTAAACTTAAATTGTATTCGCTCAGTGAAGTACAATACAGGAATTCTGTATTCTACCCAGAAGACGTTGATGAAGATGATTTAAACATATTCTTCATTGAGACCACATGTTGTACAAGTAATAGCAGACAGAAATATAAACATAGTAATGTATATAATAAAAGTGGAATAAATATAAATGTACGTCAAGCATGTGCCATCGAATCAACTGCTAATATGAATAGAAATTTTATGATAAATATTTTATATACATGTCCAATGAACGAAGAAATTTTTGATT
Organism: Catonia carolina; assembly: GCA_035578175.1. Lineage (NCBI taxonomy): Eukaryota > Metazoa > Arthropoda > Insecta > Hemiptera > Achilidae > Catonia > Catonia carolina. Next base: position 49,465,250 of record JAQMRL010000002.1, read on the forward strand.
ATACACCGAATGAAATACTTGAATTATTTCGTTATCCTAATGTTCGTTTAATACAATTAAACATGTTTGAGTACTTTCAAGATACACCAGTGGAAGATTTATATATGAAAGGTACATTAGAAAATTCTGAGTACCCTATAGAACATACAAGCGATGTTTTAAAATTTTTAACTTTATGGAAGTATGGTGGAACTTATCTGGATTTAGATGTAATAAATTTAAAGCCACTTGCAACATTAGGGCATAATTATGCAGGTTATGAACCATCAACTGCCATTGGTAGTGCCGTATTAAATTTTGAACGAATTGACATCGGATTTGAATTATTGACTCAAATATTAAGATATTTAAAAAATTTATTAATGATGTCTGCTGTATCTATCAGTGGTCCACAGTTACCTATGATTCTTTTTAAATTGTGTGAGGAGACAGAAGTAATTGAGAAAGCAGAGAGACAAATATGTAGCAGCTTTTCATTTTATCAACCAAATTATTTTTATCCTGTTTCAAGGGATGAATGGAAATTATTTTTTCAAGAAGAAAGTAGTGAGAGCACTATGAAGAAACTAGAAAATTCATTTATTGTTCATTTTTGGAATAATTTCAGTAAAAACGGAACGGTCATTCTTGGATCTAAGCAGCCATATGAATTATTAGCTGCAAAATATTGCCCGCGAATACATTTTGTACTTAAATTGAACAATTATAGTAAGTATTAATATAATATCATCCTCATCATCTTGTAGCTTTACACTCCTTGGTGGGTTTTGGCTTCATTCACAATCCTGCTTCAACCTTCTCTGCTAGTTGCTAATGCCCTGCATCCTCTGACACCCATCAAAATCAAATACTCAACCATTCATTTCTTTAGGAGTTCCATTTTTTAACCCATAACTCCTGTCTATCATCTGAGGCTGTTGTTTTGATTTCATGAGGCTCATTTTTACAATGAAGGGTTATTAACGCCATGCCCAACTTCCAACCTGGAGGAGTAGGGAACTTTCTGTCAGGGTTATCATGTTTTACCTGAATAACCTTTGTTTTAAGGTGCTGAGAACCCTTCTTTCATCCTCTTCCATCCTGCTACGTAACACCAATCCACGCTGCCATGTATCATCCAGAAGTCTAAACTAGTTGTGGGAAATAGATAAGCTATATTTTGATAACATGTTACTAAAATTAACAGCCTTCTTGATATCAAATTCTATAACCTGTTACTAAAAAAACACGGTTATCGTCTAGCCTACAATACAATATAGTAATAGGAAATAGCATGACAAATATGGAAAAGAAGTGAACTAAATTATTAACTAACAGGTAGATTTTCAGTACGAAGGTTTATTGGTACAGAAAATGGTACTCAAAACCAACCGTCTGGCGGCGACATCATGACTTGCTAAACGGCTTGTTTTGAGTATTGACTTGCTTTAATCCTGCCATTGCCTTTATCGATGCATGGCTGCTGACTGCTCGGCTTGGTGTATAACAATATATAGTAACTTCAGCGTCTTGCTGTGTGTCCGTGAAAGATTCAGCGGGACTGACCGTGCTGTGTTAGCGAAAAATTGCGTTTGGTTTGCCGTGGTTGTATTTGATTACAGAAAATAGTGCTGTTTGTCATAACTTTGGATTTGTGAGAGATTCAGTAAGATTTGCCACTTTGTATTTGTATTAATAACGGTATTATTAGATGAAAAGGTTATTGATAACTTCATTTATTATTAACAGTCTTATGCTGTTATAACAGTCCTTACTGTTATAACAGCCAGAAAAGCGTTATTTGTACATAAGTTTATTAAACGGCTTTAAATCATGGTGTTACAAAGTAACAGCTAACCGGTGTTACTAAAATAACAGGGTGTTTTTAGTAACCTTTTATCATGATAACTGGTTTAATCCAGTAACAATGTTATTAATCCTGTTATATTAAATAAGCCCCATCACTAGTCTAGACTAGGACTCATGGAAGCAGAATTTGCTGAAAACAGCTGACTAACTGCACAAGCAGAAGGTTCAGTTTAATTGACAGTGCCAATAGGCATTAACTGATGGAACGTATTTCGTATCGATTCCCCTGCCAGTGTCATTTACCAACCGTTGATCTTCATTAGCAAAATATAGTACTTCAAACTTTAGAGCACCGATTATTGAAAGTATGTAGCCAGGAGGAACTTGAGGTCCATCAGCCTCCCCACCCCAAAACAAAAAACTGGCTACGTACCTGGTTAATGAATTTAAAAGATATTGCGTATTCGCCTTCATCATTTTCTTTTCTACTTTCTTGTAAATTTCATAACACTATATAAAAAATACCATTAATATTTAGTTTTTATGTATATAAAAAACTTTGTAATTTATAAATCCTTCTTACAAGTACTTTCGCAGTGCACATCGCTTCTTCAGGTAATATTAATAAAAGTTCTAGAATATTTTATGAAGATTGCATCTTCCTTTGTAAATGTTTTGAATTAAATCTCATACTTGCGAAAGTATTTGTAAGAAGGATTTATAAAAAGCAGTATAAGGTAAATTACAAAGTTTTTTTATATATATAAAAAAACAAAATATTAATATAGATTCTACTGCTATGATGCTAACTAATAACTAAAAATACTATTTATTGAAAAATTTTGATTTTACCTGATCTTTCCATTTTTTGAACCCTGTAAGACAAAAAAAAATATTTTCAGAGAGTATATGCGCATGTGGGTGCCAAAGAATTTATTTGTGTTTCTAGAGTGAGGGGGTGAGATTATGTTGTTCATAAGGCAGCAAAACCTGGTGAGCAATGACTGTAGTGACAACAAAACATTAAATGAGCTTAAAAGACTAAGGTTTTCTGATAGGATCACAAATTATTTTCAGAATTAGTGATGTTGCCCAAAAATTAAGGGTATTTTACCCTAATAAATTTTTTTGGAAACTGTCAGGAGCGCCTTTACAAATCCTTTTGTGGATAGATAAAATTTTGCTTATACATTTTTAGTTTCACGCATGCTTAATTGTTGAACAGTGGCTGATTATACACGTCCACCCTTACATGACGCTCATCATAAAAGACATAGAACATTACAAGTTTTTAAATATCAGTAGTAGAGCATCGCATAGCATAGAGAAACCTGTAGCTTTCATAATTTCTGGTGGTTGTAATTTATGTTTTTTAATACCTGCAATTAAAATGAATTTAACTGCTACTAAAATAAACAAATATCGTCACTTTAGATAATAATATTAATAATTATATATTTTATACATATGAGGTGTGGCTATTAAATATCGAGACTGGCGTTGTAAAAAATTTAATTTTACTTTTATACATAATCATTTATTGTCACCTTCAATATACACTCCTTCACTATCCCTACAACGCTCCATGTGAATTTACATTGATGGAAACATTGCTAGAAGTCATCTTCTGTCAGCTCCTTCAGGACACGTGCCACTTTCTCTTTTACAGCTTCCACAGACTCAAATCTTGTCCCTTTTAATGCAGATTTCACCTTAGGGAACAGGTAGAAGTCACATGGTGCAAGATCTGGTGAATAAGGTGGATATTCTAACACTGAGATACTGTACTTGGCTAGGAACCTCTTGACAGATAACACGGTATGAGCTGGCGCATTGTCTTGGTGGAGAACCCATGATTTGTCCTTCCACATTTCGGGGTGTTTATTCCTTACTCTTTGACGTAGTTTAGAAAGTACCTCAAAGTAGTAATATTGATTAATTGTTTGGCCTTCAGGAACCCAGTGAAGGTACACAATCCCATGGATATAAAAAAAAAACAATCATCATTGCTTTAAATTTTGACATGCTCGTTCAAGCTTTTTTGGCTCTCTCTTTAGAAATTCGGCTCTTCCAGTCCATGGATTGGTGCTTCATTTTCAGATCATAAGTAAAAAACCACATTTCATCGCATGTTATTATCTTCTACCTGTTTCCTTAGGTGAAATCTGCATTAAAAGGGACAAGATTTGAGTCTGTGGAAGCTGTAAAAAAGAAAGCGGCACATGTCCTGAAGGAGCTGACAGAAGATGACTTCCAGCATTGTTTCCAACAATGGAAAATTCGCATGGAGCATTGTAGGGATAGAGAAGGAGTGTATATTGAAGGTGCCAATAAGTGATTATGTATAAAATAAAAATAAAACATCAGTCTCGTTATTTAATAGCCACACCTCGTAATAGTTTTTATCTAATAAGATAAAATTTGTTCAAACTTCTTTTTATTGCCAAAATATCCTCTAAAATTAAATTCATTATGACTAATTGACCAATACAACTTTTATATATTTTTAAGTTTGTTTGACCTCACTGGATCACTCTAGTCGGTTATTTGAATGGTCTTCTTGGGCTCCTATTAGCTTCGTTTCCTCTGCCAATACTTCTTCATATTTTTCGATCTCACTTTCTACTGTTTGTCCATCAACCGAACAAGTAGTCACTTTGTCCATTTGAAACCCCTTTGTGTTTAAAAGTTTTATGTATTTAACTACATTTTATTCATTGCATCCTCAGTCATCAGTCCCATATTCCAGGTTCTTCTTAACTCCTGCTAACTTTTATATATATGTTTAAACATATATATAAAAGTTTGCAACAAACTTAGTTTTTATATATAAAAGTTGTTAACAACTTTTAAAAGTTCTGAAAAATTTGATTTCATAATTTTGTATTTAGTTGGTACACAACCTTTGTTCTTCATGGTTTAAACACCACTGGAAATTTTATCAATGTTCTTAACAATATGTTCTTCATGTAAGAAGAACATTTTTTTTAAATTAAATAGAAATTATCTTAATCTATGAAATTTAAAATTCAAAAATATTTTTTTTAATAAAAACATTAAATAGAAATTTGAAAAATCATTTAGCTAATTTTTAAATAAATATACAATTTTGATAAGAATCATTCATGTTTCATTACTTTTGATTTAGGTGCAAGTAGCTTTATATTGTCCTATTCAAATTGAATTATTAATATTCATTCGTATAAATATTTGGTAGCCAATACATACCTGCTAGAGCTGTCACTGGAAACAATTCTAATGAGTTGATTGAACTTTTTTCATTTATAATATTGTTTTACACTCATTAATTTGCCAAAAGTAATAAATATGAGGAAAACTTATAGGAGGGTTTCTGCTCTGTTAGAAAAAATTGGATTCCTTTTCCAAAAGTACACTCTATAGGTTCATTTCATGGCAAAGGAATTTATAATATAATTTATTTAGTGAGTATCATCATACAATTTGTTTTGTTTTTAATTATTTTTTAGCTGTAAAATAGTTATGTTCCCAGTATCTTTAAGTTATGAAGTTTACAAATAATTATGTTGAGTTTTTATGTGCAGTAGACTATTAGAATTAGAATAATATACTAAAATATTTCAGAAACATATTAAATAGTTTTTATACAAAACTGTAAATATTTTAACTATTTTTTAATTTAACTACCTATTTTTTAACTGAGTCAAGTACGTATGATACACATAAGCCTTTGTGTAGTGTTTTATTGTGAATGTACCAAGGACCTTCTGCACTTTAGTTTTATAGTTTTGCACTAGTTTGCACTTTATAGTTACAGCAGTAACTAACTAAAGTTTCAACACTAATGAGTAAACAGCAAGTGTGATTAGATAGCATTTAAAGAGACACCATTATTGTCATACTTTATCAATACATTTGGAATTGTATATTAATATTGTGAACAGGAAAAACATTCTAAAATGAAGTTTAAGGTTGAAATAATTTTTCTTAATGTTCAGTCTGGTGTAAAGTTAAATAGGACTATTTGTTTGTTATAAAGAAATTATTACCTTTAAGAATTAATGTGTATTTCTCCATAGTTTAGAATTTATAATAAATAAAATTATTTTTTTATAAAACTTTAGGCTTGTTGAATTTGTTGGTTAAACATCGACCTTGAAGTGTACAGTACCTACCTACCAATTCTTGTTGTTCTTAGTTCAATCAGAACTATTGACAAGACGAGTTAAAGGAGACAAACGCTTTAAACCTGGTGCAAGCGAATAATTGGATAAGAACTGCTACTGCTGTAGTAGTTTCTACTGCAGTCTTTGGCCTGCTCTCATACCCAATTAATTGAAGGGGTCGGGAGAAGACAGTGCTAACCCTTATCAACATAATTTTACACAATTTCATTTTAAAAGTTTACTGAAATCTACAAATCATGTTTTTGAATTTTTGTGAAACATTTGTTATTTTCTTTTAATCTATGTTCTTAAGATCGTAAATATAGCCTCCTGTTTAAAACGTGCTGTATATTTTAATTTTACAAAATATTTAAGAAAAATCATGTTGGAAATTTTGCGGGTTAGCACTTTCTTCTGCCAACCCCTTCAATTGCACTGTGTTCCCTTACCTTCATGTAATAAGCATACACTTAACAACCATATTAGTAGTAATATCAACAATAACAATGTGTGCATTCGATGCTGTTGTTGTTTAGGTCAACAACCGAAAGGCTGGTTTGAACCTCTAGAGGTTTTACTAAGTAAAAACAAAGAGTAAGGTGGTTTACCATTGCCTTCCTCACTGAGTTGAAAGAGTATGCTTATCAGCATGCCAGACCCTCCGAAAAGCACTCACTTTCCACCCTGCAAATGACACTTTCACTTCATTCACCACAGGGTCTGGCTGCATAGTGAAATTCATTACTCTCAGAGGAGATAACTCTGACTAGTGTCTTTTACACCTCTACCTCTTCTGTTCTTAAATAGTTCAGTCATATAAGTGGCTGACTATATGATAAGAAACAGAACTATTTTTTTTAGCCCTGGACCAAACAGATAGAGTGCAATTAAAATAACACTCAACCTGTCCGTTTTGCACTCGATGCTAGACTTCTTAATTATTTTTTCTATGCTTTCACAATCTAAAAGACTGATCTACATGAATGATTTATGCACATAATTATTACTAGTACAATGCAATAAATATATATTTTTTCCCCTTGTCACGTCACTCACTACCTTGTTCCATTATTAGTAACTCCACCATAGAGTGCACGAGAAATCAGTAATTTGTGATTGGTACAGTAAGTGCAGGGTATTTTTTCTGCAGCGTTTGCTTCTATAATTGTCAACACAAAATGTGAGGTTGAATTTATTATAAAACAAAGAAATTCACCAGTTCAGTTTGGGTTTCCATTCAGTACACAAGGGATTAAAGCGTACTGCAATAATACCAATCAATGATGAATGTGGTAATTTACGCATGTACCAATCGGTACGTGGAATATATAAACTAAAAATAGGATAAATACAATTAACCAGAATAACTTTACAAGAAATAAATTCATACAAATGTATTAATACATTCAATGCTGAGCAATTATGAGGTATCTCTCCCGTCGGGCTGATTACTCGTGCAGCATGTTCTCTGCTTCCTTTATGTAGGGCCCACAACTTATGGTACAAACTTTTTTGCAGACTTATTTTTTTGCGACCTATACATGGATTTATGTTGGCTAATAACATAAAAGTAAACAATTCAATGTTTTTTTTGCCTATTATAATAAATGTATCTTTTGTTTGAATTTTTCCATTTACCGTTACAATTTAAGCGCAATTTCTTTTTTTAATTTTAAACTACAAATAATATACTTTTAAAGTAAACCTAAAAGTGTAAGCTATTTTGAATCGATACCTGCAAAGACAATAAATTCACGGCTTCAACTGTACCCTGAAAACCCGATAAAAATACTAAACGAGTGTACTATATGAGGGTAGAAGATAGTATGACAAAAATTCAAAAACAAACTGCACGGTTTCAAAGAAAAAACCTTTCTGAGGGCTATATAATGGCAACAAACTGATATCAGACAGGCGGTGTACTTCCAGAATTACTTAAAATGATAACAAAACAGACCCCACTAGGTGAGACGGCAGCCTGGCGGTAACACCTACCTGTGACCCGCTAGGCGAGTCTCTAGCATAGAATATGTTAAACACTGGTAACGGTTTTCAGGCATACTAACAACCAGTATCTATGTTGACTACTCTGAATAAGAAAGAGGAGACAAGTAGAGGGAACATTACAGTGCAAGCTACTATTGAAATTACGTGTAGTATAGGCTTATTATAGTATACTGTGGACAATTCGAACTGGCACAACTTTTGCTCTGCGTGTACGTACAGTGCGGCATAAAGTACCTATATACATAACCTAATTTTTCAACAAGGTCTAAAAATTTTAATGTACACAAATGCCTACAACCTTATTTCAATGTACAAACACACAAATCATTTTTTCATTGAAAACAATTTGTATTTAATTTGTCCCAGTAAAATTTAAATTATAAATTACAAGATCTAAACTGCAAAACTCACTAAACAATACTCTACAGATGCATGCAACTAATTAAACTAATTGGTCTTAATATATATAACGAACAGAAAATCATACACAAAAACAAATTAGTCACATCATTATGTCTGACAGATTAATAACAACAGTGAAAACAAAGTGCAGTGACCGTGCATGAGTCGCACATTACAGTAGCGATTGTATATTTTTGTGACTGTACTGTTGTTGGATGGCGAGGCGCAAAGAGTGGAGTAGATAAACACCGAAGCTGCTTGAGCAAATTTGAATTGTACAAGGTATATTAACTTATTGAGCAAATTTGGGAATTAGTGATAGTGAGGTGAACTTAAAACAACAATTTTTTACTCTGAAGAAAAATTAAAAGATTCACATTTCTCAATAAAATAACACAAAAGACTATCATTTTTATTAAACTTCATATCGTCATTAAATCTCATGGTTCATTACAAAATTTTTATCTGCTGTATTTAAAAAGATGGCATAAATATTGCTTTTGGAAACATCACTGGGGTTCTGCTCATGTTAGGTTTGTTCAAATTACTGCTGTAAGGTTTTTTTTGTGTTAGGATAAAAATTATAACTATATAATGAAAATACAAAAAAAAGTTCCTGACCTATGCAAACAAAATGATTTATGCAGTTTATCAGAAATTTGTGATTTCCCATTAAAAACTGTTCATTCGTTCTATAACAATGTTACATATTAATGTTCATATAAAATTATTGTTGGAATAACAAACATTTTTTTGTAGTCTGGTACACTTACAACTACAATTGTATATAATATTTCAAAACCAAAATGGGTCAAGAAATTACTCATTTAAAGATAAAGGATTGGATTTGTAGATGGTTTGTGAGATTGGTTGCCAATCGATAATTTTCTGCCAGTCTCCTGATCCGATAATGGTCAACGTAGGCCTAATAGCCCGGATATATTAATTTCCAGTTCAAAATATCCTCGCCAGAAATACTTTCAATTTCGCGGGCTCAGTCGGCTAATGGTCCCAGGTGTACCAAATTATCATACACCCTGAATTATATTACATATTAGTTTTATGTCAAAGAATATAATAATATACTTACTTTCAATTTTTAGCCTATTGTCCATTAGTTAAGTTATTTTCTTAGTCCATGAAAAACTAATTTATTTTTTTTAGAACGAAACTTAACAACTTAACTTAATTCAAAGCATATTGATACTCATTCGTCGCAGAATAACGTGCAGAACAAGTTATTTTTAAATAACAGGAGGTGATTTGACTACTTTTATTTTAAGAAAACATTATTTATTCGGAAAATATTCATTAATGTTTTAATTTAGTGTAGTATACATTTATAAATTGTAATATTTTGAAAATGAGTGAATATATTCTTCAGTATTATGCCTATCATCTGGAATTTGAAATTTTATTTAGTTTTATCTAAATGATTCAATTTAATGTGACTGATTAAGTTCGTTTTCAACTTTCTGTATTAATAACGAAATCGTTATTGGCAACATTTACATTTCGTGAAGCTACGCTGTTTTGTTCTTCATACAGTAGCCATATCAGAATCAGACGCGAGATGCGTTCTGTTGGGTGCATGGTGTGTTTGTTGTATTAGGTAGGAATTCTTTGATTCTTGAATTTATTTGCAACAGCCGTTAAAATAAAAATTTATATACGATGAATATCGAAGACGAAGTAATGAAGATCCAAACAAAATTAACTAAAATGACATCTGACGATGGAAGTGTAAGTAATTATCAATAATTTGTTCTGTCCTATCATAAATTTGATGTTTTCTGAGTTGTTTGTAGACTGCTTTTGTGCGGCAATTTACGAGTTACGCTCGTGTGTAATTATTCTCAAAAAAACGGCTGTGGATTACATACAGTCGTTTTATTTTACTGATTTATAAATGTATGTAAATAATACGCTGAATAAATTATGTTCATTATAAGACTAAATATAGATTACTTAGTCCAACCTAACCTTAAATCTGTTCAGTACTTAACATGAAAATGGTATTGTTATCTGAAAGAACTGAATTTAGGTTTAACTTCATGTGTCTTTAATTAAAGTTGTGCTAATAATGTAGATAAACATTTTGTTCACTTGTTTGAAAAGCATTGACTGATTTTTGCTATTATTGTTGGTTAGTGAGTGTTCATTAGACCTTAAGTAATGGGATTGCAGAACTAGAGTGTTAGTTTCCTGTTGAAAAAAATGTACCTTTTGTAGCTGAAATTAAATTTATTATTCTTTGATACATGTAAGTCTGAGAACATTTTTGATTTGTTTAATTCTTGTTGAAAAATGTATTCGTTTATGTTTAGTGTGTAGCTTTGCTGAAATGTTCCTTACGAAGCCGCAGAATTTGTAGTTTGTAATTTGATATTAATGAATTACTGAAAGACTGTACAATATTATATTTTCTTTGAATTTTTCCTTCTTTATTGCAGTTTATTCTAACAGTTTAACTACTTTATTTGCAGTTTATTCCATTGAGTGTGGCTAATTTTTTTCAGTCAGCTCAGAATCGGACAGCATGACCTCTTTTGATGCATTTAACCAAGGCATTTTCTGTCTGAAATTGGAATTAAATGTGGTGTTCAATAATAATAGTTTTGAGTAATAAAGAAAACTGGAAACATGATTGTGATCTATTTTAATGCTTATAAAGAAGTTTCAAAGTTGTATTTAGTGTGTTTTAATGTCAATTCTTTTTAGTGCATTGTTGATAATTGTACAAAACATTATATGAATCAACATGTTCCACCTGAAAGAATTAATTTTGCTTGTGAAAGTAACAGGTTAAAACAGATTTTGTTAGTTACATAAATCGAATGCAATGCTTTTATATACTCACCAAAGAATGGGATAACATTGATTTAATCTTTTATTAGCCCTTTCTAACTCTTTGAGCTCTATGTTCGAGGTAGTCAAAAATTATCTACACTTTTGTCATACTGTCGTCTACTCACTCGTGCTTAGAGTATACGATATTGTAGTCATCATGTAGTTGCCCTTTGACTCCATTGGTATCAGTTACTTTTTATCGGTTACAATTTAATACATGTCCGCTCCACTAAACCTTTGTACCAAGGAGGAATAATGAGCTATGATATGATTTTTATGGTCGGTAGGTGTGAAAGGGAATGAAATTCATCATAGACTTGTATCACTATATGGGATCAGTGCTTTTTCACATAAAAGTGGTTTTTTTGTGAATCGAGAATAGAGGTTCAAAAGTGGCAGGACACGTACGATGCATAAAATGGGGCAGGACAGCTATCAACTTCCACCGCAGGAAACAAAATTTACCAAGCTTGAGAAATGGTATCGAGCAGTTATCTTTGAAAAGGTAGTGTCTTCATCGGGTGATAGTAACTGGTTCGATTGCTCATCTACAAAAAAAATTCTTTGAACACATTCATGGTTGTGCTCATCAAACCATTCACAACAAGCTCAGCTTTTATAAATTATCTGAGCAATGTGTGCCAAGACAACTCACTACAGAACACAAGTTCAAATGTATTGATATCATCACACTGTTCAAACCATGAACAAGTTGGGTTTTGAGCTGCTGGAACATCTTCCATACAGCTCAGAATATGTTCCTGATTTTCATTTGTTTGGGTCGCTTAAGTTTACTTTCATCAGTTCTTCATTTATTTCATTTATCGATTTTCAACAGATTGTAGACGCACAGGAAGCAGTGGAAAAGTTGCTTGGTGACTACCTTATTGTAAACTTTGCTTATGGAAAAATTACACAAGCTTATAGATCATTGGACCAAGTGTATTGACTATTTTTCAAAGTTAATGAGCTCTGGACATACGCATTGCCCCCTACCCATTTCATAGCTAGCTAATGACTTGCCAGCTTGTTGTCAAGATACTTGCTCTCGTAGCTCTTTTATATATTTTGTTGTTACTTGTTTTTAGTCTTTCAATAACAATTATAACGTATGAACATACGAGGTGTGATTGGAAAGTTTTAAGAATGGATTTGCTACTGCTTATTTGTTTGGCGGGTGGGTACACGGAGAGTGGGGAGTGAGTCATTGCCTTGTCCTTGAACACCTTCTGACAGGAAACTGCATTTCCTTTATTCAGTTTGCTGTGGCAGCTGGTTGAGTGCTGGTCTGTTAGTGCTTGTTGCCGGATTCTGTCTGCATGAAAATGGACATAAAACGGAGCAACGAGTTTGTGTGAAATTTTGTTTCAAAAGTGGGAAATCAGCTTTTAAGACTTACAAACTATTAAAAACAGCTTTTGAAGATAATTGTATGAGCCAGTCAAATGTTTTTGTCTGGTTCACCACGACCGAAAAAAGCAAGGCAAAGTCGGTCGAAGATGAAGACAATGTTGGTGATTTTTTTTCGATTCTACCGGTATTGTGCATCATGAATTTACGCCTGGAGGACAGACAATTAACCAGGAATATTACAAATGTATCCTTCAGCGTTTACACGAAAAGGTGCTGAAGAAAAGGCCTGCATTGTGGAAAGCCAGGAGTTGGGTTCTACACCATTACAATGCTCTGGCTCATCATGCCTTCTCCATCGTTGAATTTTTGACCAAATTCAACATTCCTGTGCTTCCACAACCGCCATATTCCTCTGATTTGGCCCCTGCGGACTTCTACCTGTTTCCTAAACTGAAATTTTCACTGAAAGGGAAGCGATATGACTCAATTGAAGACATCCAGGCAAATACGGAGAGCGTTCTTAACACACTCCAGGAAAAACATTTCCAGGAATGTTTCCAAAAGTGGAAACACCGTTGGAGTCTGTGTGTTCAGTCGGAAGGGGACTATTTTGAAGGAGATACATCACAGTAGCATGTAAGTACCACCATTGTACCATTACAAGCCCATTCTTAAAACTTTCCAATCACACCTCGTATAACCAGCTGATTATATTATTGCATGGTAATGTGCTCTATAATCGATGTGTTCAGTACTAAATACAAGACATGAGTGAACTACTGCGGCTCTTATATGTATCCACGCGTAATGTTTGTTAAACTGATACATTTGTACAATCTGACAACGCTGGTAAACGTTCTGATTGGTCTAAATGCATTGAACAGCAAAGCTCATCAACATTTTTCATCATTTTTGAAAAATGATGATATTTGATTGAACCTCTATTTTTGAGTAAATTAAGTGTAAATAATTTTTGACTTACCCTGCTAGTATGTTGAAAGGCTGATGACAAAGTGCATTAAATTGCATTACTGTCTTTCAAACGAAAAAATATTTATAATTAACAGACAAAAACAGTTGAGTAGTTATATATAGTAAAAGTGTAGGTCCTTAGATTTTAAAAACTATATCAACATTATTATTAAGCAGTTTGACCAAACTGCTGTTTTGGTTGATTGCGTCTGCTACGCAGCTCTGCGTCGGCGATTTAAAATACCCTTCGAGTTACAGGATGTACTCGGCGACGAAAGCCATGTTTTGGATTTAACTTTAAAATTTCTTATATCCATTAATGTATATAATAGTGTCTGACAATGTAATAGTAATATTAGTTTTAAGTTTATATCTGTATTTATGTATGTTTTTTTGTTTTCGTTGCTCCTTTACAACCTTTTATTTGTCTTTCAGATCTGTGATATTACCTTTTCATGTAAATTTTATTTTGTTGGCTGTGATACTAGTTTGTAAGATTTTAATTTGATAAGTTGTCGTAAATGTTATTTATTGCGACTGTGATATTAGATTTAAGTTTATGTTTGTATGTTTATCCTATAAGTTTTTAATATAATTTTTTTTATGTAAATTTTATTCATTTTAAAATTTTCTGTGAAATTTCTAGTTTGTAAGACTTTTTGTTTATAATAAGAAAAGTGCGTTCTACACTTGGGCTCTTTGCACCCTTGTGTAGAATAACAGGCGATGATAACCGTCCTGGTTTTTCACCTTATGGTATTAAGGGTACCCGGAATGCCTTTCTCCGTAATTAATGTAAGGAACATTTTCTCAAAAACTATTAAAGTTATCCTGTTCAATTTTTTAGTGGTTATTTTTCAGGCTATTCTACACTTTAAAGAATTAGTAGCATCTGTATATATATTGTTAGGAAAATATCAAAATTATTTTTGAAATTACCATTTATGAAAAGCATAATTTTTAGCCTATTTAAGTGGAAAATAAATGTTTAAACACATTTTTTTTACTGTTATATTAACTCAGTAAATTTAAATTATGGTATAAAAGGCTGTACAAAAGTTTCATTAATATTCGTTCACATTTGGCTGAGAAAATGTTCCCTATGTGTCAAAAATTGCTGTTTACGGGAAACAAGAAAAAAATAAAGAGAACACATTATAAGTACTACAAAATAGTTACCTCTAATACATTCCAGGATCATAATCTCGAAATTCCTCAACTGTTACATTCACAGCTGGTCTAATGGCGACAAAGTTTTAAAACAACAACAAATTTATGAGTTTATTATTTGTCATTCAAAAAATAGATGTGTTTATGCAAATTGATAACGTTTAGAAAATCACGTAAGGGTTCAACATATTTTTAATATTTTTTTTGGGGTTAAAAATTGGAAAACCCCCAACAAATTATACATCATTGGAGGCAGAAAATTCTGAATTTTAATAGTTTTCAAAAAATCGGACATGTGAAAACTTTTAATTTTCTCCGTTCCGGGTACCGTTAAGATGCATGCCTTTTCATACTTCATACAGAAGGTTAATTGGTTTACCTATGCATATGCTTTCTTCTGTTTTTTTGAAACAGAGTAAGCTACAGAAAATTTTAGAGCTATGAACCGTAAAAATATTTTTTGTTAATTGAAGTGATTCAATGAATGAAACTTGTTCATGATTTGTTTATTTTTTAATCTGTTTAGGGACAGGAACAAGCATTAGATTTACTTAAAGCACTGCAAAATTTACCTGTTAATTTAGAAATTTTGACTAAAACTAGAATTGGGATGACAGTCAATGCTTTAAGAAAGTCAAGTACCGATGATGAAGTTATAAGTTTATCTAAAACACTTATCAAAAACTGGAAGAAATTCTTATCAGGTGAGTTTGGTTTTGGTTTTAAAATTTTGAAAAATTGACTGCTATCCATGTTGCCAGTTTGTGTACGTGACATCCTGTTGGACTGTCTACCTAATCATTTATTAGGTTTATGAACAGAACATTTTCTCGGAATAAAACATGGCTTACAAAATATATGTAGTAACTGCACAGTAGTGATATGTATGAGTAGTGTCTCATTGTTGAGGTTGGCAGCACTGTCAAATTTTTACTTTCCGTCCTCACAGCCCATCTATACGCAAAAGGCAATCTCGTGACTTCAGTGTCTATACCTTTACTGTTGGAATTAACTGACTGCATTGTCAATTCAGGTAGACAGTCAGGTTCAGGCAACATGGAAAGTAGCGCCCACCCCCCGCATTACCCAGTCTATTTTAAAATTTAAAAAATTCTACCACAACAGTGGCCAATCAATATTTCATGTTATCAACATATCTGTACTAAGTTTTTACACTGAATAAAACGATAGTTTGCCTGTGCCAAACAATCAAGCGGTTACCGAGATAGCAAGGTTTCAGAATATTGTTAATAAATCAAAATTTAAATAACATACGAATTTCAAATTTTGTACATGCTGTAAGAATATAATCGTCTATGTTGTGTTAAAATTTCAAACTTTTCGGTCAAATAATTATCGAGTTATATACCTCTAATTGCATGAAATTTGTTGCGATAGCAAAAAAACCGGGTCTTTTTGTCTTCCAAAGTCGATATGGTAATTTTTTAATAAAATTGAAAATATAGGACTATAAAGGGTCAACGCAGAATAAAATGAGCTAAATTTTTATGTAAAATATGTTGAAATCCAACTCATAGTTTTGGAAAAGCAAGGATTCAAACTCAGGTGTCTATGATTATGAAACCGATAGTAGGCACGTACGGCGACTGCATGATGCAAACTTTTTGATTTGTTGTATGTTATACTGACCATACTTTACTAAAGATGCGGAGAGTGTGTTAACTGCGCATGCATGAACCAGCACTCGATTTATCTTGCCAGTATTCTACTACTAAACAAATTTGGTGGGAATCTATTATATAGGCAGGCTGTTCGTCGTCTCCTCTCTACTACTATTGATTGTACAATTTGCTGGGCAATACAATAATGAAGAAATTCCTTGATGTTTCGGTATAGTCATTAAACATTTTTGGGAGGTTTTCTGTTCTTTGTATTATTTCTTATGAATAAGTATTTTACCTGAACAGTTTCTGTAGGTTATATAACTTTGTAGTGACTTATACTCGTGGCCAGTTGTAATTGGGAAATGTTATTGGCAGACAAGTAAATATAAAAATCTGGTGTGAAACACTCTCACAGCTTTCTCTTGTCAATGCAAATAATAAACAATATAATCTAACATTAGTAAAAAAACATTAGAAATAAACAAAAACTAACCTCAATAAACATATTCTAATTTTAATCATGAGTGAAAGACGCAAAATGAAAATCAACCTCAGTTTGGCTTAAAAATACGGAAAATCACTCTTTCACGCTAAACCTAGGTTCTGTAGAGAAAAACGCTTTTAATAAAATTGAAGATCATTTAATTTCCTATAAATCTGATTATACACTTTTGTTGTAAAATGTATACTAAGGCCAAAATCTTAAAAAAATTGATATTTTACACATTTTTGTGAGAAAAAAACAAAATTGTTAATTACCGCTAAACTAAGCGTTATACAAAAACATGTTTGAAATAAAAGTTGTTGAATTTAAAATTCTCTACAACTTTAATTATATACATTTTTGCACTAAAATGCATATTAAAGTTGCAATGTTAAAAAAACAATTTTTTTTTTACAAGAAAACAACCTTCCCAAGAATTTCAGCGGAAATGGCGCCTACCTTATCTTGTAGAGAATAAAAAATTTAGTAAATGAGGCGATTTTTAAAAAAAATCGTAGGAGAGTTTTTGAGAAAATCGCAAAAAAAGTGAAAAAGGACACAAATAAACTACTACTTTTGGTTGACCGATTTTGATGAAAATGTTTGTGTCTGGTCCTGTAGTGGTATCTAACTTAAGTTTCAAGTTTGTACGATGTTCCGTTCTTGAGATATTCTGTTCACACACACAGACCAATCGCTAAAAACATGTTTTTTGGGTTCAGGGGGTCTGAAAACGTGTAGATCTGGTGAAAACTCGATTTTGAAAAATCGACATGAATACAGTACTTTCCTTCCTACATATTCTATAGGCAAGAGAAAGTAAAAACAAAAGATCAGTGAAAATTTTGTTTAACATGGTAAATAAAGTACTCTCTACCTTTTGTTCTTATTCATTTTATTCCTACAAGTTGTGTGCTTTAAATTTCAGCCTTCTTCATTCATTTATTTAAAAATGAGATTTATGTGTTTTTTTTTGAATTAAGATTGCATTATAATTTGTTTCATATTTTCTGAAGCCCTTCTGTTCAACTAGATCACAATTTTTTGTTATTAGGTTCAGTAAAGGAAGCACCAGCAAGTGGTTCAAAAAAATCCAAAGAAAAAGATGATAAACCAAAAGATATTGAAATGAAGGAATCAAAGGAAAAAGATAAAGATTCAAAAAGAGTACAGTCATCATTTCCTGCCACAAACACTACCGATGCTGTCCGTTTAAAATGCAGAGAATTACTTACAGCTGCAATACGTACTGATGGAAGTAAGATATTTGTCATTCAGTGAAACCTGTCTTAGCTGGAACTTGCAGGGACTGGCTTACACAGTTTTTACTTCTTCTTGCCCTATGTTATTATTAACAGTGTATGCAATTCTGAAGTGTTTTCTTAATGGTCTTATTATTTTATTATTAATTGATTTTTTTTGTACGTTATGGTAATAAAATGTTTACGAGTTTTTTCAGTCAATTTCTAAAGTGTTATACCACATTTACTTATTGGTTATTATGTATATTTACTTAGGTTTATTGTTAATTTAATTTATGCTTAAATAAATTAAATTAGTTATGAGCTACTTGTTTAGGAAAACGGTATTAGGCCTATTTATGAAGTGGTCAGAGCAACAGGCTATTTTACACCCGGTGTCTCAGGTTCAATTCCAGATTAACCTGGTATTTGTAAACCGTTCAATTTCATTTAGGCCCCCTTCATCGGTTGTATCAGCATTAATATGTAAAATAGTTAATAAACAAACTTATAAGGTACAGTAAAACCTCAACTTACACGAGGGAAGCGTTCCGCAAAATCGTTACGTAACGTGAAATTCGCGTAACTTGGATTGTTTGGTTTAACCTTAAAACATCGCTAATTTTTCGTACCATTCAAGTCCACTAATTGTCCGTAGCATTGATTTTTTTAACCCAGTCGTTCCTTTTATGTTCTTACCATTTGCATTAGCAGTAATTGCAAAAGTTAGACATAAAACAAAAGAAAAATTTTATTCTTCGTTTTTCATCCCTTTTGTATCTTTTAATGACATCTAACTTTTCCTTTAAAGTAATCACGTTCTGTTTTGATAACCTTTATTCAAACTCATGCAAAGTAATAACAAAAACACGAAAGTAAAAGACCTGCAAATTGTAGCACAAATAAAATCATGATTAACTGTACGGAACATTACATGGCTGATATTTTTAACCCACTAAACAGTACTTATGTTTAAAACAAAAGTAAATCAAGATAAAATAAAATTCCAGTGTAAATATTGGGAGGGCAACTACGATAATGGTTACGAGAGGAATTAGCAAAACAGTGGACATAAATGTAAACATTCGTAAGATAATAATAACTACAGTACATAACATAGGGTTAATATGTTATCTAAAACAAATTCGCGTAAGTCAAGGTCTTACTGTAATTAAAATGTAAACTATTGCTACTTGTTGAATGTAGATTACTGAAAACAAATTCATTGATTTGCTTTCATTAACTTACAATTTAAAAGAAACAGGTTGTAATAATATATTTTATTGATTCGTCTAAATAGCTGCCGATTCCATGGAAGGATGTGCTAGTGCTGAGGAATTGGCTGAAGAATTGGAAGAAGCGATATTTCAAGAATTTAGAAACACTGATAACCGTTATAAAAACAGAATACGCAGTAGAGTTGCAAATCTTAAAGACTCAAAGAATCCACAGCTTAGGACTAATTTTCTTGTTGGTGCTCTGTCTGCTGCCAGACTTGCTACAATGTCTGCTGAGGTATGGCAGTATTATTGTTGACATCTGTAAATTATAAGATACAAAAATAATATATTTTGTTTAGTTGTTATAAAATTGTACTGGTGAAATATATGGTGATGATCTTCTTTTAGCTGACACGGTAAATAAATAGAAATAATTTTTTGCTGAGTGTGGTTGTGTACTGGACTGTAAATTGGAAGTAATCAGCTCAATATTGAGTTCACATAATATAATACTTCTCATTTTACTTTCTCTTGCCTATATGAATATATAGGAAGGAAAGTATTGTTTTCTTGTCGAGTTTTCTCTGGATCTACACGTTTTCAGAACCCCTGATCCCAAAAAATATGTTTTTAGCGATTGGTCTGTGTGTGTGTGTACTCAGAATATCTCAAGAGCGGAATATCGTACGAACTTGAAACTTAAGTTAGATACCACTAGAGGACCCGACACGAACATTTTCATCAAAATCGGTCAACCGGAAGCAGTAGTTAATTCGTGTAATTTTTGCGATTTTCTCAAAAACGGGTCCTACATTTTTTTTTAAAAATCGCCTTGTTTACCAATTTTTATGCTTTACAAGATAGGGTTGGTAGGGTATATAGGGTGTCTTGTCTGCTGAAATTCTTGGAGAGGCGGTTTTCACGTAAAAAAATTGTTTTTTTAAGATTGCGCCTTTTATATGCATTTTAGCACAAAACTTTATGTATAAAAGTTGTAGACAATTTTTTATCTTACAACTTTTATTTGTAACATTTTTTTGTATAACGGTTAGTTTAGCGGTATTTAGCGATTTTCTGTTTTTTTTCTCACTAAAACGTATGAAAAATCTATTTTTTTTAAGATTTTGGCCTTAGTATGCATTTTACGACAAAAGTCTATGTAATCAAATTTACAGGAAATTAGAAGATCTACAACTTTTATTTAGAGCATTTTTTTACAGAGCCTAGTTTAGCGTGAAAGAGTGATTTTCCGTATTTTTAAGCCAAACTGAGGTTGATTTTCATTTTGTGTCTTTCACTCATGAATAAAATTAGGTTATGTTTATTGGGGTTAGTTTTTTTTTGTTTATTTCTAATGTTTTAATACTATTGTTACGTTATATTGTTAATTATTTGCATTGGCAAGAGCAAGTTGTGAGTATTTTACACAAGATTTTTTATGTAGCAAGACATTCAAATTGAAAGTTATGGTAATGGCAGTATATTCTAATTTTTTTTTTCATTTTGGTCAATATATGAGCAGTTATTTTCTTAATTCTACAAAAATATGTTAATGATTTACAGGTGTAGCTGCTATTGAATAGAGTTGAATAACTCTTCTGTGTAGTTTTTCTTCTTTCAATTCATAGGTTAAAATGTTTCTGTTTATTGTGAGTTGCTTCCATGAGACTCCCTAGGGAGTAATAAGTACGTCAAGACAACTGTTAACCCTTTCAGTGCTGAAACAATATTTAAAATTTTGTTCTAAAGTGCCATTTAATTTGAATAAGGGTGTACTAAAAGTATTTCGAAAACTTGCAGGCGTAAGCCTGCCATTGCCGACCAATTTTTCAACTTTACAGAAAAATAAAATTTCCTTAAAAAATTTTTTTTTTTGTG
Organism: Catonia carolina; assembly: GCA_035578175.1. Taxonomy (NCBI): domain Eukaryota; kingdom Metazoa; phylum Arthropoda; class Insecta; order Hemiptera; family Achilidae; genus Catonia; species Catonia carolina. Next base: position 49,486,385 of record JAQMRL010000002.1, read on the forward strand.
TTCATAAAAACAAATTGTTATAACTAAAAATATTAAAAATAGTTTTTTAGTTTATTTAAAGTCGTATCGACAGCTTGGTTATTAGCAACTACTGTGGGTTATGGTATCTTAATGGTGGTTTTAACGTGTTGAAATTTTCAGACCCTAGCCAGGAATCGAACCCGAGACCTTTCGCTTCGTAGGCTAGCATGTTAGTCACGGAGGCGGTTTAAAAATACATTATTCCATTAATTTTTGTTAAAAAATTTTTTTGGAAATGTTTGGTTATCTGGACGTTGGCACTTATGCTTAACTTACGGACGTCCGGTAAATCAGATGTTATAGCTACGTAAAATATATCGACATCCTGTTTTCCAGACGTTGGTACTGAAAGGGTTAAGCCTAAACGTTAATGGTTTGTTTACCAGTTAGTTGCATGTTACCTAAGTTACACATTACCTCTTACATCAGAATTTTTTAATTTATTTTATAATGTAAATGTTTAATTACTTGCTTTTCAGTAAATGTGTCATCTTGAAATATATTCTCATTAGTTGGCCTACTATCATTGTCACCCCCATATATTAGGTACTGTGCTGCCAGTTAATAATACCGATAGACACAAGCTGACAAGGCTTTTGACAGGGTGGAGAGACAAATGCAGAGAGCTTGTAACAGCCCTCTGGTAAGTATACAAAGGAGACATCATTGAGCCTGATTATAATTCCTCTCTTTACCTCAGACCAGACAGCTAATCGCCACAGCTACTGGACTCCAATGAAGACCCACCCACGACCTCACAAGAGGGATGATGAGGGGATAAACGATATGCTGATCTGACTCCATAACCGTTGCTTAGTGCTGCAGGTGATGCCCATGGCAGGTCTCAACTAAGCGTTGCATCCCCTGGGTCCTGACAAGATATCATTTCATTCTTCTCAAACGTCACAACTGCACCCGTTCACCAACTAACATTTCCGACCGAGACACACTTGCTTAAATGGCCCCTTTTAGGTCCCTTAAGTAGTATTTAAGGTTTCCCCATGCCACTCATGGTCACCATCCAGTGACTGTACACAATTTATTTCAGCATTTTATTTATTTTATGAAACAAAAAAATCATTTAGAAAGAAACAGTTGTGATCTGTAAAATGTTTCATCAATCGGGTAATTTTTTTGGTTAGTGGTAACCCATTGGAGTATTTAACCTAATCTATGGTCTAATTCTAATACCACGTATCTGCAAAAACTCAGTTCTGGAAGATAGAAAAACTAAAAATGTTTATAATCTTACTTACTTTACTTTACAGCGAGGTTTCTACGGATGATCCGCTTCTCACATACCAAAACGCCATCAATGTCGGTCCCTTCTGTCCTCCTCTGTCAATTGTGTCTTCTCCATTGGAGACCTGATTCCCTGCAGCCAAGTACATCACGGCCTTCCTCTTCTACGCTGACTTTAAGGACAGTACTCCAAGAGTCTCCTCGGCCATCTACGCCCCTCCATCCTCTAAACATGGCCATACCACACCAACCTTATTTCAATGTCCTCCGCTATTGTACTACCTATCCTCCCCCTGACTTCCTCGTTTCTAACCCTATCTATCCAGGAGATCCGACGTGAGCGCCTGAAGCAATCCATCTCTAAAGCCCTCAATTTCTTTTATCCAGGGTCCAAGCCTCACAACCATACAATGTAATAGGCTTCACTAAAGTATTATAAACTTTTCTTTGTGTCAATTCGGATTTTCGGCAACCAAAACAGGGAATTCAAGCATCTTATTGCTTTCCTACTGGCAATCCTACAACTAAGATCTGTTGCAGATGTGCCTACCTTCGTGAGTACTTGAAGTTAATTGAAGTTTAATTGATATGAAGTACTTCCATTGTTCAACCATCTAATATTTTCCCCATCCAGCTGCAAGTCTTCCTGGGGCCCCCTCACTGCCAAATACTCTCTTTCCACAGTTGATCTTCAGCCCCATCTCACATATTCTTCTTTTTACTTCCTAACTTTATAGGATAGATCCTCCTCATCTGGATGAAGAGGATGAGGTTTTTCTCTTGAGGTAAAAATTGATGAATATTTCCTACGTTAAATAACAATATATAAAATTAAATATAACATTTATTTCCACGTCAATTGATTTTCATTAATAATTTAAGTGAAAATAGCATTATATAAAGTGTTAGAATTACTTATTTTCAGATAATGGTATTAGAATCAGGCAATTCCATGCATTCTGAACAATGTGAAGATTTTCTGGATCCAAGCTACAAACTGAACCTAAACATTTTTTGAGCAATCTTAATATGAATTGTATATGTTTGAAAATGTAAATTTTTTTAATGTTTGCTTCAGGAAATGGCAAGTGATGAAATGAAAGCACTAAGAAATAAATTTGTTAAAGAATCTATTGATGATGCCCAATTAGCTACTGTACAAGGTACAAAGACTGATCTCCTTAAATGTGGAAAATGTAAAAAGAGGAATTGTACTTACAACCAGGTTAGTCGTTTAGTAAAAATTTATCTTCCTATTTACTTTTATACGAGTCTAGTAGCCCTGCTGTCAGCCAGCCACTGGGAAACCACTTTGAATTGACAAATGAGATAATTGGACCATGTTAAAAAAATTGTTGATAAAATTTGGTTCGTGATTATACTCGACCCACCGGGGGTTGGTCTAGAGATAAAGTCGTCTGGAGACTTCAAGTTCAAATACTAGTAAAGTTTGCCCATGACGGGCAGGTAGAGTTAAATTAATTGCACTCGATCTGTTGGTTCCAGGGCTACAAAAAATAGTTCTGTTTCTTTTCACATAGCCAATTATATGACAACTGTTTAAGAACAGAAGAGGTAAAGTTGTAAAAGACACTAGTCGGAGTTATCTCCTCTGAGAGTAATGTATTTCACTATACAGCCAGACCCTGTGGTGAATGAAGTTGAAGGTGTCATTTGTAAGGTGGAAAGTGGGTGCTTTTCAGAGGGCCTGGCATGGTGATAAGCATACTCTTTCAGCTCAGTGACAAAGGCAATAGTAAACCACCTCTTTCCTCATTTTTTATTTAGTAAAACCTCTTGAGGTTCAAACCAGCCTTTCGGCTGTTGACCTAACAACAACAACAATAACATCTAATAGCCATTATATTGTTGTTAGATGACGAGTGTGTAAGTATTTAACAGTTTGTGTAATAGTGAAGGTCAATGCATGCGCTCACCAGTAAACATTATATTTAAATAGTAGCTGAATGTATAAGGAAAAAAGTGAGCTCTTTAGAAACACAATCCAATTAGTGGGAATTTTCTATTGATTTGTGAATTTTGTGGTACCTCTGAATTTTGATTTTTTTTAAGAAAACCGTGTAAAGGCCTTATCTCATCTAAAATAGAGTTATAACCGTGTTTGAAAGCTTGAAAGGTAAGGGTAGGTATATTGATCTATAAAATACCTTATAACAAAACCATTTGAAGTGATTATAACCTGAAAAAAGTAATAAACCCTCTGAGGCCCTATTAGGGAATAAACCCTATTCATAGAATAGCCAATTTTAGACACTTCTTCACAATGCAACTATGGTGTACTACTTTATCTTTTCTATTTTTTTTTTATATGCACTTGTTCGCAAAATTCCATGCTTTTTTCATATTATAACATACATTATAAATAACTGTAGGAATGGACAATGACATCAGCTCAAAGAGAGCAGTTTCTCCCCTTTTATTTTACCACAGACATCCATATTCACTTGACTCTTATTTATTCCATTAAATAGCCATTTTCTGCCCATAACAGACAGGTGGAGTGTCAAATTATTTACACTCGATCTGTTTGTTGCAGGGCTAAAATAAATAGTTCTGTTTCTTATCACATGGTCAGCCAATTGAATGACTGAATCATTTAAGAGCAGAAGAGGTAGAGGTGTAAAAGACACTAATCAGAGTTATCTCCTCTGAAAGTAATGAATTTCATTATACAGCCAGACCCTGTGGTGAATGAAGTGAAGGTGTCATTTGCAGAGTGGAAAATATGTGCTTTTCAGAGGGCCCGGCATGCTGATAAGCGTACTTTTCCACTCAGTGAGGAAGGTACAGGTAAACCACCTCACTCCTCGTTTTACTTAGTAAAACCTCTACAGGTTCAAACCAGCCTTTTGGCTGATGACCTAAACAACAACAGCCATGCAAATAAAAAAATAAATAAATAGCATTATTTATTCTCATTATATTCATTTAAATAGCCATGTAGAAAAGGGTGTTTGATATATTAAATTTTTCCCTAGACTTTTTGTATAATACCAGGCTAAAAAAAGTAAAAATAAAAATTATTTATAGCTAAATTTTGACAAAAATGCATGAATTTGCATAAATTACAACAGATGTTTTTGTAAACTCACTGTAACTGGCGTAAAAATAAATGGAGTTTAATGTTTGTTTTTTAAAACATCACTCAAAGTTATCTTAATGTCATAAAAATTTCAATTTTTTTGGGTAAGAGATGGATAAAGGAAGCAAAGTCTATCTTTTAAAAAGTTAACTATTTTTATACATGAAGTTACATTTAAAGGCAAATTATTTAACAACCTTCAATGAACAAAAGCAGAAAAATCTATGGTTTGCTTCAATATTTGTTTTTAGTAAAACAATCTGATTTTTCAACCTTAATTAGCACACTTATTAGTACACTTTAGAATTATTCAGCTATTTCTCAACTCAAATAAAAATTCTGAGTACTCGGTACACATACAGATAACTTTTAGGGGAGGATGTCTAATTATTTAAAAATTCCAATGGTGTGCTCGGTTTTTGGCACACAAACCATTATTCCAATAACTTTTTTCTGTGCTATTATAGCCGGCCGCATTGGCATAGTTGGTAACGTGCTCGCCTCTCATCATGCGGTCTCAGGTTCGAATCCCATTCAGGCACGGCATATTTTCATACGCTACAAAAAAATCATTTCATCCTTCACCGTCTGCATTAGCAGTAATTGCAGAACAGTCAAGCGTTAAACAAAAAAAATATATATGAGTGCAGTCCAGAAAGTCCGTCATGTTTTGATATTAAAAAAAACTAAGTACAAGAAAAAAATTTTATTATATACATTTGAAAGTGCAACTAAAATGCTATTTTTCTACATAATCACCAAACAAATTAAGACACTTATCATAGCCGTGAACTAATTTTGAAATGCCGGCGTCATAAAAGTCTACCGCCTGTGATTTTAACCTTGCACTTTTAATCTTGCACAAAATTTGTGATAACTTCATAATTTTTCTGTAACAATTTCGTGCAATAAACTTTTTTTGAAATTTGTGGGGAAAAAGCGATAGCTCTCTTATGGTGAATCGACAGTCTTCTCTAATCTTCTCATTGACTTTATTCACAATGTCATCAGTACGAGGCTTGGCCGTCCACTTCGTTCTTCCTCGTGAACATTAGTTCGGCCACTTTTGAACTGAATGCACGAACGCCGTTCTCCACTTTCAGTGTAAACATCGTTCCCATAAACTTCACAGATTTGGCGATAAATCTCAATTGGTTTATTGTTTTTAGCCAACAAAAACCGTATTAATGACCGTACTTCACAACTGGCAGAATTTTGAATTGCAGCACACATTTTAAATTGTTGTTGAAAAACAACAAAGAGCGACACAGACCTCTCGCTAGCACGGCTGGATAGCCACTGAACGGAGAAACGCCGCGGCACCAAAATAGCAGCGATAGCTCCGCCCCTAGCGGCTACGACGCAAAACGTGACAAGACTTTCTGGACTGCCCTCGTATATAGAAAGATATTGTGATAATCTAGTATTTACTCTTTACTGTTATTTAGTCCACTATCGTTTCAAAGACATTTTATTTATTTATTTAATAAAGTTTTACATGTGAGAGCAACAGGTAAGACCCAATACTGCTCTCTTAAAACGTATAAAACAATACAATAATTAGCTTATAATATATACAATAATGATGCTTAATAATGATTTGAAAGATTGTTCTGTGTTAAATCATAATTCAATGTTCTTTTGTTAATCAGGTACAAACAAGGAGTGCTGATGAACCTATGACTACTTTTGTTATGTGCAATGAATGTGGAAATCGCTGGAAGTTCTGTTAAATATTACTGCTATGCTGCACATCAGTAAAATAATTTAAGTGGTTTTAATAATTTTTTTTTTATTATTTTGTGAGCTGTTTATTTAATTTTGTTAAAAGTAAATAATATAATAATCATTAATATTTGTGATTGTCTTCATTTCGTAAAACAGAAAATAAAACTATTCCTAATTGTAATATGAATTGAAGTGTATTTATAGGTATTTAAAATGATTTTTTAATGAGATGTCTATTATGAGGTTACTTTTTTTTTGCAATACACTGTTTATATTATTTATTATTGTAAATGTCTTATCAATTTAAAGTGAAATAAATAACTTGTGTATTAGATTGTGATAATTTTGGAAAGAAAATTATAAAATTAAGATTTATGGTGAGTGTATTTGTATCATTGTAATTGTGTTAAATAATAATTTTCATAAATATCATCTATTTGGTTTTTTTTTATAAAAAAAAATATTGTAATATTATATCTATTTGTAATTAATATTATTGAGAATCCATTTTTAATTAATAATTGAGTATGTTTATGGGTAGCTCTATAAGTTGTTGATTGTTTTTTTTTAAATACGGATAAACGAATCAGTTTTTTGTAAAATTGTGTATTTAAGTATCATTGTAAGTCAATTACAAAAATTTATTTTATTTAAAACATTGAATTTTTTTAATATTTTATATATTTACACGTTATAATGTAGTGTGAATAAGAAAAAAAAAATTTATTTAACGTAGACATTTCATTAATTTGTCTTGTTTTGCTCTGAATTAATAATATAAAGCTCAAATTTTTAATATTATCTTTATTCAAAATAAATAGGCCTAAATGTTGAATTTTGGTGTATTTTATTATTATTAAATGTATATTCTATAAAACTTCTTAGTAATTGTGTAATTAGTTTTTTTTAATAAAAATGTTAATTTGATTATAGCATGAATATGTTTTTCATTTTAAATGACTGTAATTTGATTTATGAGTGTTGTTAAATAAAATAATATTAGTGGAAGTAAAGCTATTTAGTAATTTCTTATTGTTTTATTTTTGTATTTTACAAGATTCTGATTTATTTCCAAAATACTATTTTGATCGCTTGTTAGCAAAATTGCTTCACTAACCGGATGCTTGTAATCATATTTATTGATAAATATTTTATTTTATTTAAAGTCATATGAATTGCAGATAAAATAACAGGTGAACTTTAAATTTAAAAGCTGTTTGTAAAGGAATATCAATATTTAAACTGCATTTAATGGTGCTCAAAATTATATTGCATTTTCTATATTACTGCCTGGTTGTTTAATTTTAAAAAAATTAAGATTTTATTAAAACCTTTTATCGACTTGTATAAACTAGTTTGAAATTCTCTTTTTAATCTAGAAAAATGTTGAATTTATCATGTGGATAAGATATTTATCCTGTTTAAATTATCTTTTGTGAATTTATAAAATTTGAGCTAAAATTTTTCTGTTTTTGTTTGTAAAATTATCTGTAATTTATAATTAAACAATATTTATTTGCCTGAATTCTGTTGCGTCATCCATACTGTTTATAAATAGTATAAATCAATATAAAGATTGATTTTACTTTCTTGTAGTGTATTGTAATCATGAAAAGTAATATTTGTGATATATATTTTATTGTTGGATTTTTTTCATGTACAGAATGTTAAATTCTTTACAAAGTTCTTCCGCTTGTTTACTTAATATATTTTCAAACAAGTATCTAAAAAAGTACTATCTTTTAATTTTTAAGTAATACTCCTGAAATTTATCTTTAAATTTTATTGATTTGCATGTAACTATAAGCTAGTGTATAAAGCTGTATGTGTTTTGTTCCTGATTTTAAATAGATTAAAAATTAATTAAATTATACAATCATTGTAATAAAATTGTTTAATATTTTTAATTAGTAATAAGTTTTTTATTAATTTTCATGGTTTGAAATTTTAAGTTATAATGTAGTTTCATTGTTTGCATTATTTTGGTTAAATTGTTCTCTTCCTGGACATAAATATCAATTTCCTGAGGAATATATTTTTGGATATCTTGTTTGTATTTACTTTCAAACTTAATTTATATATGCAACTGCAGTAGGTTACAGGACTTGAAACAAGTTGTATAGTGTGAATTTGTTGTAGCCGGAGTTTAATTTCAAATGTGTGCATATTAAGGTACAGTTTAGCCGTTCTTAGTTTGCTGCTGCTGTCAACAAACAAAAGCCACCTACTACAGGGTGCACACTAGAGTCTGCGACTTTATGGATGTCCTATTCCTATTAAATTAACTATTTTTTAAATTATACGTACTTACAAAACTTAAAACATCAGTCATTATATTATGATGTAGGCCTAACAATTTCATTTAGAAAAATACTTTTAAAAGTATTTTGTATTTATATACTTTGAAAGTATTATGTTGTTACTTTTTAATCAGCGTGTACACATTTTGATATAATGTGCATGCTCAGTGACGTCATTATTTGTTTACATTAGGAGCAAACTAACAGAGGCTGGACTTTAGTCAGTTCCATTCATTAACTTTAAATTTCATGTAAGTTTTTAAATTTTATTTTAAATCTATAGTATCTTTTAGGTATATTATAACTTTTATGAATGGTAGTTAGTTTAGAAGTGTTTTAATCTGTTAAAATTTATGAAGTTTTGATAGTTTTTGTGTGTTGCAAATTAGTTATTTAATTTCTGGGGTTAAAATACAAAATTATTTTTGTTTAACATAAAAATATTTAAATTGATAGTTTATGATTGAAAGTTATTAATGATATTTTCTTTATTTTAATGAAAATATTTTTTATTAAAAAAAATTTGTTTTTGTCTTACGGTGTATCGTTTATAAGTGTGTTTCTGTGAGGAATGCATGAAAAGCAGTTTGTTCAGGTTGGCCGGAGTAGGGAAGTCTATTATATTTGACATATTACTACAAATAAAAACATTTGTCTAGGCTGTGGAAGTAAAAAATATTACGGTAATGTACTAAAAGGGCAAGCCTATGTGGCACATAAAGAGTGGGAGTTGTCTTGTAGTTGTTACAAGATACTTGTTAGCTCAAAGCACTGTTTATTTTACATACATAATCAACGATTGGCCAATAAACAGCCTGTAGACACAAAGTGAGATAGGTAGTGGCTGTATTTTCCTGTGGCATAGAGGGGACAGGCTCTCGCACCTAATGATATGGTATCATTTGTATTGGTAGAGCGGCAGACTAAACAGTCTTTTCATAATGAGCAGTAGGCTCCCGTAATGGTTATCTCCTACTGCAATGGCAGCTTGGAAATATTTCTTCCGTTAATTTAACCGTACAGAAGCTTATTTATCAGGAGTACTCAGGAAAATGTTCATGAGTTCACATGTCCATGTTCACATCATATATTTATCAGGAGTACTCAGGAAAATGTTAAAAAACCATGTAGATGATCAATCTCTTCTAAAATGATATTTGTGGATATGTTATTGTTATTTAAAAACAAACATGTAATTCATACATACATATAATATTTAAAATTGACTATTAGGAAATGGACAGGAACTCAAAAAGTTAAAGAGTATTACAAATAATTATTTTTATCATTCTTACTGAAACAGTTTTTAATTTTTTCTTTAAGTAGTGTTTGTAAAAATGTATAGACATTTTTATTTATTACAGATTCAAGCAATTGCCAGTTTTCAATTAAAATATTTTTCAATTTTTTTTGTGTGGTTAGTAAAAAATACTTTAGTTGGTTTATGAACAGTATAATACTGGTGTAATTTAAATTTATGAACAATTGTTAGGAGTAATATGCTCAGTATACCTTCTTTTATTTTTAGTAATAGCTAATTATCTTGTTAGTTTGTAATAAAATTTTGTTTTAGTGAAAACATTTATTGTTGAAAAACTGAATTATTTTAATTTCTTTAATTTATTTTAGGTGTTCATAGTAATTATTTTGTTAATTTATGTAATTTGATTACCAAAAATAATTGGAACGTTAACACCTTTTTCATATTGAAATCTTTTGTTTTTGTCACAACTTTGTAAAATAAAACTTTCATCAATTAGTAGTGGTTTACTTCTTCATTCCAACCTTTGGTCACCTCCGTGACGCGGTGGTTAATGTTCTACTGTATTTAGTGGAAGGTCCCAGGCTTGAGTTCTGTCTAGGGTCCATAAATTATTTATTGTTCAAATCCACAGTAGTCACTTGTGACCAAGCTGTTGATCCAACATTAACAAATTTTAAAAAGTCTTATTTTTACTGTCTGTTGGGTACAGTTAAAAATTATTATAATGGTTTATAAATTTGATATCCAGGTTTCAACTGATCTTCTGGGTTCATGACCCACCGAAGTAATTCAGTCATTTTTGGATCAATCTGTCTATCTGTATTATTAATCCCAGACCAGAAAGTATGACTCCTGTTGCCCAAGAACTTGAAAACTACAGTTTTCTGAACTGTAGGTAGTAGTTGTTGTTTTTTTTTTTTGGAGTTTGTCCTATAACCTTTAATTGAATGTACTTGACTTCAAATGAAGTAAGTCTATCAAATTTTCTTGAAAAGGGCAACATTTTCATTAGATTTGTCTAAACATTTCCTGAGTCCATTAATGTATTGAGTACAGCGTGGTTATTCTAGAAGTAACGCTTTGACAGAATGTTTTGTCCCAACTATAAGGCCTGCTTCCTGTCATATGTCATCCATCACCACAAACAAATCAAAACCATTTTGTGTATTTTTTAAAATATAATTTCATTCATTTTTATATGAATTATAACATTTTCAATTGAATTAATATTTAAATGTGTTAGTTACTTATAAATGACTGATTCTTTACATTCATGGTGATTGTATGTGAATTCATTTGAATCCATATTTTTTACTTTATTTTTTTAAATCACAAGGTTTTAACACATCTTCCTTTGAAGAAAAAAATAACTCTTAATGATATAGGTGTTGTTAAAAATTATAATTATAGTCATTCTTTTGTTTCAAGCATAAGTTTATATAACTTGTTGAAAAACAGTTTTTTTTTTTTTGGTCGGAAAGGGAGTTATATTTGGTTTCTGGTAGGTTTTTTTATGGCAGCATTTAAATAATTAATTCTCAAGAATTATTAATCAGATGAAGTTTCAAATTTTTTCTCAAAACTCTAGTGTTCTTTTATGTGATGGACATAGAGGTAGTAGGGAGTTCTCCTGCTGGATGGGGTTAGTAGAGCCTTCAACAAACAACTGCCCAGATGGTGTCAATTTGTAGGTTAACGTTTGGTAGTAGTGGTGTGTTTCTCTTACTAAAGTCGCATTCTACCTGATATGTCATTACGACAGATTTAAAAGAACAACTTTTTTTTTTTTTACTTTACTATATGGGCGTTCAGGCCTCTGCAGCCCCTCCTCACCGCGACCTAAAAGATCTTTTGTGATTGCCCCTATTCCTTATTTATGCAAGACCCACACTTTCAATAAAGCGCAGGATCTGCCTAGGATCTAGTGCACTTACCTGAGAAGGTGTTAACACATCCTTACCCATCAGCGCTCTTCTTTTGCAGCCAACCACTTTGCAACTGCATAAAATGTGCTCAGCCTTCTCTTCTGCCTCATGACAGAATCTACACAGGCTCTCTTCAGCAACTCCTATCTTGGATAAATGATACCCAAGATTACAATGACCAGTCATCAGGCCCACTACCCTCCTCAGGTCCTGTCTTCCTAGTCTATTGTATATCCCAGCCTTCCTGCTGGAATAGGCAATGAATTTCTTTGCCTGTTCACAGCCTGTCACCTTATTCCAATAGGAGGTTTTAGCCTCCTCTTCCCAGGCCCTAACTATACCTCTATAATAGCCCTCACCAATTCCACAGAATGGCTCTGGGCCTATGAAGTGAGAGGCTGCACCTTTCTTTGCTAAGGCATCCGCTCTCTCATTTCCAGGCACTCCCTGGCTTAAAAGAACAAAGTGTGTTTGAAATTTTGTTTCCTTCCTGAAAAATCATCAACAGAAGCTTACAAAGTGCTTCAATGATGGTTTGGTCATGTCAGTAGGATGGAGGAGGATAGACTGCCTAAAAGAATGCTGTACTTAAGGGAGGGAGATTAAGGGAAAAAGACCAAGATAAAAGTGGATTGGTTCAATTATGGATGAATTTGAGGAAAATATTAAATACCAAGAGAGCAATGGATAGTTCAGCGATAGACAGTTTTGGCGAGGAGTTGTGTTGAGCTTGACCTGAGGAAACTTAAAAGAGGTAAAGAAGATGATTGTGTTGACTATAATGGTGAGTATGAACACTTCAGGTAAGCATAAGTTATGAATTATACAATGTGTGAATACTTGTATTAAAAGTAGTACAATTCCATAACAATTCTGAGATTTGTGTTTGGTCTGGCAAGGAGTCTGAGAACACGTGTAGAATATGCACAGTAGTGATATTGTTGTTAAAATTCTACCAAGTAAGCCAAGAACAGCTGTCGGTGTTTCATTTTGTTGTAATTTATTATTTTAGTCATAAATAGTTTCATTTATAGTTTCTTAAGTGCAATGTAAATTTTACATATAATGTTTACACCTCTACCTCTTCTATATAATATAAGACATAGAGGTGTAAACAACATGATGCCCGCATCAAAAATAATAGGAGCCTGAGTTTGAAGCTTAATAGTTAAAAGAATATGGCATCAATTGTGACGTACTCTATGTCAAATTAAAGCTGTTTAATTCCGTGTTGAATGGTGAAAATTTGAAATTTTTATCTACTTTTTAAGTGATACTGACATTAGGACAAAACAGTGCCCATTTTTGAAGAGATTTTACGAATTATGCAAACTTAGATTATACTAATAAAAAATGACTTCCTGCAAAATTTACTAGTGATAGGAATATATTTTTTTTATAAGATCATGGTAATCATGAAGATCACCATATGAAATGTGGTATACCATAATCCTATATTTAGAGAAAAATTTATAAATGAATAAATAAATTACAGTAGAATCTCAGTAGTCCGGCCTGTTCGGGACCAAGAGTGTGCTGGATTACTGAATGTGTTGGAATTTTGGAACTATAAATTATTATAAATTTAAACAAAAAATGGCTATGCATTGGTTTCTATGTGATTTTAAATTAAATAAGGTTTGCTAAGTACTTGTTTAGTCATTGTACTAAATTTAATTATCGGCTATTGACATCGCCTAATACGGTGTGGGGGTGCTCGCGTTCTGAGAATTATGTTTTGTTGTCAATTCAGCATGAAGTATAGAGTATGACCCAGTTCTGGGTTTTGGATAAAAGGCCAAAAATTATTCCATTTAACAATAATTAAGGTCTGCTTATTCATTTCGTTAATCAAATCCTAAACATACATATTATATTAAATCCACCATAATTAGGTCGAGTTGATTTCCCTAATTCAAAAATTTCTTTCACCAAGATCTCTTAAAATCTCTCAAAATTTCTATCACCAAAAGATTTCTTTTACCAAAATCTGTCCTGGGTGAGGTTTCATACTTTTAGGCCTAATATTTTAAGGGGGCCGGATTACAGGAGGTGCCGGACTACTGCATGGCCGGACTACCGAGATTCTACTGTACTTCCTTTTAAAATTACTACTTAAATTTTAAAATAAATACGTAGAAGCATTCATTAGAACTTGAATAAACAAACAAGTATAATACAGTAAATGAGAAACAGGTTTGTGAAAAGGTAAGAGAAGGCCCCATGCAAGGTGTCCGTCACATCTGGCCACAAAAGCAAGATTTCCCACCCCGCATGGTCTTCAAATTTAAAAAATTAATTCCAAAAGACTCAGTTGTCGCTGAATTAAATAAATAATTGATTTATGTTATTTAATCTACTGCAAATCCAGCAGTCCCAGTCCCAAATTCAGAAAGTTGCTTGTTGGTGAGATAAGAAGGGGTTGCAAAAAGCGCAAAAAATAAAAAAAGATATCGTCCTGGGATTCAGTGTATACAATAGAAAAACTCTTACCTATAGTCTGACAAAATTTCACTAAATTCAAATGGGTATTTACAGAGTTATAGGCCAATAAGTTTGCTTAATCCATAAAAGTCTTCAAAACTGGCACTCTTTTTGTTTTAATGTCAATATCGCTTTTAAAATGTGGATAAAAATTTCAAGTTTTTACTGTTCAACACAGAATTGAACAGGCTTTAATTAGACATTTAGTATGTTACAATTGATGCCATATTTTTCTAACAATTAAGCTTCAAACTTAGGTTACTATTATTATTTATGTGGACATTAGTCAGAATTATCTCCTCTGAGAGTAATGAATTTCATTATACAGCTGGACCCTGTGGTGAATAAAATGGAGGTGTTATTTGCAGGGTGGATGGAAAATAGAAGCTTTTCAGAAGGCCTGGCTTGCTGATAAGCATATATTCCAATTAGTGTAGGGGGCAGTGGTAAACCACCTCACTCCTCATTTTACTTAGTAAAGCCTCTAGAGGTTCAAACCAGCTTTTGGCTGATGACCTAAACAGCAACAAGTGAAATATTTTAAATATGAATTTTTACATTTTATAATTTAACAACTGTATTTAATTGACAATAAACAGAATACAAGCATTTAACTTGCAAGAGTTGAAGGTCCCTGACTCATCATGTGACAACTACACTCATTGTGATCCTTAACGTACTCATTACTTGATACAGAGTCATTTTGGAAATGCATTACTTCTTCAAAACTAAGTCCAGGCTTCAGTAGGTTTACTTTATATTATAATAATGTTTGTTTTACATAAGTTTTTGATTATCTGAACTAGGTATAGTTCAGAATAAGATAATCATGGACTATGATTATCTAAGCTTGGTTTTAATAAATTTAGTCTTTTTGTAAATAATTATTAATTTTAATTCTATTACAGTTAACAGTGGTATTAAGAACTAGAAGAAGAAGAAGAAGAAGAAGAATATGAAGGTGAAGATGACTTTAATGCACTCAAAGTTGTGCCTGAAAAACTTTCATGTACAGCATATATTCGTCTGATTAAGAATTCTTTTGACTTGATACCAACCCAGGATTCTTCCATATTTTTTACAAATGAGGCACTAGAAAAGAAACAAAACAATATTCATTGAGATTCTCTGAAAAATTCATGATAGTAAACCTATCCAGCATGTCATCATTATTACTTTCTCTTGCCCTATGTAAATACCGGGTGATCGTAAAGTCGCGCAACCAAATGTTTGAAGCCATGTAGGAATTGAAGGTAAATTTGTAAAGTATGATTAGAATATGGGAATTTTTCGTTTAGTAGTACAGTATGTGGCAGCACTGCTAGATCACACCACCAGGCGACAGTTAGCCAGAAACCAGTTGGTTTGTTCAGTTCGAGTCGCAATATCTTTTACGCAAGAACACCGCGTCTCTATCGTTTTGAGTTATTGTGAATCGAAATCCTTTGGGAAGTGTCAAGAACATTTTTCCAATGCCTTTCCAGATGCTAAAGTGCCAAACAAATCGACCATATTTCGTTTGTTTCATCATTTTCGGGATACAGGTAGCGTGAATGACCGTAATCGTACCGGCCGACCAAGTGTTTTATCTGACGACAGTCTGCAGACGATAAGTGAAACGTTTATTCGTTCTCCAAAAAAGTCTCTTCGAAAACTTTCTACTCGGACTGGACTGTCTTATAGAAGTGTTCATAAAGCCACTAAGTTATTAAAATTACATCCGTACCGGATTAACGTAACTCATCAGCTCGAAGAGCCAGATAAGGAGAAGCGATTGCAGTATTGTCATTGGTTTAAAAATTTCATTCGAAATGACATATCTGTTCTGGACAAAATTTTTTTCAGCGATGAAGCTTGGTTTCATCTAAGTGGATATGTTAATAGTCAAAATTGTAGAGTATGGTCTGCAGAGAATCCACATGAATTCCATGAACAGCCATTACATTCTCAAAAAATTGGGGTGTGGTGTGTGTATCTCGTCAGAGAATCGTCGGGCCTATCTTTTTTCGGATACAATCACAGCAGAACGTTATCAAGAAATAATCATGCAGTTCGTAGCACTGCTACATGTTGACGAACGTTATTGCTGGCTACAACAAGACGGAGCAACTTCACATACGGCAAACAGTACTATCCAATTTCTCCACGATTTCTTTGATGACTGAATAATTTCTCGTGGTTTGTGGCCTCCTCGGTCACCAGATCTGACTCCTCCCGACTTTTATTTATGGGGCTATTTGAAAGATAATGTGTACAAAAACAACCCGCATACAGTAGATGAACTTAGAAGAAACATTGAAGACTGTATATCAAATATTGCTACTGCTACACTCAAAAAGGTTGCGTGCAACGCGACTTTACGATCACCTGTATATAGGGAAGGAAAGTATTGTTTTCATGTCAAATTTTCACTGGATATGCGCATTTTCAGACCCCTGAACCATAAAAACATGTTTTTAGCTCTTGGTCTGAATGTGTGCACAAAATGTCTCAATGGAATAACGTCATCATCATCATCATCTTACATTCCAGGATTAGGCTATTGCCTGTTCCGAACTCACAATTAAATAGTACAAAGTAAATTAAATAGTACTTACAAAGTTAAACAAACACATAATGTAAATAAAGTCATTTAATCTATATCTAAGATTATTAAATCCATCTTGCTTGAGGTCTGCCTACTCTTCTTCTTCCTGCTGGGGTGTAACGCTGTATTTGTTGAGGTATCCGCTCCTCTGGCATCCGTTCCAAGTGTTGTCTCCATCTATCCCGATAGTCGCAGATTCTCCCATTCAGGTCGAAGATGTCCAACTCTGATCGTATGTCTTCATTTCTTATCCGGTCCTCTCGCGAGCATCCCCTTATCCTTCTCAGGAATCTCATCTCTGCAGCCTGTATAGTTCGCTCCTGCCTCTTTGTGGTTATCCACGCTTCACTTCCATATGTGACCACGGGGACTGCCATGACTTTATACAATTTCAATTTCGTCTCTTTCCTAGCTCTATTGTTCATAGTTCTATTGATGGTGCCACATATCATTTGAAACCTATTCAACTTCCGTTCAACATCTAAGTCATGATCAAAGCTCACGTCATATCCCAAGTAATTGAAGTTATTCACTCGTTCCAATATTATCCCGTCCACTACTATCTTCGACCGGACTGGGTATCTGCCTTTAAATGCCATTATTTTTGATTTCGCAGCGGAAATTTTAAGGTTGACATTGCTACATAATTCTTGTAAAGTATGGACTGCTCTTTGAAGTTCATCTTCTGATTCTTGCACAAGCCACACGTCATCCGCAAACAGCAACGCGTTCAAGTAGCGATCGTCTTTTAAATGAATACCCGGGCTCACGTTGCGTCTCCATATTCGAAAATTGTAATCGATATATATGTTAAATAAAGTGGGTGATAGGGGGCACCCTTGTCTTAAACCTCTATTGATGCTAATTTCTTCTAAACGTTTGGTCCCTGTATTTATTGTTATTTTGGTGTTCTCATATAAACATCGAATTATTTCAATCAAGTGAGGTGGATACCCAGAAACTTCCATGATCCCCCAAAGCGCTGTGCGATCTACCCGGTCAAAAGCTTTCCCGAGGTTGATGAAGGCCATATGTGTTTCCTTGTTAAATTCTCTTTGGTTTTCTATTAGCCGTTTTACTGCGAAAACGTTGTCCATACAGGATCTTCCTATTCTGAAACCGCATTGCCCTTCACTTAACATCATCTCAGTTATTACTTTAAGTCGATTATTAACTACCCTTGAGAACATCTTGTACCCCGTATTTAGCAGGCTAATGCCGCGGTAATTATTGCAGTCGTTCCGCTTTCCTTTTTTAAACAACGATATGACCTCCGCTGAGTTCCAGGAGTCAGGGATTTTGCACGTCGTCCAGTATTCATTAACAACATGCAGGAGTCTTAATTCCAGCAGCAAACCTCCATGCTTAAGAAGTTCAGCATTTATGCCATCTAACCCTGTGGCTGTTCTGTTCTTCATGCCTTTCAAGGCTGCTTGAAGCTCTTCCATAGTGATGAGGTCAATAGACTCATTCCCTCTGATCTTATACATATCCCTATTTACCTCCTCTATTTCGTCTTGCCACAGTTCCAAATAATGACTTCTCCACTCCGAATCTCCAATAACATTTAAGGCCGCTCTGTCTTTCTCCCCTGCATTCATCAACTTTAGTATTTTGTAAGCACATGTTTGCCTGCCATGCACATCCTCTTCCAACATACTCGTAAATCTCTCCCATGACTCTTGATGAGCTATCCTCACCAATGATCTCGAGACATTTCGCTTCTGCTTATACTCTATCCAGGATTCAGGGGTTCTCTGAATCTCTGTAGAAAGTTCAGGTATGCCTTTTTCTTTTTATTGACTGCTTCCTCCATGTCTTTATTCCATATCTTTAGTTGCTTTTTGCCTCTGCCGCGTTTCCGCTTACCCAAAGCCTCGTGTGCTGCCTTCTCTATGCCGTTCTTGATATTTTCCCATTCCGTTCCGACATCGTCAGCTGTTTCTATGAGAGACATTTCCCTCTGCAATCTGTTCTGATATAGATGGCGGACACCATCTTCTTTCAACAGGTGCACCTTGAAAACCTCCTCCTCTTTCCTTTCCCTTCCCTCTCCTCCTCTGCTATTCCTCACCCATTTAGCGAGGATATTCAGTTTCCCTTTTAAAAGATAATGATCACTATATATATCCGATCCTCGGTATATCCTGACATCCTGAATCACATTCTTTAACTTGTCATTTAAAAGTATATCATCTATAATCGACCTCTGCCCCCTCACGCTCCAGGTGTACTTATGATTGTCTTTTTTTTTGAAAAACGTGTTGGTAATTTTCAAGCTATTAAATGTGGCGAATTGTCTTAATTCATGCCCATTACTGTTTATCGTTCTCTCCCCGCAGTTTCCCATTACTCCATCAATTGGCATATTTCCTACCCTGGCATTGAGGTCCCCTGCAATAATTAAATTATCTCTTTTATTAATTGGGTTCACTACTCGTTGGAGGCGATCATAGAACTCTTTTGTTTCCTCTCTCCTACCTTCTTCTGGAGCATAGACTCCAACTACTGTCAAGTGTCCTCTATCCACCTTAAACTTAGCAGTCACTATTCTCTCACTGATAAAGTTATACTCCTTGATCCTTCGTTTCCATTTTTGATTAATCAGGATCGCTACTCCCGCGCCTGCTCTACGGTTCTGCGGAACTCCACTGTATATCATGCAGTAGTCCTGTAAGTCCTTAGTTCCTCTCAACTTCTTCTTTGTCTCCGTTATTACTGCGATGTCCACCCCCTGTTCCTTCAACAAGTTGTTCAGCTCCCCTTCCTTAGTTGAGAGACCTCTCACATTCCAAGTTGCTATAGCTAATTTATCCGTTATCCCTGAGCCCTTTTTTGGTTTCCGATTATTTTGATTTCCGTAAAGTCCTGTCCTATTTCCGAGGCTGTTTGTGAGTTTGCTAGTATTTAAAGTTTCCCCCGGTCGGGTTACAAACCCTGCGCGAGGTTAGACCAGTGGTGGGGCTGCCACCTTAGAACATCTGGACGTGCCCTGGGTTTCTTTCGGAGACCCACCTCCTAGGCTCTTCTGCCCTCTTCACCGTTGGGAAATGTTTCCTCTTCCGCTGTCGAGACCATTGACCGGTTTTCACCTGTAACCCTAGGCAGGGGCCCTTACTGAGTGCTACCATCCGGGCCAGATGGACTCAGGTTTTTTTTTTAAGAGGTTGTTACTCCTCCCCCTCCACACTTCCTCATCACTTGCAAGATGAGGCCCCGGGCTTGGGACCGGCAGTGCTAAGAAGCACTATTGGCGGTGTATGGAATAACGTACAAAGTTAATACTTGAAACCTAAATTAGGTATCATTACTGGACCCGACATAAACATTTTTTATTAAAATCAGTCGACCAGTATAAGTAGTTTATTCATGTGAATTTTTAACTTGGTATAATTTACTGAAAAACGGCTTCTACAATTTTAATAAGAATTGCCTCTTTTTTTGCTCGACAACATAGGGTAAGCGATATGTCTGCTGAAATTCTTGGGAAGGCTGTGCTCTTGTAGAAAAAAAGGTTTTTTCAAGATTGCGGCCTTAATATGCATTTTAGGGAAAAATTGTACATAATCAAAGTTTTAGAACATTAAAAACCTACAATTTTTTGTACAATGCTTAGTTTAGTGGGAATCAGTGATTTTCTGTTTTTTCATCATAATCTGTAAAAAATATTTTTTAAGATTACAGCTTTCTTCCTGTATATGAATAGGAAGAAAAGTTTTGTTTTCATGTCGATTTTTCGAAATAGAGTTCACTGGAGATACACGTTTTCAAACCTGAACACAGAAACATGTTTTAAGCAATTGGTCTGTATGTGTGAACAAAATATCTCAAGAATGGAACATCGTACGAAGTTAAAACTTAAGTTAGGTACCACTAGAGGAACGGACACAAACATTTTCATCAAAATCAGTAAACTGGAAGTAATAGTTTATTCATGTAATTTTTCACTTTTTTGCGATTTTCTCAAATGGCTCCTACAATTTTTGTTTTAAATCGCCTCATTTACTACAGAATTTTTTTTTTAAACTTGCATTTTACCGCAAAAGTGTGCATTATAAAAGTTGTAGACAATTTAAAAACCTACAACTTTAACTGCGAACATTTCTTTGTGTAACACTTAGTTTAGCGGTAATTAGTGATTTTCTGTTTTTTTTCCATGAAAATCTGTAAAAAATGGGTTTTTAAAGATTTCTGCCTTATATGCATTTTACTACAAAAGTGTATGTAATCAAATTTATACAAAATTAAAAGATCTACAACTTTTATTTATAGCATTTTTCTCTACAGTCTAGTTTAGCGTCAAAGAGTGATTTTCTGTCTTATTAAGCCAAACTAAGGTTGGTTTCATTTTGCATCATTCACTCATGATTAAAATAAGGTTTGTTTTTTCTTTATTTCTAATGTTTTATTACTAATTTTAGGTTATGTTGGTCATTATTTGTATTGGCTAGAGAAAGTCGTGTGAGTGTTTCACACCAGATTTTTTTCACATTTATTTGAATTTTACAGATATACAATACCATCTCCCCACACTACAAAACAAAATATTACTCCACACTGGAAAGCCAACTAATTTATAAAAATTACAATACTTAAATAGAAAACAGTTTAAAAATTTGTGTTTTAAGCTAAAATACATCTTAAAATGCATCAAAACTCATGTTTTTCAAAGGTTAAATATTTTCTAATGATTCCTGCTTATAACAAGTCTTCATTTATTTGTGGAAAATATTTACAAACTAATGAAAATCGATGCTATTTCCCTATGGCTCAAATTCCATGGTACACCCGGTATTACCTACAGGATTAGGTACACCTATATATAGGATTTCATACACCTATACCTAAGAAGTAATTTTATTGTCGCCTTAACTACAATTTATGATACTCCTACACAGTTGCTCAGAAGACCTTTTTAATTAATTTAAAAGAAAACATTAATTACACTACCCTATCTTCTTCACTTAAATCTTAACACAAATTCTAATCGCACAATAACACTATTGTTTTTTGTGGGGAGATGAACAAATGACCGTTTGTTTGCATACAATTATTCCATACAATAATCATGGCATCAATATACGAATTGAACAGTACAGGTGACATGGGCATCTCTGTTAAACATTTTGTGATTAATACTTGCCATTAATTTTTTTAATTAAAAGTTTATTCAGATACTGTACTTACTGAAATCTTAAATGTCTATGTTTTAGTTTAACTTCATGTGGTGGGGTCCAGGTTACATTAACACTAATTTTCGGGCTGGCATCCATTTGGGTTACAGCATTCTAAAATGAAATGAAATTACCTGTGTAGGATGTTTTATAAAATTAAATTTAAGTTTTTAAGTCAATATGATAATAATTTAATGAGAAATTGATGACAAGTGAATAACTCGAGCTAAAAATAATTACTTTATGTGTAACACTAGTTTTAGAAGAAATTATCTTGTGCTACTAATTGGTGGCAGTTTTTAAAATTTTCATCTATCATTTTGTTTTGTCCATTTCACCCAGATGTCAGAAACTACAAGAGACAGTTCCCCTGCAACTGACAGAAACTGCAACAGACAGTTTCTCGGTTGATCTACACAAAAAGTTAGTGGGCCTAATTTGGGTTTGAAGTTTAGGTTTTGATCGGAAGTCAAAAAATTAAAGTCAGAAACTACAAGAGATAGCAACAAATGGTTTTTGGATTCGTAAGCTACATAAAAAGTTAGTAGGCCTGTATTGGGTTTGAAGTTCTGGTTTTGACTGGAAGTTGCTCAAAAGCTGAAGTCAAGAAATCAAAGTCAGAATTTGGAAACAAAAATAGTATCATCCGATTCCTCTTAAAAGGTAGATACAGAAATCATTAGGTTTGAAGTTCCAGTTTTGAGCAGAAGTCAAGAAATCAAAGTTGGAATTTGGAAACAAAAATAGTGTCATTCCTCTTAAAAAGTAGATACAGAAATCATTAGGTTTGAAGTTCCAGTTTTGAGCAGAAGTCAAGAAATCAAAGTCGGAATTTGAAAACAAAAATAGTGTCATCTGATTCCGCTTAAAAAGTAGATACAGAAATCATAAGGATTGAAGTTCCAGTTTTGAGCAGAAGTCAAGAAATCAAAGTTGGAATTTGGAAACAAAAATAGTGTCTTTCAATTCCTCTAAGAGTAAATATAGAAATCACTAATGGTTTTTGCCATATGGTAAGCCTTTTTAAAAATTGCCACCAGCCATTATACTCATGTAAGAGATTCTTTTTGCTATCATTAAATTTGTTAGATTATGTGCAATTTTTTTAATTTTTAGTAACGATACCCCTAGAAAGCCCAATGATTGAAAATTAATCATTAATAATAAGTAACATAGTTAAAAATAAAGAACCTTATAACATTTAAGATTAACATTTGTTTGAATATCTTATGTCTAAAAATTTTATTTTCGATATTGTCAGCTTTTAAAAATTACTTTAAAATCAGGAAAATATGCTTGAGATTTGCATAATCTTGTAACGCTCAATTATGTAATCGGAGAGTAAATCACAAAAGCTTTTCTAATATGATTTAGTATCATATTAATAAAATAAATAAAATAAATTTATTAGCAAAAGTTATTTACATGCTCAGTAACTTTTCAACATACTTTCTGATTCAGGCATTTGTCATTTTGGTGGAAAAGCTTTCTAATCCTCTCTTCAAAGAACGTAGCTACCAGTGATGTGAGATTGGCCTGAATGTTGTTTTGATGCTCCAGAAGCTTTGGCCTCCTAGCTAGTTCTTCAATTCAAGGAAGAAATTAACATTACTAGGCACTATTCTAGGCTATTTGTACGTTGATCAAACAAGACCCATTTAAACTGCTTCAAAAGCTGTTAGGTTACAGAAGCAGGACCAAATCACTGAAGGCAGTAAAATAAAAATTTTTTGGTTGTTATGACAACTTGCATCCTTAGCTGCCTTCAACATGAAAATTGGTTTGCCCTTCTTTAAATTTCCTAATCCATTCATGCACAACACCATCACTCATAAAGTTTTCATCATAATATTCTCCTCCTTTTTCGAAGAATATTTGCTGCACTATTCCCTTCAGTTTGAACAATACCATGCAACTCACACTTCGCAGAAGAATCAATAATACCAGTAGTGTTTATGTGCATACAGCTCAGCACAAAATGTTGAGCTGGCGTCTGTAGTAGCAGAAGTTATAGTATGAGAGATGTGCGGTTTCCCATTGTGCATTGTCACCTACCACTTATCTGATTTTTTAGCAGCTCAATGTGGGGATCAAAAAAGTTAAGGTTTCTGCCTTATATACTAAAGCAAAACCTGGTAAATAAGCTTGCATTAGACAGGAAAAGTGTGTCTGCTGAAACAACTAAATTAAAACACAAAGCAAAGTATGAAGGAGAAGTACCATGGAAGTGACATCAGGACAAGGTAGGGAGAAGAAAAGAGGTTGCAAAGCAGAAAATGAATGCAGTTAATAGAGTGTATGCAGTTTAAACAGTGATGAACATACAAAGTTATAATAAGGCAGTAAACAGTAACCATTTTTAAATACATCATCAACACTTAATATTTATAAAGCAAACAGTAGTTTGAAATACAATGCGAATTCTTAACACCCCTCATCTATTGGTCATACTGCAGCCTTGGTTCTTGTACATTTCACTCAAATATGTTTGTTGAAGTTTTTACTTATGATTTAAAGGAGAAAATGTTTTACTCTACTGATTTGTGGGTAATCCCTTCTTTACTAGTTAACTGTAGCTAGTAATCTGTAACATCCATTAACATCTTTAACTTTTAAATAATAAGAATTAAAGAAATTAATTTTTGGTTTGTAAATATTAAGGCAAGAGGGTGTGCTAGTGTTTCTTTCTTCAGTTTAAATGGTTTCCTGCAAGAGGTAAATTTTCTGTCAAAAATTAGGCCATATGACAGATCATTCAAATACAAGAAATTGGTGTAGTTAAGATGGTGATCATGCATACTTTGAAAATGTCATTTAAAAATTTGACTGGGCACAAAATTTTGTGTTAAGGTTTTAAAACTATTTGCCTTATCTTGAAACTGAAAATTGTTCAGCTCCTCAATCTACAGAAACCTCTTGATTGAAAAAGGTTAAGTTTTTTTAAAAATATTTAGCAGTTTTAAAATTTTGGAGGTTGAAGAACATTTGAACACTAATTTTGTGATTTAAATCTTATTATTTCTCAATGGGTCATACCTTTAGATCATCTTCACAATGTAATAATCGAACATTTTCTTCTCGCAAAAAATTGCCATAGATATTCTTTTCTCTGTCTTGTACATTCATCATGAAACCTGTAAATTTAATACCTGGGTTTTTACTGTACATGTGTACCTTTACACTGTCTTCATATTTAGAAAGTTTGACAAGTGAGACTTTAAACTCAAATGGGCAACCTTCTTTCAATGGTGCCTGTCCATGTTGAGGAGCCAGATTTATACATGATGTCAGTGGGGCACCGTTGCTGAATCCATGAACTATGTTTATTAATCCGTGATTTATTGCAACTATAACTACTGTGCTTGTCCATCTTATAATGTCCTAAAACATATATTATTGTTATACAGTAAAATATTCTTATTCGGAATAAATTGTACAGACCAAATTTTTGATGTGCAAAATTTTGGAAAACTTGGGTTTAAAAATAATTTTAGTTTGTCTAATTAGAGACATGTAAATTATTTAAAAACAATAATTTACAATTCATGAACATTGTACTGAAAATTTGCCTGTAGCAAAGAATTTCAATGCTTTAGCTTTTTTTTAACTTTCCAAAATCATTAACAGTACCTAATGAATGTGTACCAGAAGCTTTCCTACAAGCTATCGCAGTTTATAATCTGATTGCAACCTGAAGCTGATATTGCAGTGAGGGATTTTGAAGGCAAAATTTTAAAATTAGTCCAGGCTTCATGGCATTAAAGACAAATGCCTTGTTTGTAGTCCTCACATTGTCTTTTAAAAACATTAATACACACACATAGATCAGCTAATAATAATAATCTCGGTAATAATAATAATAATAATAATAATAATAATAATAATAATAATAATAATAATAATAATAATAATAATAATAATAATAATAATAATAATAATAATAATAATAATAATAATAATAATAATAATAATAATAATAAGTTTTTATAAGCTGATAATAATCTCTCTTTGCAGTTAGAACTCGTTTATCTGCATCTACTTTTTCACAAGTCTAATCAGCCATTGTCAACAGTAAAACTAATGGCCTAACTTTACAAATTGTAATTTTGTTTTCCTTGAATTACTGACCCCTGAATCTGTGATAAAATTGCCAGTTCCGCAAAATACTAATTCAGTCAATATTGAAAAATAATGTAATACTGAATAATAAAGTATAGGAAATGTAACAAACTCAATGAAAATGTGAAACTTGTTTTTTGTCAACTTTGTCATAATGAAGAAAAAATAGTTAACTAAGAAAATCTCAAAGTGTTGTAGTATAGGAAATGTAAATTGGATTAATAGATTACTACAGTTACTCGAGTCATGAGTTTGCTTTTGGTTT
Source organism: Catonia carolina (assembly GCA_035578175.1). Classification (NCBI taxonomy): domain Eukaryota; kingdom Metazoa; phylum Arthropoda; class Insecta; order Hemiptera; family Achilidae; genus Catonia; species Catonia carolina. The sequence continues at coordinate 49,512,597 of JAQMRL010000002.1, forward strand.
TAACGAGGAATAAAGAGGGAAAAATATTAGAGCACATGCGTGACTGCTTTAGTAACAGTTTGCCACCACAACAAAGTAAACTATACCCAGAGGACACACAGTACATCATGGAACCTTTTGTAGGTTAGCTGTATGAATATAAATGTTTGTTACTGTTAATTGGTAATGTCGGTTTCTCGAAAATGCGGTCGAACTGTTAAGAGTTGAACGAAATCTAATACTCAATGTAATAAAATTCTGCGAAGTTAAAGCTAAACAAAAATACCTTTCTGTGCCTCTAAAGAAAAGCTGCGAGCTAGCGGCTAACTACTGTGATGTTTTCGTTTTCTACAATTAGAAACATAGAGAAGGAAGTTAAAGACAGTGAAGAAGATAATTCTTCATCTACAGTTTTTTTGACACCTGGTAAAAAAAGAAACAGTTTTATCAATAAGAAAGTGATGCTGACATGTGAAACGTTGTTACAGGTTTTGAAAGAAAGGCTAAATTTTAGTTGGAAACTTTGTACGTTAGTAAAAATTTTAAAGGAAATGGGGTTTAAGTGGAAAAGAGTCTTTTACAACAAAGTATATTAATAATTGAATAGCAACATGTGGTTAACAATCGGAGCAATTGCATGGTAGTGAAATATAGTCTCTCATTGTTGAGGCCTGACCCACTGGGTTGGTCTAGAGGTAAAGTCGTCGCCAAAATCAGCTGTTTAACAGCTGATTTTCGGAGACGAAGGTTCCTGGTTCAAATCCTAGTAGAGGTAGTTACTTTTATACGGATTTGAATACTAGACAGTGGTTACCGGTGTACTTTGATGTTTGGGGTTTAAGTAACCATACTCTCTCAGGAATGGTCGGCCTGGGTCTGTACAAGACTACACCTCATTTACACGTCATACACATCATCCTCATCTCATTCGGTCATGGGGTTGCTTATTGTTCTAAATTGAACAGATTGCAATGTATACAAATTAGGAATAAAAAAAAAAAATTGTTGAGGTTGGCAGCACTGTCAGATTTCTCTTCCCTTCCTCACACCCCATCCATACTCAAAAGGCATTCTCATGACGCACTATCTATAGATAACATAATTAAGTTATGAATTTAATCTGTAACTAGGAACTGATAAATTTTAACATTTCTCATAGTATTAAAGTTTTTTTTTTGACTGTATTCACTAATAGTACTTAAATTACTGATGACTCAATTATTTTAAGGTAAATCTTGCATTCCTGAATATTTCCCTGTATGTGTACATTTTATATATTAGGTAAATTATCAAGCATTTAGAAAAATAATGTTATATTATGTAGTTTGCTCATTTTATATTATGTTGCAATATGTAGTTTGCCCATAACAGGAAAAAAAATTCTCTTTCTTATCATGTGATCAGCCTATTTTATGACTGGCATTTAAGAATAGAAGAGGTTGAGGTGTAAAAGACACTAGTCAGAGTTATCTTCTTTGAGAGTAATGAATTTCATTATACAGCCAGATCCTGTGGTGAATGAAATGAATCTGTCATTTGCAGGGTGGAAATTAGATACTTTTCAGAGGGCCTTGCATGCTGATAAGCATACTTTTACACTCAGTGATGAAGTCAATGGTAAACCACCTCACTCCTTGTTTTACTTAGTAAACCTCTAGAGGTTCAAATCAGCCTTTCGGCTGATGACCTAAATAACAAAATTATGTAGTGCAACCCACCTCGATTATTCTTGATTAATTAATACATAATACAGTAACATTATCATAACACTTGGTAAATTGAATGTGCAGAAGCCAAAAGATAACGAGACAATTTAATTTATGTACTTATGTTCACAACAGAGTTGACTAAAGTTAATACTACTCCTATTAATAATAATAAAAAAAACAGCAATAACATACCATGGTCTTTATTGTTTATTGACATAAGTTAAAAAAAGTTTTTCTTCTAAATCATTATCAGGTTAACCTACAAACATTTTTACTGAATTACACTAACTATACATATAGTTAGTGTAGTTTTGTAAATGCAATCTTGATAAAAAGATTACACCTAGCTGAGTGTTATGTAAACATTATTATCAATTAAAGGTTTTTTTACAGAATATTTAAATTAGTATTATCTCTCATGGTCTCTAATGAATTTATGTAGTATCTTTTGTTAAAGTGTGGGTAAAACAAGTCATTCACCTGACTATAGTTTAAATTTACTTCTTACGTCTCGTATTAAATAATCTATTTTGTTTTCTGTTGTTTGATTCATATTAATAATATATTGAATTTTGGAGTGTCATAATATTTTTAATGTATAAGGAAATTTTTATAACTAGCCAATTTTATTGGTTGTTGTTTAGGTCATCAGCCGAAAGGCTGGTTTAAACCTGTAGAGGTTTTACTAAGTAAAACGAGGAGTGAGGTGGTTAACCAATGGTTGAATTTGAAAATTTGTTACTTCACTAATGCGAGTTACGTTCACTGTCCCCAAATTCACAATGATAAAGTAACGAATCTCCAAGATATACCATCACTATTATTTTTTGTTACCCATTTCCCAGATTACTTCTGATTCTGTTTCCAGTGCTCCTATTTTTCTAAATTCAGTCCAATCAAGACAAACTGTTTGGCCTGTAATGAAATATTTTTCTGGGCATGACTCATTGACCTGTAGCTTAATCCCGAAACTGTATATTACTCACATATTGTCGTGGAAATGTATGTGTATGCATGTACATATTGCACATACCTCTTTGTTTCATCAGTACAATGTACAAAAAACTCATGGACTGAAATTCCATTACATGTGAAGTAACAGTAGAATTACACAGAATGGATAACCCCACTAGCCCTGATTATGACAAAGATATCATTGGAAATTTTATCAAAATTTGTTAGGTAGTTTTTGAGGTAACCTCACAAATAAGTTTTCTCTTATAATATTCATCTTTAAAAAATATTATTGTAGATTAGTACACAGTATGATGATTTTATCACGACAAGAATTGTAAAAATTAACCAGTCATAATCAGGTATTAAAATCACTTATCATTTTAAATCTGTAGTTATTAATATAGTAATACTAATGCACAACAAATATATATGATATATTTCGTACATAAACTGGTATTATCTCTCACTGTTTCTGGTGGTTTGATTTAATGTCTTCTTATAATGTGGGTGGGTGACAAGTTGCCAACAAAGTTTAATATTAAGTGTTCTGTGTCATACTTATCTATTTATTTTTTGTTATGTAGCCTATCACAATAGTTGTATGTTTTGTTTTACTTAGTTTTTTTATCATTCATTCTACTCAGTTCAGCTCAATAGTAGTCTTCTTCTCAGGGTGCTTCTTTGTTCCGAAGGTTGGGGACCCTTATGGGTATGCTTACTTTATTGGTAGCTATCCAAAACCATTCTCTAAGCTTTTATTAAACCATAATCTCAGGTTGGCCATCCTTCAAATTCTTCTCGCTCCTAGTCCCCTTCTTCTATCGATTTTGCCTTGCAGAATGCGTTGGAGTGATTCATACCTGCCACTGCCTTGTTCATCCGATGTACCATTTCCGCATTAGTAATTCTGCATCCAGGAAATTCGCAGAATTCCCAAATACAATCAAAATTCGAAAACTTTCAATTTGTTGATTGTTGCTTCTGTTAAGAGTCTACTATCGGTTTCATAATCATAGACACCCGAGTTTGAACCCTTGCATCTCCAAAACTATGAGTTGGATTTTAACATACTTTACATCAAAATTTAGCTCATTTTATTCTGCGTTTATCTATAATAGCCCTATATTTTTAATGTTAGTTAAAAATTGCCATATCAAAAATTGTCTATGTTGTGTTAAAATTTGAAACTTTTCGGTCAAATATTTATCGAGTTACACGCCTCTAAACGCATGAAATTTGTTGCGGTATCAAAACAACCGGGTCTTTTTGTCTTTCAACCTCGCCATGGCAATTTTTAAACAACATAAAAATATAGGACTATTAAGGGTCAACGCAGAATAAAATGAGCTACATTTTGATGTAAAGTATATTGAAATCCGACTCATAGTTTAGGAGATGCAAGGGTTCAAACTCAGGTGTCTATGATTATGAAACCAATAGCAGGTCTCAACTTTGTATGATAGGACTGAGAACACATAACATTTCATGAGTCTCGTTTTAGTGTCAAGGGTTAAATTGTGGCTTTTAAAGACAGAAGTCATGGTTTTGAAAACATTTCTGGCCTTGGCAATACGTCATGTTATCTTTTATGAATTATTCCCCCTCTCATTAATACAGTTACCCAGATATTGTGTCATTGTCAGACTCGTTCTATTCTGACCTTTTTGACCAATATGTGAACATTAGAACTGATCTGCTGTTTGCTGATGATCATCATTTTTGTTTTATTGACATTGATGTCAATTCCATATAATGCTCTAACAATTGCTGTACTTTCCATTGAATGTGCAGGTCTTTGCAGGCCCTGTATGGTGTTGGCAAATACCATAGTGTCTTCAGCATATCTTATGGTGTATAATCTAAAGTCATTTATTGATATTCTTTCATCCATGTTCCCAAGTGCGTCTTGAAAATATGTTCTGATTATAAATTGAACAGCATTGGAGAAAAAATGTAACCCTGCCTCACCCCTCTCAGGATCCTCACTTCATCCATGTGCTCTCCCTTACATCTCAGCACACCTGTTTGATTCCAGTATAGGTTTTTTATTATTTTCAGGTCTTTTGCATGTACAGTATTTCCATTTCATTTAGTATCTCTACCATTATGAATAGTAGTAATATTTGTAAATGTGTCAACAAAGAAACAGTGTTAAGCAGTAAAACATTTTTTAGGTTATTTATACCTTTGGTTCTAAAAGGGAATTTGAATATTAATAACATACATAACCAACCTAGAGAATTTTGAATGTAGATCAAAATGTATATTGTGTTTTCAGTTATATTAAAACCAGTAGTTGTGCATGTACTGTATGTGTGCTTGTGCCAGCCAACAGTGGGGTTGCTTGAATGACTTAAGACTGTCAGATGAAAGTATCCTAACACAGCAACTCATGTATTGGTTTTCTTTTTTCAAATTCCCAAATACACATTCCTACATGATTAGACAGGAAATAAAATATATTTCCATGCACTACATGTTGGCTTGGAAGCACAGTGATGTAAATTTCACAAAGTAGTAAATTTATGCATTGAAACAAACTGCCACCCTCTACTGATCACATGACTATGTGCTTCCTGCATCAGTACCAAAGTTTTTTTAGAAAGTCACCTACAAAGTTTGTAGAATATAAGTTGTTGATGCCAAAAGTTTTTTAATAATCTTCTGGGTTACAGAATTAGATAACTGAAAAACATTCCCAGTTAATTATTATCTTTAGTGATAAAAAGTTGTAATTTTTAAGAACACTTAAATTTGTGAATCTATAGTTTGACACTTTCTCTGGTTTCTACCCTTGGCCACTATACATGTCAAATTTAATTTGACAGCGAGTTGGTAAGGTGCTTATTTTAACCCTATTGCTGGCAATAACATTTTTTTAAACCGGTAAGGAATTTTTAGCAGGTGGGTCACTGGACCATAAAGAAATCATTAGAATTTTGCTTTAAATCACAAACATTATCATATGATATATCAAAATAACAAAAAACTTGGGAGAATAAATTATATCTAGGCCTACTGTTAAATTTGTTTTAACATTTAGGTATGCTGAATTTTTGGACAAATGTTTTTCTAGAATTTCAGATGACACTATTGTTTAAAGCTTTCCTATGCTCTATTTTTAAAATTCATTATATACAGATCCTTACTCATAATGTTTACTTTAAAATAAAACCAAGAAAACGATTCTATGTTCAAAAGTAAAGAAAATACTGTATATACAAAAACACATCACGTTAACAAGGAAACAACCAAAATCAGCTCTAGAATAGGCTGGTTTCAACAGAGAAGCACAGGCAAAATACACAACTAAAACTATCGAACAATACAATGTTATCTGTAGATGGATTTTTTACTAAAACAACAACATTGCAATGCTATGATGCAATTCAATTTTGCGATGCCACCGGATCAAGGAGCTGTAACATAGTCTCAAAATCTGTGATTGCCGGCTCCAGGGTTAATCAACTTAGTCAGAGACTTTTACTTAACACAAGTTTATAATAAATGTTGTCTAGCTGAGTGGAAAAAATATTGTTTTGAACCCCTGGAGATTTAATTAAATAGAACTAGTTGTGAAGAGATGTACTATGTTTTTTGACAAGGTTAGAAATAGGCTACAACTGTACGCCAAGTCTGTTAAGAAATATTTCCACCCTGCAGATGACAAATTCAATTAATTAATTCCCTAATGGGTTGAGCGTGTAAGAAATCAATTAATTTTCGGTAAGATAACTTTGAGTCGTACCAAACCTCTACCTCTTCTGCTTTTAAGTTCTTCAGTACCTAGAGAGAACATTTTTTTAGCTTTGGAACCAGTTAGGTGGAATAATTAGTTAAACATTCACCTCCATTATAAGCTGTACATAAATGTTAAGATTAAGATATCATAATTGTGTTATTGGCCATAGAGAGGAGAAGAATTCGGCAGGAGTATTGGATGGATTGGGATAAATGGAAGCAGAAATCGAGAGAGGTAAAAAAGCGAATATAAGATTGAAATTCTTATTTCCTAAACCTTTTAACTGTTATGTATTGAGAAATTCTTAGTTTTATTTAAGACTGTGGCTATAATTCATCTTGTACACTACCAGTATTTGCATCTCAATTCCCAAATGTTTTCTGATAACCAGGAAAACATTAACTTACCCTAAATGATGTAAAAAAAATAGTTTTCTCCAATTATCAAGAATAATGTATCACAGTACTATAAATTACGATAAATTTATGTCTGTCGTAATTGTTGAGTTATATTCTTCTTTCAATACCTATTCTTCTGTCATATCACAAAAACAGCATTTGACATTTCAACTGACCAATATCGGTCAAAATTTTCAACAAATGTTGCCCTGAAAATTTTAAAAGGAAGATATCAGTACACATACCTTAACGAACTAGAAACTGCATGCAGATGAAGGCGGAGCATAGTGACCTAGACACAGCACAGAGCCAATTGACTTTCGTTAATCACATCCTGCGTTGTCACGTTGTGGTCCAGCTGTGGATGACAGCCTAACAAAAAGTCAGCTGGAGTTCGGTGGAACAGCGTGTGACTTAACGAAGGGGTAACCTCACACCCGACCATGGCAGATATTCGCTAAATCACATCTGCAGTCTTTAGTGTGTTGGGGTATAGATAAGGCCACATTTCTTTGGTACTATGTAAATAGGTACCTCAAATTTTGTAACAGAAACAAATGAGATTCAAAGAAAAGTTTGTTATAGAACTAACTTAAAAGATAACAGACTTCTAGATTAAGGCAACGGATTTTATTTTTTACAATTGATTTTATTAGTTTAGGTTATGTTAGATAAGTGTGAAGATTCTGCAGATTAAGGTCAGGATTTGAAACTCAACATTTACAGTTCAGCCGTTCTTAGTTTGCTCCTACTGTCAACAAACAAAAGCCACCTACTTACTACAGGGTGCACGCTAGAGTCTACGACTTTTCAGATGTTATATTCCTATTAAGTTAACTATTATTTAAATTATAAGTACTTAAAGTACTAAAAACATCAGTCATGATATGATGTAGGCCTAACAATTTCATTTAGAAAAATATTTTTAAATGTATTTTGTATTTAAATACTTTTGAAAGTATTTTGCTGTTACTTTTTAATTAGCGTGTACACATTCTGATATAATGCGCATGCTCAGTGACGTCATTATTTGTTTACATTGGGAGCAAACTAAGAGAGGCTGGACTATAGCTTAGCTGTCTCATGATATCGATGACGTCATAAGTAATATTGACAAACGGGACTAGTTTCATTGGGAGTTGTGGGTGCCAGTGGGAATCCGCTCGTTAATTGCAAAAGAATCTTAAAATACGAAAGTTGTTATCTTTTGTTAATATCCCTTCAATTTTGGGTATTGTGAATTTTATTATGTCTTTATGGTAAGACCATTTACGTTTTGTTTACTCTTGTAGGACAACATTATTTCATTATTATGTGAAAAACTGAACAGCATTGTTTTCAATAAATAGTGGTTTAAATATTGTTTCTCTTTTACGCCCTTTCCTAATAAACCATTTGTAATTGCATTTATCTTAGTAAAATACTATTTGGACAGAGGAGAGACCTAAGATATGTTTGTCTCATGTCTCAGCGCCTTGGGATGGCTCTATTGAAACAATTTAGAATTGTAATATTTCTGATTTTTTTAAGATAAAGGTAATGGCATTCAGAGGGAAGGAGCCAGTCAGAAGCAAAATTGTTGTAGAGAATAATATTTTCGAACAGATATCCCACTTTCAGTATTTAGGTTGCAACATTACATACCAACCGGATAAAGATGCTCACAATAAGATGCACCAATTTTAGAAAATATGCGGAACTATCCACCACACCTTAAAAAATAGTACCAACAAAAACACGAGGGTGAGATTTTGTAAAACAATAGCAGTGCCGATCCTACTTTATGGCAGTGAAACTTCGGTGCTATCAAAGCAAGAGGAGAGTAGATTGCAAGTATCGACTTGATATTTCTTTGACATATGTATGGGTGTAGTAGAGAAGATCGTTACAGGAATACCGAGATAAGGAAAGAACTCAACATCTTCTCTATAAACGACAAGGTATCTCAGAACAGAATTCAGTGGTTGTAGCATGTGAATGAATGAGGGAGAGAAAGGATACCTAAGCAGACACTGGTGTATAAGCCGGAGGGCAGGAGAGAACGAGGACATCTGAGAAAGAGATGAGCAGATTTGAGAGGTTCGGAACAGGCAGAGATGCCTAATCTTTGAAAGGCAGAAGAAGACGAATATTTCTGATGGCATTGTATTGCTTCAAAAGAAAAAAATATGTTTAGAAAATACTGTCACATAAAGAACAATGAGTTGAAATATTAATTATGTAGACTACTATTAATTAAAAAAAAAAACAATTTATTTATCAATAAATAATGAGAACTATTGGTCATTGAAGATAATGAAGATAACATGAGCCACAGTCTTTACCTACAATTACAAAAGATAATTTGTGCCACATATTCAATTAACTATTAACTGTTATTAATTTTTATAAAGCTGATTACATACACAAATACAGCAGGTCCTAAAGAACTAGGTTTCCAGCTTAAATGGACTACTTCTTTGTCCGAAGAATTGACATGGGTTACAGTATTATGAGGTATTGCTGTATCAAACTGAAATAACAAAAACAAATAAGTCATTTTTATTGATTTTTACTGTATTTAAAAAACAATCAAAATATTAATAAAGATGAAAAATATTCATTTGTTGTAGATTCAAAAAAAATTGTTGTCTAGGTCAACAGCCGAACGGCTGGTTTGAACCTCTAAAGGTTTTAGGCTACTAAGTAAAACAAGGAGTGAGGTAGTTTACCTTTGCCTTTCTCACTGAGTGGAAACGTATGCTTACCACTGTCCCAGACCCTCTGAAAAGCACCTACTTTTTCCATACTGCAAATGACACCTTTACTTCATTCACCACAGGGTCTGGCTGTATACTGAAATTAATTACTCTCAGAAAATAACTCTGACTAGTGTCTTTTACACCTCTGCTTCTTCTGTTCTTAAATGCTTCAGTCATATAATTGGCTGACCATGTAATAAGAAACAGAACTATTTTTTGTAGCCCTGGAACTAGCAAATCAAGTGCAAATAATTTAACAATCCACCTGCCTGTTATGTACTATAACCATCCCATACAAAGAGAATAAAAAAATTGCTTGAATGCCAATGACAATTTTTTCAAAATTTAAAAATGACTACACTTCTAACAGTGAAAGAACTTTTTAAATTGATTGGGTAGTTTCTGAGATTACATCGGACAAACAAATAAACAAAAGTACTTCTTTAAGATATTTGTATTATAGCTGATTACAAATATGTTTTAAAATTCGTTCAAATTTTGTTTGGGAGGAGTCTTTTCTTTAACGCCTAGAGCATGTACTTCGCAATCTATTCTATTTATGGACAATAAGCAACCCCATAACCCAATGAGATGAGGATGATATGTATGAGGTTTTTTAAATGAGGTGTAGTCTTGTACAGACTCAAGCTGACCATTCATGAGAAAGTATGGTTAATTGAACCCCAATCATACCACTGTCTAGTATGGGACAAGTATTAATTGATAGAATTCTCTGTTGTCTTAGTTGTAATTCATTATTGAACTCTGATAAATAATGCATCACAAGTTTGTGCCTTGTAATTTGTATAATATTAACCCTTATTCAAAAAAACCTAGGATGCTCGCAACTAGTGTGTACAATAAAGGAGCCAGAAAAAAAACCTGAAACTTAAGAGAATCATAATGATAATCAAACTACATTATACATTATCTCATTAAGCATGTGTTTTTCGTAATAATTTTATAAAACAAAATATATGCCAAATACTTTGTTTTATAAAAATCTGGTGTAACACACTCACATGAATTTCTCTTGCCAATGCAAATAATGAACAATATAGCCTAATTCAGTATTAGTAATAAAACATTAAAAAATAAACAAAAAAATAACCTCAAAAAACATAAGTTTACCTAATTTTAATCATGAGTGAAAGGCGGAAAATGAAAATTTTGCCAATGCAAATAATGAACAATATAACCTAATATTAGTAATAAAACATTAAAAATAAACAAAAAAATAACCTCAAAAAACATAACCTAATTTTAATCATGAGTGAAAGACCCAAAATGAAAATTAACCTGTTTGGCTTAAAAATACGGAAAATCACTCTTTCACGCTAAACTAGGCTTTGTAGAGAAAAATGCTCTAAATAAAAGTTGTAGATCTTTTAATTTCCTATAAATTTGATTACATACTTTTCTATCGTAAAATGCGTACTAAGGCTGAAATCTTAAAAAAAATTTTCACACGTTTTCGTAAGAAAAAACAAAAAATCGCTAATTACCGCTAAATACAAAAAACTGTTTAAAATAAGAGTGGTAGGATTTTAAATTCTCTACAACTTTTATTATATAAATTTTTGCGCTGAAATGCATATTAAAGCCGCAATCTTAAACAACAATATTTTTACGTGAAAACAGCCTCACCAAGAATTTCAGCAGACATGACGCCTACCCTATCTTGTAGAGTATAAAAAATTTAGTAATCTAAGCGATTTTTAAAAAAAATCGTAGGACCAGTTTTTGAGAAAATCTCAAAAACGTGAAAAATTACACGATTAAACTACTACTTCTGGTTGACCAATTTTGATGAAAATGTTTGTTGTCGGGTCTGGTAGAGGTGTTTAACTTAAGTTTCAAGTTTGTACGATGTTCCGTTCTTAAGATATTCTGTTCACACAAACACACACACACACACACACACACACACACACACACACAGACCAATCGCTAAAAACATGTTTTTTGGGTTCAGGGGGTCTGAAAATGTGTAGATCCGGTGAAAACTCAATTTCGAAAAATTGACATGAAAACACTACTTTCCTTCCTATAAATAATTCATATAGGCAAGAGAAAATAAAAATACGTCATTTCCAATAAGTTTCAGTTACATAAAAAAAATTTGATGTATGTTTTCTGAAATGGTTTTACAATCCGCATTTTGCTCCCCTCTGCGGAAGACAATTAAGTTACAGGCAGACAGTACTACTGCATGATAGGCCTATTACTACATAAATGAATTGAAATAACTGACAGCAGTGACCACTAAGTGGACTAAATGATTCTTATCAAGCATTTCTATTGTAACGAGTACTTATAAATGTAATCTGAAGTATTTTATTTTACGTACCGTATTATCTCTGTTTGGACATGACATCAACTTGTAGTTTTCTCCAGGTAGAAATTGCCCCAGTAGATTAAGAGTTCCATTTAAAGCTTGTACCATAAACCCTTTAAATGGTCTTCCTTTATGTTCATCTTTGGTGTAAAGACTGACTGTAAGAGTTTCATTGAGATATAATCTGTCATTTGTTATCCAAACTGCCCATGGGCAACTAAATGGAGAAGTATCCATACTCGAATCATTTTTATGTTGTGGTATCCTCAGTATACAAGCTTCCATTGGTGCTCCATTTGGATGCGAATAACTTAAATGTATACCATTATTTAAAAATATTGTAAATAATAAGTACTTAATTCTCATTTTATTTACATCAATGAAATAAATATCTTAAAAACATTTTACAACTTTACTACTGAAACATGAAAGAACTATAAAATTAATGCCACAATCAAACATTATAAATGTAAAATTTGAAATGTCAATATATTTACCAAAATATTGGTTAGCAATTGGCTTGGGAAAATTAAGAAACTAAAGGAAGTTAAATTAAAAATAACTGTTTATGAGAAAAATTAATTTTTATATATTATCAGCGTAGGAATTATCTATCTTTGATTCTCAGGTTTTATAACTGAATTCCCTCAGGGTTGATGAGGAAACTTTTAAAGTTTAATTCAAGTCACATGAACTTGTACTTCAGACTACTATGGAATTGGAATCACTATACCCCAATGAACTAAAGACTGCAGATGAGATCTAGCCAATACCAGCCGAGGTCAGGTGTGAGGTTCCCCATTTTTAAGTCACACTCTGTTCCACTGAACTCCAGCTGACTTTTTATTAGGCTGTCATTCTCAGCGGGACCATAATGTGACAACACAGGATACGATTAACAAAAGTTTGTGAAGGAAGAAGTTAAAGTAAGAAGAAATTCATGAATTGAGAAGGTTCGAAAATACAAATACTTGAAAACAAATTATTATTGTTAATAAAAAAAGACTGCTTTGAAGAAATCATAAATTGGGTGAACAAGAACTGCTTTCAATAAAGTAAGAAATGAGCTGTGCAATAGAGACCTTACATTGAAATTAAGAATTCAGCTTCTTAGATGTTATGTGTTCCCAGTATCTATTATTTTCAGGACGAAGACCTGAAACTTGAAGAACATTACTAATGAATTAGAGGTGTTTCAAATGTAGTCATATTAAAGGATTACTAGGTAGAACTGGGTGGACCATGTCACAAATGAGAGTGTTATCAAACTGAATACAAGAAGAAGAAAAGAGGTTGTAAGAATGAAATATTTATCATACATTTATGCAAATTATAATATGTGGGTCTGTGATGAGGGGAGGAGTACAGCTTACTCCACAAAATAATTCAAGGGAAGATTATTGACATAATGTAACGGGATAGGAGATGCAAATATCCTGGCTGAACAACTTTAGAACTCGGTTCAGGTTCAGCTTGTTTTGTTCAGAGTTGCAGTAGTATCCAAAGTTATGGTTGCTTAGAGAAGACAACACTTAAAGAAAAAGAATTTCCAGACTCACCTGGAATTGAACCCAGTATTTTCCACTCATCAGTACTCTAGCACTTAAACCTCTGAGCTGTAGAGTCAGTTTATGGAAACCTTGGTATTCAAGTTTTAGCCCGAACAGTTCAGTAGTTCTGGCTCCAGGTGTTACATACCCATGAGTGTGGTCTTTCTTCTAAAAACTACTTTTTTGCTTCAGGGGCTCTTGAAATGTGAAGAACAGTCTAACAAAGTACGAGATCAAAACATTTGCAACATTCGCAACATTGGAGTACTTTCTGACCCTGTATTAAAGGTGGAATACAAGAGAGTAAAAATTTCCTAATTATCCTTTCATAATATGTTCCTTACACTGAAGTAAAATGCACACACCTACTATTGGTTTCATAATTATATACACCCGAGTTTAAACCCTTACATTTCCGAAACGATGAATTGGATTTAAACATACTTTACATAAAAATTCAGCTCATTTTATTCTGTGTTGACCTATAATGAACTTATATTTTTAATATTGTACAAAAATTGCCATATCAAGGTTGGAAGAGAAAGAAACCCGGCTTTTTGCTACCGGAAATAATTTCATGCTTTTAAAGGTGTATAACGGTAATTGTCCTACTCTAGCAACACTGTGATCAGGTTTCGCTTTCATATTCCGATTGTAGGCTACTACTTGTTTTGACCACTTATAGTGGTTAGAGGGGGGGGGGATTGTGACCTCACATCAGTGTACAAATGGGGACATAGTGCCTAAAAAAGATTGAAAACCACTGATTTACATAAAAATTATTTTCTTGTTTAAATATTATTTTTAACAATTTCACTTTAGCTAACTATTGTCAGTAATAGTGACAATGGAGGTTCCAAATAAAAATGTTATCTTGGCTAGAAATAAAATTTAGGACTTCTGGCTAAGCAGCTGAGTGTGTTGCTAGTAAAGTCACCGAGGTGGTCATCTCCATCTGTGAGTTACATAATAAATAAATTTTGATTAAAAAAATTATTAAAATGATTATTTGTACCTAATGTTACCTAATTTGTTTAGTTGTTTCAAGTTGCTGAATGTTTTTCACTAAATGATTGAATTTTAGCCAATAGTATCAAACACCATTTCAATCAAAAAAAAGTTACTTAATCTGAGAAGGCTATTGTTATCAAATTGTATCATACTCGTTCATTATAAATAAAAGCAGTATATTATAAACCTGTACCATCTACAGTAAATACAGAATGGTGTGTAAATAAAAGACCAGAATCAAGATAATTTTACCGATAAGTGTCGATAAAACTAGTAGATAATGGTTATGTTGTACAAACACTAATCTGTGCCTGTGTGTGTGTGTGTGTGTTTTAAATATAATATTTTAATTAATTAGTTCACCAAAAATTACTTCAATTAAAGTTAAATTAACTATTTAGTTTAGAGACCATAATCAGGTATAGCGTAGTGACTACAATTTGAGCAGTTTGGTTTATTGGGAACTGAGCAGTTTAAAAAGCTTTAGGAAATCCGAAAAGGGGCATTTCAGTTTAGAGCTCTATCATTATGCAACAGAAGTGAACCAAAAATAAATCCATTCTTATTACTCACTTTCCAGATTATTAGACTAAAGTCACCTTACTGTAGTCTGAGAGTTTTTTAGTAGGCCTAATCAGAGAGTGAGAGCACAAAAGGGAGAAAGGAGAGGGGAGGGATATATTATAGTAAGATGGAGAGGGGGCAGGAAAGGGTGAGTAAGGAGAGATAGACTGATGGGGGGTAATATACTTACTTTTTTGTGTTATGTGTAACAAAATTTATTTATTTATTTAAGAAAGAATTACATATGAGAGCAACAGGTAAAACCCATTACTACTCTCTTAAAACATAATACATACAATCATAATTTAACAATCTTATAATGTATACAATAATGATGCTTCAACTTCATAACCTACAATATAGGCTAATATATATAGATGATGATTATGACATATGAATATGATGAATATATAATATGAACATGATGAATATAATATTTTAATATGATAATATAGTAATATAATTATGTAATAATATAATGGTATAAAATTGAATATAATACACACAAACAAACATAAACATTCAAACGATGCATTTGCTGTATACACTTACAAATAAATTACAGTATATTTTTGAAAGAAAAGAAGAAGAAAAAGAGATAAAAAGTAAAAAGAAAAGAAAATAAAAGAAAAAATTAAGAAAAAAATATCAGAACAGGAGCCGAGGAACAAAAATTCGAATTTAGGAATAACTGAATACATTTTTTATACGTAACTTAACTAATTGTCAAAAAAGGTCAATAACAGTAACAAATTTTTCGTAAAGTCTCTTATAAATTGTAATATAAGCCTATTTATAGTATAATACTGTTATTTATTTAAAAACTGAACACACTTTTTTGTAAAAGATGACTGATTGTCAAAAAATAGGATCAATAATATTGTTACATTTCTTATTAAGTGTCAGCATTTTATTTACTGGAGAATTTTCATGGTACAACCCTCTGTTTCTAGGAATGTAAAAAAATCTATTAAACCTAGGTCTTAATAATGGAGCACTTAGACATGTGCTCAATTACGCCTGGTATATCAATTTTATTGTTCAAAATTTTGTAAATCAGTAAGAAGAGTGAATTAAAGTCTCGTCTATTTTCAAGCGACATTATATTGAATGATTTTCTCAGCTCATTAGTCGGAAGGGAATAATGACATATTTCTTTATGCTTGTTAAAATACAAATACCTTAGAAACCTGTTCTGAATTTTTGCAATTTTTAATTTAGCGACTATTGAATGAGGTTGCCATACAATTGATACATATTCCAGTTTACTCCTTATTAATGATGAATATAACATAGTAGCCTAATTACATTAGTATCAGAAAAACATCTGGAATTTCTCATGAGGGAACCTAGAAGTCTGCACGCATCATTTATTAACAATTCAATATGCTTATCAAAGGTCAATGTGTTTTGAAAAATCACCCCAAGATCTCTGATAGAACTAACACTTTCTAGTGAGCTACCGTTTATGTTGTATGCTGCCAACTGCTGATTTTTCTCTTATGCGTAAGTGATACAGTTTTAGTCTTGCTCACGTTAACTTTAGTTTGTTATGAGTACAGCAAGTAACTACCTTTATTATCTAAGTATTTTTGAAGCAATAACATATCATCATTATTACGTATCACCTTGTAAGGCTTTATGACATTCGCAAACATTAAACAGTCTGATTACTGAATAGATGATGGAAGATCATTTATCAGTAACAGGAAAAATAATGGACCAAGATTGGGACCTTGAGGTACTCCTGCTTTAATTATAAACTCAGTGGAATGTAGTATCTTGAAGTGAAATGTAGTATCTTATAAAAATGGAAAACCATTGTTGTGCATCTTGCACTAATTGTTGTCTAATATGAATTAAATTTTTTTGTTGTATATGAAAAAGTCAAACACTTCCCGCAGTCTAGAGAACTAATGTGGTCATAATAAGTGGCAGCTGTTTTATTTCATTTTTTAATCCATACAAAACTCAAAAAGAGTACCGATAGGATAAGTCAGTATCAAAAACATTTCATCTCTTAAAAGTATAGTATTTTCCTAATTTGTGTACATTGCAATCTGTTCAATTTAGATCAATAAGCAACCCCATCACCCAATGAGATGAGGATGATATGTATGACGTGTAAATGAGGTGTAGTCTTGTACATACCCAGGCTGACCATTCCTGAGAGCGTATGGTTAATTAAACCCCAACCATCAGAGTACACCGGTAACCGCTGTCTAGTATTCAAATTCGTATAAAAGTAACTAACTTTACTAGGATTTGAACCAGGAACCTTCGTCTCCGAAAATCAGCTGTTAAACAGCTGATTTTGGCGACGACTTTACCTCTAGACAACCCGGTGGGTTAAATCTCTTAAAAAGCATTAAAAAGAAACATCACATAAAAAAATTGTCAACATCAGTCACAAATAAAAAAGTAAACAATAAGTTACATCAACATAACCTAAACAATTATACAATATAAAACACAAATTAGACTCCATCGTTTATAAATTCCTGGTTTGTATAATATGACTTATCAATCAGGTAAGACTTTAACTCCTTCTTAATATTTTCTTACATTTAATCAAAAACAACCTTTTTGGAAGATGGGACATCAGTTTTGATTCAGTATATGATGGTTGTTTTTCAAAAGAAACAACATATGAAGCTCTGCAAAATCAGAACGGTGCCTCCTTGTGTGATAGCCATGAGGCTTTACTATCAAACCATAATGCTTTACTGACTTAGCCCACAGAACAGATTCCATAATAAATAAAACAAGGTACAGTAAGAATTTTATTTTGCTTAAAGTAGTCTCTACAAGACTTCTCGCCGGCCGCATTGGCGAAGTTGGTAACGTGCTCGCCTCTCATCATGCGGTCTTGGGTTCGAATCCCATTCAGGCACGGCATTTTTTCATACGTTATAAAAAATCATTTCACCATTCACCGTCTGCATTAGCAGTAATTGCAGAACAGTCGGACGTTAAACAAAAAAAAAAACAAAAAAAAAGACTTCTCTCGACCTATCACACATAAATGTAGGCTACGTCACTATTTTTTTCTGCATAAGAAATATTTCCTCAAGCTGACTAGTATGTGACTCCTAAAATACGTATGGAATACGCAATGTGTGTATAAAAGAAACCATAATATGCATTAAGTATCAGTTTCAATGAGTTTAATATTTAGCTGACCTTCCTTACATTGAAAATTCCCTTTGACAATGTAAGTTTAAGATCCTTAAGATGTTCGTTCCAGCTGAATTAATTATCTATTCGAACTCCCAAGAATTTAGTTGATGTTGTTCCAGTTATCATATCATTATTGACATTTATTACTGGGAGATGAGGCCGCATTTTATTTCTTAAAATAAAATGCATCATATAAGTTTTCTTAGTGTTGAGTAGTAGCTTATTGATCATTCTTGTGCCATCAGCATATTAGATTCTTAGCAAACCCCTTTCCCATATCTCCAATACATACCACAAACAACAGTGGTCCCAGAACTTACCCTAGGGGGACTCCGTGCTTTATGCACCTCAGCATTCGATTATATTAAAATTAAAGTTGATGGAATTAAATCTCTTTGCATAGATACTTATCTTCATTTCAACTCCAAGCAAAGCAATTTCGTTAATTCCTATTTGATTTATTTGTAATAGTTTTGGTTTTATTGAACTTTTGCAGTCAATTTGTTACAGAGCAGTTAAATGTGATTTTATATTTTTTATTGTGACGATGCCTAAGAAAACTTAGCTTGTACATAATGATGTATGAGGTGATATACAGATGAAGAAATTCCACACCTAACTGGGAATCAAACCAGGGATCCTGGCATAGAAGCCAGTTGTACTGATCACTACACCACGGGCCAGCCTATATAGGAATTTTATTTGAAATTCATAGGCCACAATATGTGAAAGTTACAGAGATCGTAACCCCACGTGACTTCTAGAAAAACCGTCATGCAGAGCCAAACCTTTTACTCCGTTGCCGCATTACAAAATAATAATATCCAAAACCTCTTCTGTTGTTAATTAATGAGAAAAATCTGAATGAAATGTCTACAGTTTTTTGTGGTGAATACATAGCAATGACAGGAGCCAGGATAGTCATAAAATTAACATCTTTATTGAAGAAATACTTTATTAACTATTTGTTTTACCTTTACTACTGTTTGTAACAATATTAACACGAACTTCTCGTAATCTTTGTTTTGGAGATTGTTTCTCTGAAAATAAAGTATTTCTAAATTGTCTTGGTAGAGTTAATAATTTTCCAAGAGACATATTTTCAATTATGAATAAATGGGTTGATTTAATATCCAAGAAGAAAGTTGACATGTTGAAAACAACTGTAGCACTGAAAAAACAATTTCCGATTAATAAAATTCCAAAATTATCTTTAAGTTATTCATATGAATTTCTTCAAAATAATTGACTGAATCATCATCATCATCAATTTTATTATAGTCTTACGTAAATAAAAAACTAGCAAACGAAACTAACTTTTTTCATGAACATGATAGACCTGCTGTTTAGGTCATCAGCCAAAAAGGCTGGTTTGAACCTGTAGAGGTTTAACTAAGTAAAACAAGAAGTGTCCAGCACTCACAGCAATTGGCTTGGCCTTTACCAGCATTTTTTAAAGCAAATTCTAATCATATAAACAGTTCTTTTATTGTAACTTTTTATTATTTATTATTCATAGAAGTCTACGAAAATTTCTATTTGCATGGGTAAAAATTTTATCTTTCAATGACAAGTAGTGTCTACAAAAAAATCTTGCTTTTCTTCTACATGGAAGCTTTTAAAATCTGTAATCACAACTAAATTTGGTTGGATCTAATATAGTCGATGGGCCAGGTAGGGTTACCTTAAACCCCCTTCCGCCACATGTCATCTTCTCATACCAGGATGTGTTTGTCTTGCTCTCATGAACGAGATTATCTAATGTTCCCAAAAAAGATCAAGCAAAATCGCCGAAAATGGCGATTAAAGATAGTGGCTGACCGGTTTTGCATGAGGGTGGTTATTTACTTATTACTAGGCATACAATCAACCGACATTAAAATACAACAAACTAAAGAGAAATAAATAGAAAATATATTAGAGAACTGCTACAAAATTTAAAAAAAATACTGTTAAAGTAATAAATTGATTTTTTTTTTTAAATAACCCGATAGACCTGTTTCAAAACCCAAAATAACATCAAAACCAAATATTATATGACTGCAAATATTTTAACACCAAATATGAGATACATGTTGTTTAGGTCAACAGCCGAAAGGGCTGGTTTGAACCTCTGGAGGTTTTACTAAGTAAAAACGAAGAGTGAGATGGTTTACCTTCCTCACTGAGTTGAAAGAGTATGCTTATCAGCATTTCAAGCCCTACGAAAACCACCCACTTTCCACCCTGCAAATGACACCTTCACTTCATTCACCACAGGGTCTTCGTTTCCGGATCATAAGTAAAAAAACCACGTTTCATCACATGTTATTATCTTCTACTTTTTCCCTAAGGTAAAATCTGCATTAAAAGGGACAAGATTTGAGTCTATGGAAGCTGTAAAAGAGAAAGCGGTACGTGTCCTGAAGGAGCTGACAGAAGATGACTTCCAGCACTGTTTCCAACAATGGAAAATTCGCATGAAGCGTTGTAGGGATAGAGAAGGAGTGTATATTGAAGGTGACAATAAGTGATTATGTATAAAATTAAAATTAAATTTTTTACGTCAGTCTCGTTATTTAATAGCCACACCTCGTATGTGAGGAAATAACGTGTTTTGAAAATGGAGCTACTTTTCTATTCACGTTTTGACCTTTTTTAACGTACATTTAAGCGTATGCAAACATTTTTAACGTATAGCAATAAAGCAGTACTGACACTGTAGGTAACAAGTAAAATAAACTTACTAGAAGTTAACGCTTTCACATTCAATTTGACCACCTGGTGTCCAAAGAATTACTGCTTCTTTCTTTAGAGAATTATTCAAGTGTGTAGCAGAATTCTGTAACGTAAACATTCACAAAACTTAAGAATAGACCCCTTAAAAATGTTTCTAAAAGTTAATGTAGGCCTAAATTTAACTTACTAAAACTAATTTAACTTACTAGTACTTATACATGGGTGCAGCTAAGTGTTTGATTCGGATAGTACTGGGTAACTATAGTCCGATTCACGAAAAAAACTCTTGTCTTTACACAGCAATATCTTTTAAACCGTTGTATGTAAAAACAATTACAATACACCAAATTAAAGCTTGTTTTATTGTTAGTTACAGGATATATTAACATTTTCGGAAATTAACACTGTATTAAATTATAACGAATTGCACATAAAAAGTACCCTGTTTTTAACCACTTTTCCAGTATATGAAGGTCGGGTTATATCGGACAGTTAAGTTTTTCCGCTATTTATAAATTTATTTTTGGCTCAAAATGGCCAGTCTATCCACCAAAACGCATTTAGATATGTTGTCCAAACGTAGTTATTATAAGATTAACATATATAATAAAAGCGATTATCCGTAGAGTGAAACGTTTTACCGTTTTTAGGTAGCTACAATATAAAAACCTTACTTTTTTCCCGTATAAAAATTTAGAGGTTTATATCGGACATAGATAATTTTCTAAAAATTACAGATGTTTGATACCTGGATAAGTTTTTATTTAAAAGATTTGTTACATTTAAGTGAAAACTAATGGGTATCAAACTATATTGAAAACTTAACGAACGTAAATATTTAATTAATTTCTAACAAAATTTTCAGTCTGTTTTTGGCTAACAGATGTCACATTCGTAATAAAAATTGTGCGCCTCAAGGTTAGAACGACCTCATGGGCCTACCCATGCGTAATGGGTAGCATTACGCAGCCGACACTGAATCTAGACCTCTTGTGAGTCATTACGTCTTCTTTTGTCTTTCTTTCTTGAAATTTAACTTTTTTCCTGACTTTTTGTCTAGTGATTTTTTTTTATATCTTCCGGTTGACCGATTTTGATGAAAATGTTCGTGCCCGGGTCCTCTAGTGTTGCTTAACTTAAGTTTCAAGTTTTAACTTCGTACGATGTTACGTTCTTGAGATATTCTGTTCGCGCGCGTGCGCGCGCACACACACACACACACGCGCGCGCACGCACATACACACACACACACACACACAGACCAATCGCTAAAAACGTGGTTTTGGGTGCTGTGGGTCTGAAAACGTGTAGATATATCCGGTAAAACTCGATTTCGAAAAATCAACATGAAAACAATACTTTCCTTCCTGTACATCCATATAGGCAAGAGAAAGTAAAAAATTACAGCCCACACGTAATGAAGTTATAAATAAGTTAAATGAAAACCAGTTATACAGAATAATACCTACCTCAATACCTTCCTGACAGTCCATATAGATAGCATAATTGTTGTTAAGAAATCTACCTTGCAGACCTGCAGTTTCTTGATTTTTTGCTTGAATCATAAAGCCTCTTAAAGGCTTACTTCCAGTTATTTTAACTCCTATTACATCTGTTTTATGAATATAATTGGTGTCAAGAGTTATGATATAAGGATTTCTTAAATTTGGTTGCATAGGATAACCATGTGAAGGATATCTGGTTCGACACGCTCCATATCCTGCACCTGCTGCGAAACTCCATGCCTCTTTCAAGCCACCAAGAAACAATATTATCAGGCATGAAAATAAATTCATACCGATTTCTGAAATGAAAATATTTATTTAACTGTTTTTTGTTAATTGTGTCCAAAAGATGTCCAAATGAGTATAGAACACGTCAATAACTTACAAGCTAGGTTAACACCTACGTATTTTGACCTAAGTGTTCTTCTCAAAATTATTAACAAACTTATTCAAAATATTATTATTATAGTCTTTAAACCACCGGTAATACGGAAAAAGTAAACATCAAAATGTTAGCGCTTTCGTGCATAAAAAAATGCACATTCTATATATTATAAATAGGTAATTTAAAATTGTCTGTGTTCCTGATCTACCATTGTGGAAGTAGGATATTTTAAATTTTAAATTATACCGGGTGAGGCAGATAAGGTGTCCCAAATTGATTGCAGGAAAACGGAGTGATGTAGATACGGAATTATGGAATATAGGCTACAGTACGGAAATTGAAGTTAAAGACAGGCTCCAATATGCCATTAATAAGTCGCACAACATTAGCGCAGAGTTTTGCAGGTGAATATCGGAGCAAAAATCAAAGGTTATGGCATTCAAGGGATGATGGCCGGTTCGCTCAAAAATTATACTTGGCAACCAAACTGTAGAACAAGTTCGAGATTTTCAATATTTGGGATGCAAGATTTCCTATGACAAAGATGATGACGCGAGTGAAAAACTGGCAAAAGTCAGCGCTGTATGCGATTCTATTCGCAGGACAATAGGAAAGAAAATGAGAAAGGACACCCAAATGAATTTTTATAGAGCAATGGCTGTACCACTCATAACATATGGGAGTGAAACATGGGTGTCATTACAGAGGAATGAATCTAGTATCCAGACTGCTGAAATGAGATTTTTGCGGGGGTCGAAGGTTGTACCCGGTTAGATGGAGAACGTTACGAAGCTATCCGCGCCGAATTAAATGTTCAGTCACTGTTGAAAACGGTAAGAATATATAGGAGAAACTGGTCCAACCATTTATTTCGCATGTCACTTCCTTCTCAGATAACATGAAAATACAGTAGAATGTCTATAACTTGAATTTTCTATAACTCGTATTGAATTTCAGTTTATTTCAACCTTCCATGCAATTACTGTGTAAAAATCCATCTACCTGTATAACTCGAATTCCGTTATTCTCTAAGTCGAACTATTTATTTTTAGTTTCTTTTGACGAAATTATGAATATGTTTCTCAAAATACCATTTTTGGTCTTTTGAAAACTGTAGGTATAGTGCTGCTTCTTTCATTTTAAGAGAAAATGTTCGACCATAAAAGGGTACAGACCCTTAAAGGCATCGGTTGCCTTTGTAGGCCTTTGTAGGCGATCGAAACTTTGGTTAACCGCAGAACAATAGAACCATAGTCTGTCGGTACTAAGTGCCATCATGTACTGCAATTAAAATAGCGTAATTTTGGAATAGTACAGTACAATATGTACAGTACTTATCACTGTAGCTTATAGCTAAGCTAAATGCAACGTACAGTACTGTAATGCGAAATTACGCATGTCCAGTAAGCCTACATATTTTACATAATGTAAGCTACTGTATGTGGAATGTTTTGTTAATTATTTTTTAATAACTGATTTGTTGTTATTTTTCCATAACTCAAAACTTCTGTAACTCGAATTTGTTTCCTCATCCCTTGAGGATTCTAATTATAGAAGTTCGACTGTATAAACATAGAGGGAAGCGAGGCTTGGGAAGACATAAAAAGAGATGGATGCCGGAACAGACCATTGAGCCTAATCCTTGACAAATGATGATGATGATGATGGTGTTAATTTTTTAAAAAATATACCTCTCCTATAAATAATTATTTTGTTAAAAGAAAACAGTAAACGATGATGTTATCTTGTATGGCAGTACAGCTGTACCTGTACTTGATAACTGATTACATAATACTTTGTGTAGGCCTACCATAGATAGACAGTGTAATACTGATACAAAGAATATCCTTCCTTAATTAATAATGTAAAAAATTACTCCTTCATTTTATCAATCACAATATCTTTTCAGTTTAAAAATTTTGTATTTCTGTACATCCCATGTTATTTAGGAAGCTCTAAGCTTTCCGACAGCTGGTTGGGCTCTTCTCTGTACAGTAGTGATAGGTATAAAGGTCATAACTTGAAAATAGTCATTTTTCAGAAGCAAATGAAAATTTGAGACAGTATAATTTATATTTTTTTTATTATTTAAGGATAGTTTTTGCAATTGTCTCTTCCAAAAATTGTTTTTGTAATTCTTTATACATTTCTTTTGTTTTCTATTCAACAGTGAAAATAAAAATCCCTTTTACGTCTACGCTGTGGCCCTTTAATCGGGGGGGGGGGGGAGTGTAAATTAATTACCTTTTGACCTGGTAAATTCTTACTATAGTTACTTAAGTCACGAGTTTACCTTTGGTTTCTTGTCATTTCGACCACTTCAAATTTATTTTTTTCCAATTGATATTGGTGAAATAATAAACTATTATTGGTATAAAGGTTAACACAGCTTAAGACCTTTTGTACAGCTAAACAAGACTGAGAAACTAAATCTAAACTTAATAAACTACTATTGGTATAAAGGTCTTAACTCAAAAGACCTATTTGTACAACTCAAATGACTGAGAAACTAAATCTAAGGTATCATTTACAGTTAACACTTTTATATCGTTACGCAAAGAGAAAATTTTTATAAAGCCATCTAGACAAGTCACAATAATTCACTTCAGGAGTTAGGTACACTTAAGCCCTTTGTACCAATTAAAAGAGAAACTTTTTCTAAACTGGTTAGTGCACTTAACTCAAAGCCGACAATATTTGATTTAAGACCTTTGTACCTATAACTACAACTTCATACAAACAAAAAAATGTTACTTTTTTTATAATATTGGTATGCATTAATAGTCTACTCACTTTTTTATTATATGTTAAATTCACATGATTTTGTTGAAAGAGAGTAACGGTTCCATTTTAAATTGTTATTCCAATTACGTACTACTTAATTACAGAAATTTTAAGTGTGTATTTAATGTACGTAGATAAGGTAAAATGTTTAATCAAATTCTATATCTTGATACAAAAAAAATTAATATCATTATCTATTTATCTGATATAGGCTACAGCTATCTGATAGTAACCTTTTGCTTTTTATATTTTTACTTTCTCTTGTCCTATATAAATATATAAGAAAAAAAGTAGGTATTTTTTTCATGATGAGTATTTAAAATCGAATTTTCACAGAATATACACGTTTCCAGGCCCCCTGAACCCAAAAAACATGTTTTGGTGATTGTTCTCTGTGTGTCGTGTGCGTGAGTACAAAATATCTCAAGAACGAATATCATACGAAGTTGAAACTTGGAACTTTAAGTTCCAAGTTCCAAGCTAAAAAAATCTGGGTGTGAAACACTCACAAAACTTTCTCTTGCCAATGCAAATTATGAACAATATAGCTTAACATTAGTAATAAAACATTAGATTTAAACAAAAAAACTAACCTCAATAAATATAATCTAATTTTAATCATCAGTGAAAGACGCAAAATGAAAATCAACCTCAGTTTGGCTTAAAATACGGATAATCACTCTTTCACGCTAAACTAGGCTCTGTAGAGAAAAATGCTCAAAATAAAAGTTGCAGATCTTTTAATTTCCTATAAATTTAATTATATACTCTTTTGTCTTATAATGCATACTAAGGCTGAAATCTTAAAAAATCTATTTTTTACACTAATTCGTGAGAAAAAAACAGAAAATTGCCAATTACCACTAAACTAAGCGCTATACAAAAAAATGTTAGAAATAAAAGTTGTAGGATTTTAAATTATCTACTGCGTTTATTATATAGGTACGTTTTTGCGCTAAAAAGCATAGGCTATTAAAGCCGATATCTTAAAAAACAATTTTTTTTAGTGAAAACAGCCTCTCCAAGAATTTCAGCAGACATGACGCCTACCCTATCTTGGAAAGCATAAGAATTTAGAAAACTAGACGATTTTTTAAAAAATCGTAGGACCCGTTTTTGAGATAATCGCAAAAAAGTGAAAAATTACACGAATAAACTACTACTTCCGGTTGACCGTTTTTGATGAAAATGTTCTTGTCGGGTCCGGTAGAGGTGTCTAACTTAAGTTTTAAGTTTCAAGTTTCAAGTTTGTACGATATTCCGTTCTTGAGATATTCTGTTTACACACACATACAGAGACATTGGTCTGTGTTCGCGATTGCGCTAAAAACATGTTTTTTTGGTTCAGGGGGTCTGAAAACGTGTAGATCCGGTGAAAACTCGATTTTTAAAAATCGATATGAAAATAATACTGTAAAAATATCGAAGAAGGGCATGGTTCGCGAAATTTCTAGTACTTCATTCATAAAATGGTAAAGAGTAGATATTAGAGTGAAAAAGTAACAATAGGGTTGGATACAAAAGGATACCTATTCATGAAAATTATTAAAAAGACTGCGCTATTGTGTATGATAAAGTCTTTGTTCTATAACTATTTATGAAGGGTCGGTTTATTACCTGTTTACATTAAAAAAGAGTGTCTTATTTAATAAGACTTCTCAAGAAAGGACTTTTTATATCGAATTTCGGTGTCTTTCGGGAAGATTCTTTGAACCGCTTATATAAATAGAACCCCGAGCGCGGTCAGTAAGTTAGTATCCGTTTGATCTTTGACGAGTGTTTATAGACTGGCTAACGGTGCTTAGTACAGGTTACGTATCCGAGCATTGTGTTGGTCAACTATTGTTATACTGTCTTTGTGTGTGTGCATTGTGTAAAGTTATTGTGTATGTGCATTAAATTCAGTTTTTGTGTATGTGCATTGTGTATTCAGTTTCATTTTGTAAGTGCATTCTATATAATTGTTGTATGTAGCATTAAGTAAATTATTGAGTTATTTATTGTATTACTTCTTTATAATTAGTTTGTTATTTATTTTGTACCTCTTTTAGTTGTAATAAATATTTGTAATTGTAAACTCTCGTGTATTAATTATTTAATTACCTAGATCCCGAAATCGACCTTAGCGATAAGTGTCACAATACTTTCCTTCCTATATATTCATGTAGGCAAGAGAAAGTAAAAATTCTGCTAGATAAGGGTTCCAGACACAGGAATGATTTCAATCTTTGGTGTTCCTATGCAACAAACTGGACGAAGTCTGATCATCATTTTCCTGTCACGACTTCCTTCTTAAAAACGGGTAGTGCTTTCACAGGTTTGTTTTCGTTTCCCATTGGTGAGAAAAGCAATATTTTGGTTCTTTGCTCTCCATCCCGCGAGTAATTAGCCACGGGGGAAAACTACGAATGGGGGAATGATGTGTTGGCCGAGTCTTACGACAAGCGCTGCACTGTAGTGTGTCGGCTGGTGTGCCTCTTGTGGGGGAGTTGCATTTCTCTGTCTGGGTGGTGTCCACGATGGCAGGAGTTGCGTCGTTTTACAACCTTCTGTCTAGAATCACTACGTTGTGGGATTTGTCGCCTGGGGCTTAAAGCCGTGCGTTTATATAATATTACTGTTATATTATGGCCAACCTAATGGAAGGTAAATCCAGAAAGAAGCTTTGTCCTCAGCTTCTAAGGTACCGAGCTAAAACTAGGTACCATAAGAGAATCTGACAACGTTTCATAAAAATCGGTCAACCAGAAGTAGTAGTTTATAATATCACCGGATTACGACATTTAGTGGCGAGTTAAAACCTTTAATTGTTGGTGGCCCTGAAAAGGGCCGTTTAAGCGGTGGTCGTTTTGATGGGAAGCGTCGGTCGTAGTAGTTGGTCGAGGAGCTGGGCGACACGGCGTGCCGTCGTCCAGCGGAGAAATCATCTTCTTCCCTCGCAGTAGTGCGTTAATGGCTGCTTCATCGGATCCGGTGGGCGTAAGGCTCCGTCGAGAGACCACTGTTGGCATCGCTCGCGTCAGCGGGCCCTATCATTAAATATTAAATTTATTTAATGATAGGGGTTTGAAACCCAAGACTATTAAAAAAAATAAAAACAAAATATATAAATAGAAAAATAAATAAAGTTGTGCGAATTTATTCGCACGAAATCCACTATGCTAGTAATATTTTTAATTTGCTTGTTTAGCTACAAAAATGTTGAAAATTTAAAAATACAGAATCTTTGTAAGCTATTGAGGTAGTCTTAGTTCTGCTTATAAATGAATAAAACAATATAATAACACTCTTACTTAATTTAACTGACCTTATTACAAAAAGGGAAATCGAAGGGCACGTAATAAATAGATTCCATCATTTATTCAATGTTTTATTTATTGACAGTAAACTATATCCACATTGTTTTAAAATTTATAAAAAGTATTATTAAAATTAGGAGGCTTTGTCATGTTAAAAAAACTAAAAAAATTGTCCCCTTTGTTAAACGTCTGCTCAACAGGATACTTCCTTTTAGTACTTCTTGTAAAGAGAGGTGGATGACTTCTGTGGTCATAGTGCACTTCAAGTGGATGTTGAAGAGTAGCTACCCAGAATGATGTACTATTTTGAATTATTGATAGGCTAAAAACAGAAACAAACATAATATTGGTATTAAAATAACTAAAAAATCTGGTGTGAAACACTCACACAACTTTCTCTTGCCAAAACAAATAATGACCAAAATAAGCTAATATAATAGATTACGCCTACGTTATTTAAAGAAGATGTTGGTTTGAACATTAAAATTAATAAACTATTACCAGATTATATTTTTTGAACAATTAGTAAGAATAAATTTGTACGTTCTTTCATAACGACGATGATAATATTCATTTTTTCAAATCCAGTCTATCAATTAACTTAAAATTAGGTAAATAATAAGATGTGAAATTTTCGGCTCAATTAAATTGGGTTTTTAGATCATTAGGCTAGAAGTTAGTTCAAACATTTATTACATGTTATCTGAAATAACCAGATAAAATAATTGGGTTACATTTTTTGGTTTATAACCGTATCACTCAGTAGAAAAGTGTTTTCATGAGCATAGGAGGCCCTTTAATAATCTTTCAGTATTCATCTTGCAAATACGCTTTTAATATTCACTGCAAGGTCTAACTGTATAATAATCTACCGTCGTTGGAAGAAGCTCATAACAGTTTTTCTTTCACCAGTACCTCTTCTGTACTTAATATGATTCAGTTTAAATTTAACTTCTCTAGTGAAAAAAACAGAACTATAAATGTAGCCGTAGAAGTAACAATTGAAACTTAAAAAAATATTTAAAGTTTAACTGCCTGTTATAGGCAATACTAAATTTTCCCATCATAAAATAAAATTATGAAACAAACTACGAATCAACGCGGAGAAATGTTGAAAAATATCGCTCAAAAATTGTTCATATCGTTAACCGTTTTTAATGTGACGGTTTGTCGTCAAAACGGCACGATTTGTATGTTGCTCTAACAAGGTATAGATCAAGTATGTTTTAAAATTCATTTTGTCAATGCCGCCGATTCTACTGACGATTTTTGTCAAAAAAACGGCATTGACGTCCTTATTAGAATTAACCTTAATATACAGTGACAAAATCACTATTTGTTACGTTCGTATGTTAGTGTTTGCACGGTAGCCGACAAAATAATTTGTTAAGTTTGAGCAAGCTTGTATGTGACAACCCAATCTATTTTCTTGCTTCCTTCACATGGTATTTTTTACTTCATACTGTAAAAGCAGCTGTGAATAATATACTGCTGTTACATAAAATAATACCATAATCATTGCGAACCCGGAAGATCTCTAACAATTTTAAAATGAATTTGGTTGGTGTTTTAATTCTGGAACGTATAGCATTTCAGTAGACGTTATTCTATAATATTCGGCTGTATCGTTAACTGGGCGGTGACAATGGGCGGATGTTATGTAAAAATGTAAGTCGACGTCACGCGCAAGAACAGTTCCGGACCAATCAGGAAGTCCATACTGACAAATGACGTAATACTGAATGAAACGATTTCATTGGTTCATATTGGATGACGTAGTGAATTACAATAAGCTCTCTGATTGGACAATAATAACCAATCAAATTAACGCATACGAAGACATCTGATTGGCTAGATTTGGAGATTTTTCATTGGTTGAGAATACTAGACTCTGATTGGTCCGATATTATATCTGCCTTTGACGTCACACGCGCGTCACCGTCAACGTAGGCCGCCTTCCTCGCAAGACCTAAATAATTTGTCAACTGTACATCAGTTTTATTAGATTTTATTAATATATTTTCGCATATGTATAGACAAAAACAGTGCAGAAGAAAAAAATTCGTTAAGTAACGATATCTGTAATGTTTACTTTTTTGTTGATTTAGAATCCGATAGTCTCATAATGTATAATTAAAATATACACGTTCCGCGCCAACAGTGTAGAATTCCAATCATCAATTCATGCCTTAAAAAACATTAGAAAATTAGTTTTGCCATAGCTTTCTGATTATTATTGCTATAGTCAAAATTCAAGCACAAAAAATATAATAATTCTGAGAAATAAGACCGTACATATTAAAAGATTACGCCTACGTTATTTAAAAAAGATGTTGGTTTCAACATTAAATTTAATAAACTATTATCAGATTATATTTTTTGAACAATTAGTAAGAATAAATTTGTACGTTCTTTCAAAACGACGATGATAATATTCAGTTTTTCAAATCCAGTCTATCAATTAACTTCAAATTAGGTAAATAATGAGATATGAAATTTTCAGCACAATTAAATTGGAGTTTTAGATCTTTAGGCTAGAAGTTAGTTCAAACATTTTTACATGTTATCTGAAATAACTAGATATAATAATTGGGTTACATTTTTTGGTTTATAACCGTATCACTCAGTAGAAAAGTGTTTTCATGAGCATAGGAGGCCCTTTAATAATCTTTCAGTTTCATCTTGCAAATACGCTTTTAATATTCACTGCAAGGTCTAACTGTATAATAATCTACCGTCGTTGGAAGAAGCTCATAACAGTTTTTCTTTCACCAGTACCTCTTCTGTACTTAATATGATTTAGTTTAAATTTAACTTCTCTAGTGAAAAAAACAGAACTATAAATATAGCCGTAAGTAGCAAATGAAACTTAAAAAAATATTTAAAGTTTAACTGCCTGTTATGGCAATACTACATTTTCCCATCATAAAATAAAATTATGAAACGAACTACGAATCAACGCGGAGAAATGTTGAAAAATATCGCCCAAAAATTGTTCATATCGTTAACCGTTTTTAATGTGACGGTTTGTCGTCAAAACGGCACGATTTGTATGTTGCTCTAACAAGGTATAGATCAAGTATGTTTTAAAATTCATTTTGTCAATGCCACAGATTCTACTGACGATTTTTGTCAAAAAAAGGGCATTGACGTACTTATTAGAATTAACCTTAATATACAGTGACAAAATCACTATTTGTTACGTTCGTATATTAGTGTTTGCATGGTAGCCGACAAAATAATTTGTTACGTTTGAGCAAGCTTGTTAATGACAACCCAATTCATTTTCTTGCTTCCTTCACATGGTATTTTTTACTTCATACTGTAAAAGCAGATGTAAATAATATACTGCTGTTACATAAAATAATACCATAATCATTGCGAACCCGGAAGATCTCTAACAATTTTAAAATGAATTTGGTTGGTGTTTTAATTCTGGAACGTATAACAATTCAGTACACGTTATTCTGTAATATTCGGCTGTATCGTTAACTGGGCGGTGACAATGGGCGGATCTTATGTAAAAATGTAAGTCGACGTCACGCGCAGGAACAGTTCCGGACCAATCAGGAACTCTATACTGACAAATGACGTAATACTGAATGAAACGATTTCATTGGTTCATATCGGATGACGTAGTGAATTACAATAAGCTCTCTGATTGGAAATAATAACCAATCAAATTAACGCATACGAAGACATCTGATTGGCTAGATTTGGAGATTTTTCATTGGTTGAGGATACTAGACTCTGATTGGTCCGATATTATATCTGCCTTTGACGTCACAAGCTCGTCACCGTCAACGTAGGCCGCCTTACTCGCAAGACCTAAATAATTTGTCAACTGTACATCAGTTCTATTAGATTTTATTAATATATTTTCGCATATGTATGGACACAAACAGTGCAGAAGAAATAAAATTCGTTAAGTAACGATATCTGTAATGTTTATTTTTTTGTTGATTTAGAATCCGATAGTTAACTCATAATGTATAATTAAAATGTACACGTTCCGCGCAAACAGTGTAGAATTCCAATCATCAATTCATGCCTTAAAAAACATTAGAAAATTTGTTTTGCCATAGCTTTCTGATTATTATTGCTATTGTCAAAATTCAAGCACAAAAAATATAATAATTCTGAGAAATAAGACCGTACATATTAAAAGATTACGCCTACGTTATTTAAAGAAGATGTTGGTTTAACATTAAATTCAATAAACTATTATCAGATTATATTTTTTGAACAATTAGTAAGATTAAATTTGTACGTTCTTTCAAAACAACGATGATAATATTCATTTTTTCAAATCCAGTCTATCAATTAACTTCAAATTAGGTAAATAATGAGATGTGAAATTTTCAGCACAATTAAATTGGATTTTTAGGTCATTAGGCTAGAAGTTAGTTCAAACATTTATTACATGTTATCTGAAATAACCAGATAAAATAATTGGGTTACATTTTTTGGTTTATAACCGTATCACTCAGTAGAAAAGTGTTTTCATGAGCATAGGAGGCCCTTTAATAATCTTTCAGTATTCATCTTGCAAATACGCTTATAATATTCACTGCAAGGTCTAACTGTATAATAATCTACCGTCGTTGGAAGAAGCTCATAACAGTTTTTCTTTCACCAGTACCTCTTCTGTACTTAATATGATTCAGTTTAAATTTAACTTCTCTAGTGAAAAAAACAGAACTATAAATGTAGCCGTAGAAGTAACAATTGAAACTTAAAAAAATATTTAAAGTTTAACTGCCTGTTATAGGCAATACTAAATTTTCCCATCATAAAATAAAATTATGAAACAAACTACGAATCAACGCGGAGAAATGTTGAAAAATATCGCCCAAAAATTGTTCATATCGTTAACCGTTTTTAATGTGACGGTTTGTCGTCAAAACGGAACGATTTGTATGTTGCTCTAACAAGGTATAGATCAAGTATGTTTTAAAATTCATTTTGTCAATGCCGCCGATTCTACTGACGATTTTTGTCAAAAAAACGGCATTGACGTCCTTATTAGAATTAACCTTAATATACAGTGACAAAATCACAAAATGTTACGTTCGTATATTAGTGTTTGCATGGTAGCCGACAAAATAATTTGTTAAGTTTGAGCAAGCTTGTATGTGACAACCCAATCTATTTTCTTGCTTCCTTCACATGGTATTTTTTACTTCATACTGTAAAAGCAGCTGTGAATAATATACTGCTGTTACATAAAATAATACCATAATCATTGCGAACCCGGAAGATCTCTAACAATTTTAAAATGAATTTGGTTGGTGTTTTAATTCTGGAACGTATAGCATTTCAGTAGACGTTATTCTATAATATTCGGCTGTATCGTTAACTGGGCGGTGACAATGGGCGGATCTTATGTAAAAATGTAAGTCGACGTCACGCGCAGGAACAGTTCCGGACCAATCAGGAAGTCCATACTGACAAATGACGTAATACTGAATGAAACGATTTCATTGGTTCATATCGGATGACGTAGTGAATTACAATAAGCTCTCTGATTGGACAATAATAACCAATCAAATTAACGCATACGAAGACATCTGATTGGCTAGATTTGGAGATTTTTCATTGGTTGAGAATACTAGACCCTGATTGGTCCGATATTATATCCGCCTTTGACGTCACACGCGCGTCACCGTCAACGTAGGCCGCCTTACTCGCAAGACCTAAATAATTTGTCAACTGTACATCAGTTTTATTAGATTTTACTCGAATTTTCGCGTATGTATAGACACAAACAGTGCAGAAGAAAAAAAATTCGTTAAGTAACGATATCTGTAATGTTTATTTTTTTGTTGATTTAGAATCCGATAGTCTCATAATTTATAATTAAAATATACACGTTCCGCGCCAACAGTGTAGAATTCCAATCATCAATTCATGCCTTAAAAAACATTAGAAAATTAGTTTTGCCATAGCTTTCTGATTATTATTGCTATAGTCAAAATTCAAGCACAAAAAATATAATAATTCTGAGAAATAAGACCGTACATATTAAAAGATTACGCCTACGTTATTTAAAAAAGATGTTGGTTTCAACATTAAATTTAATAAACTATTATCAGATTATATTTTTTGAACAATTAGTAAAAATAAATTTGTACGTTCTTTCAAAACGACGATGATAATATTCAGTTTTTCAAATCCAGTCTATCAATTAACTTCAAATTAGGTAAATAATGAGATGTGAAATTTTCAGTACAATTAAATTGGAGTTTTAGATCTTTAGGCTAGAAGTTAGTTCAAACATTTTTACATGTTATCTGAAATAACTAGATAAAATAATTGGGTTACATTTTTTGGTTTATAACCGTATCACTCAGTAGAAAAGTGTTTTCATGAGCATAGGAGGCCCTTTAATAATCTTTCAGTTTCATCTTGCAAATACGCTTTTAATATTCACTGCAAGGTCTAACTGTATAATAATCTACCGTCGTTGGAAGAAGCTCATAACAGTTTTTCTTTCACCAGTACCTCTTCTGTACTTAATATGATTCAGTTTAAATTTAACTTCTCTAGTGAAAAAAACAGAACTATAAATGTAGCCGTAGAAGTAACAATTGAAACTTAAAAAAATATTTAAAGTTTAACTGCCTGTTATAGGCAATACTAAATTTTCCCATCATAAAATAAAATTATGAAACAAACTACGAATCAACGCGGAGAAATGTTGAAAAATATCGCCCAAAATTGTTCATATCGTTAACCGTTTTTAATGTGACGGTTTGTCGTCAAAACGGCACGATTTGTATGTTGCTCTAACAAGGTATAGATCAAGTATGTTTTAAAATTCATTTTGTCAATGCCACAGATTCTACTGACGATTTTTGTCAAAAAAACGGCATTGACGTCCTTATTAGAATTAACCTTAATATACAGTGACAAAATCACTATTTGTTACGTTCGTATATTAGTGTTTGCATGGTAGCCGACAAAAAAATTTGTTACGTTTGAGCTAGCTTGTTAATGACAACCCAATTCATATTCTTGCTTCCTTCACATGGTATTTTTTACTTCATACTGTAAAAGCAGATGTAAATAATATACTGCTGTTACATAAAATAATACCATAATCATTGCGAACCCGGAAGATCTCTAACAATTTTAAAATGTTTTTGGTAGGTGTTTTAATACTGGAACGTATAGCAATTCAGTACACGTTATTCTATAATATTCGGCTGTATCGTTAACTGGGCGGTGACAATGGGCGGATCTTATGTAAAAATGTAAGTCGACGTCACGCGCAGGAACAGTTCCGGACCAATCAGGAAGTCTATACTGACAAATGACGTAATACTGAATGAAACGATTTCATTGGTTCATATTGGATGACGTAGTGAATTACAATAAGCTCTCTGATTGGAAATAATAACCAATCAAATTAACGCATACGAAGACATCTGATTGGCTAGATTTGGAGATTTTTCATTGGTTGAGGATACTAGACTCTGATTGGTCCGATATTATATCTGCCTTTGACGTCACACGCGCGTCACCGTCAACGTAGGCCGCCTTCCTCGCAAGACCTAAATAATTTGTCATCTGTACATCAGTTTTATTAGAATTTATTAATATATTTTCGCATATGTATAGACACAAACAGTGCGAAGAAAAAAAATTCGTTAAGTAACGATATCTGTAATGTTTATTTTTTTTTTGATTTAGAATCCGATAGTTAACTCATAATGTATAATTAAAATATACACGTTCCGCGCCAAAAGTGTAGAATTCCAATCATCAATTCATGCCTTAAAAAACATTAGAAAAATAGTTTTGCCATAGCTTTCTGATTATTATTGCTATAGTCAAAATTCAAGGACAAAAAATATAATAATTCTGAGAAATAAGACCGTACATATTAAAAGATTACGCCTACGTTATTTAAAGAAGATGTTGGTTTGAACATTAAATTCAATAAACTATTATCAGATTATAATTTTTGAACAATTAGTAAGAATAAATTTGTACGTTTTTTCAAAACGACGATGATAATATTCAGTTTTTCAAATCCAGTCTATCAATTAACTTCAAATTAGGTAAATAATGAGATGTGAAATTTTCAGCACAATTAAATTGGATTTTTAGGTCATTAGGCTAGAAGTTAGTTCAAACATTTATTACATGTTATCTGAAATAACCAGATAAAATAATTGGGTTACATTTTTTGGTTTATAACCGTATCACTCAGTAGAAAAGTGTTTTCATGAGCATAGGAGGCCCTTTAATAATCTTTCAGTTTCATCTTGCAAATACGCTTTTAATATTCACTGCAAGGTCTAACTGTATAATAATCTACCGTCGTTGGAAGAAGCTCATAACAGTTTTTCTTTCACCAGTACCTCTTCTGTACTTAATATGATTCAGTTTAAATTTAACTTCTCTAGTGAAAAAAACAGAACTATAAATGTAGCCGTAGAAGTAACAATTGAAACTTTAAAAAATATTTAAAGTTTAACTGCCTGTTATAGGCAATACTAAATTTTCCCATCATAAAATAAAATTATGAAACAAACTACGAATCAACGCGGAGAAATGTTGAAAAATATCGCCCAAAAATTGTTCATATCGTTAACCGTTTTTAATGTGACGGTTTGTCGTCAAAACGGCACGATTTGTATGTTGCTCTAACAAGGTATAGATCAAGTATGTTCTAAAATTCATTTTGTCAATGCCGCCGATTCTACTGACGATTTTTGTCAAAAAAACGGCATTGACGTCCTTATTAGAATTAACCTTAATATACAGTGACAAAATCACTATTTGTTACGTTCGTATATTAGTGTTTGCATGGTAGCCGACAAAATAATTTGTTAAGTTTGAGCAAGCTTGTATGTGACAACCCAATCTATTTTCTTGCTTCCTTCACATGGTATTTTTTACTTCATACTGTAAAAGCAGCTGTGAATAATATACTGCTGTTACATAAAATAATACCATAATCATTGCGAACCCGGAAGATCTCTAACAATTTTAAAATGAATTTGGTTGGTGTTTTAATTCTGGAAAGTATAGCATTTCAGTAGACGTTATTCTATAATATTCGGCTGTATCGTTAACTGGGCGGTGACAATGGGCGGATCTTATGTAAAAATGTAAGTCGACGTCACGCGCAGGAACAGTTCCGGACCAATCAGGAAGTCCATACTTACAAATGACGTAATACTGAATGAAACGATTTCATTGGTTCATATCGGATGACGTAGTGAATTACAATAAGCTCTCTGATTGGACAATAATAACCAATCAAATTAACGCATACGAAGACATCTGATTGGCTAGATTTGGAGATTTTTCATTGGTTGAGAATACTAGACTCTGATTGGTCCGATATTATATCTGCCTTTGACGTCACACGCACGTCACCGTCAACGTAGGCCGCCTTACTCGCAAGACCTAAATAATTTGTCAACTGTACATCAGTTTTATTAGATTTTACTCGTATTTTCGCATATGTATAGACACAAACAGTGCAGAAGATATAAAATTCGTTAAGTAACGATATCTGTAATGTTTATTTTTTTGTTGATTTAGAATCCGATAGTCTCATAATGTATAATAAAAATATACACGTTCCGCGCCAACAGTGTAGAATTCCAATCATCAATTCATGCCTTAAAAAACATTAGAAAATTAGTTTTGCCATAGCTTTCTGATTATTATTGCTTTATTCAAAAATTCAAGCACAAAAAATATAATAATTCTGAGAAATAAGACCGTACATATTAAAAGATTACGCCTACGTTATGTAAAGAAGATGTTGGTTTAAACATTAAATTTAATAAACTATTATCAGATTAAACGAGTATTTTTTAACAATTAGTAAGAATAAATTTGTACGTTCTTTCAAAACGACGATGATAATATTCAGTTTTTCAAATCCAGTCTATCAATTAACTTCAAATTAGGTAAATAATGAGATGTGAAATTTTCAGCACAAATTAATTGGATTTTTAGATCTTTAGGCTAGAAGTTAGTTCAAACATTTTTACATGTTATCTGAAATAACTAGATAAAATAATTGGGTTACATTTTTTGGTTTATAACCGTATCACTCAGTAGAAAAGTGTTTTCATGAGCA
This sequence comes from Catonia carolina, assembly GCA_035578175.1. Lineage (NCBI taxonomy): Eukaryota > Metazoa > Arthropoda > Insecta > Hemiptera > Achilidae > Catonia > Catonia carolina. The sequence goes on from JAQMRL010000002.1 coordinate 49,551,565, forward strand.
TAGGAGGCCCTTTAATAATCTTTCAGTATTCATCTTGCAAATACGCTTTTAATATTCACTGCAAGGTCTAACTGTATAATAATCTACCGTCGTTGGAAGAAGCTCATAACAGTTTTTCTTTCACCAGTACCTCTTCTGTACTTAATATGATTTAGTTTAAATTTAACTTCTCTAGTGAAAAAAACAGAACAATAAATATAGCCGTAGAAGTAGCAAATGAAACTTAAAAAAATATTTAAAGTTTAACTGCCTGTTATGGCAATACTACATTTTCCCATCATAAAATAAAATTATGAAACAAACTACGAATCAACGCGGAGAAATGTTGAAAAATATCGCCCAAAATTGTTCATATCGTTAACCGTTTTTAATGTGACAGTTTGTCGTCAAAACGGCACGATTTGTATGTTGCTCTAAAAAGGTATAGGTCAAGTATGTTCTAAAATTCATTTTGTCAATGCCGGCGATTCTACTGACGACTTTTCACAAAAAAACGGCATTGACGTCCTTATTAGAATTAACCTTAATATACAGTGACAAAATCACAAAATGTTACGTTCGTATATTAGTGTTTGCATGGTAGCCGACAAAATAATTTGTTAAGTTTGAGCAAGCTTGCATGTGACAACCCAATCTATTTTCTTGCTTCCTTCACATGGCTTTTTTTATTTCATACTGTAAAAGCAGCTGTGAATAATATACTGCTGTTACATAAAATAATACCATAATCATTGCGAACCCAGAAGATCTCTAACAATTTAAAAATGTTTTTGGTAGGTGTTTTAATACTGGAACGTATAACAATTCAGTACACGTTATTCTGTAATATTCGGCTGTATCGTTAACTGGGCGGTGACAATGGGCGGATCTTATGTAAAAATGTAAGTCGACGTCACGCGCAGGAACAGATCCGGACCAATCAGGAAGTCTATACTGACAAATGACGTAATACTGAATGAAACGATTTCATTGGTTCATATCGGATGACGTAGTGAATTACAATAAGCTCTCTGATTGGAAATAATAACCAATCAAATTAACGCATACGAAGACATCTGATTGGCTAGATTTGGAGATTTTTCATTGGTTGAGGATACTAGACTCTGATTGGTCCGATATTATATCTGCCTTTGACGTCACACGCGCGTCACCGTCAACGTAGGCCGCCTTACTCGCAAGACCTAAATAATTTGTCAACTGTACATCAGTTTTATTAGATTTTACTCGAATTTTCGCGTATGTATAGACACAAACAGTGCAGAAGAAAAAAAATTCGTTAAGTAACGATATCTGTAATGTTTATTTTTTTGTTGATTTAGAATCCGATAGTCTCATAATTTATAATTAAAATATACACGTTCCGCGCCAACAGTGTAGAATTCCAATCATCAATTCATGCCTTAAAAAACATTAGAAAATTAGTTTTGCCATAGCTTTCTGATTATTATTGCTATAGTCAAAATTCAAGGACAAAAAATATAATAATTCTGAGAAATAAGACCGTACATATTAAAAGATTACGCCTACGTTACTTAAAGAAGATGTTGGTTTGAACATTAAATTCAATAAACTATTATCAGATTATATTTTTTGAACAATTAGTAAGAATAAATTTGTACGTTCTTTCAAAACAACGATGATAATATTGAGTTTTTCAAATCCAGTCTATCAATTAACTTCAAATTAGGTAAATAATGAGATGTGAAATTTTCAGCACAATTAAATTGGGTTTTTAGATCATTAGGCTAGAAGTTAGTTCAAACATTTATTACATGTTATCTGAAATAACCAGATAAAATAATTGGGTTACATTTTTTGGTTTATAATGTATCGCACATAATTAGTCATTAATTAATTATGTTGCTGATAAATAAATGTATTTTATATTGGCAAAGGAAATAGTTTATTTAAACATCCGTTAAAAATAATCGTTATAAAAATAAAGAGAACAATCAATTAAATGTAACCGCTAGCTCATTAATATATATTAATATTTCCGACATAATAGTGATACATTTTTATGTATGTTTGTGTCGGCAAAAATTTGGTAAATGTTTGTGTGGGGAGAAGTTCGTTACTTGTCTCAATAACCCATTAAAAGTAAAATTAATGTGTCGATGTTTAAGTAAGCAATCACTACACCATAATATTAATTTGTATTGTGTGTAGTAATTGCTTACACGTGTCTTATAATTTTTTAACGGAAAATGAGACCTTCGAAACTTAAAAGAAGCGTTCTCATTGGTCCGACGTCATACTTAGAGGGGGTTGTACCGAGTTTATTTATAGTGGGCAATTGTAATTTTTCTAGGAGTTCGTTAATTTAATTGGAATAGATCAGAGTTCGTCTCAATAGATAGTTTGGCGTGTAGTGTAACAGTCATAATTATTGTTTTGTTATTTATTTTTAAAGTTAATAAAAAAAACGGTATGTTAATAATTTATATTGTGAGCTGCGGGAACATCAATGTTAAATATCAGGTTTTTATAAAAAAAAAATAATATAAAGTTTTAATTGTTAATATTTTTATATCTTGTGCTCATCAATTGTTTAAGTAATTAAAATATTTATGTATTGTAAAATTAATATGTTATTTTTATTTTTATTCTACATTGCATGAATTTTCCATTCCTTCCAATTATTCGACCGAAGTCACGTCTTTGGAACAGTATTGTTTTTTTTTTAAGTTTTAATTTGTTTTTAATTGTATGTTACCATACAGATTTTATAATTGTACAATAACCGTATCACTCAGTAGAAAAGTGTTTTCATGAGCATAGGAGGCCCTTTAATAATCTTTCAGTATTCATCTTGCAAATACGCTTTTAATATTCACTGCAAGGTCTAACTGTATAATAATCTACCGTCGTTGGAAGAAGCTCATAACAGTTTTTCTTTCACCAGTACCTCTTCTGTACTTAATATGATTCAGTTTAAATTTAACTTCTCTAGTGAAAAAAACAGAACTATAAATGTAGCCGTAGAAGTAACAATTGAAACTTAAAAAAATATTTAAAGTTTAACTGCCTGTTATAGGCAATACTAAATTTTCCCATCATAAAATAAAATTATGAAACAAACTACGAATCAACGCGGAGAAATGTTGAAAAATATCGCCCAAAAATTGTTCATATCGTTAACCGTTTTTAATGTGACGGTTTGTCGTCAAAACGGCACGATTTGTATGTTGCTCTAACAAGGTATAGATCAAGTATGTTTTAAAATTCATTTTGTCAATGCCGCCGATTCTACTGACGATTTTTGTCAAAAAAACGGCATTGACGTCCTTATTAGAATTAACCTTAATATACAGTGACAAAATCACTATTTGTTACGTTCGTATGTTAGTGTTTGCACGGTAGCCGACAAAATAATTTGTTAAGTTTGAGCAAGCTTGTATGTGACAACCCAATCTATTTTCTTGCTTCCTTCACATGGTATTTTTTACTTCATACTGTAAAAGCAGCTGTGAATAATATACTGCTGTTACATAAAATAATACCATAATCATTGCGAACCCGGAAGATCTCTAACAATTTTAAAATGAATTTGGTTGGTGTTTTAATTCTGGAACGTATAGCATTTCAGTAGACGTTATTCTATAATATTCGGCTGTATCGTTAACTGGGCGGTGACAATGGGCGGATCTTATGTAAAAATGTAAGTCGACGTCACGCGCAGGAACAGTTCCGGACCAATCAGGAAGTCCATACTGACAAATGACGTAATACTGAATGAAACGATTTCATTGGTTCATATCGGATGACGTAGTGAATTACAATAAGCTCTCTGATTGGACAATAATAACCAATCAAATTAACGCATACGAAGACATCTGATTGGCTAGATTTGGAGATTTTTCATTGGTTGAGAATACTAGACTCTGATTGGTCCGATATTATATCCGCCTTTGACGTCACACGCGCGTCACCGTCAACGTAGGCCGCCTTACTCGCAAGACCTAAATAATTTGTCAACTGTACAACAGTTTTATTAGAATTTACTCGAATTTTCGCATATGTATAGACACAAACAGTGCAGAAGAAAAAAAATTCGTTAAGTAACGATATCTGTAATGTTTATTTTTTTGTTGATTTAGAATCCGATAGTCTCATAATGTATAATTAAAATATACACGTTCCGCGCCAACAGTGTAGAATTCCAATCATCAATTCATGCCTTAAAAAACATTAGAAAATTAGTTTTGCCATAGCTTTCTGATTATTATTGCTTTAGTCAAAATTCAAGCACAAAAAATATAATAATTCTGAGAAATAAGACCGTACATATTAAAAGATTACGCCTACGTTATGTAAAGAAGATGTGGGTTTAAACATTAAATTTAATAAACTATTATCAGATTATACGAGTATTTTTTGAACAATTAGTAAGAATAAATTTGTACGTTCTTTCAAAACGACGATGATAATATTCAGTTTTTCAAATCCAGTCTATCAATTAACTTCAAATTAAGTAAATAATGAGATGTGAAATTTTCAGCACAATTAAATTGGATTTTTAGATCTTTAGGCTAGAAGTTAGTTCAAACATTTTTACATGTTATCTGAAATAACTAGATAAAATAATTGGGTTACATTTTTTGGTTTATAACCGTATCACTCAGTAGAAAAGTGTTTTCATGAGCATAGGAGGCCCTTTAATAATCTTTCAGTATTCATCTTGCAAATACGCTTTTAATATTCACTGCAAGGTCTAACTGTATAATAATCTACCGTCGTTGGAAGAAGCTCATAACAGTTTTTCTTTCACCAGTACCTTTTCTGTACTTAATATGATTTAGTTTAAATTTAACTTCTCTAGTGAAAAAAACAGAACAATAAATATAGCCGTAGAAGTAGCAAATGAAACTTAAAAAAACATTTAAAGTTTAACTGCCTGTTATGGCAATACTACATTTTCCCATCATAAAATAAAATTATGAAACAAACTACGAATCAACGCGGAGAAATACTGAAAAATATCGCCCAAAATTGTTCATATCGTTAACCGTTTTTAATGTGACGGTTTGTCGTCAAAACGGCACGATTTGTATGTTGCTCTAAAAAGGTATAGGTCAACAAGTATGTTCTAAAATTCATTTTGTCAATGCCGGCGATTCTACTGACGATTTTTCACAAAAAAAACGGCATTGACGTCCTTATTAGAATTGAGTCGTCCAGTTCCAAAACCCCCTAAGTCCATTTTTTCACTAAATTGAGTTAAGTATGGTTTCTTATAGTTTCATGTACCAGGAATCTGCCTGTGCTGTTATTTTTCATCTAAACCCACTGAATGAAGCAGAAAATCAATGTTGAAAATCCCATTTATTTTCAAAACCCACTATGTCCATCCCAGCTACAGAATCAATAGCCTCTATGTCCATGTTGTTGTTTTTTCATCAAAACCCCCTATGTCCACATGCATAAGGATTGATTTTCAGATTTTAAGATTCAAAAAACCCCTATGTCCACATGCATCATGTCTTGTATTGAAAGGATTTTTTTAAAAATTATTATTAAATATAAATTGACAAACAATTTTTTAAATTTATATACCAAAAACTGAATATTATTTTGAAAAAAATTTTGATAATTATTTATCAGGTTTTTATTCATAAAATCAGCTGATTGCAAAGGAATTATTAAGTACAGCTGTGGGGTGTTTATTATGACTATAGACTTTGAACAGGTATCCTGTGATTACAAATGAGTGAAATAGAATTACAAAGATCAAAAATAATGGAGGTTTCTCCAGGGAAAGGAAGAAAGAAGAAAACTATGCCAGTAAACTGGTTCAAAAATAAATTAAAACATCAAAGGTAAGTTTGTTCTTTTTAATTTATTTTAGTCTTAAGGTTAGGACTGTAACATTTTTGTAAGAGATGAATTTTCTGAGTTATTAGTACCTATTTATTTTTTTCTAAGTTGTTATTAATACTCTAAATTAGTATTTTGTGTATTTCATCAATCAAGAAAATTTGTTTGGAGCTATATTCTTAGACACTAGTGATTAGTTTTAAGGTTAGGCCTGTAACATTTTTGTAAGAGATGAATTTTGTGAGTTATTAGTACCTATTTCTTTTTTTTATAAGTTGTTTCTAATACACTAAATCAGTATTGTGTGTATTTCATCAATCAAGAAAATTTGTTTGGAGTTTTATTCTTAGACACTAGTGATTAGTTAGAAAGGAACGTTATATTGTTGTTGAAAACTGTGGAGTGGTATTTTATCAACATTAGCTGACCAACATAAATTTCAATGGTGTTAGTTCTATTATTTTTCTGTATAATTTTGCTTAAAAAGAAGCATACAGATAGGAAACCTAATTTATGTGAATAGTTTACAATCTCTGGAATCCTAACCTATATTAAAATTTTAATTTTCCTCTTATTGAGCTACAAACCTTGGGCTCTCATGCAAAATCCTAACCTATATTGTATTTTTAATATTCCATGTTTCTCCTGTAATTGGTTGAACTAATTTTTTGTTTTATTTAGCTGTGTTTCAGGTATGCAGCTAAATGTTTGCCCAAAAAATTAAATTGTCAACATGCAAACAAAACATTTGAGTGTGAATCGGTGAAAATGCAAGATGTAAGAAGGATGCATGAAATATTTTATAAGGAACCTATAAAGCAAAAACAGAATGACATAATTTTAAAATATGTAGGTGTCTGTACACCAAGTCGACGCAAAGATTGCCTAAAACGAGAGGTAAGAGTAGATTATTTTATTCCTGTGCGAGAAAAGGGAGCCACCTCAACAAAACGGGTGTGCAGAGAGTTTTTCATGAATGTTCTTTGTATAAAAAAAGATAGGCTGCAATTATTTTGTAGAAGGTTTCTTACCTTAGGAGATAACTATCCTGAAACAAGAGGAGGAGATAAAAAAAGTAAATTATACGAAGATAAAAAAAAATCAGTTAAAAATTTTATTGAGTCAATTCAATCAATCGAAAGCCACTATAACAGAAGTAAAAACATTACTCGGCAATATCTAAGTAGTGACTTATAAATAAGTGAATTGCATAATATGTACCAAAATAAACATAGTGAGGAACTTCAAGTTACCTACGAATACTTCCGCAATATTTTTGTTACTTTTTACAATATAAGTTTTGGTACTCCATCAACTGATTTAACCTTAATATACAGTGACAAAATCACAAAATGTTACGTTCGTATATTAGTGTTTGCATGGTAGCCGACAAAATAATTTGTTAAGTTTGAGCAAGCTTGCATGTGACAACCCAATCTATTTTCTTGCTTCCTTCACATGGCTTTTTTTATTTCATACTGTAAAAGCAGCTGTAAATAATATACTGCTGTTACATAAAATAATACCATAATCATTGCGAACCCGGAAGATCTCTAACAATTTCAAAATGTTTTTGGTAGGTGTTTTAATACTGAAACGTATAGCAATTCAGTAGACGTTATTCTGTAATATTCGGCTGTATCGTTAACTGGGCGGTGACAATGGGCGGATCTTATGTAAAAATGTAAGTCGACGTCACGCGCAGGAACAGTTCCGGACCAATCAGGAAGTCTATACTGACAAATGACGTAATACTGAATGAAACGATTTCATTGGTTCATATTGGATGACGTAGTGAATTACAATAAGCTCTCTGATTGGAAATAATAACCAATCAAATTAACGCATACGAAGACATCTGATTGGCTAGATTTGGAGATTTTTCATTGGTTGAGGATACTAGACTCTGATTGGTCCGATATTATATCTGCCTTTGACGTCACACGCGCGTCACCGTCAACGTAGGCCGCCTTCCTCGCAAGACCTAAATAATTTGTCATCTGTACATCAGTTTTATTAGAATTTATTAATATATTTTCGCATATGTATAGACACAAACAGTGCGAAGAAAAAAAATTCGTTAAGTAACGATATCTGTAATGTTTATTTTTTTTTGATTTAGAATCCGATAGTTAACTCATAATGTATAATTAAAATATACACGTTCCGCGCAAACAGTTTAGAATTCCAATCATCAATTCATGCCTTAAAAAACATTAGAAAATTAGTTTTGCCATAGCTTTCTGATTATTATTGCTATAGTCAAAATTCAAGGACAAAAAATATAATAATTCTGAGAAATAAGACCGTACATATTAAAAGATTACGCCTACGTTATTTAAGAAGATGTTGGTTTGAACATTAAATTCAATAAACTATTATCAGATTATATTTTTTGAACAATTAGTAAGAATAAATTTGTACGTTCTTTCAAAACGACGATGATAATATTCAGTTTTTCAAATCCAGTCTATCAATTAACTTCAAGTTAGGTAAATAATGAGATGTGAAATTTTCAGCACAATTAAATTGGATTTTTAGATCATTAGGCTAGAAGTTAGTTCAAACATTTATTACATGTTATCTGAAATAACCAGATAAAATAATTGGGTTACATTTTTTGGTTTATAACCGTATCACTCAGTAGAAAAGTGTTTTCATGAGCATAGGAGGCCCTTTAATAATCTTTCAGTATTCATCTTGCAAATACGCTTTTAATATTCACTGCAAGGTCTAACTGTATAATAATCTACCGTCGTTGGAAGAAGCTCATAACAGTTTTTCTTTCACCAGTACCTCTTCTGTACTTAATATGATTTAGTTAAAATTTAACTTCTCTAGTGAAAAAAAACAGAACTATAAATGCAGCCGTAGAAGTAGCAAATGATATTTAAAAAAATATTTAAAGTTTAACTGCCTGTTATAGGCAATAATAAATTTTCCCATCATAAAATAAAATTATGAAACAAACTACGAATCAACGCGGAGAAATGTTGAAAAATATCGCCCAAAAATTGTTCATATCGTTAACCGTTTTTAATGTGACGGTTTGTCGTCAAAACGGCACGATTTGTATGTTGCTCTAACAAGGTATAGATCAAGTATGTTTTAAAATTCATTTTGTCAATGCCACAGATTCTACTGACGATTTTTGTCAAAAAAACGGCATTGACGTCCTTATTAGAATTAACCTTAATATACAGTGACAAAATCACTATTTGTTACGTTCGTATATTAGTGTTTGCATGGTAGCCGACAAAATAATTTGTTACGTTTGAGCAAGCTTGTTAATGGCAACCCAATTCATTTTCTTGCTTCCTTTACATGGTATTTTTTACTTCATACTGTAAAAGCAGATGTAAATAATATACTGCTGTTACATAAAATAATACCATAATCATTGCGAACCCGGAAGATCTCTAACAATTTTAAAATGTTTTTGGTAGGTGTTTTAATTCTGGAACGTATAGCATTTCAGTAGACGTTATTCTATAATATTCGGCTGTATCGTTAACTGGGCTGTGACAATGGGCAGATCTCATGTAAAAATGTAAGTCGACGTCACGCGTAGGAACAGTTCCGGACCAATCAGGAAGTCCATACTGACAAATGACGTAATACTGAATGAAACGATTTCATTGGTTCATATCGGATGACGTAGTGAATTACAATAAGCTCTCTGATTGGACAATAATAACCAATCAAATTAACGCATACGAAGACATCTGATTGGCTAGATTTGGAGATTTTTCATTGGTTGAGAATACTAGACCCTGATTGGTCCGATATTATATCCGCCTTTGACGTCACACGCGCGTCACCGTCAACGTAGGCCGCCTTACTCGCAAGACCTAAATAATTTGTCAACTGTACATCAGTTTTATTAGATTTTACTCGAATTTTCGCGTATGTATAGACACAAACAGTGCAGAAGAAAAAAAATTCGTTAAGTAACGATATCTGTAATGTTTATTTTTTTGTTGATTTAGAATCCGATAGTCTCATAATTTATAATTAAAATATACACGTTCCGCGCCAACAGTGTAGAATTCCAATCATCAATTCATGCCTTAAAAAACATTAGAAAATTAGTTTTGCCATAGCTTTCTGATTATTATTGCTATAGTCAAAATTCAAGCACAAAAAATATAATAATTCTGAGAAATAAGACCGTACATATTAAAAGATTACGCCTACGTTATTTAAAAAAGATGTTGGTTTCAACATTAAATTTAATAAACTATTATCAGATTATATTTTTTGAACAATTAGTAAAAATAAATTTGTACGTTCTTTCAAAACGACGATGATAATATTCAGTTTTTCAAATCCAGTCTATCAATTAACTTCAAATTAGGTAAATAATGAGATGTGAAATTTTCAGTACAATTAAATTGGAGTTTTAGATCTTTAGGCTAGAAGTTAGTTCAAACATTTTTACATGTTATCTGAAATAACTAGATAAAATAATTGGGTTACATTTTTTGGTTTATAACCGTATCACTCAGTAGAAAAGTGTTTTCATGAGCATAGGAGGCCCTTTAATAATCTTTCAGTTTCATCTTGCAAATACGCTTTTAATATTCACTGCAAGGTCTAACTGTATAATAATCTACCGTCGTTGGAAGAAGCTCATAACAGTTTTTCTTTCACCAGTACCTCTTCTGTACTTAATATGATTCAGTTTAAATTTAACTTCTCTAGTGAAAAAAACAGAACTATAAATGTAGCCGTAGAAGTAACAATTGAAACTTAAAAAAATATTTAAAGTTTAACTGCCTGTTATAGGCAATACTAAATTTTCCCATCATAAAATAAAATTATGAAACAAACTACGAATCAACGCGGAGAAATGTTGAAAAATATCGCCCAAAATTGTTCATATCGTTAACCGTTTTTAATGTGACGGTTTGTCGTCAAAACGGCACGATTTGTATGTTGCTCTAACAAGGTATAGATCAAGTATGTTTTAAAATTCATTTTGTCAATGCCACAGATTCTACTGACGATTTTTGTCAAAAAAACGGCATTGACGTCCTTATTAGAATTAACCTTAATATACAGTGACAAAATCACTATTTGTTACGTTCGTATATTAGTGTTTGCATGGTAGCCGACAAAAAAATTTGTTACGTTTGAGCTAGCTTGTTAATGACAACCCAATTCATATTCTTGCTTCCTTCACATGGTATTTTTTACTTCATACTGTAAAAGCAGATGTAAATAATATACTGCTGTTACATAAAATAATACCATAATCATTGCGAACCCGGAAGATCTCTAACAATTTTAAAATGTTTTTGGTAGGTGTTTTAATACTGGAACGTATAGCAATTCAGTACACGTTATTCTATAATATTCGGCTGTATCGTTAACTGGGCGGTGACAATGGGCGGATCTTATGTAAAAATGTAAGTCGACGTCACGCGCAGGAACAGTTCCGGACCAATCAGGAAGTCTATACTGACAAATGACGTAATACTGAATGAAACGATTTCATTGGTTCATATTGGATGACGTAGTGAATTACAATAAGCTCTCTGATTGGAAATAATAACCAATCAAATTAACGCATACGAAGACATCTGATTGGCTAGATTTGGAGATTTTTCATTGGTTGAGGATACTAGACTCTGATTGGTCCGATATTATATCTGCCTTTGACGTCACACGCGCGTCACCGTCAACGTAGGCCGCCTTCCTCGCAAGACCTAAATAATTTGTCATCTGTACATCAGTTTTATTAGAATTTATTAATATATTTTCGCATATGTATAGACACAAACAGTGCGAAGAAAAAAAATTCGTTAAGTAACGATATCTGTAATGTTTATTTTTTTTTTGATTTAGAATCCGATAGTTAACTCATAATGTATAATTAAAATATACACGTTCCGCGCCAAAAGTGTAGAATTCCAATCATCAATTCATGCCTTAAAAAACATTAGAAAATTAGTTTTGCCATAGCTTTCTGATTATTATTGCTATAGTCAAAATTCAAGGACAAAAAATATAATAATTCTGAGAAATAAGACCGTACATATTAAAAGATTACGCCTACGTTATTTAAAGAAGATGTTGGTTTGAACATTAAATTCAATAAACTATTATCAGATTATAATTTTTGAACAATTAGTAAGAATAAATTTGTACGTTTTTTCAAAACGACGATGATAATATTCAGTTTTTCAAATCCAGTCTATCAATTAACTTCAAATTAGGTAAATAATGAGATGTGAAATTTTCAGCACAATTAAATTGGATTTTTAGGTCATTAGGCTAGAAGTTAGTTCAAACATTTATTACATGTTATCTGAAATAACCAGATAAAATAATTGGGTTACATTTTTTGGTTTATAACCGTATCACTCAGTAGAAAAGTGTTTTCATGAGCATAGGAGGCCCTTTAATAATCTTTCAGTTTCATCTTGCAAATACGCTTTTAATATTCACTGCAAGGTCTAACTGTATAATAATCTACCGTCGTTGGAAGAAGCTCATAACAGTTTTTCTTTCACCAGTACCTCTTCTGTACTTAATATGATTCAGTTTAAATTTAACTTCTCTAGTGAAAAAAACAGAACTATAAATGTAGCCGTAGAAGTAACAATTGAAACTTTAAAAAATATTTAAAGTTTAACTGCCTGTTATAGGCAATACTAAATTTTCCCATCATAAAATAAAATTATGAAACAAACTACGAATCAACGCGGAGAAATGTTGAAAAATATCGCCCAAAAATTGTTCATATCGTTAACCGTTTTTAATGTGACGGTTTGTCGTCAAAACGGCACGATTTGTATGTTGCTCTAACAAGGTATAGATCAAGTATGTTCTAAAATTCATTTTGTCAATGCCGCCGATTCTACTGACGATTTTTGTCAAAAAAACGGCATTGACGTCCTTATTAGAATTAACCTTAATATACAGTGACAAAATCACTATTTGTTACGTTCGTATATTAGTGTTTGCATGGTAGCCGACAAAATAATTTGTTAAGTTTGAGCAAGCTTGTATGTGACAACCCAATCTATTTTCTTGCTTCCTTCACATGGTATTTTTTACTTCATACTGTAAAAGCAGCTGTGAATAATATACTGCTGTTACATAAAATAATACCATAATCATTGCGAACCCGGAAGATCTCTAACAATTTTAAAATGAATTTGGTTGGTGTTTTAATTCTGGAAAGTATAGCATTTCAGTAGACGTTATTCTATAATATTCGGCTGTATCGTTAACTGGGCGGTGACAATGGGCGGATCTTATGTAAAAATGTAAGTCGACGTCACGCGCAGGAACAGTTCCGGACCAATCAGGAAGTCCATACTTACAAATGACGTAATACTGAATGAAACGATTTCATTGGTTCATATCGGATGACGTAGTGAATTACAATAAGCTCTCTGATTGGACAATAATAACCAATCAAATTAACGCATACGAAGACATCTGATTGGCTAGATTTGGAGATTTTTCATTGGTTGAGAATACTAGACTCTGATTGGTCCGATATTATATCTGCCTTTGACGTCACACGCACGTCACCGTCAACGTAGGCCGCCTTACTCGCAAGACCTAAATAATTTGTCAACTGTACATCAGTTTTATTAGATTTTACTCGTATTTTCGCATATGTATAGACACAAACAGTGCAGAAGATATAAAATTCGTTAAGTAACGATATCTGTAATGTTTATTTTTTTGTTGATTTAGAATCCGATAGTCTCATAATGTATAATAAAAATATACACGTTCCGCGCCAACAGTGTAGAATTCCAATCATCAATTCATGCCTTAAAAAACATTAGAAAATTAGTTTTGCCATAGCTTTCTGATTATTATTGCTTTATTCAAAAATTCAAGCACAAAAAATATAATAATTCTGAGAAATAAGACCGTACATATTAAAAGATTACGCCTACGTTATGTAAAGACGATGTTGGTTTAAACATTAAATTTAATAAACTATTATCAGATTAAACGAGTATTTTTTAACAATTAGTAAGAATAAATTTGTACGTTCTTTCAAAACGACGATGATAATATTCAGTTTTTCAAATCCAGTCTATCAATTAACTTCAAATTAGGTAAATAATGAGATGTGAAATTTTCAGCACAAATTAATTGGATTTTTAGATCTTTAGGCTAGAAGTTAGTTCAAACATTTTTACATGTTATCTGAAATAACTAGATAAAATAATTGGGTTACATTTTTTGGTTTATAACCGTATCACTCAGTAGAAAAGTGTTTTCATGAGCATAGGAGGCCCTTTAATAATCTTTCAGTATTCATCTTGCAAATACGCTTTTAATATTCACTGCAAGGTCTAACTGTATAATAATCTACCGTCGTTGGAAGAAGCTCATAACAGTTTTTCTTTCACCAGTACCTCTTCTGTACTTAATATGATTTAGTTTAAATTTAACTTCTCTAGTGAAAAAAACAGAACAATAAATATAGCCGTAGAAGTAGCAAATGAAACTTAAAAAAATATTTAAAGTTTAACTGCCTGTTATGGCAATACTACATTTTCCCATCATAAAATAAAATTATGAAACAAACTACGAATCAACGCGGAGAAATGTTGAAAAATATCGCCCAAAATTGTTCATATCGTTAACCGTTTTTAATGTGACAGTTTGTCGTCAAAACGGCACGATTTGTATGTTGCTCTAAAAAGGTATAGGTCAAGTATGTTCTAAAATTCATTTTGTCAATGCCGGCGATTCTACTGACGACTTTTCACAAAAAAACGGCATTGACGTCCTTATTAGAATTAACCTTAATATACAGTGACAAAATCACAAAATGTTACGTTCGTATATTAGTGTTTGCATGGTAGCCGACAAAATAATTTGTTAAGTTTGAGCAAGCTTGCATGTGACAACCCAATCTATTTTCTTGCTTCCTTCACATGGCTTTTTTTATTTCATACTGTAAAAGCAGCTGTGAATAATATACTGCTGTTACATAAAATAATACCATAATCATTGCGAACCCAGAAGATCTCTAACAATTTAAAAATGTTTTTGGTAGGTGTTTTAATACTGGAACGTATAACAATTCAGTACACGTTATTCTGTAATATTCGGCTGTATCGTTAACTGGGCGGTGACAATGGGCGGATCTTATGTAAAAATGTAAGTCGACGTCACGCGCAGGAACAGATCCGGACCAATCAGGAAGTCTATACTGACAAATGACGTAATACTGAATGAAACGATTTCATTGGTTCATATCGGATGACGTAGTGAATTACAATAAGCTCTCTGATTGGAAATAATAACCAATCAAATTAACGCATACGAAGACATCTGATTGGCTAGATTTGGAGATTTTTCATTGGTTGAGGATACTAGACTCTGATTGGTCCGATATTATATCTGCCTTTGACGTCACACGCGCGTCACCGTCAACGTAGGCCGCCTTACTCGCAAGACCTAAATAATTTGTCAACTGTACATCAGTTTTATTAGATTTTACTCGAATTTTCGCGTATGTATAGACACAAACAGTGCAGAAGAAAAAAAATTCGTTAAGTAACGATATCTGTAATGTTTATTTTTTTGTTGATTTAGAATCCGATAGTCTCATAATTTATAATTAAAATATACACGTTCCGCGCCAACAGTGTAGAATTCCAATCATCAATTCATGCCTTAAAAAACATTAGAAAATTAGTTTTGCCATAGCTTTCTGATTATTATTGCTATAGTCAAAATTCAAGGACAAAAAATATAATAATTCTGAGAAATAAGACCGTACATATTAAAAGATTACGCCTACGTTACTTAAAGAAGATGTTGGTTTGAACATTAAATTCAATAAACTATTATCAGATTATATTTTTTGAACAATTAGTAAGAATAAATTTGTACGTTCTTTCAAAACAACGATGATAATATTGAGTTTTTCAAATCCAGTCTATCAATTAACTTCAAATTAGGTAAATAATGAGATGTGAAATTTTCAGCACAATTAAATTGGGTTTTTAGATCATTAGGCTAGAAGTTAGTTCAAACATTTATTACATGTTATCTGAAATAACCAGATAAAATAATTGGGTTACATTTTTTGGTTTATAATGTATCGCACATAATTAGTCATTAATTAATTATGTTGCTGATAAATAAATGTATTTTATATTGGCAAAGGAAATAGTTTATTTAAACATCCGTTAAAAATAATCGTTATAAAAATAAAGAGAACAATCAATTAAATGTAACCGCTAGCTCATTAATATATATTAATATTTCCGACATAATAGTGATACATTTTTATGTATGTTTGTGTCGGCAAAAATTTGGTAAATGTTTGTGTGGGGAGAAGTTCGTTACTTGTCTCAATAACCCATTAAAAGTAAAATTAATGTGTCGATGTTTAAGTAAGCAATCACTACACCATAATATTAATTTGTATTGTGTGTAGTAATTGCTTACACGTGTCTTATAATTTTTTAACGGAAAATGAGACCTTCGAAACTTAAAAGAAGCGTTCTCATTGGTCCGACGTCATACTTAGAGGGGGTTGTACCGAGTTTATTTATAGTGGGCAATTGTAATTTTTCTAGGAGTTCGTTAATTTAATTGGAATAGATCAGAGTTCGTCTCAATAGATAGTTTGGCGTGTAGTGTAACAGTCATAATTATTGTTTTGTTATTTATTTTTAAAGTTAATAAAAAAAACGGTATGTTAATAATTTATATTGTGAGCTGCGGGAACATCAATGTTAAATATCAGGTTTTTATAAAAAAAAAATAATATAAAGTTTTAATTGTTAATATTTTTATATCTTGTGCTCATCAATTGTTTAAGTAATTAAAATATTTATGTATTGTAAAATTAATATGTTATTTTTATTTTTATTCTACATTGCATGAATTTTCCATTCCTTCCAATTATTCGACCGAAGTCACGTCTTTGGAACAGTATTGTTTTTTTTTTAAGTTTTAATTTGTTTTTAATTGTATGTTACCATACAGATTTTATAATTGTACAATAACCGTATCACTCAGTAGAAAAGTGTTTTCATGAGCATAGGAGGCCCTTTAATAATCTTTCAGTATTCATCTTGCAAATACGCTTTTAATATTCACTGCAAGGTCTAACTGTATAATAATCTACCGTCGTTGGAAGAAGCTCATAACAGTTTTTCTTTCACCAGTACCTCTTCTGTACTTAATATGATTCAGTTTAAATTTAACTTCTCTTGTGAAAAAAACAGAACTATAAATGTAGCCGTAGAAGTAACAATTGAAACTTAAAAAAATATTTAAAGTTTAACTGCCTGTTATAGGCAATACTAAATTTTCCCATCATAAAATAAAATTATGAAACAAACTACGAATCAACGCGGAGAAATGTTGAAAAATATCGCCCAAAAATTGTTCATATCGTTAACCGTTTTTAATGTGACGGTTTGTCGTCAAAACGGCACGATTTGTATGTTGCTCTAACAAGGTATAGATCAAGTATGTTTGAAAATTCATTTTGTCAATGCCGCCTATTCTACTGACGATTTTTGTCAAAAAAACGGCATTGACGTCCTTATTAGAATTAACCTTAATATACAGTGACAAAATCACTATTTGTTACGTTCGTATGTTAGTGTTTGCACGGTAGCCGACAAAATAATTTGTTAAGTTTGAGCAAGCTTGTATGTGACAACCCAATCTATTTTCTTGCTTCCTTCACATGGTATTTTTTACTTCATACTGTAAAAGCAGCTGTGAATAATATACTGCTGTTACATAAAATAATACCATAATCATTGCGAACCCGGAAGATCTCTAACAATTTTAAAATGAATTTGGTTGGTGTTTTAATTCTGGAACGTATAGCATTTCAGTAGACGTTATTCTATAATATTCGGCTGTATCGTTAACTGGGCGGTGACAATGGGCGGATCTTATGTAAAAATGTAAGTCGACGTCACGCGCAGGAACAGTTCCGGACCAATCAGGAAGTCCATACTGACAAATGACGTAATACTGAATGAAACGATTTCATTGGTTCATATCGGATGACGTAGTGAATTACAATAAGCTCTCTGATTGGACAATAATAACCAATCAAATTAACGCATACGAAGACATCTGATTGGCTAGATTTGGAGATTTTTCATTGGTTGAGAATACTAGACTCTGATTGGTCCGATATTATATCCGCCTTTGACGTCACACGCGCGTCACCGTCAACGTAGGCCGCCTTACTCGCAAGACCTAAATAATTTGTCAACTGTACAACAGTTTTATTAGAATTTACTCGAATTTTCGCATATGTATAGACACAAACAGTGCAGAAGAAAAAAAATTCGTTAAGTAACGATATCTGTAATGTTTATTTTTTTGTTGATTTAGAATCCGATAGTCTCATAATGTATAATTAAAATATACACGTTCCGCGCCAACAGTGTAGAATTCCAATCATCAATTCATGCCTTAAAAAACATTAGAAAATTAGTTTTGCCATAGCTTTCTGATTATTATTGCTTTAGTCAAAATTCAAGCACAAAAAATATAATAATTCTGAGAAATAAGACCGTACATATTAAAAGATTACGCCTACGTTATGTAAAGAAGATGCGGGTTTAAACATTAAATTTAATAAACTATTATCAGATTATACGAGTATTTTTTGAACAATTAGTAAGAATAAATTTGTACGTTCTTTCAAAACGACGATGATAATATTCAGTTTTTCAAATCCAGTCTATCAATTAACTTCAAATTAAGTAAATAATGAGATGTGAAATTTTCAGCACAATTAAATTGGATTTTTAGATCTTTAGGCTAGAAGTTAGTTCAAACATTTTTACATGTTATCTGAAATAACTAGATAAAATAATTGGGTTACATTTTTTGGTTTATAACCGTATCACTCAGTAGAAAAGTGTTTTCATGAGCATAGGAGGCCCTTTAATAATCTTTCAGTATTCATCTTGCAAATACGCTTTTAATATTCACTGCAAGGTCTAACTGTATAATAATCTACCGTCGTTGGAAGAAGCTCATAACAGTTTTTCTTTCACCAGTACCTTTTCTGTACTTAATATGATTTAGTTTAAATTTAACTTCTCTAGTGAAAAAAACAGAACAATAAATATAGCCGTAGAAGTAGCAAATGAAACTTAAAAAAACATTTAAAGTTTAACTGCCTGTTATGGCAATACTACATTTTCCCATCATAAAATAAAATTATGAAACAAACTACGAATCAACGCGGAGAAATACTGAAAAATATCGCCCAAAATTGTTCATATCGTTAACCGTTTTTAATGTGACGGTTTGTCGTCAAAACGGCACGATTTGTATGTTGCTCTAAAAAGGTATAGGTCAACAAGTATGTTCTAAAATTCATTTTGTCAATGCCGGCGATTCTACTGACGATTTTTCACAAAAAAACGGCATTGACGTCCTTATTAGAATTGAGTCGTCCAGTTCCAAAACCCCCTAAGTCCATTTTTTCACTAAATTGAGTTAAGTATGGTTTCTTATAGTTTCATGTACCAGGAATCTGCCTGTGCTGTTATTTTTCATCTAAACCCACTGAATGAAGCAGAAAATCAATGTTGAAAATCCCATTTATTTTCAAAACCCACTATGTCCATCCCAGCTACAGAATCAATAGCCTCTATGTCCATGTTGTTGTTTTTTCATCAAAACCCCCTATGTCCACATGCATAAGGATTGATTTTCAGATTTTAAGATTCAAAAAACCCCTATGTCCACATGCATCATGTCTTGTATTGAAAGGATTTTTTTAAAAATTATTATTAAATATAAATTGACAAACAATTTTTTAAATTTATATACCAAAAACTGAATATTATTTTGAAAAAAATTTTGATAATTATTTATCAGGTTTTTATTCATAAAATCAGCTGATTGCAAAGGAATTATTAAGTACAGCTGTGGGGTGTTTATTATGACTATAGACTTTGAACAGGTATCCTGTGATTACAAATGAGTGAAATAGAATTACAAAGATCAAAAATAATGGAGGTTTCTCCAGGGAAAGGAAGAAAGAAGAAAACTATGCCAGTAAACTGGTTCAAAAATAAATTAAAACATCAAAGGTAAGTTTGTTCTTTTTAATTTATTTTAGTCTTAAGGTTAGGACTGTAACATTTTTGTAAGAGATGAATTTTCTGAGTTATTAGTACCTATTTATTTTTTTCTAAGTTGTTATTAATACTCTAAATTAGTATTTTGTGTATTTCATCAATCAAGAAAATTTGTTTGGAGCTATATTCTTAGACACTAGTGATTAGTTTTAAGGTTAGGCCTGTAACATTTTTGTAAGAGATGAATTTTGTGAGTTATTAGTACCTATTTCTTTTTTTTATAAGTTGTTTCTAATACACTAAATCAGTATTGTGTGTATTTCATCAATCAAGAAAATTTGTTTGGAGTTTTATTCTTAGACACTAGTGATTAGTTAGAAAGGAACGTTATATTGTTGTTGAAAACTGTGGAGTGGTATTTTATCAACATTAGCTGACCAACATAAATTTCAATGGTGTTAGTTCTATTATTTTTCTGTATAATTTTGCTTAAAAAGAAGCATACAGATAGGAAACCTAATTTATGTGAATAGTTTACAATCTCTGGAATCCTAACCTATATTAAAATTTTAATTTTCCTCTTATTGAGCTACAAACCTTGGGCTCTCATGCAAAATCCTAACCTATATTGTATTTTTAATATTCCATGTTTCTCCTGTAATTGGTTGAACTAATTTTTTGTTTTATTTAGCTGTGTTTCAGGTATGCAGCTAAATGTTTGCCCAAAAAATTAAATTGTCAACATGCAAACAAAACATTTGAGTGTGAATCGGTGAAAATGCAAGATGTAAGAAGGATGCATGAAATATTTTATAAGGAACCTATAAAGCAAAAACAGAATGACATAATTTTAAAATATGTAGGTGTCTGTACACCAAGTCGACGCAAAGATTGCCTAAAACGAGAGGTAAGAGTAGATTATTTTATTCCTGTGCGAGAAAAGGGAGCCACCTCAACAAAACGGGTGTGCAGAGAGTTTTTCATGAATGTTCTTTGTATAAAAAAAGATAGGCTGCAATTATTTTGTAGAAGGTTTCTTACCTTAGGAGATAACTATCCTGAAACAAGAGGAGGAGATAAAAAAAGTAAATTATACGAAGATAAAAAAAAATCAGTTAAAAATTTTATTGAGTCAATTCAATCAATCGAAAGCCACTATAACAGAAGTAAAAACATTACTCGGCAATATCTAAGTAGTGACTTATAAATAAGTGAATTGCATAATATGTACCAAAATAAACATAGTGAGGAACTTCAAGTTACCTACGAATACTTCCGCAATATTTTTGTTACTTTTTACAATATAAGTTTTGGTACTCCATCAACTGATTTAACCTTAATATACAGTGACAAAATCACAAAATGTTACGTTCGTATATTAGTGTTTGCATGGTAGCCGACAAAATAATTTGTTAAGTTTGAGCAAGCTTGCATGTGACAACCCAATCTATTTTCTTGCTTCCTTCACATGGCTTTTTTTATTTCATACTGTAAAAGCAGCTGTAAATAATATACTGCTGTTACATAAAATAATACCATAATCATTGCGAACCCGGAAGATCTCTAACAATTTCAAAATGTTTTTGGTAGGTGTTTTAATACTGAAACGTATAGCAATTCAGTAGACGTTATTCTGTAATATTCGGCTGTATCGTTAACTGGGCGGTGACAATGGGCGGATCTTATGTAAAAATGTAAGTCGACGTCACGCGCAGGAACAGTTCCGGACCAATCAGGAAGTCTATACTGACAAATGACGTAATACTGAATGAAACGATTTCATTGGTTCATATTGGATGACGTAGTGAATTACAATAAGCTCTCTGATTGGAAATAATAACCAATCAAATTAACGCATACGAAGACATCTGATTGGCTAGATTTGGAGATTTTTCATTGGTTGAGGATACTAGACTCTGATTGGTCCGATATTATATCTGCCTTTGACGTCACACGCGCGTCACCGTCAACGTAGGCCGCCTTCCTCGCAAGACCTAAATAATTTGTCATCTGTACATCAGTTTTATTAGAATTTATTAATATATTTTCGCATATGTATAGACACAAACAGTGCGAAGAAAAAAAATTCGTTAAGTAACGATATCTGTAATGTTTATTTTTTTTTGATTTAGAATCCGATAGTTAACTCATAATGTATAATTAAAATGTACACGTTCCGCGCAAACAGTTTAGAATTCCAATCATCAATTCATGCCTTAAAAAACATTAGAAAATTAGTTTTGCCATAGCTTTCTGATTATTATTGCTATAGTCAAAATTCAAGGACAAAAAATATAATAATTCTGAGAAATAAGACCGTACATATTAAAAGATTACGCCTACGTTATTTAAGAAGATGTTGGTTTGAACATTAAATTCAATAAACTATTATCAGATTATATTTTTTGAACAATTAGTAAGAATAAATTTGTACGTTCTTTCAAAACGACGATGATAATATTCAGTTTTTCAAATCCAGTCTATCAATTAACTTCAAGTTAGGTAAATAATGAGATGTGAAATTTTCAGCACAATTAAATTGGATTTTTAGATCATTAGGCTAGAAGTTAGTTCAAACATTTATTACATGTTATCTGAAATAACCAGATAAAATAATTGGGTTACATTTTTTGGTTTATAACCGTATCACTCAGTAGAAAAGTGTTTTCATGAGCATAGGAGGCCCTTTAATAATCTTTCAGTATTCATCTTGCAAATACGCTTTTAATATTCACTGCAAGGTCTAACTGTATAATAATCTACCGTCGTTGGAAGAAGCTCATAACAGTTTTTCTTTCACCAGTACCTCTTCTGTACTTAATATGATTTAGTTAAAATTTAACTTCTCTAGTGAAAAAAAACAGAACTATAAATGCAGCCGTAGAAGTAGCAAATGATATTTAAAAAAATATTTAAAGTTTAACTGCCTGTTATAGGCAATAATAAATTTTCCCATCATAAAATAAAATTATGAAACAAACTACGAATCAACGCGGAGAAATGTTGAAAAATATCGCCCAAAAATTGTTCATATCGTTAACCGTTTTTAATGTGACGGTTTGTCGTCAAAACGGCACGATTTGTATGTTGCTCTAACAAGGTATAGATCAAGTATGTTTTAAAATTCATTTTGTCAATGCCACAGATTCTACTGACGATTTTTGTCAAAAAAACGGCATTGACGTCCTTATTAGAATTAACCTTAATATACAGTGACAAAATCACTATTTGTTACGTTCGTATATTAGTGTTTGCATGGTAGCCGACAAAATAATTTGTTACGTTTGAGCAAGCTTGTTAATGGCAACCCAATTCATTTTCTTGCTTCCTTTACATGGTATTTTTTACTTCATACTGTAAAAGCAGATGTAAATAATATACTGCTGTTACATAAAATAATACCATAATCATTGCGAACCCGGAAGATCTCTAACAATTTTAAAATGTTTTTGGTAGGTGTTTTAATTCTGGAACGTATAGCATTTCAGTAGACGTTATTCTATAATATTCGGCTGTATCGTTAACTGGGCTGTGACAATGGGCAGATCTCATGTAAAAATGTAAGTCGACGTCACGCGCAGGAACAGTTCCGGACCAATCAGGAAGTCCATACTGACAAATGACGTAATACTGAATGAAACGATTTCATTGGTTCATATCGGATGACGTAGTGAATTACAATAAGCTCTCTGATTGGACAATAATAACCAATCAAATTAACGCATACGAAGACATCTGATTGGCTAGATTTGGAGATTTTTCATTGGTTGAGAATACTAGACTCTGATTGGTCCGATCTTATATCTGCCTTTGACGTCACACGCGCGTCACCGTCAACGTAGGCCGCCTTACTCGCAAGACCTAAATAATTTGTCAACTGTACATCAGTGCTTTTAGATTTTATTAATATATTTTCGCATATGTATGGACACAAACAGTGCAGAAGAAATAAAATTCGTTAAGTAACGATATCTGTATTGTTTATTTTTTTGTTGATTTAGAATCCGATAGTTAACTCATAATGTATAATTAAAATGTACACGTTCCGCGCAAACAGTGTAGAATTCCAATCATCAATTCATGCCTTAAAAAACATTAGAAAATTTGTTTTGCCATAGCTTTCTGATTATTAATGCTATTGTCAAAATTCAAGCACAAAAAATATAATAATTCTGAGAAATAAGACCGTACATATTAAAAGATTACGCCTACGTTATTTAAAGATGTTGGTTTGAACATTAAATTCAATAAACTATTATCAGATTATATTTTTTGAACAATTAGTAAGATTAAATTTGTACGTTCTTTCAAAACAACGATGATAATATTCATTTTTTCAAATCCAGTCTATCAATTAACTTCAAATTAGGTAAATAATGAGATGTGAAATTTTCAGCACAATTAAATTGGGTTTTTAGATCTTTAGGCTAGAAGTTAGTTCAAACATTTTACATGTTATCTGAAATAACTAGATAAAATAATTGGGTTACATTTTTTGGTTTATAACCGTATCACTCAGTAGAAAAGTGTTTTCATGAGCATAGGAGGCCTTTTAATAATCTTTCAGTATACATCTTGCAAATACGCTTTTAATATTCACTGCAAGGTCTAACTGTATAATAATCTACCGTCGTTGGAAGAAGCTCATAACAGTTTTTCTTTCACCAGTACCTCTTCTGTATTTAATATGATTTAGTTTAAATTTAACTTCTCTAGTGAAAAAAACAGAACTATAAATGTAGCCGTAGAAGTAATAAATGAAATTTAAAAAAATATTTTAATTTTAACTGCGTGTTATAGGCAATACCAAATTTTCCCATCATAAAATAAAATTATGAAACAAACTACCAATCAACGCGGAGAAATGTTGAAAAATATCGCCCAAAAATTGTTCATATCGTTAACCGTTTTTAATGTGACGGTTTGTCGTCAAAACGGCACGATTTGTATGTTGCTCTAACAAGGTATAGATCAAGTATTTTTAAAATTCATTTTGTCAATGCCGGCGATTCTACTAACGATTTTTGCCAAAAAAACGGAATTGACGTCCTTATTAGAATTAACCTTAATATACAGTGACAAAATCACTATTTGTTACGTTCGTATATTAGTGTTTGCATGGTAGCCGACAAAATAATTTTTTAAGTTTGAGCAAGCTTGTATGTGACAACCCAATTCATTTTTTGCTTCCTTCACATGGTATTTTTTACTTCATACTGTAAAAGCAGCTGTAAATAATATAGTGCTGTTACATAAAATAATACCAGAATCATTGCGAACCCGGAAGATCTCTAACAATTTTAAAATGTTTTTGGTAGGTGTTTTAATTCTGGAACGTATAGCATTTCAGTAGACGTTATTCTATAATATTCGGCTGTATCGTTAACTGGGCGGTGACAATGGGCGGATCTTATGTAAAAATGTAAGTCGACGTCACGCGCAGGAACAGTTCCGGACCAATCAGGAAGTCAATACTGACAAATGACGTAATACTGAATGAAACGATTTCATTGGTTCATATCGGATGACGTAGTGAATTACAATAAGCTCTCTGATTGGACAATAATAACCAATCAAATTAACGCATACGAAGACGTCTGATTGGCTAGATTAGGAGATTTTTCATTGGTTGAGAATACTAGACTCTGATTGGTCCGATATTATATCTGCCTTTGACGTCACACGCGCGTCACCGTCAACGCAGGCCGCCTTACTCGCAAGACCTAAATAATTTGTCAACTGTACATCAGTTCTATTAGATTTTATTAATATATTTTCGCATATGTATGGACACAAACAGTGCAGAAGAAAAAAAATTCGTTAAGTAACGATATCTGTAATGTTTATTTTTTTGTTGATTTAGAATCCGATAGTTAACTCATAATGTATAATTAAAATGTACACGTTCCGCGCAAACAGTGTAGAATTCCAATCATCAATTCATGCCTTAAAAAACATTAGAAAATTTGTTTTGCCATAGCTTTCTGATTATTATTGCTATTGTCAAAATTCAAGCACAAAAAATATAATAATTCTGAGAAATAAGACCGTACATATTAAAAGATTACGCCTACGTTATTTAAAGAAGATGTTGGTTTGAACATTAAATTCAATAAACAATTATCAGATTATATTTTTTGAACAATTAGTAAGATTAAATTTGTACGTTCTTTCAAAACGACGATGATAATGTTCATTTTTCCAAATCCAGTCTATCAATTAACTTCAAATTAGGTAAATAATGAGATGTGAAATTTTCAGCACAATTAAATTGGGTTTTTAGATCTTTAGGCTAGAAGTTAGTTCAAACATTTTTACATGTTATCTGAAATAACTAGATAAAATAATTGGGTTACATTTTTTGGTTTATAACCGTATCACTCAGTAGAAAAGTGTTTTCATGAGCATAGGAGGCCTTTTAATAATCTTTCAGTATTCATCTTGCAAATACGCTTTTAATATTCACTGCAAGGTCTAACTGTATAATAATCTACCGTCGTTGGAAGAAGCTCATAACAGTTTTTCTTTCACCAGTACCTCTTCTGTACTTAATATGATTTAGTTTAAATTTAACTTCTCTAGTGAAAAAAACAGAACTATATATGTAGCCGTAGAAGTAATAAATGAAATTTAAAAAAATATTTAAAGTTTAACTGCCGGTTATAGGCAATACTAAATTTTCCCATCATAAAATAAAATTATGAAACAAACTACGAATCAACGCGGAGAAATGTTGAAAAATATCGCCCAAAAATTGTTTATATCGTTAACCGTTTTTAATGTGACGGTTTGTCGTCAAAACGGCACGATTTGTATGTTGCTCTAACAAGGTATAGATCAAGTATGTTTTAAAATTCATTTTGTCAATGCCACAGATTCTACTGACGATTTTTGTCAAAAAAACGGCATTGACGTCCTTATTAGAATTAACCTGAATATACAGTGACAAAATCACTATTTGTTACGTTCGTATATTAGTGTTTGCATGGTAGCCGACAAAATAATTTGTTAAGTTTGAGCAAGCTTGTATGTGACAACCCAATTCATTTTTTGCTTCCTTCACATGGTATTTTTTACTTCATACTGTAAAAGCAGCTGTAAATAATATACTGCTGTTACATAAAATAATACCATAATCATTGCGAACCCGGAAGATCTCTAACAATTTTAAAATGTTTTTGGTAGGTGTTTTAATTCTGGAACGTATAGCATTTCAGTAGACGTTATTCTATAATATTCGGCTGTATCGTTAACTGGGCGGTGACAATGGGCGGATCTTATGTAAAAATGTAAGTCGACGTCACGCGCAGGAACAGTTCCGGACCAATCAGGAAGTCCATACTGACAAATGACATAATACTGAATGAAACGATTTCATTGGTTCATATCGGATGACGTAGTGAATTACAATAAGCTCTCTGATTGGACAATAATAACCAATCAAATTAACGCATACGAAGACGTCTGATTGGCTAGATTAGGAGATTTTTCATTGGTTGAGAATACTAGACTCTGATTGGTCCGATATTATATCTGCCTTTGACGTCACACGCGCGTCACCGTCAACGCAGGCCGCCTTACTCGCAAGACCTAAATAATTTGTCAACTGTACATCAGTTCTATTAGATTTTATTAATATATTTTCGCATATGTATGGACACAAACAGTGCAGAAGAAATAAAATTCGTTAAGTAACGATATCTGTAATGTTTATTTTTTTGTTGATTTAGAATCCGATAGTTAACTCATAATGTATAATTAAAATGTACACGTTCCGCGCAAACAGTGTAGAATTCCAATCATCAATTCATGCCTTAAAAAACATTAGAAAATTTGTTTTGCCATAGCTTTCTGATTATTATTGCTATTGTCAAAATTCAAGCACAAAAAATATAATAATTCTGAGAAATAAGACCGTGCATATTAAAAGATTACGCCTACGTTATTTAAAGAAGATGTTGGTTTGAACATTAAATTCAATAAACTATTATCAGATTATATTTTTTGAACAACTAGTAAGATTAAATTTGTACGTTCTTTCAAAACAACGATGATAATATTCATTTTTTCAAATCCAGTCTATCAATTAACTTCAAATTAGGTAAATAATGAGATGTGAAATTTTCAGCACAATTAAATTGGGTTTTTAGATCTTTAGGCTAGAAGTTAGTTCAAACATTTTTACATGTTATCTGAAATAA
This sequence comes from Catonia carolina, assembly GCA_035578175.1. Taxonomy (NCBI): domain Eukaryota; kingdom Metazoa; phylum Arthropoda; class Insecta; order Hemiptera; family Achilidae; genus Catonia; species Catonia carolina. The sequence continues at coordinate 49,579,652 of JAQMRL010000002.1, forward strand.
CTAGATAAAATAATTGGGTTACATTTTTTGGTTTATAACCGTATCACTCGGTAGAAAAGTGTTTTCATGAGCATAGGAGGCCTTTTAATAATCTTTCAGTATTCATCTTGCAAATACGCTTTTAATATTCACTGCAAGGTCTAACTGTATAATAATCTACCGTCGTTGGAAGAAGCTCATAACAGTTTTTCTTTCACCAGTACCTCTTCTGTACTTAATATGATTTAGTTTAAATTTAACTTCTCTAGTGAAAAAAACAGAACTATATATGTAGCCGTAGGAGTAATAAATGAAATTTAAAAAAATATTTAAAGTTTAACTGCCTGTTATAGGCAATACTAAATTTTCCCATCATAAAATAAAATTATGAAACAAACTACGAATCAACGCGGAGAAATGTTGAAAAATATCGCCCAAAAATTGTTTATATCGTTAACCGTTTTTAATGTGACGGTTTGTCGTCAAAACGGCACGATTTGTATGTTGCTCTAACAAGGTATAGATCAAGTATGTTTTAAAATTCATTTTGTCAATGCCACAGATTCTACTGACGATTTTTGTCAAAAAAACGGCATTGACGTCCTTATTAGAATTAACCTGAATATACAGTGACAAAATCACTATTTGTTACGTTCGTATATTAGTGTTTGCATGGTAGCCGACAAAATAATTTGTTAAGTTTGAGCAAGCTTGTATGTGACAACCCAATTCATTTTTTGCTTCCTTCACATGGTATTTTTTACTTCATACTGTAAAAGCAGCTGTAAATAATATACTGCTGTTACATAAAATAATACCATAATCATTGCGAACCCGGAAGATCTCTAACAATTTTAAAATGTTTTTGGTAGGTGTTTTAATTCTGGAACGTATAGCATTTCAGTAGACGTTATTCTATAATATTCGGCTGTATCGTTAACTGGGCGGTGACAATGGGCAGATCTTATGTAAAAATGTAAGTCGACGTCACGCGCAGGAACAGTTCCTAACCAATCAGGAAGTCCATACTGACAAATGACATAATACTGAATGAAACGATTTCATTGGTTCATATCGGATGACGTAGTGAATTACAATAAGCTCTCTGATTGGACAATAATAACCAATCAAATTAACGCATACGAAGACGTCTGATTGGCTAGATTAGGAGATTTTTCATTGGTTGAGAATACTAGACTCTGATTGGTCCGATATTATATCTGCCTTTGACGTCACACGCGCGTCACCGTCAACGCAGGCCGCCTTACTCGCAAGACCTAAATAATTTGTCAACTGTACATCAGTTCTATTAGATTTTATTAATATATTTTCGCATGTATGGACACAAACAGTGCAGAAGAAATAAAATTCGTTAAGTAACGATATCTGTAATGTTTATTTTTTTGTTGATTTAGAATCCGATAGTTAACTCATAATGTATAATTAAAATGTACACGTTCCGCGCAAACAGTGTAGAATTCCAATCATCAATTCATGCCTTAAAAAACATTAGAAAATTTGTTTTGCCATAGCTTTCTGATTATTATTGCTATTGTCAAAATTCAAGCACAAAAAATATAATAATTCTGAGAAATAAGACCGTACATATTAAAAGATTACGCCTACGTTATTTAACACGTTGGCTACCGGGGTTAGTGTTGTTGACTTCCCCCCCAACCCGAAACAATTTGTTCATGATTTCGTATCAAAACACAGTGTAAAATTAGTTTGCAGGTGTTTTTACATATTTTTTTAATAAAAATAATTAAATTTGAAGCGTGTCCTTTTTTTGTACACATGGGCTCTGCAAAGACATAATGAGTTTTTATGTATGTCAGACCCATGTGTACCAAATCCGGACACAACCAGCAGTTAAATGTTTTAAGTTCAGGGATGAATTTCTACCTTCATTTATGTGTAAAATAACTTAATTTATAAATAATAAGAGTAGACTGGCATTTATACTAAATTTATTGACAAATTTTCTTTTCACACAGGTTTTACTTAGCTTACAAACAAAATCATGTAAAAAATAGTTTATGAACATTGTTGTAATCATTTTATTTTTTTGTAACATTATGTGTTAAGAAAAAACATTTTGAGCACATGTACTTCATCTCGGAGCACCCAGGACAGTGCGTATTGATTCTTTTAGCATATTTTGCAGCATGATTTCTTCCAAACTTGGTGGTCATTTGATTATAACAAATCGAGCAGCGACCTCGTGTACCTTCCTCAAGTCGGTGTATGGTAGTTACAACATCAGGAATGTTCTTATCGGGACACAATCCAACCACAAGCCTTTCTCGAAACGTGGTGATACCCATTTTTGAACCCGTAACTAATTTAAATAAAAGATGTGCATTTACAACACAAGTATTTAATAATAATTCAATCGCTGTTTTGCGGTACCATTTCACACTACGCCTTTGTGGTGAACTATAAGAAGCAAATTGATCTGATAAATCAATGAACGCTTTACTCGTATTATAGCTTACAATTGTCGACGGCTTTTGCACATCATGTCCGCGTTTTGTCTTTACTGATATCATTTCAGGGACAGACTTGGTGGTAAGGAACAACACATCTCGTTTATCTTTCCACTTGCCAACTATTATTTTATTATTACTCTGCAGTGTGACTAAATCACCTTTCTTCAGTTTTTTGCTAACTATTGATTTTGGTACATGTTTCCTATTTTTGCGAAGTGTCCCTGTTAAATGAGTTTGCCGGTTATTTAACTTTTGGGCAAGTTCCACTGATGTATAAAAGTTGTCAGTGAACAACTCTCTTCCAGAATCAAGATATGTTTCCATCAATGACATTACTACACTTTGAGTGGTGGGCTGATTTGACTGTGTTGTCTCTTTACCTGCGTAAATTTTAATGCGACATGTGTAACCACCATTTGTGCACAACTTAAAAAGCTTTACACCATATTTGTGCCTTTTACCTTTAATATATTGTCTAAATATAACTCTCCCTCTGAAAGGCACCATTGATTCATCAATGCATACCGTATCACCTGGTGTAAATGCTTGAAAAAACAAATTATTTAAAATATCAAGAAGCGGAAGTATTTTGTGCAAACGATTCAGGACACAATTCATTATCTGAAAAATGAATCATGCTCAGGAGAGCTTCAAATCGGTTTCTGGGCATACCACGACTTCCAGAAAACTCATTTTTATAAAGAATGAATTTAGACCAATAACATTTCATTGTAGGTTTTTTATCCAACCCCATCCACAACAAAAAACCCAGAAATGCTTTAATTTCTTCTATGTCCACATCTTTCCAAAGACCAATTATAGAATTTTCTTTGACATTATTATATAAAGTACCTTCAATTGTCTTTTGCATTGAGTATAAATTTGTTTGATTTACTACCATGGTTAATAATTCATCATTTACAAATAATTCATAAAAATCAAGTGGCGTATCACCTAAACGCTTAGAAATAAATTCACCATTTACTCCTGGTTGTCTATCAAAAACAAATTCGTTTAAATTTCCTGTCGGTTCACTCCAAATTACTTCCTCTTCTTGAGGTAATCTTAGAAAGTCGGTTCTTTCAGAGTGATCACCAGATGATTCTTCACCTGATGTATAAGAGTCAGAACTACTATATGGTATTCTGCTTGTGCTTAACTCAGAATGAATATTGTTACCTGACTTATTGTTGCTTGCAGTAGCCGTAGGTGCTGCACGAATTTTCTTTGGTGAAGGTTCGCCTGAATCACTTTCACTCTCAGCGTCATGTTCACTATAATTCGGATCTAAATCAGAATTATCACTAAAAAGCTCACTGTCCGATTCGCTGCTATAATTTTCTAAATACGACTGAATGTCGGATTCTTTCAATGGGCTTGCCATGTTAAAAAATGTCTAAACGCAAAATTTTTTAATGATACAATGATACAAAATAGCCTAAACTGACACAGATGATACAAAATAATATTGAACAAAAATATATAAACCTAAATACACACTACAAAATGAATGATTTATGAAAAAGCAAAGAAGGTCAGAAAAACAAGAATTTAACCTCGAACAATGAACTATGATAAATAGACAAAGGACAACAACGCACTAAGAGTTAAAACAAACATGAAATTCTGTCTGGTGGAGGGCAATATTCTGATGCTCGCCACCTGACTGTGTTGCCAACCTAATCACAACCCAATACAATTTTTACACTTCCCGGACCCAGCCGGTTTACAACAGCCATTTAGTTTGCACGTAAGCGTGTCCTATGTTGGCCACAGCTAATACAAATGTTGCTAAGTTACGTGTCCAAATATTGTACACACGGGCCCGGAGGAAAACTAAATGTGTCCAGATTTGGTACACATGGTAGCCAACGTGTTAAAGAAGATGTTGGTTTGAACATTAAATTCAATAAACTATTATCAGATTATATTTTTTGAACAACTAGTAAGATTAAATTTGTACGTTCTTTCAAAACAACGATGATAATATTCATTTTTTCAAATCCAGTCTATCAATTAACTTCAAATTAGGTAAATAATGAGATGTGAAATTTTCAGCACAATTAAATTGGGTTTTTAGATCTTTAGGCTAGAAGTTAGTTCAAACATTTTTACATGTTATCTGAAATAACTAGATAAAATAATTGGGTTACATTTTTTGGTTTATAACCGTATCACTCAGTAGAAAAGTGTTTTCATGAGCATAGGAGGCCCTTTAATAATCTTTCAGTATTCATCTTGCAAATACGCTTTTAATATTCACTGCAAGGTCTAACTGTATAATAATCTACCGTCGTTGGAAGAAGCTCATAACAGTTTTTCTTTCACCAGTACTTCTTCTGTACTTAATATGATTTAGTTTAAATTTAACTTCTCTAGTGAAAAAACAGAACTATATATGTAGCCGTAGAAGTAATAAATGAAATTTAAAAAAATATTTAAAGTTTAACTGCCTGTTATAGGCAATACTAAATTTTCCCATCATAAAATAAAATTATGAAACAAACTACCAATCAACGCGGAGAAATGTTGAAAAATATCGCCCAAAAATTGTTCATATCGTTAACCGTTTTTAATGTGACGGTTTGTCGTCAAAACGGCACGATTTGTATGTTGCTCTAACAAGGTATAGATCAAGTATGTTTTAAAATTCATTTTGTCAATGCCGCCTATTCTACTGACGATTTTTGTCAAAAAAAACGGCATTGAAGTCCTTATTAGAATTAACCTGAATATACAGTGACAAAATCACTATTTGTTACTTTCGTATATTAGTGTTTGCATGGTAGCCGACTAAATAATTTGTTAAGTTTGAGCAAGCTTGTATGTGACAACCCAATTCATTTTTTGCTTCCTTCACATGGTATTTTTTACTTCATACTGTAAAAGCAGCTGTAAATAATATACTGCTGTTACATAAAATAATACCATAATCATTGCGAACCCGGAAGATCTCTAACAATTTTAAAATGTTTTTGGTAGGTGTTTTAATTCTGGAACGTATAGCATTTCAGTAGACGTTATTCTATAATATTCGGCTGTATTGTTAACTGGGCGGTGACAATGGGCGGATCTTATGTAAAAATGTAAGTCGACGTCATGCGCAGGAACAGTTCCGGACCAATCAGGAAGTCCATACTGACAAATGACGTAATACTGAATGAAACGATTTCATTGGTTCATATCGGATGACGTAGTGAATTACAATAAGCTCTCTGATTGGACAATAATAACCAATCAAATTAACGCATACGAAGACATCTGATTGGCTAGATTTGGAGATTTTTCATTGGTTGAGAATACTAGACTCTGATTGGTCCGATATTATATCTGCCTTTGACGTCACACGCGCGTCACCGTCAACGTAGGCCGCCTTACTCGCAAGACCTAAATAATTTGTCAACTGTACATCAGTTCTTTTAGATTTTATTAATATATTTTCGCATATGTATGGACACAAACAGTGCAGAAGAAATAAAATTCGTTAAGTAACGATATCTGTAATGTTTATTTTTTTGTTGATTTAGAATCCGATAGTTAACTCATAATGTATAATTAAATTATACACGTTCCACGCCAACAGTGTAGAATTCCAATCATCAATTCATGCCTTAAAAAACATTAGAAAATTAGTTATGCCATAGCTATCTGATTATTATTGCTATTGTCAAAATTCAAGCACAAAAAATATAATAATTCTGAGAAATAAGACCGTACATATTAAAAGATTACGCCTACGTTATTTAAAGAAGATGTTGGTTTGAACATTAAATTCAATAAACTATTATCAGATTATATTTTTTGAACAATTAGTAAGAATAAATTTGTACGTTTTTTCAAAACGACGATGATAATATTCATTTTTTCAAATCCAGTCTATCAATTAACTTCAAATTAGGTAAATAATGAGATGTGAAATTTTCAGCACAATTAAATTGGGTTTTTAGATCTTTAGGCTAGAAGTTAGTTCAAACATTTTTACATGTTATTTGAAATAACTAGATAAAATAATTGGGTTACATTTTTTGGTTTATAACCGTATCACTCAGTAGAAAAGTGTTTTCATGAGCATAGGAGGCCTTTTAATAATCTTTCAGTATTCATCTTGCAAATACGCTTATAATATTCACTGCAAGGTCTAACTGTATAATAATCTACCGTCGTTGGAAGAAGCTCATAACAGTTTTTCTTTCACCAGTACCTCTTCTGTACTTAATATGATTTAGTTTAAATTTAACTTCTCTAGTGAAAAAAACAGAACTATATATGTAGCCGTAGAAGTAATAAATGAAATTTAAAAAAATATTTAAAGTTTAACTGCCTGTTATAGGCAATACTAAATTTTCCCATCATAAAATAAAATTATGAAACAAACTACCAATCAACGCGGAGAAATGTTGAAAAATATCGCCCAAAAATTGTTCATATCGTTAACCGTTTTTAATGTGACGGTTTGTCGTCAAAACGGCACGATTTGTATGTTGCTCTAACAAGGTATAGATCAAGTATGTTCTAAAATTCATTTTGTCAATGCCGGCGATTCTACTGACGATTTTTGTCAAAAAAACGGCATTGACGTCCTTATTAGAATTAACCTTAATATACAGTGACAGAATCACTATTTGTTACGTTCGTATGTTAGTGTTTGCATGGTAGCCGACAAAATAATTTGTTACGTTTGAGCAAGCTTGTATGTGACAACCCAATTCATTTTCTTGCTTCCATCACATGGTATTTTTTACTTCATACTGTAAAAGCAGCTGTAAATAATATGAATGAATGAATGAATGAATGAATGAATTTTTTATTGAATGAATGAATTTTTTATTAAATACAAAATACATTTACATTAACATATATACTAATTCCCGCATAGGACGAGCCTGTGCGCGGGAATGAGTTGTACATTATTATATATAAATTATATCAGTAATTATTACTAAAAATATTTTTAACAATTATTATTACAAAGCTTACTGAAACTTATCTAGTTATAAAATTTACAATTCCAAATAATTAAAATTTACTAGAAACCAATATTAGTATTCCTAAGTTAGAAAAATTACACTATTATCTACAAATAAAATCCTCTCAACTCACTAAAACACTATGCAATATACAAACATTTATTTATTATTATACAACATCGTTAATTAATTATTTTTAGGGATCACACCTTAATTAAAAAAAAATAATACATTTATAAATACAGAAAAAATACTGGCAAAATTCTGTTTAAAATTTAAGTTTACAATACCCATTACAAAATTTACTTTCAACCGAATAAAACTTACAAAAGCCAGGAAATGTTCTTACTTTAATAAAAAATAAAAAACAATGACTACACAGGTTACAAACTATTATACAAGACCGTTAATCAGTTATTTTTAAGGGGTCACAGATTGAAGTTTACATGAATAAAACATATACATACAAAAGAAATCATGGCAAAAATCTGTTTAAAGTTTATTGAGAATTGATAGGATAATTTTTATCATTTTCTACTTACTAAATGACCAGCTTAAAATAATATTTATTCTTTCCCCAAGCCTCTATTTCTTTTTCAAGTTTTTTTGTTAATCTGCTGGTAATAAATTCTTGGGGAATTTTATTTATTAAAATACTGCTATAGTAATATACCTGCCGTCTACAGACATTCAATTTTATGTTTTTTATACTGTAAAGATTAGTTTTTGCAGGGCGAGTATCGTAAGTTGTAGTTCTACATTGAAAGATATCTCTGTTTCTGTTGATATACAAAATTATTTTTTTAATATATGTTTGTCTCAGTGTCATTACATTGAATTGGTCAAATAATAGTTTACTCGGGTATAATCTTGGTTTATTTAAGGCAGCTCTAATTAAATGTTTTTGAAAAGTGAATAGTTTATTCATGTGTGTATCATATGCCGCACCCCACACTTCAATACAATATTGAAAAAGAGAATTTGCATAAGCATAATAAATGGTTTTAATTATATCTTTATTTTTTATTTTGTTTATACTATAAAAAATGTATATAAGATATTTTAGTTTTGTACACAAATTATCTATGTGTACATTCCATTTGATATGATCATCTACCATGATTCCTAGATATTTTATGACTTTAACTTTTTCTATTTTTGGGCAGGGGCAGTTATCGTCATTTCCTTCACCAAGTTTATGTGAATGTATTTTTACTGGAGTAATGGTGATGGCTGCCCAGTTTCACTGGCTGAAAAAGCCATAAATTTGGTCTTTTTAAGATTTAGTGTCAGAATATGAGCATCAAACCACTCTTTAACTATTAAAATACCTAAATTAGCATTGTTATATGTGTCAACCCACGTTTCACCAGAAAATACTAAGGCTGTGTCATCAGCAAATGATAATACTGTACATTTCGGTATGTTTAATTTTAATAAATCATTTACGTAAATAAGAAAAAGAATAGGAGAAAGTACCGTACCTTGTGGAAGACCGAAATGAGAATTTTTTGTAATATCTGTTTTATTATTTAATGTTAATTCTTGAGTTCTGTCTTTAAGATAATTTTTAAATAGTTTTAGTGCTAAACCCCGAACTCCACAATTCTCCAATTTATATAACAGTATATTGTGAGGTACAGTATCAAATGCTTTAGCTAAATCTAAGAAAACAGCCATTGTTTTATGATTTGCATTTAATTTTTTGTTTATTAATGTTACCAGGTGAATTACTGCATCTTTAGTTGATTTGTTAGCTTGGAATCCGTATTGGTTACTATCGATCAATTTTATTTTGTTTAAAAATTTAATTAACCTCTTTTTGATTATTTTTTCCATTACTTTTGCCAAGTTACTGAGAAGACTTATCGGACGGTAGTTTTCAGGTTTACTTGGATCACCTGTTTTATGTAGTGCTTTTATCTTCGCTATTTTAAATTTTTGGGGAAAATAACCTTCAAGAAGACATTTATTAAATATAAATTCGAGAGGTTTAACAACATAAGATGCTATTGCCCTGAGACAATGTCCAGTAATATTGTCAGTACCCGATGATGCGTTTACTTTTAAACTATTTATTATATTTCCTATTTCAATTGAATCTGTAGGTTCAATGTAAAAACTTTCACAAGGTGAAGGAACTGTTGATTTATGAATGCCCTTTTTATTTTTTGATACATTCAGCAACTTTTTTGCGTAATTTTCACCAACACTTGCAAAGTAACTATTTAAGATTTCGGGTTTAATTTTTGGATTTATAGTGTCTTTTTTTATGTCCATGATTTCATTTATGTGATACCAAGTTTTTTTAGCGTTACCCTTACTCTGATTAAATTTATTATTAAAATATTCAATTTTTGCATTTTTTATTAATGTATTTAAAGAATTCCTATACTTTTTGTATTCTTCCCTTAATTTAATGTTTAATGGTTCCCTATTCATTCTCTTGTGCATCCTGTCCCTAACTCTAATGGAGGCCACTAAGCTTTGGGTTATCCAGTTCTTTATTGGTTTATTTTTATGAGAGATCGTGATAGAATTTGTATTTTTGTTTATGTAGTTGGTTAATTTAAAAATAAATTTATTAAGAAGCGAATCAATGGTATTGTTGTTTTGATTATAAATATCATGCCAATTTTCCTTATTTAGTTCCGTCTTTAGTTTAACAAAATTTACTTTCGTTTTAGTTTCATGAGATTGATTCAACGACTGAGTGTCGTGATTTATATGAATTGAAGTACAATAGTGATCGGTAATACTTGTCTTTAAAATTGCAGCCGCAATATTATCTTCCTTCAAATCATAGCTCTTAAGGAAAATATGGTCTATACAACTATTGCTTTTATTTTGCAATCTAGTTGGTTTATTAATATAGGATTTGTATCCGTTTAAATGCAGGGTACATAAATATTCGTTTGATAATATATTACTGTTATCTAGAATATTCAAATTAATATCGCCCATAACCAAAATATTTTTATTCTTTTCTGTTGTTTTCAAGCCGGAATCTAAACTATTTATGAAACTAGTGGGGTCTAATGAGGGGGAACGGTAGATCGCAATCATAGAATAATCTTTATTATTAAATTTACAACTGAAACTAATCGAATTTGCTTGTTCAATTTTTATATCCAATAAATTATATTCAATATTTTCATCTAAATATACACACAAGCCGTCACATTTAGTGAACTTACATTTTTCATTAATAAATTTATATCCTTTCAAACCAACACCACCGATCATCTCCTCAGTCAACCATGTTTCAGTTAAAACAATCACATGAAACCTAATACTGCTATTTCCTATGTAATTCAGAAATTGATCCATGTTTTTTTTAATGCTACGAATATTCAAGTTAAGAATATTCAATAAATTATTGGCACTACTCTTTAGATACATATGTGGCTGAAAATCAAAAAAATCATTTACTTCAATGGTATTGTAAGCTACGGAATCAGTCAACTCACTGACACCAATATCAAAAGGCATAGCGTTTCAATAAGCTGAAAGTAAGAAAGAGAAAATTCAGAAAAAAGAACTCCTTCCTGGAAAACTAAGATGAATCAAAAAGCACATCCACTCCCGACGAGCATCCCAAAATGATCAAATAAATACAATTTTATCATTTTGACTATAATACAAAAAAGAAGAAAAGTCAGAGATAAAAACCCCGCAAAAAAAAAAATTTTCTTTAGGAATAAACAAATATTAAATTACTAAATTGGCTTTTAAAATTACATTATTAGCAGCTTCTTATACATAAATAACCTTACGTAACTATTTTACAGAAGACTTTACATTGTAATTCCGCAACAGAACAGATAAGCAAGCAAAAAGCTTATCAGTTAAAATGAAACTTCATTACATTACGCTAATTACAAAATTCATTTACCAATTCATCATTATATATTTATATGGACTATATTATATTCAAAAATTTGTAGGGAAAAAACAATAATAAATTAAAACTAATAGGCACATGATAATACAACTAAAATAGAACTTAACTTGTTAGAACGAAAACAGTTAGATTATAAAAACTGACAAATTGTTTATGCTGTACTGTATTAATAACCAAAAAAAAAAACTTTATCTTTTTCAGAATCAATCCGAAAAAAAAAACTTTCCTATAATTAATACAAAAAGAGCAGATCTAAACAAAAATATTGAACTCATGCAAATGCGTAATCAATGTTAAAAAGATTTAAAAAAATTTTACAAATATTTCTTCCCCTTCATTTTTAAATCTGATGGTAAGAGTGATGAACTAAAAAAGTAAAAATATTTATCTTCAGTTGCTCATAAAAATTCAATTATGGAACACCCAAAATAAGCAACCATAAAATATTAAAATAAATAACTAAATAAATCCTTACAACTTAGTAAAACCTTAATGAAAACGAAACGAAATACTCAATTTTTCACTCATGAATATAATTAGGTATCACTACTCACCCACAAAATAAAAGAAAAAGACCATGCCCATATACCTTTATACACAAAAACAACACACATAATTATACTCCTTGTAGCAGCTCATTCAGCTGGTCCTGTGAATGTATCACTATAATGGGGCCATCAGATGTTCTCTTTATCTTCACCCGACCATTCCTGTCTACCCAGGCATCAGTCACACTACCCGCCTTCTTTGCCTTTCTTGCGAGGGCGAGTAGAACTCTTTTACCCCTGGACAGTGACCAGTTAACAAAGACCGCTGAGTCACCGGCCAAACCCAATTGTCTCGCTGACAGGTTACGATTTTGTTTTTTCGCGGCCATCAATCCGTCAGCAGTAGACCTTCGTATGAACCGAACTATAATACTGTTAGTAGACGAAACTCCAGGAGGACCCCCAAGCCTGTGGCAGGCATCAATATCCCGTTCATCCACATCAAAGCCGAGCACCCTACCTAGATTACAAACAACCTTACCGATGTTCTCCCCAGGAATTATGGGCACCCCCTTAATCTCTAATGTATTACGTCTGCTGTACTGTTCCAACTCATCACAACGTAAAACAGCAGCAGTCACTGACGTTTTTAGAGCGAGAGTCACACCTTTTAAATTCTCGATCTCTCCTTGCTGTCGTTCAATAACCATCGATTGTTCAGTAACTAACTTTCTTAGGTCGTCAATTTTTTCATGGCAAGACTCCATTGATTTGCCCAACTCCGCCTCAGACTCTTTCTTGCCCCGCAAAATATCAGCGCGAAGTTTACCGAGCATATTTTTCATCATCTCGACTGTTAGTTGGGACGTCCCAGCCGAGGTTTCCATAGGCTGGATATTTTTTACAGGTGTATTCTCAAATAAACCTCTACTCCGTTTACGGGTCGCTATGCAAACCTCGCATATCCACGGATTTTCTTCCGAAAAGCATTCAAGGTCGGACTTTTTTAGATTCGCACACACAACATGAAAATAACATCGGCAATCACCGCATAACACTTTTTCTTGTCCGGTACGGTTTACCGACTTGCCACAGGTTTTACACATGGACATAAGTAATAATTATAAAACCAAAATCATATACAGACGAAAACAGACTTCCTTCACTTATTACAAAAAGAATACTATTGCAGGACACGTCAGGAGTGACACGCTCGATCACGCAAACATTTAGTAGGTATACAACCTTTCGTAACGAAAGTCAGATAACAACTGAACTGAACAGATAATATACTGCTGTTACATAAAGTAATACCATAATCATTGCGAACCCGGAAGATCTCTAACAATTTTAAAATGTTTTTGGTAGGTGTTTTAATTCTGGAACGTATAGCATTTCAGTAGACGTTATTCTATAATATTCGGCTGTATCGTTAACTGGGCGGTGACAATGGGCGGATCTTATGTAAAAATGTAAGTCGACGTCATGCGCAGGAACAGTTCCGGACCAATCAGGAAGTCCATACTGACAAATGACGTAATACTGAATGAAACGATTTCATTGGTTCATATCGGATGACGTAGTGAATTACAATAAGCTCTCTGATTGGACAATAATAACCAATCAAATTAACGCATACGAAGACGTCTGATTGGCTAGATTAGGAGATTTTTCATTGGTTGAGAATACTAGACTCTGATTGGTCCGATATTATATCTGCCTTTGACGTCACACGCGCGTCACCGTCAACGCAGGCCGCCTTACTCGCAAGACCTAAATAATTTGTCAACTGTACATCAGTTCTATTAGATTTTATTAATATATTTTCGCATATGTATGGACACAAACAGTGCAGAAGAAATAAAATTCGTTAAGTAACGATATCTGTAATGTTTATTTTTTTGTTGATTTAGAATCCGATAGTTAACTCATAATGTATAATTAAAATGTACACGTTCCGCGCAAACAGTGTAGAATTCCAATCATCAATTCATGCCTTAAAAAAAATTAGAAAATTTGTTTTGCCATAGCTTTCTGATTATTATTGCTATTGTCAAAATTCAAGCACAAAAAATATAATAATTCTGAGAAATAAGACCGTACATATTAAAAGATTACGCCTACGTTATTTACAGAAGATGTTGGTTTGAACATTAAATTCAATAAACAATTATCAGATTATATTTTTTGAACAATTAGTAAGATTAAATTTGTACGTTCTTTCAAAACGACGATGATAATATTCATTTTTCCAAATCCAGTCTATCAATTAACTTCAAATTAGGTAAATAATGAGATGTGAAATTTTCAGCACAATTAAATTGGGTTTTTAGATCTTTAGGCTAGAAGTTAGTTCAAACATTTTTACATGTTATCTGAAATAACTAGATAACATAATTGGGTTACATTTTTTGGTTTATAACCGTATCACTCAGTAGAAAAGTGTTTTCATGAGCATAGGAGGCCTTTTAATAATCTTTCAGTATTCATCTTGCAAATACGCTTTTAATATTCACTGCAAGGTCTAACTGTATAATAATCTACCGTCGTTGGAAGAAGCTCATAACAGTTTTTCTTTCACCAGTACCTCTTCTGTACTTAATATGATTTAGTTTAAATTTAACTTCTCTAGTGAAAAAAACAGAACTATATATGTAGCCGTAGAAGTAATAAATGAAATTTAAAAAAATATTTAAAGTTTAACTGCCTGTTATAGGCAATACTAAATTTTCCCATCATAAAATAAAATTATGAAACAAACTACCAATCAACGCGGAGAAATGTTGAAAAATATCGCCCAAAAATTGTTCATATCGTTAACCGTTTTTAATGTGACGGTTTGTCGTCAAAACGGCACGATTTGTATGTTGCTCTAACAAGGTATAGATCAAGTATGTTTTAAAATTCATTTTGTCAATGCCGCCTATTCTACTGACGATTTTTGTCAAAAAAACGGCATTGACGTCCTTATTAGAATTAACCTTAATATACAGTGACAAAATCACTATTTGTTACTTTCGTATATTAGTGTTTGCATGGTAGCCGACAAAATAATTTGTTAAGTTTGAGCAAGCTTGTATGTGACAACCCAATTCATTTTTTGCTTCCTTCACAGGGTATTTTTTACTTCATACTGTAAAAGCAGCTGTAAATAATATACTGCTGTTACATAAAATAATACCATAATCATTGCGAACTCGGAAGATCTCTAACAATTTTAAAATGTTTTTGGTAGGTGTTTTAAATCTGGAACGTATAGCATTTCAGTAGACGTTATTCTATAATATTCGGCTGTATCGTTAACTGGGCGGTGACAATGGGCGGATCTTATGTAAAAATGTAAGTCGACGTCACGCGCAGGAACAGTTCCGGACCAATCAGGAAGTCCATACTGACAAATGACGTAATACTGAATGAAACGATTTCATTGGTTCATATCGGATGACGTAGTGAATTACAATAAGCTCTCTAATTGGACAATAATAACCAATCAAATTAACGCATACGAAGACGTCTGATTGGCTAGATTAGGAGATTTTTCTTTGGTTGAGAATACTAGACTCTGATTGGTCCGATATTATATCTGCCTTTGACGTCACACGCGCGTCACCGTCAACGTAGGCCGCCTTACTCGCAAGACCTAAATAATTTGTCAACTGTACATCAGTTCTATTAGATTTTATTAATATATTTTCGCATATGTATGGACACAAACAGTGCAGAAGAAATAAAATTCGTTAAGTAACTATATCTGTAATGTTTACTTTTTTGTTGATTTAGAATCCGATAGTTAACTCATAATGTATAATTAAAATGTACACGTTCCGCCCAAACAGTGTAGAATTCCAATCATCAATTCATGCCTTAAAAAACATTAGAAAATTTGTTTTGCCATAGCTTTCTGATTATTATTGCTATTGTCAAAATTCAAGCACAAAAAATTTAATAATTCTGAGAAATAAGACCGTACATATTAAAAGATTACGCCTACGTTATTTAAAGATGTTGGTTTGAACATTAAATTCAATACTTTATTATCAGATTATATTTTTTGAACAATTAGTAAGAATAAATTTGTACGTTCTTTCAAAACGACGATGATAGTATTCATTTTTTCAAATCCAGTCTATCAATTAACTTCAAATTAGGTAAATAATGAGATGTGAAATTTTCAGCACAATTAAATTGGGTTTTTAGATCTTTAGTCTAGAAGTTAGTTCAAACATTTTTACATGTTATCTGAAATAACCAGATAAAATAATTGGGTTACATTTTTTGGTTTATAACCGTATCACTCAGTAGAAAAGTGTTTTCATGAGCATAGGAGGCCTTTTAATAATCTTTCAGTATTCATCTTGCAAATACGCTTTTAATATTCACTGCAAGGTCTAACTGTATAATAATCTACCGTCGTTGGAAGAAGCTCATAACAGTTTTTCTTTCACCAGTACCTCTTCTGTACTTAATATGATTTAGTTTAAATTTAACTTCTCTAGTGAAAAAAACAGAACTATATATGTAGCCGTAGAAGTAATAAATGAAATTTAAAAAAATATTTAAAGTTTAACTGCCTGTTATAGGCAGTTCTAAATTTTCTCATCATAAAATAAAATTATGAAACAAACTACCAATCAACGCGGAGAAATGTTGAAAAATATCGCCCAAAAATTGTTCATATCGTTAACCGTTTTTAATGTGCCGGTTTGTCGTCAAAACGGCACGATTTGTATGTTGTTCTAACAAGGTATAGATCAAGTATTTTAAAAATTCATTTTGTCAATGCCGGCGATTCTACTGACGATTTTTGTCAAAAAAACGGCATTGACGTCCTTATTAGAATTAACCTTAATATACAGTGACAAAATCACTATTTGTTACGTTCGTATATTAGTGTTTGCATGGTAGCCGACAAAATAATTTGTTAAGTTTGAGCAAGCTTGTATGTGACAACCCAATCTATTTTCTTACTTCCTTCACATGGTATTTTTTACTTCATTCTGTAAAAGCAGCTGTAAATAATATACTGCTGTTACATAAAGTAATACCATAATCATTGCGAACCTGGAAGATCTCTAACAATTTTAAAATGTTTTTGGTAGGTGTTTTAATTCTGGAACGTATAGCATTTCAGTAGACGTTATTCTATAATATTCGGCTGTATCGTTAACTGGGCGGTGACAATGGGCGGATCTTATGTAAAAATGTAAGTCGACGTCATGCGCAGGAACAGTTCCGGACCAATCAGGAAGTCCATACTGACAAATGACGTAATACTGAATGAAACGATTTCATTGGTTCATATCGGATGACGTAGTGAATTACAATAAGCTCTCTGATTGGACAATAATAACCAATCAAATTAACGCATACGAAGACGTCTGATTGGCTAGATTAGGAGATTTTTCATTGGTTGAGAATACTATACTCTGATTGGTCCGATATTATATATCTGCCTTTGACGTCACACGCGCGTCACCGTCAACGTAGGCCGCCTTACTCGCAAGACCTAAATAATTTGTCAACTGTACATCAGTTCTATTAGATTTTATTAATATATTTTCGCATATGTATGGACACAAACAGTGCAGAAGAAAAAAAATTCGTTAAGTAACGATATCTGTAATGTTTATTTTTTTGTTGATTTAGAATCCGATAGTTAACTCATAATGTAAACTTAAAATATATACGTTCCGCGCCAACAGTGTAGAATTCCAATCATCAATTCATGCCTTAAAAAACATTAGAAAATTAGTTTTGCCATAGCTTTCTGATTATTATTGCTATAGTCAAAATTCAAGCACAAAAAATATAATAATTCTGAGAAATAAGACCGTACATATTAAAAGATTATGCCTACGTTATTTGAAGAAGATGTTGGTTTGAACATTAAATTCAATAAACTATTATCAGATTATATTTTTTGAACAATTAGTAAGAATAAATTTGTACGTTCTTTCTAAACGACGATGATAATATTCATTTTTTCAAATCCAGTCTATCAATTAACTTCAATTAGGTAAATAATGAGATGTGAAATTTTCAGCACAATTAAATTGGGTTTTTAGATCTTTAGGCTAGAAGTTAGTTCAAACATTTTTACATGTTATCTGAAATAACCAGATAAAATAATTGGGTTACATTTTTTGGTTTATAACCGTATCACTCAGTAGAAAAGTGTTTTCATGAGCATAGGAGGCCTTTTAATAATCTTTCAGTATTCATCTTGCAAATACGCTTTTAATATTCACTGCAAGGTCTAACTGTATAATAATCTACCGTCGTTGGAAGAAGCTCATAACAGTTTTTCTTTCACCAGTACCTCTTCTGTACTTAATATGAATTAGTTTAAATTTAACTTCTCTAGTGAAAAAACAGAACTATAAATGTAGCCGTAGAAGTAGCAAATGAAACTTAAAAACATATTTAAAGTTTAACTGCCTGTTATTGGCAATACTAAATTTTCCCATCATAAAATAAAATTATGAAACAAACTACGAATCAACGCGGAGAAATGTTGAAAAATATCGCCCAAAATTGTTCATATCGTTAACCGTTTTTAATGTGACGGTTTGTTGTCAAAACGGCACGATTTGTATGTTGCTCTAACAAGGTATAGATCAAGTATGTTGTAAAATTCATTTTGTCAATGCCGGCGATTCTACTGACGATTTTTGTCAAAAAAAACGGCATTGACGTCCTTATTAGAATTAACCTTAATATACAGTGACAAAAGCACAATGTGTTACGTTCGTATATTAGTGTTTGCATGGTAGCCGACAAAATTTATATAAATATATTTATATAAATAGATTTTATTAATATATTTTCGCATATGTATAGACACAAACAGTGCACAAGAAAAAAAATTCGTTAAGTAACGATATCTGTAATGTTCATTATTTCGTTGATTTAGAATCCGATAGTTAACTCATAATGTATAATTAAAATATACACGTTCCGCGCCAACAGTGTAGAATTCCAATCATCAATTCATGCCTTAAAACACATTAGAGAATTAGTTTTGCCATAGCTGTCTGATTATTATTGCTATAGTCAAAATTCAAGCACAAAAAATATAATAATTCTGAGAAATAAGACCGTACATAATTAGTAATAAAACATTGGAAATAATCAAAAAAACTAACCTCAAAAACATTTTCTTATTTTAATCATGAGTGAAAGATGTAAAGCGAAAATCAACCTCAGTTTAGCTTTAAAATACGGAAAACCACTCTTTCACGCTAAACTAGGCTCTGTAGAGAAAAATACCTTAAGTAAAAGTTGTAGATCTTTAGTTTTCTATAAATTTGCTTTTATACTTTTTTGTCGTAAAATGCATACTAAGGCCGAAATCTTAAAAAAATCAAATTTTTCACTTGTTTTCGTGAAAAAAATAAACAGAAAATCGCTAAACTAAGCGTTATACAAAGAAATGTTTGAAATAAAAGTTGTAGGATTTTAAATTCTTTATAACTTTTATTATATACATTTTTGCGCTAAAATGCATAAATAAAGCCACAATCTTAAAAAAACAAATTTGTTACGTGAAAAGAGCCTGACCAAGAATTTTAGCAAAATGGCATCTACCCTATCTTGTAGAGCATAAACAATTAAGTAAATTATGCGATTTTTAAAAAAATCGTAGGACCAGTTTTTGAGAAAATCGCAAAAAGTGAAAAATTACACGAATAAACTACTACTTCCGGTTGACCGATTTTGATGAAAATGTTTGTGTCGGGTCCGGTAGTGGTATGTAACTTAAGTTTCAAGTTTCAAGTTCGTACGATGTTCCGTTCGTGAGATATTCTGTTCACACACGCGCGTGCGCACACGCACACACACACACACACACACACAGACCAATCGCTAAAAACATATTTTTGGGTTCAGAAGGTCTAAAAACGTGTAGATCCGGTGAAAACTCGATTTCGAAACATCGACATGAAAACAATACTTTCCTTCCTATATATTCATATAGGCAAGAGAAAGTTAAAATCTGGTGTGAAACACTCACACAACTTTCGCTTGCAAATGCAAATAATGAACAATATTACATAACATTAGAATTAAACAAAAAAAACTAACCTCAAAAAACATAAATTCATTTTAATCATGAGTGAATGATGCAAAATGAAAACCAACCTCAATTTTGCTTAACAAATACGGAAAATCATACTTTCACGCTAAACTATACTCTGTAGAGAAAAACGCTTGAAAAAAAGTAGTACATCTTTTAATTTCCTACAAATTTGATTATACTATATACACTTTTGTCGTAAAATGCACACTAAGGCCGAAATCTTAAAAAAATCAATTTTTACTTTTTCTCACCTACCTATGTGAATATATAGGGAAGAAAGTATTATTTTCATGTCGATTTTTCGAAATCGAGTTTTCACCAGATCTACACGTTTTCAGACACCCTGAACCCAAAAACCATGTTTTCAACGATTGGTGTGTGTGTGTGTGTGTGTGTGTGTGGAAAATATCTCAAGAGCGGAACATCGTACGAACTTGAAACTTACGTTAGGTACCACTAGAGGACCCGACACAAACATTTTCATCAAAATCGGTGATCCGGAAGTAGTAGTTTATTCGTGTCATTTTTCACTTTTCGCAATTTTCTCAAAAACGGCTCCTTCAATTTTTTTTAAAACTCGCCTCATTTACTACATTTTTTATGCTCTACCAGATAGGGTAGGCGCCAAGTTTGCTGAAATTCTTGGAGAGGCGGTTCTCTCGTAAAAAAGTACTTTTTTTAAGATTCCGGTTGTAGTACGCATTTTAGCGCAAAAATGTATAATAAAAGGAGTAGAGAATTTAAAAACCTACAACTTCTTTTCTAACGTTTCTTTGTATAACGCTTAGTTTAGCGGTAATTAGTGATTTTCTGTTTTTTCTTCATGAAAATTTGTAAAAAAATCGATTTTTTAATATTTTGAGACAAAATTCGTAAAATCAAATTTATAGGAAACTAAAAGATCTACAACTTTTATTTCAAGCATTTTTCGCTACAGAGCCTTGTTTAGCGTGAAAGATGGATTTTCCGTACAATTAAGCCAAATAAGGTTGGTTTTCATTTTGCGTCATTCACTCATGATTAAAATTAGGTTATATTTTTTGAGGTTAATTTTTTTTGTTTATGTTTTATTACTAATGTTAGAATATATTGTTCATTATTTACATTGGTAAGAGAAAGTCGTGTGAGTATTTCACGCTAGAGTTTTACAAATTGATACCTAATTTTTTTTTTTAAATCTGCAATAACTGAACATAGTTAATACCTTAACTGACTACAATCATTTTAATTTGTTTTCCTCACCTTATTTATATGAATAGGCCTATTAGGGAAGGAAAGCTGGTATTGTTTTCAAGTCGATTTTTCTAAATCCAGTTTTCACGGATATCATGTATTGAACCCCTTCCTCCAAACCCAAAAAAAGTTTTTAGTGATTTGTCTGTGTGTGAACACAGTATCTCAAGAACGAAATAGCGTACAAAGTTAAAACTGAACATTTAAGTTATGTACCACTGCAGAACCCGACACAAACATTTTCATCAAAATTAGTCAACCCCAACAAGCTAAGTTACAAGAATTTAAACATCTTTGAGTTAAAAATTTTATTTTTTACTTTCTCTTGCCTATATGAATATATAGGAAGGAAAGTACCGGGTGAGCATAAAGTCTTGCCCTGATTATAAAAATTTATTGCAGAATAACTGTTTGACATAAATTAAATTTTATGCTGTTACATAGGTTAGTGTTAATAGTTTTTTTTAAAGATTACTTACATTAGTAAACTTCAACGTGTGCCCCCTTGGTAGCTCGGAGAATGTCGAAGCGGTATTCCAGTTCCCGCCAGTTGTTTTGTAACATGTGTTCTGTCACAGTACCCACAGCAGCTTGTATCCTAGCCTTCAGTTCGTCAACGTCAGCAACTGGTGTGGCGAAGACTCTATCCTTGATACAGCCCCAGAAAAAAAAGTCAAGGGGAGTAATGTCTGGAGAGCGGGGTGGCCAGGGTGTTGGACCATCCCTTCCAATCCACCGATCCGGAAATGTTTCATACAGGAAATTACGCACTATGAAAGCCCAGTGGGGCGGTGCCCCATCTTGCTGGAAAATTATCCATGGTTGAAATTCTTCTAACTGTGGTGCAATGAACTGTTGCAAAACATCTAAGTAAATGTTAGCGTTAATGGTGTTTTCCGTGAAGAAAAACGGCCCGAAAACCTTATTATGCATGAGGCCGCACCAAACATCACGGAAAACACCATTAACGCTAACATTTACTTAGATGTTTTGCAACAGTTCATTGCACCACAGTTAGAAGAATATCAACCGTGGATAATTTTCCAGCAAGATGGGGCACCGCCCCACTGGGCTTTCATAGTGCGTAATTTCCTGTATGAAACATTTCCGGATCGGTGGATTGGAAGGGATGGTCCAACACCCTGGCCACCCCGCTCTCCAGACATTACTCCCCTTGACTTTTTTTTCTGGGGCTGTATCAAGGATAGAGTCTTCGCCACACCAGTTGCTGACGTTGACGAACTGAAGGCTAGGATACAAGCTGCTGTGGGTACTGTGACAGAACACATGTTACAAAACACCTGGCGGGAACTGGAATACCGCTTCGACATTCTCCGAGCTACCAAGGGGGCACACGTTGAAGTTTACTAATGTAAGTAATCTTAAAAAAAACTATTAACACTAACCTATGTAACAGCATAAACTTTAATTTATTATGTCAAACAGTTATTCTGCAATAAATTTTTATAATCAGGGCAATACTTTATGCTCACCCGGTATTGTTTTCATGTCGATTTTTCGAAATCGAGTTTTCACTGGATCTACACGTTTTCAGACCCCCTGAACCCAAAAACCATGTTTTTAGCGATTGGTCTCTGTGTGTGTGTGTGTGTGTGTACAAAATATCTCAAGAACGGAACATTGTACGAACTTAAACTTGAAACTTAAGTTACATAACACTACCGGACCCGACACGAACATTTTCATCAAAGTCGGTCAACCGGAAGTAGTAGTTTATTCGTGTAATTTTTCACTTTTTTGTGATTTTCTCAAAAACTGGTCCTACGATTTTTTAAAAATCGCCTGGTTTATTCAATTTTTTATTCTCTACAAGATAGGGTAGGCGTCATGTTTGCTGAAATTCTTGGTGAGGCTGTTTTCACGTAAAAACGTTGTTTTTTTAAGATTACGTCTTTAATATGCATTTTAGCGCAAAAATTTATACAACAAAAGTTGTAGAGAATTTAAAATTCTACAACTTTTATTTCAAACATTTTTTTGTATAATGCTTAGTTTAGCGGTAATTAGAAATTTTCTGTTTTTTTCTCACGAAAACGTGTGCAAAATCGATTTTTTTAAGATTTCGGGCTTAGTATGCATTTTATCACAAAAGTGTACCTAATCAAATTAATAGAAAATTAAAAGATCTACAACTTTTATTTAGAGCATTTTTCTCTACAGAGCTTAAATTAGCGAGAACGAGTGATTTTCGTATTTTGAAGCTAAACAGGTCGATTTTCATTTTTTGTCTTTCACTCATGATTAAAATAAGGTTATGTTTTTTGAGGTTAGTTTTTTGTTTATTTCTAATGTTTTATTACTAATGTTAGGTTATTTGTTTATATTACTTGTATTGGCAAGAGAAAGTTGTGTGAGTGTTTCACACCAGATTTTTTTATTAATCAATGCAATCACAAAAAAATGATTTCATATCAAAAACATAAGTAAACCTTCAAAGCGTGTAGGGCCTACTTATATTTTAAATTATGTAGAAATTAACATAAAATCATGTGCAAACTTGCTGGTTGCTGTGATTGCTGCTGCCTCACTAACAGACAAAATGTGCCTGAACTTCAGGACAATATTTATATAGGGTGATTCAAAAAGAGCGCCGGTTTTTAAACGGCTGGTAAATTTTTGTTTATCGGTTGGCAACATTGTTTGACCACATTTCTATTTTGGAGAACACTCCGATTGACGATTCAGTTGTAGTTTCTCTTGTTCGCAGTGCAGTACTCTCGCAGTCTGTGTCTAACCATGGAGAAGTTTACTATTGCGCAACGAGTGTTAATCGTCAAAACATTTTACCAGAGTGGAGAGAGTTATGCGGCTACTGTCAGGCGACTTCGCGGTACTCTAGGACGTAATGAAGCACCGAATGAATCAACAGTTCGCAGGCTCATGAAAAAGTTATTTGAGACGGGTTCAACAGTCGACCTTAAAAGTTCTGAACGTCGTCGTTCTGGCCAAACTGAGCAGAACGTTGCGTTGGTTCGTGACAGTGTGGCTGTTAGGCCAGCAAACTCAATACGTCGCCGTTCTCAACAATTGGGTTTACGATGTTCTTCTGTACGGAGAATTCTTCGGTATGATCTCCAATATCACCCGTATAAAATTCAGTTGACGCAACATTTAAAAGTGGCAGACCACCAGAAGAGACGACAGTTTGTTGACTGGGTATTGAGAAAATTACGGCAGGATGATGACACCTTCGCAAACAAAATCATTTTCAGTGATGAGGCGCACTTCCACTTAAACGGTTTTGTTAATAAACAGAACTGCCGTATGTGGGGTTTAGAAAACCCTCGCGTGGTTAATGAAAGGGAAATGTATGCACAGCGAGTGACAGTTTGGTACGGCTTTTGGTCGGGCGGTGTCATCGGCCCTTACGTTTTTGAAAATCAAGAAGGACAAGCCGTGACAGTAAATGGAGACCGATACCGTACGATGATTAGGGAGTTTTTGTGCCGTCATTTGGATGGAATGGACATTGACGAGTTGTGGTTTCAGCAGGATGGTGCCACCTGTCACGCTGCACGAGAAACAATGTTGTTGCTCCGTGAACGGTTCCAGGATCGCATCATTTCTCGTAATTCCGACCATCAGGCTACCAAGGTCGTGTGACTTGACGCCTTGTGACTTTCCTCTTTGGGGTCATCTGAAGTCATTGGTGTATGCCAATAAACCCCGAAACATCAATGACTTGAAGGAGGAAATTCGACTGGTTATCGGGCAAATGGAAGTCGAAACTTGTCATGCAGTAATATCCAGTTTCATGGACAGAGTTGATGCGTGCCAGCGCAGTAGAGGAGGACACATGCATGACATCATTTTTCATACATAAAATCGGAAGGAAAGATGAACTCGTTGATGTATTTATTTTCAGTTTTTCAATAAAATAAATCTCTTAATTTGATATATCAAAACCGGCGCTCTTTTTGAATCACCCTATATTAGTGTGTATTAGCGTGTACTTAGTAAAATAGCGGTTGTTCCTGTTTCTTGTGTTGTGATTGTGAAAATTTCAATTTCATACAGAAGTGTTTTTACATACATTATCACCTCAGAGATGTTGTTTGTAGAAATTTAAGAAGACCTATTCCGTTTATTTCACATCATCAAAAGATCGTGTGAATGCCCATTTAGTTCGACCCAGCAATCGTCCGCACTTGCTCAGTACTGTTCGACCAGCAATCGCCTGTTTCTTTTATTTTCGGTTGTTTTCATTTTTACTTTCTCTTGCCTATGTGAATATATAGGAAGGAAAGTATTGTTTTCATGTCGATTTTTCGAATTCGAGTTTTCACCGGATCTATACGTTTTCAGACCCCCTGAACCCAAAAACCATGTTTTTAGCGATTGGTCTGTGTGTGTGTGTGTGTGCGCGTGCGCGTGTGTGCGCGCGCGCACGTGCGTACGTGTGTGTGTGTGTGCAAAATATCTCAAAAACGGAGCATTGTACGAACTTAAACTTGAAACTTAAGTTACATACCACTACCGGACCCGACACGAACATTTTCATCAAAATCGGTCAACCGGAAGTAGTAGTTTATTCGTATAATTTTTCACTTTTTTGCGATTTTCTCAAAAACTGGTCCTACGATTTTTTTTAAAATCACCTGGTTTACTAAATTTTTTATGCTCTACAAGATAGGGTAGGCGCCATTTTGGCTGAAATTCTTGGTAAGGGTGTTTTCACGTAAAAACTTTGTTTTTTTAAGATTACGGCTTTAATATGCATTTCAGCGCAAAAATTTATATAATAAAAGTTGTAGATAATTTAAAATCCTACAACTTATATTTCCAACATTTTTTTGTATAAGGCTTAGTTTAGCGGTAATTAGCAATTTTCTGTTTTTTTTTCACGAAAACGTGTGAAAAATTGATTTTTTTAATATTTCGGCTTTAGTAGCTACGCATTTTACGACAAAAGTGTATATAATAAAATTTATAGAAAATTAAGAGATCTACAACTTTTATTTTGAGAATTTTTCTCTACAGAGCCTAGTTTAGCGTGAAAGTGTGATTTTCCGTTTTTTTAAGCCAAATTGAGTTCGATTTTCATTTTGCGTCATTCACTCATGATTAAAATAAGGTCATGTTTTTTGAGGTTAGTTTTTTGTTTATTTCTAATGTTTTATTACTAATGTTAGGTTTATTGTTAATTATTTGCATTGGCAAGAGAAAGTTGTGTGAGTGTTTCACACCAGATTTTTATTCTATTTTTGGTTGTTTTTTCCTTTATTCTTTTATAAATTTCACAAATTATTTACAAGCTTTATTTTACGAATTACAAAACAATTAAGATCAAACAAATTATAAAACATTAAAATTTAAAAATACAGAAAATAATATACTACAAATTTATTAAAAATTACATCTTTGCACTGATTAATTGATGCGTACTCGCACCAACTGTAAATGAAGAGAATATTGTTCGATAATCCAACTTCATATTAGCGAGAAATGTGTCGCTTCTTAGAGATTTACTAATTCTGCAGATTGCTTTACGCCATTGGTTCCCAACCCGCAGTGGTCTGCGGACCACTCAGCCTAAAAGTGAACTACCACGGACCACCCATTACAATATTGCATATATCTTATCAGTTGTAACCAAATTAAAAGGTGATTAAATAAAACAAATTTTCGGAAACAAACTAATATTATTAATTAATAAACTATTATTACAAACATAATTGTTATTTTCAGAAAGTAGGGTACATTGTACATCACAAAAAGTAAAAATATTTTAATTGTAAATTGTCTTTTAATAAAATAAGGAATACAGAGTTTACTTAGTCGAAAACAACAATGAAAATTAAAAAATGAATTAAAAATGAAATGAAAATTTCAATGCAACTTTTGTGAACGAATCTTTCTGACTAGCTGAGGAATTCTAGGTTTTAGGCTC
This sequence comes from Catonia carolina, assembly GCA_035578175.1. Taxonomy (NCBI): domain Eukaryota; kingdom Metazoa; phylum Arthropoda; class Insecta; order Hemiptera; family Achilidae; genus Catonia; species Catonia carolina. Next base: position 49,606,706 of record JAQMRL010000002.1, read on the forward strand.
TTGCTAAGAGCTACTCTCAAATCACTGCTTACACTTAGCCGATTCGTTGTTTGTTTTTATTTAACAATAAACTAGAGAACCCCTGCTCACACAAATAAGCGGTTGAAAAAAATCATAAGATACCGCAAAGCTACTTGCCGAATATTGGGGAAGCCCAGGGTTTTCTTACACGACAACTCTTCTACCTTTACTTAATCTGAATCTTGAATGTATTTACTTAATCTTGTTCAATGAAAATCGTAACTTTGATTTAATCACGAGAAAATATTACTTTTTTATAAGTAGTCACCGGACTCCCACAGACCACCCCGAAGGCTCTCACGGACCACCTTTGGTCCGCGGACCACCGGTTGGGAAACACTGCTTTAGGCTATTAGGCCTACACACCCCAACGATCCTGGCCATTGGTGTTCAGTATCATATCTTCTTCTTCTTAAAGTTCCATCTCCTATCGGAGGTTGGATATCATAATGGCTATGGTCACTTTGCTGGCTGCCGCTCTGAATAGTTGCAGTGAACTACAGTTGAACCATTCTCTAAGATTCCGCAGCCAGGAGATGCGTCTTCTTCCTACGCCTCTTCTTCCTCGGATCCTTCCCTGCATAATAATTCTCAGCAACTCATATTTTTCTCCTCTGGTTATGTGACCCAAATATTCTAGTTTTCCTGTTTTTATACTTTTCATAACTTCTAACTCCTTATTTAAACGTCGGAGCACCTCAACATTGGTAACGTTTTGGACCCACTGAATTTTCAATATTCTCCTGTAACACCACATTTCGAACGCTTCTATCTTCTTTATGTGTTGTTTCTTCAATGTCCAAGCTTCCATTCCATATAGTACGATAGAAAATACATAACATCTTAGAGCCCTCAATCTGAGAGGCAACTGAAGGTCTTTGTTTGTTAGCATTGTCTTCAATTTTATGAATGCTTGCCTTGAAGTTTCAATTCGTACTTTAATTTCTTTACTTTGGTCATTCTTGCCATCAACCCAGGTTCCCAGATATTTGTATGTCTCTACTTTTTCTATTTGGGTTTTCTCTATTGTTAATGTTTCATTTCCATGTATCATATCGTGTCTATTTAAATAAATGCGCGGATTGTGCAATATTTCTTTCTCTTGAAGGAAACGTATATCTCTTTCCTTAGTGGAAATAATAGGAGCCAATTCTAAAAGATTCATTCAAGAACTGAACACGTGAGAAGCAAACAAGCAACGAATGTGTATTAATAAACGTGCAAACAATATCTACAATTAGGCCTAATATAGAGAGTGAAAGTAATCAATAATAATAGTAAATATGCGATTACACGAAACGACTTAAGGTTACAGATGATGTGATTTGAAATAGGTCCATTAAGAATATTTATGTTGTAGAAGAAATATTTAAACCCCATAAGTAATCGCCTGCATGAGGTGACATGGTTTGCTTTCACCATACACCATCTACTAGCTTTCTTCTGAATTTAAACCAGAGTGCAGTGCCTAGTAAGATAAATGAAAAATGACAAATGATTAACATTATACTGTAAGCGAGCCTAACCTAACCTTACTGTAAACAATGGGAATGCTCCAAATAATGCAGAGCATACCGCTTAAAAGAAAGGTCATGCTAACCTAAACTGGGGTCCTTCAGGGTGAATGGATGCAGAATCTACTGCTGTTATGGCCTCAGCAATTATTCATTAAATGTATCATATTGACCGAGTTAAGTGGGTGCCCTATGGGCTTAACACTGCGCCCACGTGTTCGAGTTTGACTTTAGTGGTACCTAATGACTGAACTAGATAATATTATTATTATCCATTGATCCTATGCTGGGTTTGTGTCTTGTTACCGATTTACCTATAGATCCTCAGTGGCAGAAGGCCATATTCTAATGTACTTTAAACATTAATCAATTCTTTTAACTTACCGGAAATCCACTTGTCCAAGTAACCAATCTGGAGCAACCCATCCTAGTTCAAATGATTCTTTTTCTTCATTACTTATGTGTACTGCAGTGTTCTAAAAATAATTTAAATTATTTAGGCATTGATACCAGTACTAAATAAAGAAGGTATTATAAATTTAAAAAATAAACTATCTCAAACAATGGCTACTGTTTTTTTATTCAAAATTACCGATATTTACGGTCAGTTTACACTTTGTCATTAGAATGTGAGAATTAGTGATCTCTAGTGACTCAGCAATTATTCATTAAATGTATCATATGGACCTTTTCCGTTATTTCACATCATTAAAATATTGTGTAAATGCACCTTAATGTTCGACCCAGCAACTGCCTGCACGTGCTCTGTACTGTTCGATTAACAATCGCTAGTTTCTTTTATTTTCAATTGTTTTAATTTTCATTACCTACCTATATTTTTGGTTGTTTATCCTTCATTCTTTTACAAGTTTCACAAATTATTTACAAGCTTTATTTTCCAAATTACAAAACAATTAAGCTCAACCATTAGGCCTACATAACATTTAAATGTAGCCTATAAATAAAGAAAAAAACAATTTATTAAAAAATGCAGAAAAATTACAAATACGATTAAAATCAAACGATTACAAAACATTAAAATTTAAAAATAATACAAATTTTTTTTTTAAATTACATGAAAAATTACATGTAATGACACCAATCGACCGTAATATTGTGATTAATATTTAGTTCATCTTCGCACCATTTAATTGATGCGTACTCTTTGCACCAACTGTAAATGAAGATAACGATGAATCCGATAATCCAACTTCGTATAGCGAGAAATGTGTCGCTTTTTAGAGGTTTACTAATTCTACAGATTGCTTTATTACACACCCAACGATCGTGGCCAGTGGTGTTGAGTATCATATCGTGTCCATTTAAACATATGCGCAGATTATGCAATATTCTTTCTCTTGAAGGAAACATATAGCTCTTTCCTTAGTAGAAATAATATGAGCCAATTCCAAAAGATTCATTATGAATTGAACAGAACACGTGCAAAGCAAATAACCAACTGATGTGTAATAATAAACATGCAAACAATATCTACAATAATAAATAGTGAGTGGAAGTCATCAGTCATAACAATAAAGATGCGTTTACACGAGGTGACTTTTAGGTTATAGATGATGTGATGTGAAATAACGGGAAAGGTCCTAAGTATCTTATCAAATACGAATAGAGTAGCTTATCAAAATACATCATAGGCCTACATACTATTAATACTTACTCGAGTCACGAGTTTGCCTTTGGTTTTAACGAGGAGTAAGGGGGAAATCATCAGTGCGCATGCACGACTGCTTTGGTATCAGTTTGGTAACATAAACTATAAATACTTATAACGCGCATGCATATAAAAACCACAGTAGTTCACTCGTGTCTTGCATCTCGTACTGAACACATCAAGCTCGTTAACATGCAATACTTTATAACAATCACCTGATTGTATATTCATAGGTTATAATTTGTAATTGAAAGACCAAAAAAATGGCTGACGATAGTATAACAGAGCTACGAGAGCAAGTGTTGGCAACGTTGCTGGCTAGTCATTGGCTAGCTATTAAGTGGTTATGGGGTAATGCGTACGTTCAGAGCTCATCAGCCCTGAAAAATAGTTAAGGATTGAATTAATGTGAGAACCCCTGTTGAATTATGTATATCCTTGCATAATAATGGTAAAAGAGTAATACAAAGTACAACCATTATCAGCTAAAAAAATTCAGTGACGAATTTCATCATTCTTACTTCATGCTGAATAATATTTTTTTTAGTTTTTTAAGGTTATGAAGAGTGGAAACTTGAAAATAAGAGAATGAAAACTATTTTTTATTCAGTAGATAGACTGCAAGAGGTTTAGAAGAATAAAAATGTTATTTTCTACAGAATCAATAGGTATTTAGCTTCTTTTTCGAAGCGAACGCAGAAAGATTATATTAACAATGCATGTTCATCATGCAAGGAGTTTCTTACACCATATAATCTGGCACAAACCATACTACATTTTTATATTATTTATATTTATAATTTTTCGTTAGCATCATAGCAGCAGAATACATATTAATATAGGTAGTGAGTTTTAAAAACAAACTTTTAATATTCACCTTTTTTTTAAAACAGTCAGACGTAAAACAAAAAAAGCAAAATAATCACCGTTTTTCACTGGTTTTCTTTTCTTTTTTTCTTTAACTTACGAGCACTTTCGAGGTGCGCACTGCTTCATCAGGTAATCTATACATATATCATAAAGAAAAAGCGTGTTTTTTTTTGTGCAGGCTGATTTTCAAAACTACTGAACGGATTTTCATGACATTTTGACAGCATAGGCTATTCATATTTATATTCATAGCAACAATTTCTTTTTCAATTTTCAAAAATGATAACCCTAAGGGCCCTAATGAAGATTTTCATATATATGTATGTGTGTACATGTGAGTACGTATTGATGTTGAAGTAGATGAAGAAAAATTATCAAAACATTGTTTTGTGTGTGTGTGTGTGTGCATGTGTGTGTGCGTGTGTGTGTGTGTGTACACTATTGTTGAAGACAGTACATATGTATAATATGTATAAAGACTAGCGAGAGCCATACGCGGGGGAATTTATCAAAACGTTTGTCTGTGTGTGAAACTCGATTTTGAAAAATCGACATGACATGAGAAAGTAATATTGTGAAGAAAGCATCTTCCTTTGTCAAAGTTTGAATTCAGACTCAAAGGTTCTGAAAATGTACTTAATCGTACTGTCTCAACAGTTTATTTTACAAAAATAATGTAAAAGTGAAAATTTCCAGACCCTGGCCGGGAATCGAACCCGGGACCTCAGCGTGGCAGGCTAATACGCTAACCACTATTCTACGGAGGCGGCCACTAATAGTTTTTTGTGTTATGATTAAACAGGTATGTAAATTAAGTACCTATATTTTTAATTTTCATTAGAATACATTACTCATCAGTTTTTTAGTACTTACTTCATCATCCAAAATAAATGAAAAAGCAGGGTTCTTTGTAATACATTTCAATAAAGTAACATCTGGTTGTGGTAGAAATTTGCCACAAAACATATGTTTTAATCTACCTTGTAGTATAAAACCTGTAAACTTATGATTTTTCAACTTGAAACCCTTGCTAAATGTTATGGTTAATTTTACAGTTCCATTGATTTGTACTTCCGTATTATTACTAATAACTCTCAGTGGACAAGGTTCCGTTTGAGTAATATTTTCATACCCTGTTATATGAATAGGGTTAAGATCTTGACATAGTGCTGGAATTACAGAATTCGGAATACTTATGGAACTTTGAGTTGACAATAATCCTTCAATCAAACATATTAATTGAAATATAAATTTTATCTGTCAACAAAAACATTTTATTATCTAATTATAAGAAATAATATTTAATTTTGAAATAATACGATTGATTTTTATATATACTATTTTCAGTTGATTTTATACCACTCGCCACTTTCTCACCGCCAAGTTTTATATTAAATACGGTCTTAGTGATAAACCAAGTACTAAATATCTGAGAATTTTTTTACTGTTTTCTTTTGCAAGCCAAACTATCTTTTATAGTACCGTACTCATATGGTAATCCAAAAACCTCCTTGGTACGGTATTACAAAATGATGACTAAAGATTAAATTCTCTTGCAGTGGAGTAAAATTATTACATTCACTACACACAAAAACGTGAGCGCGCACGCGCGCACACACACACACACACACACACACACACACATATAATTATGAATATAATAATACATAAATATTGTATGGGCAGGGGCATATTACAAACCAGGGGAAACTAGGATAAGTTACCAAGGACTGTCAGAGGGAGCATGTGAACATGTTAAATGCTCGCAATTAAATATTTTTGTTTCCCTTACCCTATATTAAAACAACAGTAAGGTAATAAATTATTCGTAGTGAGCGAATACTTAGGTTTGGAGGGGAACTCCTAAGGTAAGTTGGCTCTGGGCATCTAAACGACTAGCAACCGACCTGGTACTGGGTTCAAAATCAAGGACAGTACCAATAAACTTACTGCATTATCGTGATATTAAAATTTCAAGAAAAATGTTAACAAAAATTCATGCATCCAATGGTTTAAAATCTGGAGAAAGAAGTTTAAACGCAAATAAAGACATGTTGACAGATATTTAAAAATGATTGAGATGATTAGAAAAAGGGCCAGATTCTTTAGATACATAAAAAGAATGGATGAATTGTTTTAGAAAAATTTTTTAATAATTCCAATAACAAAATTAATTACTTTGAATTTCAAACACAGACAGTAAAATAGAATCAGAGAAACTAGGATTTTGTTAAAACGACTGTTTAGACAGATCTTAATTTAGAAGCACATTATTTGGGTTGGATATCCCTGTGGAAGTGAAGAAGAGAACAAGAAAAGAAAATCAGGATCAAATATTTACAGAAAAAAGCAAATCTTTGAAATAATGAAGAAGTTTTGGACAAATAAGAAGAGCAAAGAATACATCTAAAAAATCCAGGAAGACAACAGCCAAAGTTATTTCGAAGTAATATTCGGAGATTAAATCGTTGTATAAAAATATATATATATACGAGCGTGGACCCAAAAAAACTGGACTGAGAGTGCTATGCCATTCTTAGACGCAGTAGAGTGTTCTCCCGTTAGATGGCGCTAGTAGAGACCTTCAACAAACAACTGCCCAGACGGTGTCAGTTTGTAAGTTATCGTTTGATCATAGTGTTGGTTTTGTTTCTCTTACTGTTGTCGTGTTCCATCTGCAATGTCGTTTTGGCAGATTTAAAAAAAACAAAGCGTGTGTTTGAAATTTTGTTTCCTGCTTGACAACGGAAGCTTAGACCTACTAAATGCTTCAACAGGATTTTAAGAAATATGCTATGAGCCACACACAAGTTTTCGAGTGGTTTGGGCGCTTTAAACGAGCTGAGATGAGTGTTGAAGGCCATGTTCGTTCTTGGCACCCTTCCACATCTCAAAATGATGAAAACTTGAAAAAATCCGCCTAAAAAATCAACGAGGGTCGTCATTTCACGATCGACAAAATTTCAGAAGAGATAGGCGTGAGTTGGAGCTCATGCTAGCGGATTTGACTGAGGATTTCCAAATGAGACTTGTTGCCGCTAAATTTGTTCCTCACCTTCTCAATCAGGATCAACGAAACATTCGACTGAATTTGAGTCAGGACTTGAAAAACGAGATTGAAATTGATCCAAACTTTTTGACCAAAGTCATTACAAGTGATGAGAGTTGGTGTTAGCAAGCGTCAAGCCAGTGGTAGATTGGATTGATGCGGAACATGACAACAATAAGAGAAACACCAATACTACAATCACACGTTAACTGACAAACTGACGCCGTCTGGGCAGTTGTTAGTTGAAGGTCTCAATTAACCACACGTAGCGGGAGAACTGCCTACTACGTCTATGAATAGCAGCGCGCTCTCAGTCCGGTTATTTTTGGGCCCCCCTCGTACTCACTCACCAATAATCCAAAACTGACATAAAAATGTCTTTACTGTAATATCAGGGTAACACTGGCGTGAAAAATATATAAAATAAAATTGCCCAATAAAGTAATCTGTTGTAATATGGTATTAATTTCTCACTCAAAATCATTTCCGGAATGAAAAATTACTTCTAACATTAATAATGCATTTTTTTATTTTTTATTAATAAAAATTTATTTAAAAAAACCACCAGAATGGGCAAAGAAAAAGAAACCCATTAAGTAGCACTTTCATGGCTTCACCAGCCCTTTAAATTATTTTTAAAAAACATATATTTTAATGGAGGTATTGACCTCCTCTGTACATCATGACAAAATTACAGGTCTTAACATACAGAGCAGGTCAATATCTAAAATATATTGTAACAAGATCGAAGGAACGACGAGATTGCTCACGAAGGTTCCAGAATTCCATTCTTAAAAATAGTTAAGGAATAATAATAATAACAACACAATAGCAGCAATAAATGACCGTTTTAGCCATAAAGGGTACGCCTATTATAAAAGGGTATTGTGTACAGCTATTTTTATGAAGTTGTTTATGAGGTTGTTTACGTTTTCTATTTACAATAGTTGACTTGTTAACAAAAAGATTTTTCTAGCATTCATTAATAAAGAGTTATTTTTGTACTTTATGATTTTTCTACTTTGTTCTGGAACGATCTTTGTGAATGATTATAAAAGGAGACCCCCGAGCGCGGTCTAGTCAGTATTCGTGTGATCTTTGCCGTACGATTATCGGGGTGTGTATTTACAGGTTACACATCCGAGTATTGTAGTGATTCAAGATTGTTATACCGTCTCTTTGTTGTGTGTGTATTGTGTAAAGTCTTTTTGTGAGTGTATTGTAAAGTGAATGTGTAGTTTTGTAAGTTCAGTTTGTGTTTTGTATGTTAGTGTAATCTATAAAAGTGATTGCAAGTAAGCTAAGTAAGCTATTTATTGTTTGTTATTTATTTTAAGTGAATTATTAAATTATTTACTGTAATAGTTAATTATAATTAGTTTAATCATTTATTTTGTAATCTTTTAGTGAAATAAATCTTTGTAATTGTAAACTTTAGTGTAATAATTATTTAATAACCTAGATCCCGAAACGGACCTTAGCAATAAGTGTCACAATATGTATGTTTTAAAGAACTAAAAATGTGGTAAACCATGAAAATTTTTTTTTTTTCAAAATAACATTATTTGCAATCAGTTTTTTAAAAATTAACTATAAGCAAATCTTTTGAATGTACAAATCACAAGTTGAGGCCTCATTACCCTGAGTACCTCTCATTACAACAATTATTCATGTGTTCAAAGAGAAAATTACTATGTACAAAGATATTTACATTTTACAATATAGAATACTTTTCACTAAAATTTTATATACATTTAAACTCTTTCAGACAAGTCCAAAACATGGTAACGTTTCAGGCGCCTAACTTCTTCTGCATTATTTAGAAGATTTATAGCTAATTCGTTTTCGTGGCTTTCAAGTCTTGCCTGATATTTTCTATTAAAACGCCTGACCTCGTCCATTACATCAGGAAGGTTGCAATAATGTTGTATTTCTGCATTCCTTGCAAACCATGGTGCCCTTGTTATAGCCCGAAGAACCTTATTTTGGAACCTTTGAATTATCTCTATGTTACTTCTGCTGGTAGTTCCTCAAAGTTGAACGCCGTACAACCAGACTGGTTTTAGTAACATTTTGTAAAGCAGCAACTTATTCTCAAGAGAGAGTGAAGAGTTCCCACCAATCAGCCAGTACATCCTTTTGTATTTCAGATTTAAGTCGTTCCTCTTCATTCTCACATGGGTTTTCCAAAATAACCGCCTGTCAAGATGGATACCCAGGTACTTTACAACTTCACTTTGTGGTAGATCAACACCTCCAAGTTTTACTGGTGGACAAGTATTCCTCCGCATTGTAAATGTAACATGCTGCGATTTTGCAGTATTGATCTTTACTCTCCATTTTTGAAGCCATGGTTGGATTTGGTCTAAACATTCCTGAAGTTTGTTTGAAGCAACTATAGGATCTCCACTTTTAGCAAGCAAGGCCTTATCGTCAGCAAATGTAGCTTGAACTACCCCTTCAGTTGTTGGCAAGTCTGCCTCATACAATGAATACAAATACGGGCCTAGAACTGAACCCTGAGGTACTCCAGATGGAATGTACCTAGAAGATGACAGCTCGTCCTGATATTTCACTTGAAAAAACCGATTTTCCAGATAAGATCGTAAAATCAAAAAGAAAGGTTGGCTTAACGTTCTTTTAACTTTGTATAATAAGCCGACATGCCAAATTTTGTCAAAAGCCTGTTCAGCATCTATAAAACCAGCAGAACAATACATTCCTTCCTCCAAACTGTCTGTAACCACTTTTACTACTCTATGTATTTGTTCAATCGTTGAATGGCCCTTCCGAAACCCAAACTGATGGTCTGGTATCAATTTACATTCAGTCAAAACTGGTTGCAGTCTTTTTAAAAAAAGCTTTTCAAAAACTTTAGATAATACCGGCAATAAACTAATCGGTCTGTATGATGAAGCTAAATCTGGTGGTTTATTAGGTTTCAAAATCATTATTATGGTGGAAAACTTCCACTGTGATGGATAATGGGTAATCCTGAGTACACTGTTAAACAAGGAAGTTATAAATACTATTCCTTTTCTTGGGAGATTTTTTAAGAGTTTGGGTGTTATCATGTCATAACCGGATGCCTTTCTTAATTTTAAACTCTTAATAATTGTCATAACTTCTCTCACCCTAAATGGTTTAATTGGCATGCTCATTGGAAGTGGACTGTCTAAAAATTCATTGATTTCAGTTTCATCTACATTAGGATCAGCCTGATATGGTTTAAAAACACCTGAGAGATGTTTGGCAAAAACTTCTGCTTTTTCTTTACTGTTTTTTGCCCAGTCACCATTTCGGTTTCTGATAGGTGGAATAGACTGAATCGGGCGTTTATATAGCACAAATTACCCAAGGGAAGTCAGAGAAAAAATTTTGGAGAAAAGACGACTCAGGAGAATTTGGCATAATACGAGAAATCCGAACGACAAAAGAATTTTTAACAGGGCCACACAAGAACTTAAAGCACTTTTACGTCAAATTAAAAATGACACCTTTCAGGAGCAGTTTCAAAGTTTGACTGCTACTAATACTGATGAATACTCTCTATGGAAAATAATTAAACCATGAAAATGCTACTCAATAGGTAAGTGTTCTTTTTTTGACCATTCTAGTAGTTTTATATTTTATTTTAAAAAAAATTATTTCATTAAATGGTGAACGTACGCTACAATGTTTAATAAATTAATAATAATGTTATACTTACTTTGTACATTATTATAAAGTAATGAAGACAATCATTTTTATTAGATGAAATATAATCTGATTATCACCTCCATTTTATAATTAGTATTAGCAAGACTGTTATTTTATTTCAAAAAACCAGATCTGATTATTTACTAATGATAAGGTGATTGTCCTATCAGATAGAATATAATTTCTTTATCAATTACCATCTTTATCTATTTACTAAAATAAAATATAGTAAATACTGTATCAGTTTCAAATATCACCATAATTATTTTCGATATTTTATTTATTTATTTTATTTTACCCTATTTATTTTTTAAATTGTACATTAAGATTTATATAAAAAACCAAATCATTTTAAGAACCATCTGCGAAGTAAACAATCAGTGAATGATGTCACAGCTCCAGAACCGTACGCATCAAAAGTATTATGTGATTTTCATAGTAGGCGTATGCGAAACGACTCGTGCTTAATACTCTTATGTGGAGTTAATTCTTTAGCTTAATAAAATTAAATGCTTTAATGGTTTTTATAATTTTAAATGCTTACTTTATAAATAAAATTATTATTGTTTACTAATTTTAAAACTCACTTTATTCTTACTTTATTCTCAAAGATTTACCTTTTTGGTGTTTGTAAATAGAGGACTCGGGTGCATTAGCCATCACTATAAATTAATTAATATCAACTTTTTCAGCAAAAATAAAAATAAACTTACCTTTGTTCATACAGTCGGATAAAGTAATAACTACAATAAAATTAAACCGTACATGAAACTAAAAGCACCATTCGAACTAGACGCACAATTAAACCGAACCGAACAGTTTAAAATAACAAAGCCAACTAAATTGAAAACTCATTTAGGATCATAAAATTAAAAATGACACATACATGAAGAATTTGTAATATAGGGTGATTCAAAAAGAGCGCCGGTTTTGATATATCAAATTAAGAGATTTATTTTATTGAAAAACTGAAAATAAATACATCAACAAGTTCATCTTACCTTCCGATTTTATGTATGAAAAATGATGTCATGCATGTATCCTCCTCTACTGCGCTGGCACGCATCAACTCTGTCCATGAAATTGGATATTACTGCACGACAAGTTTCGACTTCCATTTGCCCGATAACCCGTCGAATTTCCTCCTTCAAGTCATTGATGTTTCGGGGTTTATTGGCATACACCAATGACTTCAGATGACCCCAAAGATGAAAGTCACAAGGCGTCAAGTCACACGACCTTGGTGGCCATTGATGGTCGGAATTACGAGAAATGATGCGATCCTGGAACCGTTCACGGAGCAACAACATTGTTTCTCGTGCAGCAACTGAATTTTTTACGGGTGATATTGGAGATCGTACCGAAGAATTCTCCGTACAGAACATCGTAAACCCAATTGTTGAGAACGGCGACGTATTGATTTTGCTGGGCTAACAGCCACACTGTCACGAACCAACGCAACGTTCTGCTCAGTTCGGGCAGAACGACGACGTCCAGAACTTTTAAGGTCGACTGTTGAACCCGTCTCAAAAAACTTTTTCATTAGCCTGCAAACTGTTGATTCATTCGGTGCTTCATTACGTCCTAGAGTACCGGGAAGTCGCCTGACAGTAGCCGCATAACTCTCTCCACTCTGGTAAAATGTTTTGACGATTAACACTCGTTGTGCAATAGTAAACTTCTCCATGGTTAGACACAGACTGCGAGAGTACTACACTGCGAACAAGAGGAACTACAACTGAATCGTCAATCGGAATGTTCTCCGAAATAGAAATGAGGTCTAACAATGTTGCCAACCGATAAACAAAAATTTACCAGCCGTTTAAAAACCGGCGCTCTTTTTGAATCACCCGTTATAAACATTGAATAAGCCTATAAACAATACGGAGTAGTATGCAACTGAATTCTAAACAAAATTAAGTGATAAGGGAAAGATTTTATTGACGTTAGGGAACGCGGCTGTTCGTTGTTATTGTTTAGCAGTTATAAAAGTGTTGGTGTCCACCCGGTGACAAATGCTAGGCTGTTGCATGTATTTGTGTGGTGTATTTACACGTACTACCACAGATGCAGTTTGTTGATTCGACAGTTGGTTCTTACCGTGAACTCACTATAATCCAAAAATTTTATGAATTTGGCTTAACTTAAAAAACCTAGCCTAAAACATGGCATTTAACCACAGTTGGGTTGGTTCATTTCATCCACCTCATAAATTGTAGATTATTATAAATGTATTTTGGTTTCTTAAGAAAAGATTGTTACTGTGTATAAATTAGATAGGTAAATTCTAAACAATACTAAATAATTCTATTTCATGTAATAAATTTATACAATAAACTTTACTAACCTTTTTAAGCTGCCTTGATTTTTTATTTATTACTTACACATGTTTCGGTGGATCCACCATCATGGGTGTATATAATATCATTTGAAACTTAAAAAAAAATCTGGGGATCTTTTCCGTTATCTAACAAGAAATGTTAGCACTTGTTATGCGGCTCTGCGTCACCCCTTTATTGAAGGTGAACTTTGTACTGCATTTCACTACATAATAAACCTAACATTAATAAAAAAAAATCTGGTGTGAAACACTCACACAACTTTCTCTTGCCAATGTAAATAATTAACAATAAAATAACCTCAGTTTGGCTTAAAAATACGGTTACATTTTATTATGGAGGCCAGTAAGCAGAAATGTCTGCGAGTATTTGTTGGAATAAGTCCCGGTCACTGTGACGTTGGCGCCACAAACTCCGCAAGATACGATTGTAACATGACCTTGTTATATAATAACAACAATAACAACCTTAAATATGAGTAATGGCTATGCGTACTGGAATCAGTCCAAATCTGGTGTTAAACACTCACACGACTTTCTCTTGCCAATGCAAATAATGAACAATATAACCTGAATTAGTAATAATACATTAGAATAAACAAAAAACTAACTTCAAAAACAAAACCGAATTTAATCATGAGTGAATGATGCAAAATGAGAATCAACCTTAGTTAAGCTTAATAATACGGAAAATCACTCTTTCACGCTAAACTAGGCTCTGTAGAGAAAAACGCTTAAAATAAAAGTTATATATTTTTTTTAATTTCCTATATACTTGTATTTTATTTTTTACCTTCACTTTTTTCGTAAAATACATACTAAGGGTGAAATCTTCAAAAATCCATTAATTTACAAATTTTCATGAAATAAAACAGAAAATTACTAATTACTTATAAACTAAGCGTTATTCAAAGAAATGTTTAAAAAAAAGTTGTGGATTTTTAAATTTTCTACTACTTTTATTAATATACACTTTTGCGCTAAAGTTCATATTAAGGCTGCAATCTTAAAACGATTTTTTTCTACGAGAGAACAGCCTCCCCAAGAATTTTAGCAGACATTGCACCCTATCTTGTAGAGTATAAAAAAATTTGTAAATGAGGCGATTTTTAAAAAAATTGTAGTACGTAGTCGTTTTTGAGAAAATCGCAAAAAACTGAAAAATTACATAAATAAACTGCTACTTCCGGTTGACTGATTTTCTCTAATATGATCTGATTTTTCTTTTGGTTGATGAAAATGTTCTTGTCAGGTGTTGATCACTCTGGTAATACCTAAATGAAGTTTCAAGTTTCAACTTCGTACGATGTTCCGTTCTTGAGATATTTTGTTCACACACAGACACAGACCAATCGCTAAAAACATTATTTTGGGTTAAGGGGGTCTGAAAACGTGTATATCCAGGGAAAACTCTACTTCGAAAAATCAACATGAAAACAATACTTTTCTTTCTATATATTCATGTAGACAAGAGAAAGTAAAAAATTGTTAACATCTGTAGATGTTACATCTTCAGTCATCTATAAATAAGTGTTTTATACAGATGACTGAAGATGTAACATTTTCTACAGATTTTAACAATTTTTTTTTGTTTCAAATATATAATTATAATTAAAAAATAAAAGATGAAATATAACCTCAAAAAAACTTCCTTTACCACCTTTTCATTTAAAAATCTTTCTCATCAACAAAGTAAAAATCTTTTTTTCTTATATACTCTGATTATGGTGGATCCAACGTAACACATCCATGTAAGCAATAAATAAAAAAATCAAGGAAAAAATCAAATCAAATAAAAAATCAATCAAATTAAAAATGTTAGTGAAGTTTATTGGCGTAAATTTATTATATGAAATAGAATTAATTTCAAGCTGCAGGATGCATTGTAAGGATTTTTTTGAATACTAAAGAAATAAAGTATTATTACAATGGACTTCTTGGTGATAAAATTGACTTTCCCCTTCTTCACACATCTTCATCCGAATGTTTCATAAGGTTTTGTATTTTAATGTTTTTTTAATGCTCTCTCAACTTTATCTGACGTTATCTTCTCTCCAGTAAGTTTTAATTTTACAAGATTTACTTTTTCTAGCTTATTCCGAAAGTCCTGTCTTTTTCTTTGGTTAACGCAACTGGTTTCTATGCCGGGGTCCCAGGTTCGATTCCCGGTCAGGTCTGGCATTTTTTCATCACTCATCTTCATCTATCATCCTTCTCACAATCTGCATTAACAGCAATTGCAAAACAGTCAGACGTTAAACCAAAAAAAAATTCTTTGGTACCTTTTCTTCTCTTAATCTCCTCTCTTTCCAATATTTTTTAATCTTTTCTGATCTCAAAATTCTCGTATCTTCTAGAAGCTGCCGTTTCTCTTTGGTAGTTTTCTTAATTTTTGCAGTAATTACCAACCCATATAGTTATAGTAAAGGTAATATTTAAGATCTGCTTCAACTTAGCTGTAAGAAAAAATGAAAAGCTCAAACTGCATATATACTGCAGTACCAAGGTTTTTATAGAGAAAGTTGCAGTACTACTCGTATTTAGGTTAAATTGCTGCTTGTAACAATATTTGAATTGTACCTATCATTTCTAATAAAATTTGACTGATATTAATTTGGAAAGGACAATAACAGGGTAAAAAATAGATTCTTTAATAACTTTTTTATTTTTATTTTTATCAGTTATAAATTATATTTTTATCAAGTATATGCATCTACTTGAAAAGTTAAAGAAATGAAAAAGTATTTTTCAAATTTAGGTGGCTCTGTGATGTTAAACAAAGTAAAAATCTTTTCTCCTTCTTTTCTGGTTTCCTTAGCCAGAAATAATTTTTAGTACATCTTGCAAAAGGTTGTGGATGAATTCTAGGTTGCAAGGGATATTTCAAGTGGTTGATGAACAGTAGAAACCCAGTATGATGAACTATTTTGAACTATAGATAGACTAAGAAAAAATAAACAAACATAACAATTTTATTACAATAAAATCTCTGTAGTAAATAGAAAAAAAGTTTGTGATTTTTAACAAGTTAATAATGTTTTCTTAAGATAACTAAAGGAAAACTATGTTATGAGCTCCAGAACTAAAATCTAGAGTATGTCAATTTATATTATTTTAATGAATAGAAAAGCTCTCTATATTTTTATGAATTATTTATAATATGCAAAGAGAACATTTTTTGTTACTTGACAGATGTAAAAATGATAATCTTACTTTGGCCTGGTATTTTGTAATGAGATTACTATACCAAGAGATTTTACAGCATGCTGCGTCAGATTGTACAAATCTTGAAATTTTCTGTGGTACTGTAAGTTATAATAAAGTCTCAACAAAAATCTGATTATTTTTGGAGATGCAGAAGGCCAAGCAGTTTGGTCACCGTATCTAAGCCAATGCCCAGAGAATTTTTTTTTCAAAAATGTTAAAAACATTTCCACAGAACTATGGTGGAGCACTATCTAGCCAAACCATGGAACCTGGAGGAATCAAAGGAACAAATTTATCTGGCATATCAATATAAAATGTTCCAACATTGTCAGTTTTATGAAAATTGGAGCTACGATGTCACTTTTGTTCATTCTGAAGTAGTAACTCACTTATACGATTTCTCGATCATCTTGAGAGCTGAAATTCAGTAAATTTGTTTGTTAAAGGTTTAATAAAAATACTGAAGCATTGCACTTCAATAACTTGTGCCTATGGGGTAAAAAGGAGGTAACTACCATACAGAAATAATTATATTATTTCTATACATTCCAAAAGAGGTGAAGTTCTAAAACTGCTGTTTTAGAACCAAATACATATTCAAACCTGGTGGTAAAAAGAAAATTTTGGATCAGTATGATTTCGACCTCCATTCTTATACTAAATGGCAACAATTATTATAAATTACAAAAATTATGTATAGTAAATGTATACTTGAAACCTACTGGAAATCCACTTTTGCCACTAACCACTTTGGAGCAACCCACAGTACTTGAAATGATTCCTTGTCTTCAAAACTTATATGAACGGCAGTATTCTAAAAATAATTTAAATTTATTTAATTATTAGTAGTAATGATAAATACTACTTATTAAACATTATTATAAGCTACATTAATAATAATTCAAAAGAAGAAGGGTTAAAAACATAAACTATTTGCCCGTTTATTCCATGCACATTTTATTCAGCTTACATTTGAAAAATATCGATGATGTTTTTAGAAGTAGGCGTGAAAATAAAATAAAAAAATTTTCAAGAACAGTATTTTTCAAGCTGTTGTTGTTTAGGTCTACAGCCGAAAGGCTGGTTTGAACCTCTAGAGGTTTTATTAAGTAAAAACGAGGAATGAGTTGGTTTACTGTCGCCTTCTTCACAGCATTGAAACAGTATGCTTACTAGCATGCCAGACCCTCCGAAAAACACCTACTTTCCACCCTGCAAATGATACCTTCACTTCATTCACCACACGGTCTGGCTGAATAGTGAAATTCATTACTCTCAGAGGATATAATTCTGACTAGTGTCTTTTACACTTCTATAGTCCAGCCGTCCTTAGTTTGCTATTACTGTCAACAAATAATGACGTCCCTGAGCATGCGCATTATTTAGAAATGTGTACACGCTGATTAAAAAGTTACTACAAAATAATTTTAAATGCACTAACATTTAGCGGGTGTATTCAGTATACAAAATACTTTTAAAAGTATTTTAGTATGTTTACAAATAAAATTGTAACAATATCATACATGACTGATTTTAAAGTACTGAACAATAAATTTATAAAAACGGTATACTTTATTTCCATTATTTTTCATAAATAAACCTGGTTAAAAGTTATATATTACTCTGTCTGTATGACGAAATAAGAGAACTTTATAAGTAAACATTTTTGTATTTTAATGATTTGTTATCTATTATTAATCTAGTCACTCATTATTTCTCAATTGAATTTGATGATGACTAATCCAAACCATAATCTCTATCCACATTTTTGAAATAATGAGCCTCCCACATCATCAAAAATACAATGCGCGGTAAATTATGACCCAGACTTGCCGAATTTCAAAAGAACAACTTTTAAAAAGTTTTAAAATCTTTAGGTTTTAAATATTTACAAAGAAATGTAAAACATATTGTTAGACCTACTGAAAAACGAGTTATACTAAAAATTGCCCAACGAAGAATGTTACAAATGTTTTTTTTTTTTTTTGTAACAGTATAGTTTTCTTTTGCAATCAGTTAATAAATACAATAACTTTAAGCAAATATGAGAAAATCTGAGTAATGTCCTTAGAATTAAAACACAAACGACACTCAGTAGTGTGTTTGAAAAAGGTCAAACTGTGAAGAAACAAATATATATATATATATATATATATATCTATACAAAATCAAACTTGATAAACTGTGAATCAACATCCCGAAACACAAAGAGTTGAAGTTGGAGATGACAATGACGATGGTAGAGATGAAAACGACGCCAATTACGAGATGCTGATGATTAGGAGTTGAAATGGAAAAGATAAAAAATAAAATAAAAAAATTAAAATTAAATGACTAACAAAATCGTAGAGGTAAGTCCAATGGTTTAAAGCGTTTCAGTCTGTGAGTATCTTCGCTGTTGTCAAGGAGGCTAATCGCTAATTGATTCTGATGGTCTTCTAGTTTTTGTAAATGTTTTTCGCTATGTTGTTTAATTTCTTCTTTTATGAAGGACAGGTTTAGGTCATTGTGTAGTATTTCATTTGTTACGTACCATGGGGCTGCAGCGATCAGTCTCGGGCATTTTGATTGAAAGCGCTGCAGTATTTCTATATTTGATGAACTAGCTGTACCCCATAGCTCTAACCCATACGTCCAAATTGGTTTGAGTATTACTTTGTACACGAGTACTTTATTTTCAAGGGAGAGTTGAGACCTACTGCCTAAGAGCCAAAATAATTGACGTAACTTCAGCCCAAGTTGCTTTCGTTTCGCCCATATATGACTTCTCCACGTGAGTCTTCGATCTAGATGTAAACCCAGATATTTAACTTCATCTTTCTGTGGGATTACTGTACCGTTCAAGCTGACCACTGGATATGTTGGTTTCTTTAATGTAAATGTTACGCGCGTTGACTTATCCTCATTAATCTTCATTCTCCATTTCTTACACCATTCGTAAATGTTGTCAAGATGGGTTTGTAACTTCTCCGAGGCACATGTCGGAGAAGCGTCCGCCGCTAAAATCGTTACAAATGTAAGTAGCTCTTTATAATTTAATAAATAAACTACATAAAAAACATTACATTTTTAAAATTTAGGTCAATAAAATTAATCCAATTTAAAACATAGTAAACTTAATAGGAATACAACATCCATAAAGTCGTGGACCCTAGTGTACACCCAGTAAAAGCTGGCTTTGGTTTGTTGACAGTAGGAGCTAAGTATGGACGGCTGAACTTTACCTCTTCTGTTCTTAAGGGGAGACTGTACTTCGTATCCCGCCAATGTTAAATTTGCTATTTTTAGGTACATTTTTCATAGGATTGGTAAAAGATAGGGAAATGAAACTTTACACACTATAAGTGTCGGGTTTCTTCTCGAGCTACTGACATTTTTTTTAATTTAATCTGTGGACCATACAATTTTTTTTAAAAATTACGAATAACATAAGATTTTTACAAATTGTTTTCCATGTGTTTTGCGTATTACTAATTTTTGGAGCACCTGAGGAGGTCATAAAAAATTTCGGTATATGTGGATATAGAAGATAATTGACTGGTAAACATTTCAGCCTGGTAGGTTTATTGGTTTCTGAGAAAAATGTACCTACCTTAGTGTTAAAAATCTAAATTTACCGGAAAATGTTTTATAAGAAGGCACAAATCAAAAACAATATGTACAGAAACAAGTAAATTTCCCATCAACAGTTGTTTAGAAGGCTGAACCAACAGCTGAGAATATTAAAAACCGAGATGCAGATATTTTAAAAACTAAAATTCTCTTTGCACTAAAACTAGCACTATAAAATTATGAAAAAATATTTGTTCTTCGTAACATGATAATTTTTCTTTGTAAACCTGATAAAAACTTAATTTTATCATAAAAAATATTTTTTGACGTATTTTTTTATGTTTTTCTGGTGGATCTAGGCCTAAACTATTGAAAAACAAAAAACCGAAAATCGAAATTTTTAGTTAAAACTATTGTGCAATCTCCCTTTAAATAGTTCAATCATACGAGTATAATTGACTGACTATGTAATAAGAAACAGAACTATTTATTGTAGCCCTAGAACCAACAGATCAAGTGCAATTAATTTAACACTTCACCTGTGTATATAATTTTAAAAAATTATAGCTTTAAGGTATATTCTAAGCCAAAATTCACATAGCGAATAACAACGAAATTCAGACTGCTACCAATTTTGTATTATTTTTATCTCACCTAAAGTTTAGTTCAGTTACAATTTCTAATTTTTTGAAAGGGAAAAATGGATTAAAATTTATTTTTACTAAATTTCAGCCTCAAAGTACGTTTAATGTAAAACACCGCATTAACCTATAAGTAAATAAAATAAAAGTTATATACAATCATAGTTTCACTATTTTTCTCAACAGAAATTTGTTTCTTTTTTTTTAAAATGCATCAAAATTATGTCAGTTCATTCAGTAGACCAAAATAATATTGTTAGTAAACTAGAGCATACACAAGAAGTTTGCAAGGACAAGTTTTAGTTATCTACTGACAGTTTTAAAGTATTTGTTAATAAATAAGTAAGCTTTTCAAAATATTTCATTACATCACAATTATTGTAGAATCAGCAAATAAAATATAAGCGGTAAGTCTATAAACTTAAAAGCAAAATTCACTCCTCACGAAATTCCCAGAACCATAAGGCCTAGAAACATGAAGTGCTGTGTATAATTTCCATTTAGATCGTAGGTGCCCTTTTTCACTATTAATTTTTTCTATTGCAACTTTAATTAAATATTTTAAGGATTTTAGACCAAAATGGAAATGACATGAATTCAAGAGAATTAAAAATGTACGACAACTTTCATATTTCATGTTTTCCCATCTGATGCTTAATTTAATGGCAATTCAAGGTACTCAGCAAAATACCGCATTGAAATTGAGTTTTTTTTTAAATCCTTCAATGTAAAATTATATAAAATCAAGAGATAAATAAAAGTAAAAGTGGTACAATTTTTTTCTATTTGACTTCTATTATTTTCTATTTCTATTTTATTGATTTGATAGTGTTAGTGTCAGCTTAGTGTTAGTGTTAGTGATAGTGTTTAATTGGTCAGCCAATTAAATGACTGAATCATTTAAGAACAGAAGAGGTAGAGGTGTAAAGACACTAATCAGAGTTATCTCCTCTGAAAGTAATGAATTTAATTAAATAGCCAGACCCTGTGGTGAATGAAGTGGTGTCATTTGTAGAGTGGAAAATATGTGCATTTCAGAGGGCCCGGTATGCTGATAAGTGTACTTTTCCATTCAGTGAGGAAGGCAATCGTAAACCACCTGACTCCTCGTTTTTGCTCTCGTAAAAAATGGGGTTTTTAAGATACCTGCTTTTTTTGGGGGGGCTCCCAAACTCCCCTACACCCCGCCATCTCCACCCACTACTATGGCTGGTTGCAAGGATGCGAGGTGGTACAGTAGAACAGCAATAGAATATCGCCTCAGTATACCGCACCATTATAACTTAACGTAGTCATCTTTCTTCACTAAAAAACAGTCAGCTGCTGAGCTTAACATACACCACATAGACACAAATAACATAAAAATACATAAAATAACATAAAGATCACGCAGTATTTACAGCCTTCCTTCACAATATTCTGTACAGTTTTTCTTTAATTTTACAATCTCTGTGAAACAGATCTACCTCTCCATTTATTTCTTGGCTATAGCTATACATCTATTGATTGGAGCTATTTTACTTTTTGTAGCTCCAGAAACCAGCCTGAAACTTCTTAAACCTGTGCAAGGCACCCTCAGAAAAATCTTTGAGATATCCAGAACTTCAACTCGTGAATGCAGAATGTTGTAAATGTATAGAACTTCCATCACTCTACGTCGCGTGCTCAGACTCTAATTACCTGATGAAGCAGTGCACACAGCAAAAGTGCTCGTAAGAAGTTAAAGAAAAAAGAGAAAGAAAGTAAAAAAAGATAAATATAAAAAAACCTCATATTAATATGTAGGGAACGGCTTAAACCACATAACAAGGCCAGTCAAATTGAGTATTTAAAACACCCACCTCATCATTTATATATTGCACAAATAAATCTACTCTCAAAACAGGCAATTGTTCAGTCTCAGCACACATGTTTGTACACAAACTGAAAATCATTGCTTCTTCTTCTTATAGTGCATCTCCTATCGGAGGTTTGCTATCATCACAGCAATCCGGACCTTGTCGACTGCAGCTCTGAACAGTTGAACACTGCCACAGTTAAACCAATCCCTCAGGTTCTTCAGCCAGGACACACGGCGTCTTCCGATGCTCCGCCTTCCACTAATCTTTCCCTGGACTATCAGTTGAAGAAGCTTGTATTTCTGTCCTCTCATTATATGACCCAGATATTGAAGCTTTCTTCTTTTTATGGTGTTAATGATTTCGCATTTCTTCCGCATCCGGATCAGCACTTCGGCATTACTAACTTTATCCGTCCAGAGAATACGCCACATTCTACGGTAACACCACATCTCGAATGCTTGTAGTTTGTCGATGTGGTCTTTCC
Source organism: Catonia carolina (assembly GCA_035578175.1). Taxonomy (NCBI): domain Eukaryota; kingdom Metazoa; phylum Arthropoda; class Insecta; order Hemiptera; family Achilidae; genus Catonia; species Catonia carolina. Next base: position 49,629,591 of record JAQMRL010000002.1, read on the forward strand.
TGAGGGTCCATGCTTCAACCCCATACAAGAGCGTGGAAAAAACGTAACAACGCAGCATCCTCATCCTAAGCTCCATGTTGATATCCCTACTTGCAAATAACTTCTTCATCCAAAAATCATTGCTAGTATATTCTAAACATAAGTAATAAAATATTTATAGAATTTTTATTAAATTGTTACTCAGTTTCACAATACTTACTTCTTCAGGAGGAAGAAATGATAACCCATATTCAGATGATCTACATGACAATATCACAACTTCTGGTTTTCGTAAAAAAACACCACACAACATTTTCTTATATCTAGCTTGTAATATGAAGCTTGTAAACGTAGGTCTGGTATTTTTGAAACTCTCGTTACATGTGATGGTTAGCGCTGCAACTGCATTTTGTTCAAGAAGGGTGGTATTACTAGTGACTGTAAAAGGACAGGGATTCGTTTGAGTGATATTGTCGTACATAAGTATGTGATTTGGGTTCAGATCTTCACATAATTGTGGAATTATAGAATTTGTACCGTTTGGTAAAAATCCTCGAGTAAATAATATTCCTTCAATTAAACATATTAATTGAAATAAAAATTTTATCTGTCAACAAAAAGATTTCATTATACTAAAATATGTAAAATAATATTTTTAAGATTGAATTTTTATGAAGTGTAATTACCTATTTACCTTTATTAAAAAGTTTATTTACCTTGGTACTGAGCTCAATGTGAATAACAACCTCAGTAATGAAATAAGGAAGAGAATTGATCAGGGTAACAGAGCCTACTATGCAAACAGAAATTTAATAAAATCTAGGCTTATATCAAGATGTACAAAGAAGAAAATATATCAAACACTAATAAGACCGGTAGTGACATATGGTTGTGAAGCATGGGTTCTTGGCTCTCGGGACGTTAACACATTGAGGATTTTTGAAAGAAAGATTTTGAGAAGAATTCATGGTCCAATATATGATGAGGGCGAATGGAGAATAAGAACCAATGCAGAACTCAACACCATTTTACAAGGAAAAGATATAGTACGGTATACGTATAAAGTCTAGACGAATCAGCTGGCTGGGACATGTGCACAGGATGGAACAGGACAGGATGCAGAGACAGATGCTTGTTGGGAGAATGGAAGGAACGAGGAGGAGGGGTCGCCCTAGAACACGCTGGCTGCAGGATGTGGAAAAGGATCTGACGAGCTTGGGGGTGAGGAACTGGAGGGGACGGGCAGGTCAGAGGGATGAATGGAGGCGCATTGTTGAGGAGGCCAAGGTTTACGTAGGGCTGTAGCGCTTCGTAAGTAAGTAAGTAATTACCTATTTACAATTTTAAACATATTCCACTATTTTCTTTGTCTTCAATCTTATTTGTCTTCTATCTTATTTTTCGCATGTGTTGATTTAATTAAACATAAATTTTTTTAAATTTGTATTTGTTTATTATTGGCTTATTTTACATCATTCTCTTCGGAATTAAACTCTCTACAAGTTTTGCTAAATACATTTACACATTTATTAGCCATTTAACACAGTTATTGTTCTTCAAACCTAAAAAAACATATTTTTATGCACAGATTTGTCCGTTTTTCATTGGATATTACAAAAACTACTGGAGATATGGTTCTGGAACTTATTTTTTTCAATTTTTGGGGTCAAAATACATAAGAAACCATCAAATCTACTCATAAAATTGGGTTCCTAGACCTCTAGGATGACTTTATGTAGGCATATGTTCTGAACCCAGGGCGAAATCTTTCACTAGCCGTAACTTGCTAACAAAGTGTTTCTGGACAGTTTATATAAACTTTTTTCATTATTTTGATGAGAGGAAACCACCTTAAAAGTTTGTTGGGTTACTCGTGAGACACCCTGGATATATATACAGTATATAAATCTCAAACATCCTATGCAGGGTATTTTCAACAGCCGTATTATATCTTTAATTGAAACATATTTTTTCAAACCACCAGTAATATGGTAAAACAGTAACAACTTACCGATGTTTACAGCGCTTTTGTTTACTTCATACACATCTTCAGTCATCTCAAAACTTCCTACTCCTACCATGGCACATAAGAAATAGTAGATTCTTATATTTGGAACAATCGTCCCAACTCAATTAGATTGTTATCATATGAAACCTATAAGTTCATAAACTTTTGACTATTTCCATATTTATAGATATAATGTTTTTCCAAAATCTCAATTTCATTTTGTTTGTTATTTAACTTATTTCTTATACTTGATTTATTCACTTATAATGTTAAAGTTCTTACTTTAAAACATCATTAAAAAATTAAAATGTTATCTATTTGAATAACTAATCACTATTTAAAAAAATATCCTTGATCTCTTCTGTTAAAAAATTACTACCTAGTAGTTAAAGAAGAACCAAGTCAAAAATTTGTACAAACAAAACATGTTTTAATGGCATAATAATTTTCTTTTGCCAAAACAGTACTTTTTATAGTAAAAATAAATTAGACTCAATAAAGTTATGTTTAAATCCAATACTTACTTTATACATTATTATTGAGTACACAATGAAAGTAATAATTTTTATTCTCAATAAAAGATTTTCATTTCCACCTCCATTTTTATAATTAATATTAGTTACACTGTTAATTTATTAAAAAACGAAATCTGATTGTTTACTAATGATAACATGCCTGTCTTATCAGATACATTTCATTTTTTTTTATTAATTACCATCTTCAAATACTTAAATTAAATACAGTAAAAAAAATATTTAATTTTTTCACTGAACTGTTATAGCTGCTACATCTCCCGGTTTTTACCTTTTTATTACATAATCCTACTTCTTACGGACATGTTTCAGTGGATTCAACATCATCAGAATACATAAATTTGAAAATTGAAACTAAACTTATTAACATCTTTAAAAGATATATCTTCTTCAGTCATTCACATAGAATTGTTTAATTATTCAAATTTCAAATTTAATAATAATATTATTAAATTGCGCTCATTTAAAGCGCGGGCACGCACGCACGCACGCACGCACACACACACACACACACACACACACACACACACACATGTTGAAGGTAGACTAAACCTTCAATGCTGAACTAGCTGATCAACTTTGGGTCGCCATAAATGTGTTTCCAATGATTTCATCCAGTTGGCAGTTAAGGTACAAAAGTACAAAAACATTAAGTTTAAACATATAAGCGAAAAACATATGAAGTAAAAACATATAAGCGAAAGTAGTGGAGTATAGATACTGAAGTCACTAGATTTCCTTTTGTATATGGATTGGCTGTGAGAAAGGGAATCAAAAATTTGACAATGCTGCCAACCTCAATAGTGAGACACTACTCGTGCATTTCACTACAGTGGAGTTTCTACATGCATTTTGTAAGCTGTGGTTTATTCCGAGAAAATGTTTTCTTCATAAACCTTATAAGAAATAAATGCGACCTGTAAGATTACCTATAGCTTAATTACAAGACTAGAAATGTTTGATTTACTGTAATTACCAGCTACCTTATTCCATTGCAACAAAATTTTCTACAAATGAATCGCCTTCTTTACTATCGCTGTCACCGGCGTCTTCACTATCAGTCTCACTAGTATCTACATAACCGTTCCTTTTTTTACCAGGTGTCAACAAAACTGTTGATGAATAGCTTCTTCACATCTTTAATTTCCTTCTTTATTTTTGGAATTGTGGAAAGAGAAAAATCACAGTAGTTAGCCACTCGCTCATGGCTTTTGTTAAGAGGCAGGGAAAGGCATTTTTGTTTAGCTTCAACTTCACTGGATTTTATTACACTGCATATTAGATTTTGTTCAGCTCTGTGAATAGTCTGCCCACGTTTTCGAGAAACTAAAATTTCAGTTTACGTTAACTAACAGTTATATTCATACAGTTAACCTTCAAAAGGTTCCGGGATATATAATTATGCTCTGGGTATAGTATAAGTTGTTGTGTTTGTTACTGAAATTTAAGCAGTCGTGCATGCCCACTGATGCTTTTCCCCCTTTACTCTTCGTTGCAAACAAGGGCAAACTCGTGACTCAAGTAACTACACCATCTATTAGCACGGTAACATACACTTTCACATTATACCAAAATTTTTTTTTTTGTAATCCCTAATTTGTGTACGTTGCATCTGTTCAATTCAGAACAATAAGCAACCCCATGACCCAATGAGATGAGGATGATGTGTATGACGTGTAAATGAGGTGTAGTCTTGTACAGACTCAGGTCGACCATTCCTGAGAAAGTATGGTTAATTAAACCCCAACCTTCAAAGTACACCGGTAACCACTGTCTAGCATTCAAATCCGTATAAAAGTAACTACCTTTACTAGGATTTGAACCAGGAACCTTCGTCTCTGAAAATCAGCTGTTAAACAGCTGATTTTGGCAACGAATTTACCTCTAGACCAACCCGGTGGGGGTTATACCAAAATGAATTTAAAATTGTACACAAATAATAAAATTACATAGGTAGTACTAATATTTATGAACTTCTCTAAAATAAAATTAATAAAAATTGATTTATTAATAAATTAAGTAAAATAAATTGTTTAATATTTCTTGCTTACTCATGTATTAGCTATTTGAGACAAAAAAACAAAAGAATCATTACAGTATACACCTGATTCCGAAAGGTTAATACAGTAGGTAATTTAAAGCATATGTAAGCACAGAAATCATCTGTAACTTATAAATTTTTAAGAAGAGACAAAACAGATTTATAAAAAAATGTCCAATTTTAATTTTAAAAGTTTTTTGAAGGTTTTCTCTTCCTATTATATATTATTGAAATAATATGCTGCGTGTAACATTCATCCTAAAACTTCATGTAAACACAGTCACTTTCTTAACCATATTCTGTTGACCAGCTTGTAATCTCTGTTTTGTTTTCTCGATAATCTATTATTATGGTAAGTGGAGTATACATCGTCATACTCCAAAATGATAAATTGCCTTCCGTACCAACAATCATCGTTGTCCTGGAACATTATGTTTTGTAAAAGAGTGACAAGAAGTTAAATATATTAATTGAAAAAACATTATAATAGTAACTTAAGCCTGTTATAAAAGTTTTTAGACAAGAGTATAAAAGCTTCTGGTTGGGTTTTTTAAAGTATCTGAAACAATTTTTGGGATTTTATATCATCAACACACAATTCTGAAATAGTTTTCCTATCCAGAGTATTTCTAAATAGGATATTTTCTACTCATCAATATTAAAAATATTGGTTTTTAAGTCCATAGAGGTGTTAAGTGCAATTTTCACTAAAAATGTGTTACTTGCACTACTTGGAAGCCAGAATGCTCTATACATACTTCCCAACAAAACTGATGTACAGGGAAATTAACATTGGCCAATGTACTGTCAACATTAATCTAATTACAAGCGTATAATCTTACTTTTATTACTCCAGTTGTTTGGAAACATAAAAATTATTCTACAAAAGATTTTAGTAGCTAATAATTTAATTGTTAATAAAAAATGGCAAAAGTATTATTCAAATTCGATGTAGCGTGGTAATTACATAAGAAAACATTTTGCTTCCATTGTTGTCAGAATGTTAGCCAGGCGTGTAAAGTGCTCAGTTTATTTTCATTCTTTGATTACAGTACGAGAGGCCGAGAGTTTTCCACACACTATTTAAAATTTGTTTAATTTATTTTTGCTAAATAATTTTATTAAAATTATTATTAAATAATTTGTTAACTTAAATAGAAAAAAAATTCATGTTACTTAATTGAATTAAAAATTACAGTAATGATTTCTAATGTTTTTCATTACTTAAGTAATAATAATCAATGATCAATATTAACAATAAAACAAACAAAAAAAGTTTTAATATGTAGGACTTGAACTCACGGTCTCTCAAAACTGTAATATCAAAAATGAAAATAAACAGACCACGTTACACCAAAAACCTGCCACCTGGCCATTTGCTGATGTCGGATCAAGTGGCCAGGTGGCAGGTTTTTGGTTGGTAGGCGGTTGCGGCCTCCTTGGGGCTGGATGAGGACACCTCACTTGAGTCCAACACTACTTCCCCCATCGTGAGGGAGTGATCATGAGTTTTTCTCACCGCCTCGGATAAAAAAAAGCACATTACACACAAGCCTAACGTTCAGACAACAATGGAAGTCCATAAAATCAGTGAACATTGTGAGTAATTATACAATGTAGGCTACTTTGAACTGTACATATTTTCATCAACAGTATATTTTTTTTAAATTTATTTATTTTAAGTCGCATCAACAGCTTGGTCATTAGCGACTACTGTTGGTTATGGAATGTTGGGTTGTGATTTGTTATAATTTCCAGACCCTAGCCGGGAATCGAACCCAGGACCTCCACATGGTAGGCCAGCGTGCTACTTACGCTATGGAGGCAGCCAAACAGTATGTTTGTGCTGAATTATTTTTGCAATTGATAATACTATAATAGAAGCAATGTCTGTTTTGTAGATTAATCCTTCATTATGGTTCATGTTTGGACACAATTAAATTTAATTTAATTTTATAATAAATAGGTACTGTAATTAAGTTTTAAATGGAATAAATGTGTTTTATAGTTATTTTTTTGTCCTTTTCCAATAATCTTTTTATTAAGCGTGAAATCACAAATTTAAACACTTCATCATACGTTCTAGTATACAGAAGTAGTACTGTATTTCAAAAACTCTCCTAAATCAGAAATTTAATAATTCGGACTCGTCTTCTCCCCCCCCCCCCCCATATATTTCAATTTTTTTTTTTTTTTTTTTTTGGTTTAACGTCCGACTGTTCTGCAATTACTGCTAATGCAGACGGTGAATGATGAAATGATTTTTTTGTAATGTATGAAAAAATGCCGTGCCTGAATGGGATTCGAACCCAAGACCAAGACTAATTTCAAACCCAAGACTAATTTCAAATTAGGGAAGTTCTACTGTACCATCCTGAAAAACGGTTTTTACACTTAATACATCTATACTCTTTTAACCATCTCAGGATTACCATTTTTGTAAGAGTAAAAAATTTATTTTTTAACTCTTGATGCTGTCTTGCAGTCTGAACAATAATATATAACCATACTTTATTTCATACCGAAAACAAACTGAGTAGAAAAGATTTGTATACAAAGAAGTAAAGATTGGCATCACAGCTGTATGATAAAGAAAGATCAATACAATTTCACTTGACAAAAAATAGCACTGCATTTATTTATTTATTTGATATTATTGCTTATTTATATGTATTATTTTTGTATTTTTATGTTTTATTTTTTTGTATTATTTTTATTTTTTCATTTATTTGTATTTATACGTATGATTGTTATTTTGTCAGTCGCAGGCTAATCATATCACTGTGGAACCTCTAAACAGGCATTGCCTTGGAAGGCCTATTTTTCCTTGTGGAATTAGTTTGTAGTATTTTTTTTATTTAGAATTAAATATGATCGTTTTATTGTTTACAATAATTAGAATATCTCTTGTTTATGTTCTATGTTTTATTTTTATGTGTTAATGTATCTGTCTGCAACATGTGAAATAAATTTTCTTATTCTTATTAAAATGTATAAAAACTTAAAATGAAAAAATGATCCATCCCACAAGGACAGAAAAAATATTGTTAATTAATGATACAAACCCACTAGGTTGGTCTAGAGATAAAGTTATCACCGCGAGTCGGCTGTTTCTGAAGAAGGTTCCTGGTTCAAATCCTAGTAAAGGTAGTTACTTTTATAGTGAATTGAATAATAAACAGTGGTTACCGGTGTACTTTGATAGTTAGGGTTCAATTAACAATACTCTCTCAGGAATGGTCAGCTGGGTCTGTACAAGACAACACCTCATTTACATGTCATACACATCATCCTCATCTCATTGGATCATGGGGTTGCTTATTCTTATCAATTGAACAGATTGCAACGAACACAAATTAGGAATAAAAAAATATAAAAAATTAATGATACAAATGTTTAAATTTTTAGGCTGATATTTAGTATTAATTGAACAGCAAAAACAATTTTGTTATATTAAAATGATTCCAGAACTTTAGAAGATTTAATGAAAGATATGGAGTTCAATAAATACATAGACATGGAAAGAATGATTACTGAAAAGAACTTAGCAACAAGAAATCTAATCTTTACAAGAAATTTAATTTAATTTTAATCGAACCCAGAACTTTCCACTTAGCATTCCAACAAAGTCTGATGCTCCACAATGTACCACAGAGAAGGCCAATGTTGTCATTTACTATTATAATAATAAAGTATAGTAAAACACTTACATAAAATCCACATCTCCTAACAAATTTTTGGATGGAGTCCATGTTAAAGTAACTGATTTCTTATCTTGTTTACTTAAATAAAATGCTGTATTCTAAAAAAATAAATCAACAAATAAAAATTTGCATGAATAATATTAAAAATTATTAAACTCAGATTTGCAGCACTCTAATCAATCCTTAGATATACCATTAGCCACTGCTAAGTTACTTAACTTTACTGAACTGTAATTTAGGTCTAGAGAAATTTAATTTTCCTTTACACTTCATTCAAAGCAATCACTATTAATAAGAGATCTTTCTTAACCAATTGGCAAGAGATACATTGGCAAGTGAAAGTTGTGTGAGTGTTTTACACTAGATTTATAGCTTTCTGTTGCATAGCTTGTTTTCAATCTCTTTTATAGATACTTGAGTGACGAGAATGTCTTTTGCATTTGGATGGGCTGTGTGGAAGGGAAGAGAAAATCTGTTAGTGCTGCCAACCTCAACAGTGAGACGCTACTTTTCACTACCATGCAATTACTACATACATTTTGTAAGTTGTGATTGCTGAGATGCCAAGAAAATCTTGGTGAAGAAGAATCTGCTTCTTTCAGTGTCTTTAACTTCCTTCATTATACTTTGAAAATTGTGGAAAGTAATATCACGGTTGTTACCCGCTCACTAATAGCTTTTGTTAAGAGCCACGGAAAGGCATTTTTTTTAGCTTCAACTTCACAACATTTTATTATACTATAATATATTAGATTTCGTTCACCACTATGAATAGTCTGATACGTTTTCAAGAAACTGATACTTCTGTTCACAATAACAAACAGTTACTTTCGCACAGTTAACCGACAAAAAGTTCAGCAATAAACTGTATGTGCTCCGGTTGTAGTGTATGTTGTTGAGTTGGCTGAACTGATAGTCGGACATGCGCACTAATGCTTTCCCCCTTTACCCCTCATTAAAACTGTGAGACTATATTTGAAGAATTGCGATCAGATTGTTACACAAAGTGGACCATTAAAATCTCTGAAATTTCAAATTAAATCATTTACGATTTAGAGGTTTAAGTTGTGAAACCATAATATTATTATCTATCAAAGAATATGATCCTTGAACACAGCACAATGTTCTTCATAATCCTTCATATTTCTCTTAGCTAGATGAATATGACTTTTGATACATTTGTTATTAAGGAGACATTTTCAAAGAACATTTATGTATTGAGAAAGCCAATAACTTAAGTGCACAAACTAATGCACTGGAAGTAAGTATTAAATCAAATCATTTTGTAAATTAAATGGAAGTACATTTGTGGTTTTCTTATAATTATTAAAAGATATATTTTTAATGTTTATTTTTACAGTTTAGTGAAAGTTTACATAATTTGAATGATATTCAAATTTTATTACAAGGGTTGCCTTTTATATTTCGGGAATGGTCAATACTGGTGCTGCAATCTGTTAGCCAATATCGTTATCTAAAAGTTTGACTTTTTTTCGATAGATTGCACTCTTGTTTCGCTCGTACAGTCCATTGTTATGTTGTTTAGTAGTGACGTGAAATTGTTATCTCGGTCCAAAAATGGAGTTAAGTCGTGAACATTTTCATACAATTATTTTTTACAAATTTTGACGTAGATTATCTCGACAACGTGCACCCAATGAACTTAATTTGACATTTGGCGATGAAGCACCATCGAAAACCACTGTATATCGGTGGTATACGGAATTCAATCGTGGCCGTGGTTCGCTCAGTGATGAATTTCGCGAAGGTCGTCCAAAATCAGTTGTTGTTCAAGAAAATGTTGATGCTCTGCGTAAACTGATTATGCAAGATTGTCGATACCAGATTGTCATATAACATATCGTAAGATTACGGCATCCTTGGGCATTAGTGAGACCAGCATATAATCAATATTGCATGAACATTTGGGCACCAGGAAGATTTGTTTGCGTCGGATTCCCCATAATATGACAATCGCTCAGAAAAAGGCTTGTGTCGATTGATTGAAAGAAATGCTCACGAAATACAATAGCGGTGCTTCAAAACACGTTTATGACATCATCACGGATGACAAATCATGGATATATGCCTATAAATCCAAAACTAAAGAGCAATCGACCGTATGGGTCTTCAAGACGAGCCAAATCCCACAAAAGTTGTTCGTGCACGAAGCACCTCAAAGCAAATGGTTGCTTTTTTTTTGGAAAAACCGGGCATGTGGTAACTGTACCACTAGTGGAATGTCGGACGGCCAATTCTGAATGGTACATAACCACTTGTTTGCCAGAAGTTTTTGGAAAAATAAGGGAAACCAACCCCCGAAGATAAATCATTCTCCACCAGGACAATGCGAGCTCTCACACGTCGGCTGAAACAATGAACTTTTTGAGAAATAAAAAAATCGAATTGATAGGCCATTCGCCATACAACCCTGATTTGGCACCCAAAGACTTCTTCTTATTCCCGCTCATCAAAAATTAATTAAGAGGTCAACGTTTTTCGACGCCTGAAGAAGCAGTTGATGCATTCAAAAAGCACATTTTGGAGGTACCTCAATCAGCGTGGAACAAGTGCTTCGAAAATTGGTTCAAGCGCATGAAAAAATGTATTGATCATCATGGAGAATATTTTGAAAAACAATAAAGCCATTTACATTGATTAATTTGTTTTTTTGTTTTCTATTCCCGAAATATAAAAGGCAACCCTCATATGTATTATATAATACAGAGATACCCCTTACCCCTTTAGTATCTTCACAATCAAAAAGTTGTACATTTTCTTGTTCTGAAAAGTTTCCACATAGCAATGGTCCACCCATATGCCTTCCTTGAGTAATAAACCCTTTAAATGGCAGATTGGTCTTGCTTGCTATAGTAATTTTGACAGTGTCATTTAGTTCTACTTCCTCTTCACTGCTTGTAACTGTAAAAGGAACTTCACCCTCCAAAGTATGATTCTCAAAACCTAGAAGTACTGGATCCAAATCCTTACAAAATTGTTGTTGGATTTCAACAGGCAAATCATCAAAATTTACATGTTGCGATTTTATAAGCGTAATGAATAGAAAATTCAAGATTATGAACATTGTAATCTGTAACAACACACAAATAGTACAGAACAAAAATATTAGGCCCTCATTTTGTAAGTAGAAACTGATTTAGTGCATTGATGAAAAAGACTACTGAAATTCATTCAATATTTTTTTTATTATAATTATTATTTAAGTTACTAGTTAGTATCACAGCAGCAGAATCTATATTAATGTTTTGTTTTTTATGTATATATAAAAAAAACTTTTCATTTATCTTACACTGCTTCTTATACTTCTTTTCCTTACAAACACTTTCACAGTGCACACCGCTTCTTCAGGTAATAATAATAATAGCTTCTAAAAATGGTTTATGAAGATTGTATCTTCCTTCCTCAATGGTTTGAATCAAACTGATTATAAAATAGAAAAATCTACTGCTATCGATATCTGTGTCATAAACTGGAACTAAATTTTATTGTATATAATTTATGATAAATTTTAACGAAATATCAATGTCAAATTGTACCTGTTCGTTTATTATTATTTAATAATTAATATTAATAGTTATTAATATTTTTAATAGTATATACATTTTTTTCTAAAAGTTTATTGTTATATTTATTGTCATTTATTTTCAGAACAGTAATGTCTTCTAATTTGTGAAAATTTGTGTTTATTTATTTGAACATGTTCTGCATAATTTGATTTTTGTTTTCCATATTTATATGCTGGCAGATGTTCTTGATATCGTTTTTTTAAAAGATCAAGAGGTCATGCCGATATAAAATTCATAATAATTCCTTGAAACACACTTGATCTTATAAACAACTGCTTTATCATAAATATTGGATTTATTGTTAGCAATATTTAATTTGGTTTTGTTTATTACCCTACTAAGTTTTTTATTATTTGTTCTATTAGTTTTAACGGGTGATTAATTGGACGCAACCCTGATTATAAGAAGATAGAAGTAATACATCGGTAAATTTTCTGTCCCCCAATCGGTATGTTGGCAACAGTGTACTCAAGGCTAACTACCTAAGACAGTTAAAATGTTCCAGTCAAGCATTAGTGTGGTGATAGCAGTCGTTTCGTTACATTGTGTCAGCAATGGTTTTTTCCACGGAAGAACGCATGTTTATTGTAGAGACTTACATAGCGAGTAAATCTTACAAATGTGTGTGCCTATCCATTGTATTATTACCTGAAGAAGCGGTGCGCATCATGAAAGTGCTTGTAAGGAAAAAGTATAAGAAGCAGTAGAAGGTAAATAAAAAGTTTTTATACATATACATAAATAACAACATTAATATTTTTTTTATCCAGATTACTTTTTTGTTTTATGGCCAACTGCTATGTACATTGAGACTAACACAGAAGGTGAAAGATGATGAATGAAAATGACTGATCGAAAAAGCCAGACCTCATCCGGAACCAATTCTGAGTCCTCTAATACAAAAACCAGTTGTACTACTAATTTACCAAAAGGCAGGCCATACACATTATTCAGTATTCCAGAAAATAATAATAAAGTACCTAACATTAGCAACTAGTTAACAAAAGTAACTTATGCTTTTTTAATTTCCATTACACAAAGAGACATAAAAACCCTATTATCTTTATGAACTTAACTTCAGTAGGCACCTGAAACCACCGTAGAAGGAACTACGTAGATAGTTCCTATTAGCCCAGGACTGCAGTTTTACTGAAACAAAATGTTACTAGTTAATTTTTAATAAGTATCATAAGACAGTACACAATACATATTATTAAAGATCCCTTTCATGACATGACGTGTCTCATGGCCAGTGGAAATTTTTAAAAACGCTTACCTTTGACCTATGGTAAAAATCATTGTTGATTACTGTATCTGCTCTATAAGAGAAATCAAGTGACAATCTAGTTTTTTCTTAATCTCGACTTCGATTTCTTTACTTCTAGTTTTGGGCCACTTCCGGTCAAAACCGTAAGAAGCTTAACTTTCTATAGATAAGGACAGCTTAACAATGTATTTTGTCTCATATGTTGTGAGCCAGCCGCATTGGTGTAGTTGGTAACGTACTCGCCTCTCATCATGCGGTCTTGGGTTCGAATCCCATTCAGGCACGGCATATTTTCATACAAAAATCACTTCAATCCTTCACCATCTGCATTAGCAGTAATTGTAGAACAATCGGAGGTTAAAAAAAAATCATATGTTGTGTGCTTTTTTAATGGGAGATAATTTATCTCTGGATAATAAAATAATAGAAAAACTTTTTAAAATTCAGAAGGACTATTAGATGTGTAGTGGAAGCCAACCAACTCACCTCATGCATATCACTAGGGTATATTATAAAGAACTTAGATTACTAACAGTTCTTTCACTTTACACTTTTAAGGGGATGATGTATGTAAGCAAAATACCTTTATACAGAATTATTTATCTCCATAATCACAACATGAGAAGCAAAAATAATCACTGCAGTGCTAACTACAGCATAGATTGTTATAACAAAAACCTTCTAACACCAATAGAAAATACCGAGTGAGCATAAAGTCTTGCCCTGATTATAAAAATTTATTGCAGAATAACTGTTTGACATAATAATTTAAATTTGATGCTGTTACATAGGTTAGTGTTAATAGTTTTTTTTAAGATTACTTACATTAGTAAACTTCAACGTGTGCCCCCTTGGTAGCTCGGAGAATGTCGAAGCAGTATTCCAGTTCCCGCCAGGTGTTTTGTAACATGTGTTCTGTCACAGTACCCACAGCAGCTTGTATCCTAGCCTTCAGTTCGTCAACGTCAGCAACTGGTGTGGCGAAGACTCTATCCTTGATATAGCCCCAGAAAAAAAAGTCAAGGGGAGTAATATCTGGAGAGCGGGGTGGCCAGGGTGTTGGACCATCCCTTCCAATCCACCGATCCGGAAATGTTTCATCCAGGGAATTATGCACTATCAAAGCCCAGTGGGGCGGTGCCCCATCTTGCTGGAAAATTATCCATGGTTGATATTCTTCTAACTGTGGTGCAATGAACTGCTGCAAAACATCTAAGTAAATGTTAGCGTTAATGGTGTTTTCCGTGAAGAAAAACGGCCCAAAAACCTTATTATGCATGAGGCCGCACCAAACATTCACATTTTTGCTGTCTCGCTGTAACTGTACAGTAGCATGTGGATTCTCTGATCTCCATATACGGATATTATGCCTATTTACCATTCCACTGACATGAAAGGTGGATTCATCGGTAAAGCATATGCGATTTAAGTAATCGTTAGCGCCGTCAATCCTGTTGAGAATCTCAGTTGCGAATTCTGCATGTCTCAGCAAATCATTCGGTTGCAAGGCCTGCACGATTTGCACTTTATAAGCATGCAACCTAAGCCTTTTATGAAGAATTTTCACCACACTTGCTTGCGGTATTTGAAGTTCACGTGATGCTTGACGAGTTGATTTAGACGGACTCCGTTGAAACGATTCCCGAACAAGATCAACAGTTGCTTCACTCACACTAGGCCTGCCACTTCTAGGAAGATCTTCAACGCTGCCTGTTTCTTTAAACCTTTCATACCATCGCTTTATTGATTTAACATCAGGAGGTCTGCGTCCATAAAAAGCCCGAAAATTACGCTGAACACTGATGGGCGATTTCGTTTCGTGAAACCAAAGCACACATTGTGCTTTCTCCTGCTTCAACGCCATTTCGCCAGCAACTAACGTGAACTAACAGACCATGTCATTGTTGAGGAGCACTAGCGCCATCTATTGGTCACAAAATCTACTAACAATAACCTATGTAACAGCGCCAGATTTAAATTATTACGTCAAACGATTATTCTGTAATAAAATTTTATAATCAGGGTAAGACTTTATGCTCACCCGGTATATCCATAAATTACCACAATCTTTATGAGTTGTGCTAATCTGCTTTTGAAAAAAAAAAACCTGAAAAAATGCTTGATCAGTGAGACATTTTACAGAGAACAAAAATTAATTAATAAATAATTTTTCATCTAAATAAAAATAAACTAAACATCCAAGCGAATGGTGAAGCTGAAATTGTACATTATTGGGCAAAGTATTATAGCACAGATTATTTTATTTTTATTTAAAGTTGCCTGAACATTTTGGTCTTTAGCAACTACATTGGGTTAAGGATTGGTGAACTTAGACTTGTATTAATCTTCCAGACCCTAGCCAAGAATCGAATCAGGGACCTCTGTTTTGAAGTGTAGTATGCTAATCACTAAGCCACAGTGGTGGCCATGACACACTTATTGAAATAAGTAAAAACATGTAAGTTGGTTAATGTGCAATTTAAGCAACACATATATAAATATTCACAAATAAATTTGTGAAATGCATCCTGCCAACCATTGATATAAAATTACAGTATAAATAAAATTTATCCCTTTACCTTTGGTTGCTTTTTAAGTTTAAAAAAACTTATGCACATTTCGGTGGTACCACCTTTTTCAGAGCAATATTATTAAAATTAAAATTTAGAACGGTGTTTCCATTCAGTCATTTAGATTAAAACCGAAACATGCTTAAGTTTTTCCAACTTAAAAAGCAACCAAAGGTGAGGTAATAAATTTCATTTACACTGTATTTTATATATGAATATCAGTTAATTAAATTAGTGATATTAAGTATGATTATAAGTTTTTGACATGTTTTATATTCTCTTTGGATGTTTCCTGGATGTAATTTACAAAAATAAAAAACTGTCACTGACTCCATGAGTGTAAGAGCAACCCTAAAATATTACAACCAGACTTAACTATTATAAGCAATTAGATAAATTCAATGATCATTAATAGCAAATTTATTTCATTACCTACTTATTTTTTTATGTTGAACATTTTAAAAAATATTTATAAGTAAAAACTGATGATTAATTTTATCTGGATTTAATTTTTAATTTACAGTCACTTTTTGAATTAAGTTTTTAGATTTAAATGTAGTCTTATTTGAATAGAGACTGCTTGAAGATAAGCATCTGAAAACACTAATCATTAAAGAAAAAAACACTGAAATTTGGTTAAATGTAACTTATTGTTATCTCTGCCTATCTTTCTTATCTAGTTACAAATCATAATCCAGTTAATAATTATCTATAATTTGATATGCAGATAACTTAATCATTGATTATCTACCTAAAAGGTTTCTAGCTGAGAAACTATCGTGTTCTTCTCATACAGAAAATAACAATGTGATTACAAATGTTAATAACAAATTTGTTTGAACCATTCTATCAGATCAATACAAAATAACTAACTGTAATGATAATATTGTTATAATTAAAAGAATGATGGAGGACTTAAATTTTGTAAGTATTATATATTTTTTAGTTTATTTAAAGTCGCATCGACAGCTTGGTCATTAGCGACTACAGTCAGTTTTTGTACTGTAACGGTGGGTTTTAACATGATAAAATTTCCAGACCCTATCCAGGAATCGAATCCAGGACCTTTTGCTTTGTAGGCTAGTGCACTAGTCACTACGCCAAGGGGGCAGTTGTAAGTATATTTTGATTTTATTTATAACACTTCCTACTTGATCGTAGTAAGTCATTAGAAACTGTTTGTTATTAACCTAATCCAACCTATGAATAAAATAATCCTAAGATTTAAAAATCTAGCAATTGTCCTCCAACCATTTCATGTCCATGTGATGTGGGTATCTAAGAAAGCAATTTAAATTGAATTCTCCCAAACACGAAGAATTTTAAGATCAAATATGTTGCTATAATACACTAGTATGCTAAATACTGTACTAACAGACATACAGATGCTGGCTTCAAAGTCAAAGACTTTCTTGCCTATCGTACACTATAACTACACATGGTAGAGCATTGCGAATGTAGGTCTACGCACAATGTAGCAACTAGACTGTTCAATGAGTGAAATGTGAATGAAAAAGGCTGTTAACCTTGAACCCCACATTCATTATGTCTAGAGTATTTTTGTAGGTTACTAGAATACAATTCTAGAACACTAGTAATAGCTAAATGAATTACACAACTTATGTTTTTATTTATTATTGTCCACTCTTCTGACAATTTACAGTGATTTGAGTCTTTTCTGTTATTTACCCCCGCTCCAGAATAATTTGTCACATTTTGTGGGTATTATGTATGTAATCTTACAGTAGTTATAACAATAAAAATATTTAAAAAAATTTTACATCTAACATCTATACATCAATATTTTTTACATATATATTTCTTCTACAGCTATATTTTTCAAGTTAACGTTAAATGTAGGCCTATGTAGCATAACTACAGTGATGTTGAAAATAGTTTAAACTATAGGGTGATTCAAAAAGAGCGCCGGTTTTGATATATCAAATTAAGAGATTTCTTTTATTGAAAAACTGAAAATAAATACATCAACGAGTTCATCTTACCTTCCGATTTTATGTATGAAAAATGATGTCATGCATGTGTCCTCCTCTACTGCGCTGGCGCGCATCAACTCTGTCCATGGAATTGGATATAACTGCGCGACAAGTTTCGACTTCCATTTGCCCGATAACCCGTCGAATTTCCTCCTTCAAGTCATTGATGTTTCGGGGTTTATTGGCATACACCAATGACTTCAGATGACCCCAAAGATGAAAGTCACAAGGCGTCAAGTCACACGACCTTGGTGGCCATTGATGGTCGGAATTACGAGAAATGATGCGATCCTGGAACCGTTCACGGAGCAACAACATTGTTTCTCGTGCAGCGTGACAGGTGGCACCATCCTGCTGAAACCACAACTCGTCAATGTCCATTCCATTCAAATGACGCCACAAAAACTCCCTAATCATCGTACGGTATCGGTCTCCATTTACTGTCACGGCTTGTCCTTCTTGATTTTCAAAAAAGTAAGGGCCGATGACACCGCCCGACCAAAAGCCGCACCAAACTGTAACTCGCTGTGCATACATTTCCCTTTCATTAACCACGCGAGGGTTTTCTAAACCCCACATACGGCAGTTCTGTTTATTAACAAAACCGTTTAAGTGAAAGTGCGCCTCATCACTGAAAATGATTTTGTTTGGTAAGGTGTCATCATCCTGCCGTTTTCTCAATACCCAGTCAACAAACTGTCGTCTCTTCTGGTGGTCTGCCACTTTCAAATGTTGCGTCAACTGAATTTTATACGGGTGATATTGGAGATCGTACCGAAGAATTCTTCGTACAGAAGAACATCGTAAACCCAATTGTTGAGAACGGCGACGTATTGATTTTCCTGGGCTAACAGCCACACTGTCACGAACCAACGCAACGTTCTGCTCAGTTCGGCCAGAACGACGACGTCCAGAACTTTTAAGGTCGACTGTTGAACCCGTCTCAAAAAACTTTTTCATGAGCCTGCGAACTGTTGATTCATTCGGTGCTTCATACGTCCTAGAGTACCGCGAAGTCGCCTGACAGTAGCCGCATAACTCTCTCCACTCTGGTAAAATGTTTTGACGATTAACACTCGTTGTGCAATAGTAAACTTCTCCATGGTTAGACACAGACTGCGAGAGTACTACACTGCGAACAAGAGAAACTACAACTGAATCGTCAATCGGAATGTTCTCCGAAATAGAAATGAGGTCTAACAATGTTGCCAACCGATAAACAAAAATTTACCAGCCGTTTAAAAACCGGCGCTCTTTTTGAATCACCCGTTATTAAATAATGTTATGTTAAACTAGTTATTAAAAGTTATTAAATTATTTAATATTAAATTTAATGATGTTAGTTCAATTTAATTATGTTAAATTAATTTAATGACATCAAAATGTTTCAGTTTTTACCAATTTAAAAAATGCTAATAAATCTATTTTGTACAAATTTTTATTGACTAATATTGTATTACAAATATTTTTACTTTCTCTTGCCTATATGAATATATAGGAAGGAAAGTATTGTTTTCATGTCGATTTTTTGAATTTTTATTGAACATTAGCTACTGTGTACTGAACATTAGTGTAACAAATTGAATGAGGATAGGATATGAGGTAATAAACTAGTTATTGAATTATTTAATTATTTAAATTAATGATGTTAATTCCATTTAATTATGTTAAATTAATTTAATGACATCAAAAAATTTCATTTTTTACCAATTTAAAATTTAAAAAATGTTGATGAAAATATTTTTTATTGACTATTAGGCCTACTGTATAACAAATATTTTTTTAATTTTTATTGAACATTAGCTACTGTGTAACATTACTGTGTACTGAACATTAGTGTAAAAAATCGAATGAAGATAAAATAAGAGAAAAGTACTAAATGGGATTACTGTATACTTCATGAGTTTATTCACAGGAACAATATTGAGCAATATCAATCTATTTACCCTACCTATATTTAACCTTAACTTAAAGAATATTGGTGTAGGATTTTTTAAAATATTTTTCGCGTTTTATCATTAAAAATATTATAAGATTACATACAGAATATCCACAAAAGTAACAAATTTATTTTGGAGGGGGAATAGGAAAAAAGACCCAGTGATTCTTATGATGTATTTTCTACTTGTAACACTAATAAAAGTTCCAAAAATCCACTTAAATATGAATAGTTTTCCTTCTAAAACTCAACAGTTTTATTGATCTAACCCATCAAGGTTTTTCAATATACGAGGTGTGGCTATTAAATAACGAGACTGACATTGTGAAAAATTTAATTTTAATTTTATACATAATCATTTATTGTCTCCTTCAATATACACCCCTTATCTATCCCTACAACGCTCCATGTTAATTTTCCACTGTTGGAAACAGTGCTGGAAGTCATCTTCTGTCAGCTCCTTCAGGACACGTGCCGCTTTCTCTTTTACAGCTTCCACAGACTCAAATCTTGTCCCTTTAAATGCAGATTTCACCTTAGGGAACAAGTAGAAGATAATAAAACGTTATGTAACGTGGTTTTTTGCTTATGATCCGGAAACAAAACGCCAATCCATGCACTGGAAGAGCCGAACTTTACTGAGAGCCAAAAAAGCTTGAATGAGCAAGTCAAAATTTAAATCAATGATCATTGTTTTTTTTTTTTATTTCCATGGGATTGTGTACCTTCACTGGGTTCCTGAAGGTCAAACAATTAATTAATATTACTACCTTGTGGTACTTTCTAAACTACGTCAAAGAGTAAGGAAAAACGCCCCGAAATGTAGAAGGACAAATCATGGGTTCTCCACCAAGACAATGCGCCAGCTCATTCTGCGTTATCTGTCAAGAGGTTTCTAGCCAAGTACAGCATCTCAGGGTTAGAACATCCACCTTATTCACCAGATTTTGCACCAAGTGACTTCTACCTGTTCCCTAAGGTGAAATCTGCATTAAAAGGGACAAGATTTGAGTCTGTGGAAGCTGTAAAAGAGAAAGCGGCACGTGTCCTGAAGGAGCTGACAGAAGATGACTTCCAGCATTATTTCTAACAATGGAAAATTCGTATGGAGTGTTGTAGGGATAGGAAAGGAGTGTATATTGAAGGTGACAATAAGTAAATATGTATAAAATAAAAAAAATTCTTTACAACGTCAGTCTCGTTATTTAATAGCCACACCTCGAATATAAGCTTTGTACACTCATGTTCAAAATTTTCCCGAAAAATATAGCATTTTGTAAAAATGTTAAAACAATTTATAATTAAAAGTTTTAAATTTGAATTTATTAAAAGCCTTAAGGTTTTAATTCATGTAAGATTTTTATTCAAGTTTACATCAGAAATACAAACATTTATTTCCGTTGGGTGGAGATTAAAACTAATAATTGCTGTAATGATTACGTGCATGATATTAAAACTCAGAAATAACGATTTTAGACCAAACTTATTTTTTGTTCAAACTTATTTAAAACCAGTTAACAGTAGACCTCTAATAATGTTAATGAACTGTATTTACTTATTTTAAACTTTTAGGTACTATTTAAACTTCTAGTAAAAGCGGTTGTACATGTGTTTAAAATTGATAGTGATAAAATTGATAACTTTCATAGTGAATACTGGATGATGACCATTCAAAACAATTTAAGAGTAGATACCTAATACAAGGTGTGGCTATTAAATAACGAGACTGACATAAAAAATTTAATTTAATTTTTATTTTATACATAATCACTTATTGCCACCTTCAATATACACTCCTTCTCTATCCCTACAACGCTCCAGGTGAATTTTCCATTGTTAGAAACAGTGCTGGAAGTAATCTTCTGTCAGCTCCTTCAAAACACGTGCTGTTTTCTCTTTTACAGCTTCCACAGACTCAAAAATCGTGTCCCTTTTAATGCAGATTTCACCTTAGGGAACAGGTAGAAGATAATAACACATGATGAAACGTGGTTTTTTACTTATGATCCGGAAACAAAGCGCCAATCCATGCACTGGAAGAGCCGAACTTTACCGAGAACCAAAAGAGCTCAAATGAGCAAGTCAAAATTTAAAGCAATGATCATTGTTTTTTTTTTTGATATCCGTGTGATTGTGTACTTTCACTAGGTTCCTGAACATCAAACAATTAATCAATATTACTACCTTAAGGTACTTTCTAAACTACGTCAAAGAGTAAGGAAAAAATGCCCCGAAATGTGGAAGGACAAATCATGGGTTCTCCAACAAGACAATGCGCCAGCTCATTCCACGTTATCTGTCAAGAGGTTCCTAGCCAAGTACAGCATCTCAGTGTTAGAACATCTACCTTATTCACCAGATCTTGCGCCATGTGACTTCTACCTGTTCCCTAAGGTAAAATCTGCATTAAAAGGGGCAAGATTTGAGTTTGTGGAAGCTAAGAGAAAGCGGCACATGCCTGAAGGAGCTGATAGAAGATGACTTCCAGCACTGTTTCCACAGTGGAAAATTTGCATGGAGTGTTGTAGGGATAGAGAAGGACTGTATATTGAAGGTGACAATAAGTGATTATGTATAAAATTAAAATTAAATTTTTAACGTCAGTCTCATTATTTAATAGCCACAACTCGTAGATCTTGTAAGCATTAGAGCTACCAGATGTTTAATTCAGACAATAATTTTACTCATTACAGGTTATATTACTGGTTTCAATAAGCCTGTATATATTTTATATAAATTCTATGGGTAAACAAATTCAAGCATTTGAAATGGATCTATCGCCTGGAATATGCACTGATATGGATCCCCTTCGATTAACGAATGAATTAAATATTTCTCACTGGCAGTTGTCTTTTGTTCCTATCAGCGTATACCTTGATGCTTTTTATATTAACATAGGAACTAAAGTTAATTTAACAATCACCAGTGAAAAATTGTATAGATTTAAAGGATTCATAATGCAAGCTAGATGGGGTGATATGGTGTGTGGGCGTTTTGAAGGAGGAGAAGATCTTATACTAATTGATTGTTTCAATGAAACAGAGGTAAGATGAATTTATTTTAGTTTAAAAAAGAATGTCTAAATTAAATGTCCATTTGATTCCCATAAACATTAATGGTTATGGTACATGTAGATCTATGCATAATGGTCTACCACACTGACCAACAGGGGCAGTTCCAGGGCTGTTTTGGGGGGGGGCTATCTTGTTTTTATGTAGCTCTTACTACATAATTTGTAATTGAGTCATTGAAAAGTCCTCTTTTATGCTGTATTGCTGTAACCACAATTTTAATTCATAGAGAAATTTTCAAGGTGTTGACTGGATGCAAGTGGCTTTTGATTACTGACACTGATTGTTATCTTAATACTATTTAAAAATAGATACTTTCTGTTTGACTCATTTTTATACTAAAATAATTATTGTTAATTGATAGGTACGAGTATTGGGATTCAGTTTTGTTGGAAATAATAGCTTATAGAAAATATTAAACTAAGTTTTCCTAGTATTTCGGGGGGGCATGGCCCCCATGGCCCCTTCCCTGAAACCGCCCCTGCTGACCAAGTGGTAAAGAGAGGATGAAAAGGGCTTTGACCTTGAAGACCATATAGTATCACAATGCAATTAATTAAGTAATGGCATCGGGCTTGATCAAGATTTGGACATAGGGAAGAATGTTGGCAAATTCCAAGCAGCGTACGACAATATTAGCAGAACCCTAGGTAGAAAAACAAGAAAAGAAACCCAGATAAAGTTCTACTAGGTAATGGCTGCCCCAGTCCTTCTCTATGGAAGTGAGTCATGGATTAATTACAGACCAGGAAAGTAGAGTACAGGTGGCACAGATGTGATTCCTGTGAAAAACAAAGGGTTGCAGTCGTAGGGACCAACTAAGAAATTAGGGCATGAGAATGGAATTGGATGTTGACAACCTGAATGGGACGATTGCAGAATATCGTAATCAATGGCGGGAACACGTAAGAGAATACCTGAGGGAAGGATCCCCCTCAGTGTTTTGCAATACAGACCGGGAGGAGAGATGTTGGGAGGCCACATAAAATATGGCAATAATTCAGCAGTTTGTCGCTGTTGAGAGTTGGAACAAGCGGAAGCCTAATCCTTGATTGTGAGAAGAAAAAGAAGAGAACCATTAATGGTTATCACCAATACATAGGACTATTGTAACAGATACTATTGAATTCAACATGTACAGTTTGTTCCCATATGCTATATGTTACTAATACGCTATATTACGGTCAAAGAATTTGTTGTTTTCATTGTCATTGTTACATTTATTTATTTCATTTTATTGAGTGGTTATACCTACATAAGCCTTAACTTGTGCATATTAATGATATGAGATAACATACAGATGAAAACTGCCAACCTGACCGAGAATCAAGTTTATGTGCTCAACTTCATTATTTGTATAATAGTTATTGTATTAATATTTTGTTTTTTTTGTATACATAAAAATCTTTGTATTTACCTTACACTGCTTTTAGTATTTTCTTCCTTACAAGCACTTTTGCAGTCCGCACCGCTTCTTCAGGTAATATTAATAAATTTTTCTAGAAATATTTTATGAAGATTGCTTCCTTTGTCCATGGTTTGTAAATCATATTGCTAGAATATTTCTAGAAACTTTTATTAATATTACCTGAAGAAGCAGTGCGCATCACAAAAGTGCTTGTAAGGAAGAAAATACGAAAAACAGTATAAGGTAAATACAAAGATTTTATACTGTATTTATAAAAAAAAAATATAGTACCTATATATTAATATGGATTCTGCTGCTATAATGCTAATTGATAACTTAAATAATTGTGATAGTTATTGTTATTATTTTAAATCCAATAAAAATGAGTCATCAAAATGATTAGATAACTCAGGATCTATTACTGTACTTGATTAATATATTTTGTTTATGGTAAATCCATAAACCCCACAAAAAGTAACAAATTGCAAATGAATACAAAAATACTTATAAATAAGTATATAACATATACTTATCCTTAGCTACCATGGTGGAAGTAGGATGTTTTAAATTTTAAATAACATAAAAGGAAAGAAATCACTGAAGATGTACATTTTATGCACAAAGCGCTATAATTGTTAAGTGTTTACTATTTACCGTATTACTAGTGGTTTAAAGAAATAATATATATTTTGATTATCAATATAATATGGCTGTTAAAAATACCTACATAAGATGTTTGATAAGATGATATAAACATACATACATACATGTAGGTCTGTGCACAATTCAGCTACCACACTGGCCAAGTAGTAAAGAGAGGATGAAAAGGGCTTTGACCTTGAAGATCGCATTGACATGTCAATTGGAATAGTGTAAATGTATACCTACATTACCAGGTGAAAATCATTAATGCATTATTAATTAAAACCCATTATGTATTGTGACCGAGAGCTAGTTTAAAGAGTCAATCTATTTTCACTTAACAAGTGAAGAAGTAATTGGTGCATGCTGAAATAAGTGTGCGAAGATCCAAGTATAATTAAATCCTAAGGCAAGCGCACTCAACCACTGTACTGTACTGTTATACAACCACTATTATACCATTAAAGAGGTTTCTACTACTTGATATTGTTACTAAATAAATACCGGGTGGCCCATATGTCGCTTTCCCAATGAGATGGGGCATTTCATTTTGATAAGTTGGTAATAGTGTTGGCTAAACATTCATTAGTTGTCTGTAACAGTGGCTAGTGTGAGGTACATCTCCGTGTAGTTACAATTTTTCCTTTGTAACGGTACTTTTAAAATGTTCACAACTTAACAACGAGTTTATATGCTTCAGTTGTGGTGGAAGCATCATAAAAATACTGCTTAAGAACTGGAAGAATTTAGTGATAAGTATTCAGGTGTGTCGATACCGACTCGGCAACATTTACAAAAGTTAAATAAGAAATTTGAAAACAAGAGCGTATTAAACATACCAGAAGCAAAAGAGTAGGAATAGAAAATTAATATTTTAATAAAAAATAGAGTATTTCACAGAAATTCATACCGGGTGGTCCATATGTCGGTTTCCCCATGAGATGTGCCATTTCATTTTGATAAGTTGGTAACAGTGTAATGTTGGCAGCATCACATACAACATTCATTAGTTGTCTGTAACAGTGGCTAGTGTGAGGTATGTGTCCGTATATTTACTATTTTTTTTCCTTCGCAACGGTACTTTTAAAATTTCTATTTCATGTAATGAATTAATACAATAATTTCACTAACCTTCTTTTTAAACTGCGTCACCTTTATTTCAATTTTCACTTACAAGTGTTTCGGTGGATCCACCATCATCAGAGTAAATAACATATAATTGAAACTAAAAACATTATTTATTAAAAATCTATAGAAGATGATACATCTTCAGTCACTTGTATAAAACTGATTTAAAATTAATTTATTTTAATTTATCCCTTCTCATATTTACTGTAATGAAATTTTAAAACATTTTAAAACTTTAAAATGTTTACAACTGAACAACAAGTTTGTATGCTTCAGTTGTGGTGGAAGCATCATAACAATACTGTTAAAGTACTGGAAGCATTTAGTGATAAGTATTCAGGTGTGTCGATACCGACTTGGCAACATTTACTAAAGTTCAATAAGAAATTTGAAGACAAGAGCGTATTAAACGTTTTGAAGTGTGGTCGTCCATGATCGATTTGCAATGACAATAACCTACAAAAAGTTGCTGAAGCAGTTTTATCCAGTCCTGGTAAATCAACTCGTAAGGCATCTTCTAAACTAAGGTTATCACAAACTAGCTGCAAAGGATGATGAAGGAATTAAAATTGAAGCCATTTCGTCCATCTTTACTCAAGCGCTTCATGAGGATGGTAGTGACAGGCAGTTGGAATTCTGTGAAACAGTCGCTATCCGTGCAGAAGCTGATCCAAACTTTTTGCGATCAATTTTATGGTCTAATGAGGCATGTTTCAAACTCAATGGACAGGTTAATCAGTATAACTGTATGTACTGGTTGGATACAAATCGTCATATTGTAATTTAAAAAGAGCTTAATGTGCCTGGTGTTATGGTATAGGGAGGTATTTCGAGTACTGCACTGATAGGTCCTTATTTTTTAGAGGGAAATGTTAACTCAGAAAATTACTTACAAATGCTGCAGGAAGCAGTATTTCCAGAACTTGAAAACAATTGTGTTTACAATATCCAAACGCTCTGGCACCAAGTTGGCACCCCAGCACATTTCAGTGTCAAAGTTCATGAGTTTTTAAATTCCAAAGTTGATGAATAGCTCATCATCGTCATGGTACAATCGAATGGCCTGTGCGCACACCTGACTAAACGCCATGTGATTTTTCACAGTGGGGCTTTGTACAGGAACTAGTGAATTCTTCCAAACCACAAGAGCCTCCTGCACGAACTAAAAAGTTTAACTGAAATTGCATTTCACTATGTAATTGAAGATAAAATGTTACTGTTAAAAATTTGTGAATCAGTTTTAAGTCGGTATATAATGTGTATAGAGAATCATGATGGACATTTTGAACACCTGCTATAACATTTTCAAGGTAATATCTAAAATGTACAGTTCATATAATAAATTTGTTTTTTTTTTTTGTCTATAGGTTTCTTATCCATTTTATCTTTCTTCCGATTTCCGTAAATATTGGGAAAACCGACATATGGGCCATTCTGTATAACTAAAATCAATTCATACGTTGTTTCTCATACCCATGTGTGCTGTAGTAGATAGTCAGTTACAAATATTTTTCAGTTTTAATAATGTTTAACTACTATACAGTTATAATTTATTTTTTTAGAATTTAGCAGTTCATTACGATGGCCTGTATAAAACATCTTATAATTTATCATGGGTAGCACCAAGAAATTTAATAGGAGATGTAAATTTTTAGTAAGTATCTCTTAAACCATAAAAATCAATTTTGTTAAACATTTAACTGTGTATTATTTAGAATTAAATAACGTAAAAAACCCCCACCAAATACACAATAGATGACTATCACCTGATTAAAAACAACAATAGCTGCTTTCAAATATCATGTAAGTTATCCATCTTCAGTTGCAATTATAAAATTTCAGTTCATGCACACTTTTATTAGATTATCATGACAATGTGATGAGAGTGTAAAGCATTGTCATTACAATCTGATGAAAGTATGCATGCTTTGAAATTTTATTATTACAACTGAAGATGGATACATGATATCCAAAAGGACCTGTTGCTGTTTTTAATCAAACGAGAGTCATCTATTGTGTATTTGATGGTTTTTTTTCTTTAGGATCACTTTAGTCCAATTTCTAATCAGGTCTTCTTATTCCTGAAGCGTGTAAGTTGTTTTATTCTTGCTTCTTTCCTTTTAACCCACATCTTTTTTAGGCGTTCTGAACTTTCACGCTTGTCCTCTTCTGAATACACCCTGTTGGATTCCTTTTTAGTTTAAGGCTCAATTATTATCATATTAGTTTTAATTAGCTCGTCATATTTTCCAGATTTTGTAATCAGATCCTCCCTTGAAATTCTCAACTCTTCCATGTCTTATTGGACTTCCTTTATCCATTTCAGTTTTGTTGTCCTTTCCCAGTAAAAGTTGATTATTTGGTTAGCGAGTCTGGTGTTTTCTGCTCTAAGTAGGTACCCCAAGAATGAAAATTATATTTTTCCAGCAGAAATTTGTTACCGGGGTTATTACCTGATGATTATTTTATTATATTACTAGCATACCCCACGCAGCTGCGCACACAAAACATGTGTAGGCCTAATCAATTTTTTTAAATAAATATGTAACAGAAATCGTGTAGCTGCTAGCAACTGTGTACCCCAACTCTCTCTCCCCTCCCTCCCCTGCCACTCTCTATTCTCTATCTCTCCCCTCCCCGATCTATCCTTCGCTTTCTCCCTCTTTCTCCCCCTCACCCCTTGCTCACGCGCACACACGCACGCTCACACATTTCCCCCAAGTATGTCTCTCACCATCATCAAACCCCTTCTCTACTTCAACAGCATACCTACTCACATGTACACACACAAACGCATACATATTTATGAAAATTTTAAAATAAAATGTTGCTGTGAATATAAATAGGAATATGCTGTCAAAATTTCATGAAATCCGTTCAGTAGTTTTGGAAATTAGCCTGCAGAAAAAAAACACGCTTTCTCTTTATAATATTAGTATAGATACAAAAATTAATTATTTTGTTTGAACAGTTTAATAGAAACTTTTGATCATAGTTCTCTCTTGGAAGATAGCATCAGTCTACTGAAAAATGTTTTACATATGTTAGGCCACTAACAAAACGTTGGCACCCCTGTAAACCCCTGTATACACAAAACTTTAATAAATGTACATGTCTCTCTAATACACATTGTCAAATGAAGTATTCCACTTCAGAGCTCTCGCCTTCTCATAACATGTTTTTTTTGTCAACTTTGTAACTCAAAAATATCTATGATTTACAAACAACAGTATGCATCTACGACAGAAATTTTAATGGAAATCAGTCTGTCACCAGCATTTTCATTAATAAATTCAAATTTGATTACAGAAATTAATTTTAAAATAAAAGGGTTTTCAATAAAAGGCTCTTCATGGTTTTGTATTATGCAATATAGAATAGGTACAATATTTTTGTACCTATGAGTTTAAAAAAGCTAAGAAAAAGCATGATTGATAAAACATCTCATTGAATTCAAGAAATCCTTTCTAAATATTGTTTTATTGTAAAAATAAATTTATTCCCAAATAAGTGCTAAGGTAGGTAAATATTGCATTATTGGGTAAAAATTATTAGATTACATTATTGAAATAAATAAAAGAGAGTAGGTAAGTATTTGAAAATAAATAAAATAATAAACAAATTGGTAAGTAACACACTTAACATAGTGGTAATAGTATTTAAACTTATCAGTTTTTTTCTTGGTGTGTCCTATACTCCATTTTTGGAGTCCCTGGAAGCAGTTAATTAAAAAAATTGGTGTGAAACACACTACTTTTTCTTGCTAATGCCAATTATGAACAATATAACTTAAAATTAGTAATAACTTTAGAAATAAACAAAAAATTCACCTCAACCTAATTTTAATCATGAGTGAATGATGCAAAATGAAAACCAACCTTAGTTTGGCTTAATCATACGGAAAATTACTTTCACGCTAAACAAGGCTCTGTAGAGAAAAATGCTTGAAATGAAAGTGGTAGATCTTTTAATTTTCCTTAAATTTGATTACACTTTTGCCCTAAAATGCATTACGGCCACAATCTTAAAGAAACCATTTCTTTTCTACAAGAGCTCAGCCTCCCCAAGAATTTCAGCAGACATGGCGCCTACCCTATTAACCATGTAGAGCATAAAACATGCAGTAAATGAGGTAATTTTAAAAAAAAAATAGTAGGAGCCGTTTTTGGGAAAATCACAAAAAACTGAAAAATGACACCAATAAACTACTACTTCCGGTTGACCAATTTTTTTATGTTAAAAGTTGGCGCCATGTTTGCTGAAATTCTTGGTGAGGCTGTGCTCTCGTAGAAAAGAAATGGTTTCTTAAAGATTGTGGCCTTAATATGCATTTTAGGGCAAAAGTGTATATGATCAAAGCTGTAGACAATTTCAAAACCTACAACTTTTATTTCAACATTTCTTTGTACAACGCTTAGTTTAGCGGTAATTAGTGATTTTCTGTTGTTATTTTTTCATGAAAATCTGTAATTAATGAATTTTTTAAGATTTCGGCCTTAGTATGCATGTAACAAAAATAGTGTATATTATCAAATTTATAAGAAATTAAAAGATCTGCAACTTTTATTTCAAGCATTTTTCTCTACATAGTCTAGTTTAGCGTCAAAGAGTGACTTTCCGTATTATTAAGCCAAACTAAGCTTGGTTTTCATACAGCTTCATTCACTCATTACTAAAATTAGGTTGTTTTTTGAGGTCAGTTTTTTAATTTATTTCTAATGTTTCAATACTATTGTTAGGTTATATTGTTCATTATTTTGCACTGTTATCATTGCACTGGCAAGAGAGAGTGTGTGAGTGTTTCACACCAGATTTTTTGCTATTTATTAAATTATTGATCTTGTGTTTTGTCATTCATAAACAAGAATTAGGCTTAGCCTACTGCATGACAAAATATTACACATTTATTTAGGCCTTTATGAATGTTTACCTTATGTTAAGTGTGAAGTCATGTAAAAGTGTGGGATTTTAGTCCCAGATTTGGATTCCATTTATGTAATATTTATTGTCAGAAATATTATGACGCCCATTAAAAATTTATTTAACTGAGTTTTACTTTAATTTTTCTTCTAGCATGTCTTTGATAAGAGATAATGTATCTTACTGGGTAGAAACCAAACACACACCTGTCACAGTACTGGTTGATGTAACTGAATTAAAACTTGTAACAGAAAGAAAGAAAAAGAAAAAGAAACGTGCTAAAGGTGGAAAGGCAGCCGCCAAAGGGACTACAAAACCAGGAACACTTGGAGATGAATTTGGACTAGATCCAGATGGACTTGGAGGGCTAGGAGGAATAGCAGGAGGAGCTGGACTGGGAGGAGGAGGAAAGGGTGGAGGAAAGGGTGGTGGAGGAAAGGGCGGTGGAGGAAAGGATGGAGGAAAGGGAAGAGGCCGAAAAACATGATAGTTTGTTTTAACACAAGATTTCAATTATTTGCATTTATGCTGTATTTTGGTAAATGCAATGCAGTTACTCAATTATAGAGTTTTCAAACTTTTCTGGTAATTATTTTAAGTCACATTAGGAATTATCAGTCATTATAGTGCTCACTTTTCCATGTGGTGCATGTAGAGTGGGGATTTTTTTTTTTTTGGTTTAACGTCCAACTGTTCTGCAATTACTGCTAATGCAGATGGTGAAGGATGAAATTTTTTTTGTAACGTATGAAAATATGCCGTGCCTGAATGGGATTCGAACCCAAGACCGCATGATGAGAGGCGAGCACGTTACCAACTGCGCCAATGTGGCGCAGTGGTAACGGGGATAGAGTGGGGATAGCGTATTAGTCTGCACAGTAATAGTAATACAGTGTAAACTGCATTAAAGGCAGGACAGGTGGAGACACTCATTTCGTAGAAGTGGTGGGTGCAGTTCTAGGCACCACACAGAAAAGTGAGCACTATAGGCCTACTTGGGAGTTTCCAAGAGTTTAACAGTGGATTGCTTCCAGAACATAAAATTGAATTTCCACAATTGAATCTAGGACTTACACTTAACTATCTAGGATAACGTTAACAAATAAACACTACTTTTGTTTTATCATTTTATTATTTTATTTATAAATTATTGTTTTAATTTGTATTTGAATTACATTTTTAAATAGACAAACCGAAAATTATTATTCCAACACCCAAGTTCTCTGAAGAAAAAACTAGCCTTGATAGTTTCAATGAACTTACTATAGCACTTAAAAACAAAGTGAGTAGCCAATTTAAAATATTTTGATAAATTTAATTTGACCTTCAGGCCAGCCAAGTTAGCCAGCTGGAAGAAAGAATTGACTGTTAAGTAACAAGATGGAATTGTTCACTAGGGATTCCTATTCAAATTCACATCTACTCCCAACCAAAGATATATCGAATTGTTTTTATCCCTAATGTGTGTACGTTGCAATATGTTCAATTTACAAACAATAGGCAACCCCATGACCCACTGAGATGAGGATGATTATTTTGTATGATGTGTATATGAAGTCTTGTACATACTCAGATCGACTTAGGTATATGGGACGCAAGAGCTGTAAAAAACTCTAAAAAAGTAATAAAAAACGCTTAATGAAGTATTGGGCCATTTTGTTCTCATATCACAAATATCACTGTCATTAATCCTCCACTAAACAAAAACTTATGTAAATCTGTTGTTCAAGTCATCAGCTGAAAGGGCTTTACTAAGTAAAACAAGGAGTGAAGTGGTTTACCTTGCCTTCCTTAATGAGTGGTAAAGTATGCTTATCAGCATGCCGAGCCCTCTGAAAAGCATCTACTTTCCATCCTGCAAATGACACTTTCACTTCATTCACCACAGTGTCTGGCTGTATAATGATGAAATTCATGACTCTCAGAGGAGATAACTCTGACTAGTGTCTCTTACACCTCTACCTCTTCTGTTCTTAAATGCTTTAGTCATATAATTGGCTGAACATGTGATGAGAAATAGAACTATTTTTTATACCCCTGGAACTAACAGAACGAGTGCAATTAATTAAATGCTCCACATGCCAGTTATATGCAGTTGTAAATCTAAAGTAATTTTACGTTGCATGTCGACTATATAGGCCACCGAAAATAACTAATAATATATTTTTTAAATCTAAGAATAGTATTATATTTTTTATAATACTATGCTTTTAATTGTATCTTTAACAACTTTATTTGCAACAATGTACTAAAATACAACGAGCAAATTTGATAAAAAGAAAGGATGACACGAAAATTAAAAGAAAAAAAACTATTATACCCATTAGTAGGATGTTCTATGACATAATGTTTGTTATGCATGAATGATAAACAAAAATATTACAAGAAAAAAGAAAGAAGAAAAATCGTTTTATGGAGAACTCGGGCCCATTGACATTTCAACCTGCGTTGCGGATTCCTGGTAGTGATGCATCCGATATTTTGGTGATCAATTCGTTTTCGAGTGATCATGCAATTTTCCGTGTAAAGAAAAAGAAGTCGGCATTAACAGTATATTGTTCAAAGCCAGAGGCAATTTGATTCTGTGCAGTTGATGAATTGTGCTGTGCTGTCGACGGAAACCAAAAATTGATGGTAAGGTATTATTCCATGGTCTTCTATAAATGTAATTAGTCTTGGGAGTAAAAGTTTTTCAAACAGTTTGTATAGTGTTGAAGGTAAACTGATACGCCTGTAAGAAGTTAGTTCGTGAATTGGTGTATTTTGTTTACGAAACATTATCACTTGTGAAAATTTCCACTGTATAGGAAAGTGAGTGGTTCGCAAAATAGCATTTAAAATTTGGGTAATTAGAGTAATTCCTGCTCTTTGTAGTTCACTTAGTACTTCAGCCGTTATCAACTCATATCCATGACATTTTTTAGTGGCAATTGTGCAGTCTTTATTTTTGGTTAGTAAAATTTAATGGAGGTAGAGACAACTGTAAAGGTGAAGAACTTTATCTTATATTAATTTCGTAAAAGCGAGTAATCTATTCAGTTATAAAATACAGTAGGCCTACTATTTTTATTTTGGCGTCGTACGTTCTGTACACTAGGGTAACATAGAATCGATATTTTTACTATTCGAAAATCTATCGAAGTAGCTTACTTATCGATTAATTTTAAATGTTGCGTTAACGATAAACATAACGTAACCTTTCTGTGGTAGTTGTGCTACTTGTTGATTTCTATTAATCTTGATTAATGTGGTTTTACCAGGGAGTTTTGTAACCAGAACAAAAGATCTGGGTCTGAAATGAATGTTTTAATTTTTTGCTGATAAAGCCAGTGTACCGTCATTGGAAAAGAGGTAATTCGACTCACTGCACTTTTTACAATTTACCGCTACTGAAGGGAATTCTGTCATCCGACTAATGTTTTTCCAGTATTTTAATTATTTTCTTGAATTCATCACTGAGTGATGTTTTTTTTGCCTGTGCCATTTTGTTGTAGCCTGTTCGCTTACCAGAAGCTTAGTACTTGGGCCTATTTAATGTTCTAAACTATGGGAAGTTAGGTTTAGAGATAATGCAGATAGATGTACAAACACCTTTAGCAACAATATTGTATATAATATTCTCATTTTTTTTGTAGATTGTGATTTAAAACCATAGTACTATAAAGCAGTTTCAGAGTAGTTGTATTCTACAAAGTGTAAAAATTTAGTGTATTTTTTTTTTTTTTTTTTTTGTTTAACGTCCGACTGTTCTGCAATTACTGCTAATGCAGACGGTGATGGATGAAATGATGTTTTGTAACGTATGAAAATATGCCGTGCCTGAATGGGATTCGAACCCAAGACCGCATGATGAAAGGCGAGCACGTTACCAACTGCGCCAATGCGGCCGGCATTAGTGTATGAATTATAGTAATTTTTGCAGTGTTTATTTTAGCTTTAGAATTTCTGTTGGTACAAGAATTAGTATCTTTCAGTTTTCCCATTCACCAGAGCGGTGTGAACTGCAACTATTTTTTTATCTGCAGCTATTTTTACCAAATCAAGAATGTCAATGTGTATTAAACTATTTTATTTGTAATTACTGTCGCTTTTGTCTTTTCTGATTCAAGTTTTTTGCTTTGTTTTTTCCAAAGTTAAGAATTATCTAACCATTGCTTACAAATTTGTCATCTGTTAAAAAATGACCCCTGTTAATATAATTTTAGTGTTGTAATGCCAGACTTCTTTTTAATTTTTAGAAGCAGTAGCAAATAACTTTTAACTGTAATTTAACAATAACCTTTTCTTAAAAAAAATTCTCTTGGTAATATTTAAATCAATATAGTTTTAATTTTTTCATTTCAACTGATCTTGAGGTAGTACTTACAGCTTCTGATAAAAAATTTTGTTTCAACAGGCAAGTTAAAAAATATTGAATTAGTTGATACTTTAACTTAACTTGTCATTATTACAGTAGAAAATGGCAGCAATTGTTCCTTTTTCCAAAATGTTTTGTGAATGAGGAAGTATTGGCTAATATTTCTCTTCTTCACATGATTTTTTAAAGTTAAAAGGTATGATAATTACTAAGATTATCAGCCATTGTTACCCTTTGTTTGAAATGTTTTGAGAATTTTAAATTATGGTTACTGCATCAAATAGGCTACCTATTTTAAAATTTTAATCCAGTCTTTACAGTTGCAGGCTTAGCAACAGAGACAGTGTCGTGATAAATACTGAATATTATTTGAGTCGTTCCGGACCAGAAGGGCAAACTCAATATAGGGTCATTTTTTGTTTTTATTTTATTTGGTATCTTTGAGTTACAAACTTAAATGTTATAGGTATATTTTGTTGAGTTCGCCTTTTAAATTATATGAAAAGAGAAGTAAAAAAAAATCAGGGAGTTTATTTTGAAAGATAGTTGAACTCAACAGCAAAGCATTAGTCTTGACACCTCTGCGCTACTGATCCCACCCCACTTCTACTCTTTCCCCTTACTATCGCTATGCATCATATACTCCACACGTGTTAATCTGTCCTTGTTTCTCAAGTGTTAGTCTGTTTTTTGCTGAGTGATTTATGCGTGTATACTCTGTTAGTCTGCTACTGAACATTTAGTCATGGAACGTGATACAGGTGACAATAGGGAAGATGAAGAAGCTGGGTATTCCCGAAAAAGACAATCCAACCCACAAAATTGGAAGAAGAATTTAGCAAAAAAGCAACGGAATACTGGACAACAGTATGTATCTCGTTGTAACAATAGTGTTGTGGTTTCCAGGAAGATTGGTGTGTGTTGTTCTTGCAGCTGCTTCGAAAATGTTGGTGTTAATAATATTACTTCTGTTTTTAATGATTTTGGGCCATTGAAAATTACGATTTGCAAAATGCCTACCTCTACAAACTTCTTCATAGTACTGATTGTAAGAGAAGTTATGTAAAAGCTAGGCTTAGTCGCACTTTGTGAAGAACAAGTTACACGATTATTATAGGCACAGTTATCTATGATGTTTGCCGGACAGCGTTTTATGGGATTCATGGGATTAGTGAGAAACATGTCCGTGTAGTCTTAGATAAGATAAAAGAGTTACTGGTAGTGTAGACACTGACCGACGAGGAAAACACGGGGAGTGTAATAAAAATTCATTACGAATAATTAAAACATGAATTTTTGTTGAGTTTGCCCTTGGATCAAAAAGTTTAATTTGCATTTTTCTCAGAACTACCCTTTGTTGAGTTCGCCCTTCTGGTCCGCAATGCCTCATTTACACAATTTATTCTGAAAGTAACAAGATATGAGAAAATGGTCTACATTTCTACATGATTTAGTTTTCTTCATTAAGGTTTGTGTGTAAAGATGCAAAAATGTTTAAAATTATTTTTCAAAGATTAGGCTATGCTAGATGTAAAGCTTTCTTATCATAAAATTAAAATTCTTATTACTGTGTAATTGTGTTTGCAGGTGTGATCTGCCGTATGTTTGTCAGTAAAATTATTCACTTACACTAATAACAGCTTTGTAGTGTATATTGATCAAATTAATAATTAGATACTCACAAAAATGCTTGAAGTAGATCTTCTTGTTTCCAAAGGTTATAAATATGCTGGATATGCAACAGTATGTATTGTATGTTTAAAAACTATTAATTGTTGTACGTTAAAAAAGTGTTCTGGTTGTAAATTAGTTTTTTATTGTAGCGTAGAACATCAAAAATCACATTGGAAAACACATAAACAGTTATGCAATGCGGTGCAGTCAATGATAAAAACAACTAATAACGTTGGACTTTTTGATGACTATATTGATAAAGATCCAATTTTATGGTTTTCTTTTAGACATTCATTGACGTATATATGTGAAGGTATATTAAAAAGAAAGTTATCTCGAGAAGAACGAGGTTTGTTCCTGAATCCATTTTCTTGTAATGTTTGTCATATTCATAAACATAGCAATATGATAACTTGTTCAAATTGTAATGTCATTGCATATTGTTCGAAAGTACATGAAGAAAAAGATAAATTATCCCATTCTCAGATATGTGATCAGTTGAAATTATGCTTGGATTATGATATAAATTGTCATGAAGAATTTTATGTGAAAGGTAATATTTATAATACTGAAATGATACCCTCTGATATTAATTCATTTATTGACAATTATGTTAATATAACTACAAATCCTAATGGTAAAGAAAAATATGGTGGTTATTTTCTTAGCAATAGTTTAACAATACCTTTAACTATAATTTACATAATAGAAAAGTGTATGTTACGTAAACAATTGGAAAAGGATGAGAAACTTACAATTCATATTGTCGGAAGTGGAACATTTGAAAATGTTGCATGGTGGTCTTGGGAATACATATTTCATTATTTAAAAAAATTAAAAGTTCTAAATTTAGTTTTCATAGGTCCAGAAAGTTCAGATAATTTTTTCCCACCATTATTATCATGTAACGATTGTAAAAGTTCTAAAGTTTTGAATTTTAGCACTAAAAGTATGTTATATCATGAATATGTAAATAATAAAATAGATTTTTTACAGCCTAATATTATAGTTGCATTTAATTGCGGTTTTCATGAATTCGTAGATTCTAAAGAACATAATACCTGGTACGGTTCAATTCCATCTTTGTGTAGTTTTCCAGGGTCTGTTATTGCATTTACTTCTTATTTAAAAAAAGAGTCAGTAAGGGATTTAAAAGCTTTTAAGACATTATATAAACCAGAAAAACTAGAACTAGTTAGTGAATGTGAAGAAAATCCTTTTAGAGGATTGGTACCATTCCAGGACTGGTGTAGTGCTGAACATAAGTTGTATTACAATAATTATTATATTAACATTTGGAAAAGAATTTAGAAAATAATTACTTTGGTCATTGTACAAAATTAATTTTGTTTAAGGATTGAATACCCAAACTGTTGTAGGTATTTGGCTTTAATATCTGAAATCATTTATAGAGCCTTTGAATTTGATATGTTTACTATTTTTTTTTTATCAAACATCCTATGTAGAATTATCAACAGCCGTATCATTTAAAATTTAAATATATATTTCTAACTACCCTATATGAAATATATATTTCTAAGGTGGTTAGAAATATATATTTCAGTTTTTATTTTTGTAGACCTGGAAGCTGAACATAATGTGTACTACAATAATTATTTTATTAACATTTGGAAAAGAATTTAGAAAATAATTGCTTTGGTCATTGTACAAAATTAATTTTGTTTAAGGATTGAATACCCACACTGTTGTAGGTATTTGGCTTTAATATCTGAAATCATTTATAGAGCCTTTGAATTTGATATATTTTCTTTTTTATTTTATTAAACATCCTATTTAGGATTATCAACAGCCGTATCATTTAAAATTTAAATATATATTTCTAACTACCCTATATGAAATATATATTTCTAAGGTGGTTAGAAATATATATATTTCAGTTTCTATGTTTGTAGACATGGTAGCTGAACATAATGTGTATTGCAATAATTATTTTATTAACATTTGGAAAAGAATTTAGAAAATAATTGCTTTGGTCATTGTACAAAATTAATTTTGTTTAAGGATTGAATACCCAAACTGTTGTAGGTATTTGGCTTTAATATCTGAAATCATTTATAGAGCCTTTGAATTTGATATATTTTCTATTTTTTTTTTTATTTTATCAAACATCCTATGTAGGATTATCAACAGCCGTATCATTTAAAATTGAAATATATTTCTAACCACCCTATATGAAATATATATTTCTAAGGTGGTTAGAAATATATATTTCTAAGGTGGTTAGAAATATATATTATTTCAGTTTCAATTTTGTAGACCTGAAACTAGCAGATCAAGTTCAAATAAATTTAACACTCCTTCTGCCTATTGTGGGGAATATTTTTTTTATATATGAGTATAATTATAATTATGTAAGTTATTAGGTACCATCATAGCAGCAGAATCCATATTAATGTTTTTTTTTTATGTATGTATAAAAAAACTTTTTATATTTACCTTATACTGCTTCTTATACTTTTTCCCTCACAAGCACTTTTGCAGTGCACACAGCTTTCTCAGGTAATAACAATAGCTTCTAGAAATGTTTTACAAAGATTGGATCTTCCTTTGTCAATGGTTTGAATCAAACTGAGCTTGACAAAGGAAGATGTACTCTTCGTAAATAATTTTTAGAAGCTATTATTATTATTACCTGAGGAAGCGGTGCACACCGCATAAGTGCTTGTAGGGAAAAAGTGTAAGAAGCAGTATACAAGGTAAATATAAAACGGTTTTTTATACATACGCAAAAAAACAAAACATTAACGAGTAAAATATATTCTGTGACGGCTATACACTATCTATATTTAAATAATATAGAAGATAAACAGTTGGATAACCTAATGAAGTGAAATATTGCTACCTCTGTGGCATAATGGTTAGCACATTAGCCTACCAAGAGGAAGGTCTCGGGTTTTTTCCCAGCTGGGGTCTGGAAATTATTATGCACTAAAACCCAAAGTTTCATTCCCCAAAGTTATCACTATCAACCGAAATGTTAATGCAACTTAAAATAAAACACAAGTAGGCTACAATATTTACAAAAATTAAATTGTTTATTTTTTTATGTTTTTGTTCTGAATCAGTATCCGAGTAATCAATCTTGCGCTCTGTTAATGTAATTTTGAAATGTTGGAATTTCAATTCTGTACCTAAGAAGTTAAAGGTGTGAACTCCATTTTGGTTATTTTGCAGGAGATCCAAACCATTTAAATAATTTATTTTCATTATTATAACGAAATTTCTGTAGGTGTTAAAAACTTGAAATTTACAACCAATTTGTACAGATTTATTATTTCATAACTTTTATACTCCTTCCCACCTAAACAGAACTTAATCCCTTACCGCTTTCTTTGTTTTGTCACTTTTTAACGTTCTACATTACTGTTAAATCCAATGTGAATGAAAATAAAATTTTTATATTTAGTAATTTTACAGTAAGGTGATTTTATAAAAAATAACTTTTGTGAAATACCTAGTGCTAACTCTACTTTTATAAAGAAGTAACATGTTTAGCACAGCACTGTTTACTAACATGAATAAAATACCTAATACAATAAAAATTTAAGGACTATCAATAAAACGCATTCAATAGTAATTGTACTAAAAATCTTGTACAAATACAAAATTGAATTTAATACGGTTATTACAAGCTCTAAAATTGCAAGTTATGCAGGAAGGAGTTAATATTGTATACCTTTAGAGATTTTCTCTCAGATTTTAAAGGTAGTTTTAACTCAATTTCGCCGAAATTGGAGTTAACACCCTTTACCTCTGTAGTACAGAATTATTTACTTAGTTACAGTATTGTTTTACCAATGTTTCTTTTAACATCTGAATTTGTGCTGAGATTTGGATACATTAGTATTTTGTGTTTGTAAAGATATTGTTTAATTATAATATTAGTACTAACTTATCATATTTGTATTTTT
This sequence comes from Catonia carolina, assembly GCA_035578175.1. NCBI lineage: Eukaryota > Metazoa > Arthropoda > Insecta > Hemiptera > Achilidae > Catonia > Catonia carolina. The sequence goes on from JAQMRL010000002.1 coordinate 49,670,345, forward strand.
TTATAATTATAAAAAGAGTAGTTAATAAAAAATTGAAAGTATATTGCTTATTTTTTATAAATAAATCAAAATTTTCTTAGTACATTGTTTTTTATTTATTTTTTAAATTCAAACCAATAAAGTATTAGTAAATTAGTTTTTGTGTGTATTTTTTTCTAGTTGAATGAATTTTGCGGCGCTTACTTGTAGTAATTATTACTTTCAGTAATAAAATGTAGTAATAAAAATACAGGTACATTGTGAATTGTTTTTAATATTACTGTACAGTTTTGAATTATATATTTAAATAATGTAAGTTGAATTTTGCAGTGAAGTTTAATTTTGCTTGATAATTTTTTAAATTTATATTTATTTCATTTTATAAAATATTTAACTGTGTGAAAAGTAATTACTGTGATAATTAGTAATACTTCAGGAAGTATGAAACTGGCACCACCATCTGAAATGAAAATTTTTATATTTAGTAATTTTTACTTTCTTTTGCCCTACATTAATAGGAAAGTAAAGTATTGTTTTCATGTCGATTTTTGTAAATTAAATTTTTGCCGGAAATACAAGTTCTCAGGCCCCCTGAACCCAAAAAAAAACATGTTTTTAGGTCTGCGGCTGTAAACAAGATATTCTCTAGAACAAAATATCATACAAATTTGGAACTTTCAACTTAAGTTAGATATCATTAACGGAACCGACATGCAAATTTTCATCAAAATTTTTCTACCAGAAGTTGTATGTATATTCGTGCGATTTTGTTTTAGCATTACTAATACAATGAAACTGAAGAACTGCTTTTATTCTCTGCAAGGTAACTACCGTGTTTGGTTAAATGCTTGGGGAGGCTGTACTCTCGTAGTAAAAATGTTTTTTTAATTATGGCCTTAATATGTATTTTAAGGCAAAAGTGTATGTATAATTAAAGTTGCAGAAATTTAAAAAACCTACAACTTTTATTTCAAACATTTTTTCTATAATGTTTAGTTTAACATTGGTTAGTAATTTTTTGTATTTTATTCATCAAAATCGGTAAAAAAATTGGATTTTTGAAGATCGCAGCCTTAGATGCATTTTACGACAAAAGTATATAATAATCAAAGTTATAGGAAATAAAAAAATATCTACAACTTTTATTGTAAGCATTTCCTTCTACAGAGCCTAGTTTAGCGTCAATTAGTGATTTTCTATATGTTTAAGTTCTGAAGAGGTTGATTTTCATTTTGCGTTATTCACCCATGATTAAAATTAGGTTATTTTTTCATCGTTTACTAATGATTGAACGTAGATGATATGTTTTATTATTTACGTTGGGAAGGGAAAATCGTTTGAGTGTTTCATACCAGATTTTTAGTTTAGTAATGGTATTAATAACAATAAAATTACAGTTTATTAGCCCCCCCTCTTATTGTGAGGTGGTACTGTACCATATATAATACCCGACTGCTTAATCCAGTAAATGGTATTTGCTGATAGATATAAGAACTACCTTCCCAAACGAACATGTGCAAAACGAATAAAATTACGGACTTCATTTTACCAACCCCTATTTTTTTCAAAATTTCATAGTATAATTATAGCCTATGTGACTTACGAAGCTTGAACCTTTTTGAAAATGAAGGAATGTTTGAAATCAGTTGGGTCTGAGATTAGCTCATACAAACAAACTAATAAACAGACATTACTTTCTTATAATATTGATATAAAACAAGTAACCAAATTGACTGATGTCGTAGGGAAAACATTTAAAGTAAAACTGTGTCAGAAATAGTCTTATTTTACCATGTTATGGTGTATCATTAAGTGCTGATCCTATCTGTACATAAGAACAGTGGCATACCATAAAAAGTAATCGAGGTAAGTTTCTCCTTATTTGTATTGTTCCTGTAAATTTCAAAATACAGGGTGATTATAAATGAAATAGACAGTTTCGATAGCTTATAGAAAACTTAGTTTTGAAAAGTTAAGGTAATTACTTACATGATTATATAGAAGAATTCATTAAGATTTTATTGAAAATATTTACAGATGTTCAATGTGTGCACCATTTGTAACACGACAGATATCAACACGGTAGTCGAATTCTTCCCACACACGATTAAGCATATGATGGTCAACTGTGGCAAGAGCATTTGCGATACGTTGTTTTAGATCATCGATATCTACAGGAAGCGGTGGTACAAAAACTTTGTCTTTTACATAACCCCATAAGAAAAAGTCGCAGGACATTAAGTCTGGACTACAAGGTGGCCACAGCGTAAACACAATATTTTCCTCACTTGCACGGCCAATCCATCATCTAGGAAGACGTTCATCAAGATAATTTCTGATCTGTAAGTGCCAGTGAGGCGGAGCTCCATCTTGTACAAAAATGAAGTTATCACTATCTTCCTGGAGTTGAGGCATTAACCAGTCGTTTAACATGTCCATATAAATTACTCCGGTTACTGACACTTCGTGAAAGAAGAACGGCCTGTAAACCTTTCATAAGGTGTCATTTTCAAACGTTTCCGCAGAATTTTCCACACAGTCAGCTGAGGAATTTGCAATTCTAAACTTGCTGATCTAGTTGATTTTCCTGGACTTCGTACATAAACATCACAAACACTATCAATTTGTTCTTCTATAACAGAAGGTCTTCCAGTACTCTTCCTTTTACACAGACATCCACTGTTTTCAAAATGTTTATACGAGTCATAGATTGATTGCCTTGTTGGTGGTGGTTTACCGTATCTTGTTCGGAAATGATGTTGCACAACCGTAACCGAGTTTGTTTTGGCTAATTCAAGAAAACAATAAGCTTTCTCCACTTGAGTAGCGACCATTTTGGTAGACTGGTCATTGTAACAGCAGCCAACAACAAAACGCTAGCAACAGTTGTACCAACATAAACTGTAAAAAATTCCCTACAAATCTATATCATTTAATGTATTCAAATACACCAGTTTGATGTTTAAGAAGCTGTCGAAAGTGTCTTATTTCATTTATAATCACCTGTATTGTTGGTCTCTAGATCAGTTCTTATCCCTTCGCTAAGTTTTTTGCTCAAACGTTTTTAAAATAATTTATTAAATTTTCTAAATACTTAATCGACATCATAGTGTAATGAGTAATATCTGTATCAATTTAATAATTAATTTAGTCAATGTTTCAATTTTTATTCTCAAAGTTGTAAATTCCATCTTTAACTGATAAATCAATTTAGTTTTGATAATAATATTATATGATATGAGATTATGACTTCGGTTTATAATTGTGTGAAAGAGTTACTGGACTAAAAAATACATATTATTATTACATATTAATTTATACTTATACATATTAATTGTTACAATGACTATGTCATTTTTCGTCAGAAAAATTAAGCCAGATTGTAATATAACGTACATTTTGCTGCTAAAATGTATTGCATAACAGTGCTTTGTAGTAAAATTTGAAGCTTCAGCAGTTGGGTAGTGTTTTTCTTTGCTAATCAAAACTACAAGTATTTTTAAATTTATGCTAAGAGAATTGATTTGTGCAGTAACTTAATAAATTTTGAATGTATTAACATGTTCAGAACTGAGGATGCGTATACATGTCCAGCAAAGACATTCCTGCAAGACTGCAGACGCGTATAAATGTGTCATATTCTGATATTATTTTAGGACTGTTTTCCAGCTGGCAGGTCGCTTGAATCACTTATTGTTCGACTTATAAGCCTTAGCAGACATTTTTAAGTGCTAAAGTGCAGTATCTGCACATACTTTTTTTGTGTAATTTTAAGTTTGTGATACTTTTGAATCGTGGCTTGACTTCAACTTGTAAACTTTTAGTTATTATTTCATTAATTTTAAATTGTTTTCAGCTAGTTTTCATTCTGAAAAAATTATCAGAAAGGTAAGAATTTTATTGTTTTTAGTACTAAAATCACTGGAGAACATTTTTGTACCTCATATACAAAGGTACCTCAGTTGTACTTGTGCCTCTGTCAAATTTAAAAAATAATTAAGTATATTTTACATGTAATTTCTCTGAGGACTCATCAATGCATCTAGCTACATGTATGACAATTGATGTCATTATACAGCCAAACATTATGTTTTATTGTACAGCACTTAATATATTAAAGTTTTAAAGCTTCTAACATTGTTACAGCAAAAAAAAAAGTTTTATAAAGAAAGTCAGTTTCCTCAAAAGAAATTTATGATGTTTTTCAAACAATAATTTTAGGAATACATAGCTGTTGTGTATAAATTAATATACTGTATAATCTTTTGGAGTCGGCTCCAAAAACAAGAAACCAGAATAAAAACGTAGCATAGCCTTAAGATTTAATTTTTAAAACTTCTCAGTTCTCAGGACAACAATTTTCTCCATCTTCTGTTGGCAGGAAGAATAAACTTACGAAAATATTGTAAACCAAAATATCACAAGTACTTCAGTTTTAGTAATCTGAATTTGTTTTCATTTATGTACTTACCAGAACAAAAATTGTTATTTACATCATATCTGTATTGGTAATCACAACGACAAACGCCTTTTCGACATACAGCTCTTGAAGTTGAACTTACAGTTGCATTCTCCTCATTGATTTCAATGCATTCTGCTGCTTTTGTACAGATATTACCCAATTTAATATCTAAGTAGCAACGTCCTGAATTTAAATCTCTGTAAATAAGTAATTCACTTTATTCCAATTGTTTAATTTAAGAGAAGTACTTACCATATTACAAGGCTTATTATTAAGTTATTTCTTTAAAAGAACTGCTCTATTGTTTTCCTTGAAATTTTAGAAGTATAATTTCTGCTTTATTTGCCTGAATTTTTATAAAATTTGTAGGGACTCCAGTCAGTTGACCCCTACAATAATAACTTAATTGGTTCATAAGAAGTCGTTAATTGGGACTTTAAAATCCTCACCCTCTATTGAAATTTTTAATCTAGATGTTGTCTTTTGTAAACGTCATTCAAGAAAGTACTAATCTGTAAATTACAACTGCATATGGTACATTGGTAGGCATACATAAACTACAATGATTTTCATACTTGGCTGAATGTCAAAGTACGGAAAAAATAGTTACATTTTCCAATGGATTAATGTTTTTGTTCCTTATCATCCTCATGTTGTTTATTTGTGCTCAAATCTCATTGGAAAAATTCCAATCCTTTTCAACTTACTATTTCATTCACAGAATATTCTATTACAAACCTTTTTTTGTAAAAAAAATGAGCTTTTAACTTTTTCTACAAAACTTTTAACATAAAAAATTGTGATATTTTCTTCTAGGATATAATTATTCATCACACCTGCTGGTATAATATGTAATTTCATTAACTGTTAAAAGAAGTGTTCATAGACTGAACCATCTTAAATCTGAGGGCAATGCAATGTTCTTTTGATTTTGACCGGTGTATCAGGTAGTTAATCTTAAATCATATAATATTTAAAACAAAACTATAAAAACTTTAATTCGATAACATACTTTTCATTTTCAAGTGCAAAATGTGAATTCTGAACACATCCACATTTTCCATCTATACAAGCAGCCAATGTACCCATTGTTGCTGAACACTGTGCGTTTTCCCTGCATTCGTTGCCAAAATTGTTAACTACTTCCAGACAAATGCTGTTGTCAGTAGATGCCACAAAGTTTGTCGGACAGTAACAGAATCTTCCTTTGCCACATTTACTGTTCGTTGCTTGGCAATCGTTACTTACTAAACATTTTCCTCCAACTCCTGCGCATTATGTAATAAAATCAACAATGAATTTAAGTACGTATAGATAATGTTAATAATTATTTTAATGATTGGGCTTAGATATGTGATTGGTAGCCAAACTCTGACACAAATATCCTGAAAAAATGGTCTCAGAAGTAGAAAATTTCAACCAGTGATCAGTCTATTATCTACCTTTACCTTTACATGTTATCTACCTTATCACTGGTGCTATCCAAATACTTGTGTACTACACTTCCAAAAGTGATCTTGTACGTGCCTGGGTTATTTCATAAGTACAGTCACTACAACATCAATCGGTGGTTGACTATTCCGGAACTGTTACATAAACTTGCAAAGAAGCAACTAGTAACAGACGTAATGAATCCTGGGTAATATAAATTATCCCCAGTGCAGACTTTAGCTGTGATAAACAGCAAATAACATTCCCATTGTACATTGTTGTATTATAATGTTGGGCTTGCCTCATCTGATTTATTCCAATCTGTTCATAAAATTTCTGGGGAGTGCATAAATTTTTAATTTATTTTTTATAAAAAATTTAAAACAGGTGTTAGATATAGTCATTAAGGGAAGTTTGATTGTAAATAGATTTGATACAGGTTTCTCAGCAGGAGTGGGGAGCAGGTTGCATCATAGAACAAACTTTAAAACAATGCTACCAGAGTTGCATCCCTTCCAAAACTTTGGTTAATTTATTTGAAATTCGTTTTTTAAAAATCAAACTCCCAGCCCAGATCACAATACTTAAACAGTTTTTGGCTTATAAGCATTTTATGAACACAAGAATCGTAAAAATGGTCAATTAATAAGCATGTGCTAAAAATGCATAGCAATATAAATATATAGATATTTAAAGTAATTGTAAAAAATTTCTGCGAATCTCTTTTTTCATTACTGTTCAAGTCGGAGATGAAAGCAAATTTGAAGATGTCTCTGGAAGATGTACCTGGTAAAATGATGGCAAGATTGATAATCTGTTTTTTCCTTACTGGGTTAAAAAGCATTAATTTATCATTAATTTCTTATGAATAAACATTGATTTTCTCTGCTTTATTTTATTTTTACTTTTTGATTTACCTCTGGGTCTTGTTTTCAAGTATATAGATTAAATGGTTTTTTTTAAGTTTAATTATGTACTACATTGTGCTGGTCTAGAGATAAAGTCATCGCTGCAAGTTAGCTGTTTAACAGCTGATTTTCAGAGATGAAGGTTCCTGGTTCAAATCCTAGTAATGGTAGTAGATGGATTTGAATACTAGACATTTAACGGTGTACTCGTCGGGGTTCAATTAACCATATCCTCCCTGTAGTGGTCTGTACTAGACTAAACCTCATTTACACATCATTCTCATCTCACTGGGTCATGGGGTTGCTTATTGTTCTGAATTAAACAGATTGTAACATACACACATTAGGGATAAAAAACATTATGTACTTTCATAAATGGAATAATAAACTACCTGTCAAACATATGTTGTTCTCATTGAAATAACCATATGAACATTGACAAGAACCATTTAAACATACAGAGTGCCTAAAAACACAATCTGAATCTTCAATGCAAGTATCTCCTGGTATTTTTCCATTTTTTCTACATGTTGTTCCATTATCTGCTGAATGGTATCCTCCAACACACTTGCATTTTCTACCTTTACATTGTTTACCATCTCCCCAACAATCTTCCTTACACAGGCAAGCCTCTCCTATTTCTGTTGATTACAAAACAATACAGTTAGGTTTTTATGGAAAATTTTATGTTATTACATATGTGATTCAATAGTCTTGCTTTAATTTAGTTGTGAAATTTTTGGTAGTAACATGAATATGATTAGTATACAGTAGAATCTCAGTAGTCCGGCTTGTTCATGACCGAGAAGATGCCGGATTACTGAATGTGTTGGAATTTTAAAACTATAAATAAAATTATAAATTTAAACAAAAAATGAAAATGCATTGATTTTTATGTGATTTTAAATTAAATTAACTAATTAAAAAAGGTTTGCTGAGTACTTCTGTAGTCATTGTACTAAACATAATTATTGGCTATTGACATCGCCTAGTGTGGTGTGGGGGTGATCGTGTTCTGAGAATTACGTTTCGTTGTCAATTCAGCATGAAGTATAGAGTGTGACGCAGTTCTGGGTTTTGGATAAAAGGCCAAAAATTATTCCATTTAACAATAATTAAGGTCTGCTTATCTATTTCTTTAATCAAATCCTAAACATACATGTTATATTAAATCTTCCGTAATTAGGTCAGAGTTGATTTCCCTAATTCAATTTAAATATTTTACCAAAATCTGTCCTGGGTGAGGTTTCATACTTTTAGGCCTAATATTTTAAGGGCCGGATTACTGGAGGTCCCAGACTACCGAGATTCTACTGTACATATGTTTTGTAAAATGTCATGTGGCTTTCCAGGGTCTGGCCTACAATCTAGCCACTTTACAAATGTTAACATACATAAAATGACTCATTTTTCAAACATATAAATTTTTTGATACAGATGGCAGACTTGGTGTCATGTCTTGGGGATTTTTTTATATATTTATAATTTGAGCCACTGTACATAGTGGAATCTTGGATCTGAATGGATGCAACAATGAAGAGACTGGAAGCGTTTGAGTTATGAACTTACAGAAGGATTCTTAAAATACCATGGATGGATAGAATATCTAACATCAGTATACTTCAAAAACTTGGTAAAGAAAAGGAAAAATGCACACAGTAATAAGAAGAAAATTGGAATATCTAGGACACATCATTAGAAATGACAATAAGTACAAGTTGCTAATATGTATTTTGCAAGGAAAGATACAGGGTAAGAGAAGCGCCAGAAGACGACGAATATCCTGGCTGAAGAACTTTAGGAACTGGTTTGCAACTTCTACTTCAGGATGCTTCAAAGCAGCAACGAATAGAAGTGTCATTGTCAGAATGATTGCCAACATTCGGTAGCGGATCGACACTGGAAGAAGAAGCCACTGTTGTTTATTAAGCATTCGCACACATGAATTTACTTCGCTTCGGTGATTCCTGACTTAAGTACTAAATTTTCAAATTATGAAATCTTGGTTTCTACATCAACTGAGAAAATCATTTTGACTATCATTTCTATTAATTTAGGAAATAATTGTACTCTTAGATAATTTCATTAAAATATTAAAATTATTTATACATACTAACTCTGAGACCTCCAACAAAACAAATGTGATTTTTGAAAATGAGTTCCTGTAGCACAAGCACACTTTTTGTGTACACACTGACCACCCATGCCAAAGAATGAGCATTGTTCATCATGCAAACAACTCCAACCAATGTTTCTTGACACTAAAACAATGAAATAAATTTGAAAGTACATATTTATTTAACTGCTATTTTTTTAGATCAGATTTCTTTTCACACATCATATTAATATCCATAGTAATCTACCTTGTAAAAACCAAAACCGTTGTAAAAACAAACCGTTAGAAATTATTGTCTTGCAAAAAATGTAAATAAGGAATGTTAATTTGTTACATCATAAATTTAAAATCCCTGACAAACTGGTTTACATGCATTAACTTGTGCTCTTCTTTGTTTACTTTTGCACAATGATCATAATCAGTTTTAAATGAAAGTTAAACTATTCAGATCATCTATAAAGCTCTGTTACTACCACATTTATCTGGTAAACTATACATGTCTGGTCTAATTCCCAACTAGCATCGGGATATAACAAATTGTTATTGCAACTAATATACCTAATTTGAGAAAGTTAGATTTGAATGTATCAGCATAAGCTTAATGGGAACCATGATTCTATGTAACATAAATTTACTAGATTCGTCGAAAAAACTCGAGCTCTTGTCAATGATTTGTACAGATAAAATCAGACTGATCAGATCCCAAAATATGAAGAATTATTGGGAAAAACATAAGCATCCTAATACCAAACCAAGAAGGATTTTTTAATTTTATTCAAGTGGTCCAATGAGGCCGAAAAGCAAAAAAAGAAATATTAATAAATCAATTATGATCCAAATTATTGTCATATTGAAAAATTACTTTGGAATGTAAAATATCCTGAAAAATTAATGGCGTAAAAAATAATAATGAGGGAAATAAAAAGTTATTTTTGCTAACTTTTTACAAATGCTTTATTTATTATTTCATATTCAAAATTTATTGCTTGGTCCGAAGGTGCTGAAAGAACTTAATGGTGGCTTATGTTAATTATGTAAAGTGATCCACTGCGTTGGTCTAGAGGTAAAGTCGTCGCTGTGAGTCAGCTGTTTAACAGCAAATTTTCGAAGACTATGGTTCCTGGTTCAAATCCTAGTAAAGGTAGTTACTTTTATATGTATTTGCATATTAGACAGTGGTTACCAGTGAACTTTGATGGTTGGGATTCAATTAACCACACTCTCTCAGAATGGTCAGCCTGGGTCTGTAAAAGACTACACCTCAGGGTCTTTTCTGTTATTCTCCCCCCAGCATAATTTTTCACATTTTGTATGTAAATATTCTTACTGTATTTTTAACAATAAAAACAGAAAATATTTTAATCATAATCAATATTTTTCAAATTAACGTTACAGTTTTTTTCCTTTTTCAAGTTAACCTTGAACTATTTATTGACAATTATTAAATTATTTAATAATTTTAATTTAATTATGTTAAATAAATTTCATGATTAATTAATTTAATGATATCATGTACTCAATGAGTTCATATTTCATTATTATATACAGTAACAATAATGAGAAAAAGCAATGTATTTACCCTACCTATATTTAATCTTAACTTGAAGAGTATTGGTGTAGGATTTTTTAAAAATATCTATCCTGTTTTTATCATTAAAAATACTGTAAGGTTGCATGCAAAATGTTCACAAAATGTGAAAAGTTATGGTGGGGTGGGGGATAACAGAAAAGACCCACACTTCATTTACACATCATCCTCATTTCATTGGGTCATGGAGTTGCTCATTGTTCTGAATTGAACAGATTGTACACACAGTAGGATTTTTGTTTTTTGTTTTATGTCTGACTTTTGCAATATCTGCTAATGCAGATGGTGAAGAATGATGATATATGAAAATGAGTGATGAAAAAATACCAAACCTATCCAGGAATCGAACCCAAGACTCCGGCATAGAAGACAGTTACACATTAGGAAAAATGCTCAAACATTGAAGTTGATTTCCGTAAACGACGGCTGAGATTTTATGGTCATATAATGAGACTGGATGATTCTCGGCTTATAAAGAAGATTCTGATGCACTCATAGAAACTCAAAATTACAACCATCTGGATCAAGCAAGTGCAATCCGATCTAAGAGATGCAAATATCACACCTTCAGACCTCAAAGACCGTAAAACCTTCAGGCATAAAATTAACACCTGAGAAGTTGCATCAGAGGATAAGCCGAAGAGACCTAGGGCAAAATGGACGGATGAACGTCGTGTTAGACACCGCGAATTTATGAAGGAGTACTGGAGAAACAAGAGGAATGGCGGCAACAGTTCATAATTGACTTTATGTGATCCTGAATGGGTCTAAACAATCTAAATAAATAAATAAATAACAGTGTAATGAATGTGTGTTTTACTTACTTTTCAAACACAATCTGTTGTTAGGATTTGCAACAAATCCCTGCTGACAAGTACACCATGTAGAATTGCGACACATAGTGTAGCGACCTTTACAGTCAGTATCATTAGAACATGGACTCCCTAGTTCTGTAGAAAATATAGTGCAATGTTTATTAATTAACTCAAAACATGTAATTTTTTAACTATATAAAAATCAGTCAGTTACCTATTCCATGTAAAGTACTGCGCTGGTAACGCATTATAGGTTGACAATTGCTCCTTTCGTGCAGAGGACAAGTATACTATCCATCCTACTAACATCAGCCAACATGAAAACAAAAGTACTACTAGCATAAGATGTATCAAGCGTGTAACTCAAAATGTCAGTCACAAAAATGTCAGTGTGCAGTAATTCAGTTTCTGCTGATGAATACTAAATACAGAAATACTAAAGAATACTAAATATAGCTTAGGGCTAGTAGTATGGCTTATTTAGAATGAAATTTTATTATGGATCAATAAATAATACAATGGGATGTTTATAAAACGACATTTTGTAAACATACACAAATCAATGTAAGAGTAAATGACTACAATATGATGTTGTTAGAGCTATTGCTAAGACGTATTTAGAAAAGCGCACATAGTAGCACTTCCACTCTTTGCATAGCCCACTCTTACACTCACTGACAATCATCAACTTATAGCTAGTTACCAGTAATATGTGTTGAACTTCTATCACCTCGTATCCTTTAGTGAATTCAATCAGTTATATTTTAACAGTTGCAGTGCTTAATACACCAATTAGTGCAAGAACACAATATTTCATAGTGTCGTAGCTAATATGTAGTAACTTAATTTATTCTATCAAACCAGAATTGCAGAGTAGGCTACTGTATTATTGAAAATATTTTTTTTTTTTTTTGGAAAATAAGGCTACTTGATTGGTGGTATAAATGCCTAAGTTAACAGGAGTGATAGTATTGGTTAAAAATAACCATTATATTTGAATTTAAAATGTCTCTGCAATGATTTCTCAAGTTGCTCAATTTCTTATTTTTTATATGCCGTATACAAATTTTTTTAAAAATAGATCCACATCATCAGTCTAAACCTGTAAATCATTTAAAATAATGTTGATTCTTTCCTGGCCAGGGCATGGAATTTTTACGTGTCGAATCCCACAGATAATGTTACATAATTTTCACTGTTGTCGCTAATGACCAAGCAGTTGATGTGACTTAAAATAAATAAATTTAAAAAATTGTTAATTCTAAATATATTTCTAAGTTTAAAATCTGATTTTATTACAACCTGGGTAACAAGCATCCCGCGAATCGGAGCTGTAGTATCCTTGTACACATAAACATTTCTTGCTAAGGCCACAGTATGAATGTTCTACAGATTTACAATCTTCTGTTGTGCTGCAGTTTTCACCAACTAAAACAAATAAATATTTGGTTTATTTTGTATACAAATATAAAAATTTAAGTAAGACATTGTCAAATACGACTATATTTTAGTAACAGAGAAATAATGCAGCTTGATGAAATAAAAGCAATGCAGGTTATATAGTTCAATAATTTAAGCACATTTTTTAACAAAGACTTTTTATTAATTTATTATCATCTCAGGTGAATATACTATGGAAAGTTATATTTTTCTTCATCTCCAACAATACTTAAACTGCTAAAGTGATCTGATATCACACTCAGAAAAACTATAAAAATTAAATATACGTTTAGTTAAATAACATAAAGGTTGTTATGTGTAGCTACAAAAAAATGTGTGAAGTAATTTTTTGGTGATGGCGTTTTTATTTATTTAATAATGATCTGATGTTGTAGGATAGAGCTATCACCAGATCAGCTTTTACACAAAAATACCTTACATTAATACAGGCTATTTCATAAGTGTGCTTTTGTAGTTAATCTGTAATACTTAAAAGAGTTCAACATGTTTCTTTTTCTATTTAAGCTGAGTAACAATGAGAACTAATATTTTTTTATTAGTTCATATAAAATGTTCAGTTTATAAATCCACGATATAAAAATCCTAAAAATTTTGATCTTCAAGGATAGAAAGTTTCACTCAACATCTTTTTAATATTTATGGTTATTTTACAAACGGATTTGTATTCTGTGAACAGAGTTTCACATGGGATGTTTTTGGTCTGTAAATCACGTGGCTTGGTTCAATACATAAAATAAAAAAATGTAATAATACTTACTCTTTACTTGATAATTCTGATTGAAATTTATTAGATTGACTTGTTTTTTAAAAATATTGGTGTTGTCAAATATATTATTTTCCTCTAGAAATAACTCTAACAGTGTCGGAGGTGTAGGTTGAGTTGTATTCTTGTAATCACAAACTCGTGCCATTGTACATACTGCATCTTTAAAATGACAATCCTGAGCTATGCCGCATGGTTGACCTGGTGCTTTTTGACATAAAAAAGGTAAGTGTAATTTTTTTTTTATCATTAGTTTGGTTTGTACATTATGTTGGTTGGCCTTTTAATATTTTATCAGAATTGTTAGTAATTTAACCAAAATTCAATTAAATGTTTTTTTGACATCCAAGTGCAATATAAAAAACCATCAAGTGGTCATATACATAATGTAGTGGCAGTGTTTTAGACTGAATGAGTGAAAAGTCTGGGTTTTATTCTCACTTAGGGTATGGAAATTTTAACAAGTTAAACCTACTGTAACCACTAAAATCTGATCAGTTATTACTGCTTAAGAAGAAAATTTTGTAACATTTTCTGGTGCAAAGACTCTTGAATCTGAATTAGCCCTTAGTGACATTTATTTACAGTTGGTTATTAATATTATTCAACTCGCCAATTTGTTTTTCCAACAATATAACTTAACTACTTTCACAGATCATAAGTATGTATACTATTATTTTAGAGAATTTTTCATCCTGAACTACATCTTTAATTAGAATTTCACTGATAACACCAATAAGCAAGTTAAAATGGCAGGCTTAGTTGTTATTAATTACTATTGAGATTCATACATACATACATATCCAGTGCCCATTGCAGCTATCAGCGGGTCTGGGAATTCACCAAACCTCTCCATCTTCTTCTGTCCACCCACCATTTCTCCTCCTCTATTCGTTCCCAGGTGTATCCCTGTCCCTTCACAATCCTCTTAACTTTATCTTTTCCTTGGTTGTCCTCTTGATCTTGTTCCTTCCATCCTTCTAGGTAACCTCTCCTCCCTCATTCTCTTCGCATGGCCATACCATTTTATCCTCATTTTCTCCACCCTCTCCCTCATACATTCCACATTTAGCTCCGCTCTAATCTCAGTATTCTTTATGCTATCTCTCCTTGTCCTACCCTTTATTGCTCTTTAGAACTTCATCTCCCCTGCCTGTAACCTACTCCAATTCCTCTCATTCATCCCCCACGTTTCCACTCCATAGAGCACTGCTGGTGCATAATACAACATATTCATCATTCATTTGGCCTTCTTTGGTATATTTCTGTCCTATAACAAGTGTTTTACCGCTTGATATATTTATTTCCTCCTTTTTGCAACCACTTTGTCTCTCCATCTATCTTTCCGTCTTCTGAAATCTCACTTCCTAGATATTTAAAATGTTTCACCTGCCTTAATGCCTCTCCTTCCAGTGTAATGGTCCCCTTGATACACCTGTCCCTTCCAAAAACCATTTTCACCCTTCTCTCTTATTTGAAGTCCAAAACTCTTCATTATTTCATTCCAGGCATCCAGAGATTCATACAAGAATTAAAAATTAAACATGAAAGTACTACTCATACATGTATGTCAGTGGTTGTATTTAGTTGCTACAAAACTTAAAAATTATTCATCATAATGAAGTGATTCCAGTCAGATTATGTAAACTATTTAATTCAAATATTATAATACATATTTATTTTGACATTACAGAATTTTTTTAGTTTATTTAAATGTTCATTAACATCTTGGTCGTTAGTGACTACTTTGGGTTATTTATTTTTTTTTTTTTGTTTTACATCTGACTGTTTTGCAATTTCTGCAAAAGTAGATTGTGGAGAATGATGATATATATGAAAATGAGTTATGAAAAAATGCCAGACCTGACCGGGAATTGAACTCGGGACCCCGGCATAGAAGCCATACTTTGGGTTAAGGAACAGTGATTTTGACCATGTAATAATTTTCCTGGCCCTTGCCTGGAATCCAACCTGGGACCTCCACTTTACAGTATAGTACGCTAACCACTGGCATGGGCCATGGAGACTGTGTAGATTACAGAAAATGTCTACTTTCTTCTGTAGTGCAGTTCAATATTACTACTTATGTCATAATTGCAACTATCATAGTATGGTTGTGTTGGCAATATTTTAATCAGACCTTTGTCTGTGAACTGTCTTATTTATATTACTGCTCATTATCTCTTTACATAATAATAAATTTATACAAAAAATTTCACTAACTTTTTTAAGCTGCCTTGATTTTTTTTCTATTGGTTATTTACATGTTTCGGTGGATCCACCATCATCAGAGTACATATTAATATCATTTGAAACTAAAAACTTTTTCTACCAAAACACATGTAAGTAACAAATAAAAAAAATCAAGGCAGCTTAAAAAGGTTATTGAAATTTATTGTATAAATTTATTATGTGAAATAGAATTTATTTCTAGCTGCAGGATGCATTATAACAAAAACCAACTTATCCAGGTAGAAAATACATCAATAAATTGCCACAAGGTTTCAAAATTGTGACAATTTAAGTCATTTTAAAAAAAAAGCTAAAACAATATTTGATTGATGAAACATTTTACAGTGTGCACGAATTCCTTTCTAAATAGTTTTGGTTGACAAGTATTTAACTTTTAATTAAACAAATATTGTGTACTATTTGATACAAAGGGGTTCATGACAAGCCTACTGAGTTAAGCAGTAGCAGGAAAAAATTATTGGTAAGTGATGAATTTATCATTGTGTTGGATTTTTTTATTTTTTATTTTGTGTGATATTTGATTCAATGGGGTTCATGACAAGCCTACTGAAGTAAGCAGTAGCAAAAATAATGTTTTGGTGGTAAAAGATGAATCTATCATTGGTGATAAACTTTCAGTTTATCATTTTTTATCTTGACATGTCCTATACTCCCTTTGGAGTCTCCTGGATGCAAGAAAAAAATTAATAAGGATTTATTTCTATACAAGTGTCATTATTACAATTAACTTATAATCAAATATATAATTATAATAGGCTATACCTACTGTGATGTCTTAATTACCGTAACTAATTCTCCGACAAGCGCTATACTCCCTTTGATAATAACCCTCAGAACATTGGCATTTACCATCTTTGCAACTTGTTGCTTCGAAATCATAATTTGAGTAACAATGATCATCATTTCTACAATTTTCTCCCAGTCCTGAAATAATAAATGAATGATAAAAATGGAATCAATGTTCCTCAGAATATTTATACAAATTACTTTTAAATTATTTGGTAGTTTTATTACCACTAGCGAAAGTGATATAGGACAAGAAAAGAAGAAATGTGTGAAAAATACAAGGATTTTAGATATATTGTATTACCTACAGATCTGATGCACTGTCCTCTAAGGTAATGAAATCCTGACGCACACTGACACTTTTCATTCCTGCACTGGCCTCCAGTTTGAAGTATTTCTGAACATTGAACATTATCTTCACACTCCCCTCCATATCCTGTGCTCACTGAAATGTAAAATCACATTAAATAACCAGTAAATGAATTCTGAATTAATGAAATTGGTTAAAATATTATTTTGTATGATTAGAAAAATAATGTTAAGCATTTAGATAATATAAAGTTATTGTTGCTCAGGTCAACAGCCGAAAGGCTGGTTTGAACCTCTAGAGGTTTTACTAAGTAAAAACGAGGAGTGAAGTGGTTTACTATTGCTTTCCTTACTGAGTTGAAAGAGTATGCTTATTCGCATGCAAGGCCCTCTGAAAAGCACCCTTTTTCCACTCTGCAAATGACACCTTCATTTCATTTACCACAGGGTCTGGCTGTATAGTTAAATTCATTACTCTCAGAGGAGATAACTCTGAATAGTGTCTTTTACACCTCTACCTCTTTTGTGCTTAAATAGTTGTCATATAATTGGTTGACTAAGTGATAAGAAACAGAACTATTTTAGCCCTGGAACCAACAGATCGAGTGCAATTAATTTAACACTCCACCTTCTCGTTATGGGCATAATATAAAATATAAATTTCAACATAGTATCTATAATAGAAAATGCTGTAAAGAGGAAAAAGCTTTGGTATTATGTTTACATGAGGAAAATAGGGGAGAGGAAAGATGTCCATGGATGCAATGGAACTGGGTGCTCAGTAGAATAAAGATTAGAGGATGTCCAAGAGTGATTTGGTAAGACGGAGTGGAGTAGGTTACACTGAATCAAGGTTCACAGGAAGCATACATGATAGACTGAGATGCAGAGATGGCAATGAAGCTGTAGAAACTCACAAAAAAGTAAAAGTCAATATGTCAAAATAGTAACTATTACATAGATTTATCAATATCATCGGTAAGCTATGGTTACTGCTTAGAAAGTGATATAAATTGAATTATTTCAGATCCAAGTATGTGACGATGTATTCTGTTATAAATACAACAGAACAACCAACGTAAAAAATTTCCTATATGCATGCGCCAACTGAAGACTGGGGAAGAGCTCCCCTCTAACTGCTTTTGGTAGTTGGAACAGTGTCAGCGATGATTAACAGCTAGATCGACAGTAAGAGAACAGGCTCTTTCTTCTTTAGACAGGAACACAAGGTGTCTATATAATATTGAATCTGTGGTGAGGGCTTAAATTTAGAAGATACAGAACGTAATTTATGATTCTTCAGCTCTAGCTTCTATGATCATAAGTTGTTTAACATAATAATCTTCTTCAACTGATCTGATCTTCTAAACAACTGTTTATCATTCAACTTTTTTTGTTAATTATCATTTTTTATTGAGGCATAAGGTTTTATAATACAAATAAATTCCATAATAATATTTTGAAATTCAAATTTTTTTGTTAATTATCATTTTTTATTGAGGCATAAGGTTTTATAATACAAATAAATCCATAATAATATTTTGAAATTATCTAAAAGGACTCGTTAGATTACATGTGTACTCAATTTTTCCAAGTTGAGTGTACTTTTAAATTGTATGAACAAATTTTATTTAGTATTTAGCTAAGATTAGTTTATGAAATTGTCATACTCTTACATGATAACTGACTTATTACATTAAAATGTCGGAACAGGTGGTGATTTCAGTACAACATAATAATTTTCTACATACATTGCATTAAATATGTTTTAATACAGCTGCATTACTTATATAGTGAAGGTACTCATAAATTGAAATTTCATGTAATAAGATAATTATATTTTAACATTATTTACTTGCCTAATAAACACACGGTTTTGTCGCTATTCAATACGAAACCAAGTGGGCATACACATGTTGAATTTACACAAATTGATCCTTTTGTGTCACAGTCCAAATCCTTAACACAGGAAGCATTTCCTGAAAATAAAACCAACATAGTACACGTTTGTATTATTTGAAAAAGTGAACATATTTTTCAATTAAAAATGTTAGGTAAATTTGCTTATGGGTAAATATATCTGTAATGGAATATGGCAAACTAATTTAAATTTTGTCATTTACAAAGAAAACTTTTGAGCCAGCCCTGTTAGTTATGTGGTAACCAGCAGAAGCCTTTCATGAAAAACTCCACTGGAGGTCCCTGTTCAAATTCTCGTCTACTAAAGCAAAAATATAGCAAATACAGAGATCAAATTGGGTGTCGTCAAAAGCAAACGCTCCGATAAATTAAAAGTAAAAAATACAGAAGAAGTACTTACTCCATATTAACGTGTTTGTAATATTATGATAAATGTATACAATCGGTACCAATTATAGAAGATTAATATATTTTAATCAATTAAAATATTCCACAAATGGTTCTTTAATAAAGATTTGTTTTTTTTATTATTCCATATATATTTAGATAGAATTTAAATTCTAGTTAGTAACTAGTTATTTTATTATGTAGATAGCATTGAAAACATCTGTATAAAAATATGTTATTTACATTTACTTTTCAGAATGGTCAGCCTGAGTGTGTACAAGATTACACCACATATAAATGTCATGCAGATCATCCTCATCCCATTAGGTCTTGGGGTTGCTTATTGTTCTCAATTGATCAGATTGCAACATACACACATTAGGTATAAAAATTTACCTATAGAGTTTACATAGAATCATTTATTATAGTTTATTTCTTTATTCTATAAAAAGTCTGGTGTGAAACAAACACAACTTTCTCTTGCCAATGCAAATAATTAACAATAAACCTAACATTAATAATAAAACATTAAAAATAAACAAAAAACTAACCTCAATGAACATAACCTAATTTTCATCATGAGTGAAAGACGCAAAATGAAAATCAACCTCAGTTTGGCTTTAAAATACGGAAAATACTCTTTCACGCTTAACTAGGCTCTGTAGAGAAAAACTCTTTAAATAAAAGTTGTAGATCTTTTAATTTTCTATAAATTTGATTCTATACTTTTTGTCATAAAATGCATAATAAGACTGGAATCTTTAAAAAAATTGATTTTTACATGTTTTCGTGAGAAAAAAATAGAAAATTGCTAATTACCGCTAAACTAAGCATTATACAAAAAAATGATTAAAACAAAAGTTGTAGTATTTTAAATTTTTTGCAACTTTTATTATATACATTTTTGCGTTAAAATGCATATTAAAATCACAATCTTAAAAAAAACAATTTTTTTACGAGCAGCCTCACCAAGAATTTCAGCAGCCATGGCGCCTATCCTATCTTGTAGAGCATTGAGGCAATTTTTAAAAAAATCGTATGAGCTGTTTTTGAGAAAATCACAAAAAAGTCAAAAATTACACGAATAAACTACTACTTCCGATTGACCGATTTTGATGAAAATGTTGTGTCGGGTCTGGTAGTGGTATCTAACTTAAGTTTCAAGTTTCAAGTTCGTACGATGTTCCATTCTTGAGATATTCTGTTCACACAGACACACACACACACACGCACACACAGACCAATCGCTAAAAACATGTTTTTTGGTTAAGGGGGTCTGAAAACGTGTAGATCCTGTGAAAACTCGATTTTGAAAAATCGACATGAAAACATTATTTTCCTTCCTATGTATTCATATAGGCAAGAGAAAGTAAAAATAGGTTTAAACCTCCAATGTGCTTCATATTACTATATTTTGATTAACACATTTAAGTTATTCAATTCAAAAGAAAGGTTTATGAAAAATTACTGGAATTTTTTTGTTCTACCTTAAAACTCACTATCATTTGTTACCATTGTCAAACTTACGTACCACATTTATTTGGTTTTTCTCATTTTAACTGTACAAATTCCTCTCTAGGCACTATACACAAATAAATAATTATAGCAGACACTAAAAAAACATTTAACAAAACTTAAAACATCTTCAGATTTACATTACATATCCAGAGATTAACTAAATTGTATTATTCAATAAAAACTTCAGAGTTATAAAATATTGTAATTAAGATCTTACCATTATATACTGTTAATAAATATGTAATAAATATCAAACTTATAATCCTTATTGTCATTATGTGTTAATTTAGGTTAACAATAATTTATATTTTCAAATGGTATTTAATCTTATCAATACAGTCCTACATATCACGTGTAGAATGAAGTACTTCAATACAAAAGTGGAATGTCTCATGATACCTTATTTTAAATTTAAAAAATCTTTCGGTAAAACAGATAAAATAATATAAATGAAGACTGAAGAGGATGAAGTTAGTTAACTTTCTTTAAAATATAGTTAGATTTATAAATATACTTAAATCATAGATCTATTATTAGAGGGCATTAATTAATATTATATTTATTGAAATTTTAATCATTTATTAATAAATTGAATTAACTTCATTTTAAATATTCTAATTACAGAATAACTAAGGATATTAATGTGAAATTTAAGAATTGGTGAGAAGAAATATTAACATACATCTCTGCTTTTTTAAAACATTTAGTAAGAGCATCAGAAAAACAAATAGCAGCTAGAATAATGCAGAACAGATCAATGAGATAAAGAAAGATATGAACAGAACAGCTATTTACAGGCTTTATCTATTCATGAATTAAAGAATACTTTATTCCAGATGGAAAGAATGGCATTCTTTCAAAATTTTTCTAGAATAATATTTTTGGTTAAAATTTACTCCTCAATTCTATTTTAAATATTGTGTGACCCACCGGGTTGGTCTAGAGGTAAAGTCATCGCCAAAATCAGCTGTTAAACAGCTGATTTTCGGAGATGAAGGTTCCTGGTTCAAATCCTAGTAAAGGTAGTTGCTTTTATATGGATTTGAATGCTAGACAGTGGTTACCGGTGTACTTTGATGGTTGGGGTTCAATTAACCATACCTCTCAGGAATGGTTGGCCTGAGTCTGTACAAGACTACACCTCATTTACACATCATACATCCTCATATCATTGGGTCATGGGGTTTCTTATTGTTCTGAATTGAACAGATTCCAACGTGCACACATTAGTGATTAAAAAAAAAAGATATTGTGTATAAATATATTAAAATAGTAGGATTTATTTAAATGTATCTTGACTACTAGCATTTTCTGGACTATTATTGTAATGCAATGTAATACGAGTATTACGTGCTAACAAAATAAAATAAAATTACGTCATGCGATCTAAAAAGAAAGAATTTTTACCTTTATTATGGTTAAACTACTAGCTTACATTAGTGTAATAGTTTAAATTAGTTTACTATGAGTAAAATAATTTAGTTTTATACTTTGATGGAGGCTGATATGTCGATTAAGTGATCAGCAGAAATAGCATCTATGCCTATATTTTCAATTTGATTTCCAGCCATGACTGGTCTTTTATTCTCTCTTGATTTAATTTATTCTCTTTTACCATCTCCTTCATAAATAATGCGTAAAACAGAGATAAACAAAGTTGAAACTGGTCTGAGATGATTTGGAAATGCAAGTAAATAGTATATTAAGAGAGAGTCCCAAAATGATTTTATGTTTATAGAAATCAAACATTTCATCAGGCAAGAGGAGTGTTAAATTATTTGATCTGCTAGTTCCAGAGCTACAAAAAATAGTTCTGTTTCCTACCACATGGTCAGTTAATTATATGTTTGAAGCTTTTAAGAACAGGAGAGGTAGAAGTGTAAAATACACTAGTCAGAATTATCTCCTCTGAGATTAATAAATTTCATTATACAGTTTACCCTTTTTTTGGTTTAACGTACGACTGTTGTGTAATTACTGCTAATGCAAATGGTGAAGGATGAAATGATTTTTTGTAACGTATGAAAATATGCTGTGCCTGAATGGGATTCGAACCCAAGACCGCATGATGAGAGGCGAGCACATCATGCGATCTTGGGTTCGAATCCCATTCAGGGATTCCCAATACAGTTAGACCCTATGGTGATTGAAGTGAAAGTGTAATTTGCAAGGTGGAAAGTACCAGTAGGTGCTTTTCAGAGGGCATGCTGATACGCAAACTTTTCCACTCAGTGAGGAAAGCAATGGTAAACTACCTCACTCCTTGTTTTATTTAGTAAAACCTCTAGAGGTTCAAACCAGCCTTTCGGCTGAAAACCAAAATAATCAACAGAAATCAAACACTTATCATTTTAAATATAATTCTGTTTGATGAAGTCCATAAATTGAAAACATATGCAATTAAAGACTCCAAAACCCGTTCGAGGTGAAGGAGAACTGAAGTCACTACATCAAAGAATTCCGATTATAATTAATATTTACATTAGCTGAATTTTTGCAATTGTAAAATGCATAGTAGTGTGCTGAGTAGGACTTAATTAACATCCAAGAATTTTTTACTGCGATATGAAGCAAATATGATGTACTAAAAATACAGTAGGCTATCCCAAGAAAAAAAAACTAATTCACAAGGACACATTTTATGAATATCAAACTAGAAATTATTTTTTTATGATTATTAACAAAGAGTTTTGTTTTCTAATAATAATAATCATATGTTTTAAGACCTATAATAAGGCAGTATGTGCAGTTTTAGTACAAGGTTCAGTGAAAAACAGCGTGAGATAGCCGAGCAGGTCATTGGAACTAAATTCAACTAGTTACGGAAGATAAAGGCGCGGGAGAATCCTTTCCTTCGTACACGAGTATCTAACACGTCGATGTTTTTATAAATACTCTACAGTTTATAAAAACAATTACTACGTTTTAAAACATCGATACGTTCTTATAATGAAGAATCTTGTTCGTGGCCTACCAATCTTCTTCGCTTGTTCTAAGAAGAGTTATCTCCAGAAAATTATTATTTGGTTCATTTCTACGCACGACTTGTCAGTAAAAAGATCTACATACTTAACTTTGAACAAATTGAACTAATAATAAAATAACAGCACTTTTTCGTATTTTTTTTTTTTACACTGTATTACATACAAGACATTATTCTACTTTATTCAATCATTGAAAGATATTAAGAATTTATGAATGTAGAACTATTTTTATTAAAATTAAATAAAAATACATTTTAGTGTTATTTTAAATTAATTTGTGAGGAAGTACTAGTTTAAAGTACAGTTTGAATTGAAAACGGATGGACGTTAATTTCAATCGTCGGAACATTGGCATCGATAAGGGGAGGGGTCCAGGGTGTCCAGAGACCTCTCGAAATGTAAAAAAGGAAAAATTTATAACGATTAGTAAATTTTACCAATAGCAGGAAACCTACCAATTAAATTAAATATCTAACTAAATTAATTTAAACTTGCGTCGCTTAACGAAACTTCCTTATTAGTTATTTTTTCAGATCATTGTAAATAATCCCTTGTTTCAAGTTCGTTTGGGTTCGGTTGCGCTCAGCTCTTTTTTTTTCATACATAAAAAAACCCACCACTAAAATTTGAAAAAAACGAAAAATTAAATTAATAAATTAATATTAATATTAATTATTATTAATATAATATTAATAAATTTGAAAAAACGAAGGGTTTTAATTTTTTAAGCACTTGAAGAAAATAGAAGTGTTAAACAGAGGTACATCCTGGGTAGAAGGGGCTCGTTCTAGGATGTAAGTCCGTATGTGTGTTCGTAGCCTTAATAGTAACTAATATTCTAGTCAACAACAAACAAAGCTGTTTCATGTCAGCAGCAATATTAACTAACGATCGAAGTACTAGATTCTTATTAAATGACAATGAACAAGACCTTTTAATCAGGTAGTTGATGTTAATAATATTGTTAGTAGAACTAGTCGGCTAACGTTCTAGAAACGCCACTAAAACTAAAGATCGTACGTGAGGAAGGCATTTATGTTGGCGCAGAAATACATTGGACTCTGTAAGGGGTGCATTGAAAACATCACAAAATTATATTATCCTTATTTCAGTAATTGTTTAGTTTTTTGTTTTGGTTACGGGCATGATATCAATAATTATAAATACTTGTTGTTCTTGCAAGTTATCGAAAAATTTTCATATAAATTACTTATACCTTTATAGATACTAAGCTATATGGATTTGAATACTAGACAGTGGTTGCCGGTGTACTTTGATGGTTGGAGTTTAATTAACCATACTTCTCAGAATGGTTGACCTGAGTCTGTTCAAGACTGCCTCTCATGTATACGTCAAACATATCACCCTCATCTTACTGGGACATAGGATTGCTTATAAATTGTACAGATTGCAACGTACACACATTAGGGTTAAAAGAACTGATGTGTTGCAATTTCAATAGAAGCCTAGTATCGTAACGGATTTTTGCTGATTGCTATTTCTATAGCTATATGTGCCAATATATCAATAGATGCATCCACTACAACATTATTCTTTACAATGATAGTATCCACTCGTTAGTTTATAGCTCCTTTGAGAAGGTAAAATATTACACTAAAGACAAACGTTATATGATTTATTAGTATTCCTATATTACATAATTTTACTTATGCAAAATTAAATCTTAGTTATTTACACCTGAGTTTTAACTTTTATGAACAAAGAAATTTTAATGCACGTGCGAATGAACAAGTGTTCGGTGATTTGTTGGTTCAGACATTCCAGCTCGTTAATTAAATAAAAACAATATAACATTTTATTATCTGTAAATTGCGAAAATCTCTTTGTTTGACCAACTTTTTGTCATTAAGTCATTAAAAATCTTTATTTGTTTTAGAGATAAAATTTTGATGCTGTCTAAAAAATTGAATGTATTTGAATGGTTCTTGTACGTCAAATACCGTAACCGAAAAATTGCCTAATTATCATATTAAACTTAACTTAATTATCATATTATAGTGAGTTACGAGAATGCCTTTTGCGTATGGATAGGCTGTGAGGAAGGGAAGAGAAATCTGACAGTGCTGCCAACCTCAACAGTGAGCCACTATATTTTACTACCGTGCAATTGCACCGATTGTTAACCACCTGTTACCTTTCAATTAATGTACTCCGTTGTGACTGACAGTTTTTCCACTTAAACCCCATTTCCTTTAAAAAAAATTTTAACGTACAAAGTTTCCATATAAAATTGTTAGCCTTTCTTCCAAAACCGGTAATAACTTTTCACATGTAGGCATCACTTTCTTACTGATATAACGGTTTCCTTTTTTACCAGTTTTCAAAGAAACTGTTGATGAAGAATTATCTTCTTCACTGTCTTTGACTTCCTTCTTTAAATTTCGAATTGTGGAAAGAAAAACATCACAGTAGCTAGTCGCTCGCTCACGGCTTTTGTTAAGAGGTACGAAAGGTATTTTTGTTTAGCTTCACTTTACAATATTTTTTTACAATGCATGTTAGATTTCGTATAGCATTGTGAACGTTCGACTGCGTTTTCGAGAAACCGACATTTCCGTTTACGGTAACAAACAGGTTATATTCGTACAGTTAACCTACAAAAGGTTCCGCGATATACTGTGTGTCCTCTAGGAATAGTTTACGTTGTTGTGGTGGCGAACTGATACCAAAGCAGTCGCACTAATGATTTCCCCCCTTTACCTCTCGTTAAAACCAAAGAAAAACTTGTGACTCGAGTAACTATACTGATGAATGTCTGTGCAGATGGTGGTACTTGTTGTCTATGCGCCGTTCTGCAGATCCTAATCAGAAACCGAATCAAAATAAAAAATAAAACAAAAGTAAAATTCACATTTAGTACAAACATAAAGTGGTCTGTTTAAAATTATAATTATACCGTTATCACACATACATTTTATTAAATTGTGCTTAAAATTAGGAGAACAACAAAAATGTTAAAATTGTTGGTTCAACATGCTTAGAAAAGAGGCGGCTATGTCGGCTATGCAAGAATTTGCTTACACACGCTTAGTTGTTATAAGGTATAGTGGGTGAATTTTACCATCACCTTACTCCAAAAATGACCCCACCATAAAAGATATGGAAACTTTACGACGCTACATGTTTTACAAACGGCAAAAAACTCCAGCTTAGAAATCAAAAAAGCTATAAGATTGAAAAATCCAAAATTTCGGCCCTACTCTGCCTACCCACTCAAGCTCCCACGGTTTAGAACAATCTTTAGTACACACAAAAATGTTAGCTTTAATTAAACGTTGATAGCATTTTTCTTACAGATTACAATAAAAATTTACTCGTAGTAAAATTTTAGAAGATAGAATTCAATATTAATCTGTACCAAAACATCAGTTTTAATTTTTTATTTTGGGTCATCAGCCAAAAGGCTGGTTTGAATCTCTTAGGGCTTTACTAAGTAAAATGAGGAGTGAGGTGGTTTACTATTGCCTTCCTCACTGAGTGGAAAAGTATGCTTATCAGCATTCTAGGCTCTCCGAAAACCATCTTCTTTCCACCCTGCAAATGACACCTTCACTTCATTCACCACAGGGTCTGGCTGTACAATGAAATTTGTCTCTCAGAGGAAATAACTCTTGAATATAGTACGTAAAATGAAAGATGAAGCCTGTGTTTGGAACTGTGTATCCCACCAAGTAAAAAACATAAAAATTTCAGGTACGGCTCGTTTTAGAGCTTGGTTTTTTGTTATTTCATTCGTATAAATTACGAAACACGAAGTGTATCAGGTTCTAGTAATTTTGAAACAAAATATATACCCGTTTTTTACCGTATTTTTCACTTACGATAAATTTTAAAAAGACGAACATGGCGTTTTAAAGGATGCATGTTTTTGCATGTTTTCTAATTCATTTCAGCTAAAATTCAGCCTTTCAGTACAATGGGTAAAGGGCGTTTAAAAAATTGTTGTTTTCGTTCTCGATGGACGTAACGAGTTAGAAGTTTTATGTTTTTTTATTTCTTGATATACGCGGTTCCTAACATAGGCTTTATCATTGAATTTACGTACTTCAGTGTATTTTACACCACTACTTCTTCTGTTCTTAAATGTTTCAGTCATAACCTATATTTGGCTGAGCATGTGATAAGAAAAAGAACTATTTTTTGTAGCCCTGGAGTTAATTTTTTTTTTATTACGTCTGACTGTTTTGCAATTGCTGCTAATGTAGACGGTGTGAAGGATGATAGATGAGATGAGTTATGAAAAAATGCCAGACCTGACCGGGAATCGAACCCGGGACCTCGGCGTAGAAGCCAGTTGCCCTGGAACTAGCAGATTGAGTGCAAATAATTTAACATTACATCTGGCTGTTATGGATGGACATGGTATTTTTTATTTTTTTTAATGGAAGACATGTTTGAAGGTAGTTTTTTACGAGTGTACAACAATATAGTTTTTGTAATACTGTAATATACATTATTTTACGAAATATTTATTTTTTTATATATTTTAATTTCATGGATTCTCAAACACAATGTAAAGTTAAAAATATAAATATAAAGATTACTGTACCATAAAAATCACACGGTTATACACACACACTCGCGCGCGCGCACCGTTATTATCCACTTAAAAGTAGACTATAACTTGAATTAAATGTATTTTTAAATGCAGTGAGTTTACATAAATATTGGTAAAATTATAAATTCAACTTAAATTTTTAGGAGGTTATTATAATACAGTGAGTTAATACTGTTTATTTTACCTGAAGGTCATGATACGATTACTAGCAGGTAAAAACACAATTGTAGGTGTAGGCCTAATAATTATGAATTTAAATTTCCAAGAAAAGCTTTAAAATTAGAAATTTGGTCCTGTAGTATATAATATTTCCATAATATTATTTTAATGATAAATGTTCTGCCTATAGAGGCTTCCTCGCCTTGACATGTTAGGCTACAATGGTAGACTCTTGCGGAAGGGAGACTAAGACGGCGTTAGCTAAGGTAACTCGCAGAACGTAAGACGGACATTAACACCCCTTCTTGAAACTGAAAGTATTGCAGCAACCAATCAGGTTTTGACCAACATTTACAATATAACAAACTGGAAATCTTATATCGGCTACATTTGCTTACATCTTATTCTAGAGTCAACAATATAAACTGTAAGTACCGGGGCTAACATAACAACGTTATTATTTAGAATATAGCATGTTCTTTTTTTATGTTCTTCATAATTTAATGTATACTTGTTTTAATTTTTAATATAAAATCTATCTTACAATCATTACAGAATGTAAAAATCATGTTATATTAATAAATGAACGCATAGATGGATGGCTAAGTCGTGGATACTGCTTCTTAGTTGAAAGGTCACCGTTTCAATTCTTGAGTAGACTCTGAAAAATTTCCAGTCTTCTGTCAATTTTTGTAGTATCAAACCGATTGGCCATGTATCGTAGAGCTTGTAATCAATCAAAATTTTAAAAAAAATTATTAGTTTTCACTTACCTTTTATTGTTGCTTATCTTTTCACTTATTTTTTTATTTTTGTTTTTACGTCCACTTGTGCGAATTAACGCGAATACAGTCGGTTATAGATAAAAATTAGTGATGAAAAAATGCCACAGCTGTTTATTGACCAGAAATCGAACCTGGACACCCTGGCATAGAAGCAAGTTGCGCTGATCAATCTACTACCAAAAGGCCCAGCGTTTTTAATTAATATTTCACTTTATTACTCTTACATATTTCGGTGAACCCACCATCATCAGAGTGTACCAGATGTAAAAATTTTGAAACTAATTTTATTTATTAAAAATCACAACAGTTTGTGTCTTGTATACTCTGATGGTTGTGGATTCACCGGAACATGTAAGTGTAAGAAAGTGAAATAATAAGTGAAAAGGAAATTAAAGTGCCTAAGTTCAGTGATAATAGTAATTTTCATTAAAATTATTGTCTGCACTGTTCGCGACCAATAAACTACATGCAATTTTTTTTTAAACTCGTGTAAATACTGCCTCAGTCACCATTGATTAAGCTGTTGGTGTATAGTGAAATATTCTACACTTCTGCTTTGATATAAAATTTTTGTACACTAATGACTGAGCCGCCGATTTGGTCATTGATATTGAAACGTGATATCTTCATTAGCACAATATTTAATCGACCTTTCTTTGTTTCGGTGTTTCTTTAATAATCGGTGAAAAGTAATAATCTATCTTCCAAAAATGTATTATTATAGTTTATTGTTATTTATTAAGTTGCAAACTGCACCATTTACTCTATTTTATGACACATTTCACGATCATTTTTTCTAGAATAGTAGTAAATTTACTAGTAAAATTTAAGTACATTTTTAACTTAATCGGTAATATTCACTAAACTAACCTTAAATGAGTACATTAAAAATAACTATACTATTTTATTTGTCTCTACACTTTAGTTTAAGAATACTAATGCAAATTTTCGAAATCATAGTTTTTTTTGGAGGGGGAGTACATAAATAATATTTATTGTTTTATGGTAGTTTTTTTTAGCATGGTAGCCTAGATATTATTGTTTCATGGTAGGTGGGTGGACAAAATAAGTAATTTAGAGGTTCTTAGGCGCGTGGATGAAAAAAGAAGTATATGGAAATATCTTACCAGAAGAAGGGATAGGCTAGTGGGGCATATCTTAAAAGACATCCAGGTATTGGTCTATCAATACTGGAGGGTAATATTGATAAAGTGAATTGTACGGGAAGACAAAGATTAGAATATATAAAGCAAATTACAAAAGATGTAGGGTGTTACAGGTATGTAGATATGAAACGACTTGCGCAAGATGGAACAGTTTGGAGAACTGCATCAAACCAGTCGAGAGACTGATGACAAAAAAATGGTAAGTTAGTTAATTTTTTCCCCTTAGCAGCAAGCGATTAAAATCCAAATGTTTTATTTTTATGTTTATCACTAATACGCGTGCCGATTTTAAAAACTGTTCCTCGGAAAGTACGTAGATGATTTGTATTGTTTTACCATAGTCAACCCAATTCTTTACCCTTAGAGGCAAGTGGTCAAAACGGAATACTTGTGTTCTTCTGTTCAACCCCTCCTCCCTCCCCCAGGAACTCACCTCTCTAAGCGATCGGGTAGTTAGAAAATTAATGGAAAACTGTAATTTATCAGTTATACTATATTTGAGCGAGTGAATCAGCCAGTCAATTATGCTGTGAGGTCTTCCTTCCGCATTTACAGATACTGTAATATTTTTATTACAGGCAGTAATATTCATACGCTTCATATCATGGCCGTACTGTTTACGTAGTGAAAACTAATTTAGCTATAAACCCAATAATTTTCCAAGAAAGTGCACTGAATTCAATTGAATTTTATGAAAATTTAAGGAAGAAGTTGAAAATATATAACCTATTAATACTTCTATATTAACTTAATATTGTTTTTAAAAACGAATTAGTCTAACCTATTATTAAAAACGTATTTACAGCTAAATACTTTATAACGAGTAATTAATTGTACACGCTTTACTAAACGATGTAAAAATACCAGAAAGTAAGAAAATAAAATATCATTGAATTATTATTATTGACAAGTCATGTTTTAAGAAAGCGATACTGATTTTTGTAATGAATTCTTTCAAACAGCTATAATAATTATAGCAGTTTATGGTTATATCAGTTTATAGTTATTATAAACTTGCCTTTTTCCGGTTACACCGAACGCATTCAGAACTATGCAGTTCCTTCTTCAGTGGATCAAGTTATTACATTAGAATCTATAATATGCCTAGTTCAATATCACCGAATGGAAGCAAGCAAATTGTTACTTAATGTGCCATAAACAGTTTCTTGATTAGAAACTATTGAGGGTTTTAACTGTAAAAATTTCATACTCTAGTCGAAAATCGAACCCGGAACTTTATGTTTTGTTGTCTAGCATGCTAAATACTAGGCCACGAAGGTAGTTACTTTTATTTTTTAGCAATTCTTATTGTATTATCTCGAAATAATAGTGATATCAAAGTTTATTTATTTACAACACAGAATATACTTTCCGATTTTTTTTCTTAAATCAAATCTTTTTTGTAATTTAAACTACATTTTCTGGCTATTACACCAAATAGTGGATATATTTTAGGCAGAATATTTTAGGCTTTAATATGACATTACTTTTTCCTGTTCGTATTAGTAGTCTTTGTAATCACACGCATGAGGTATCAATTTAAAAACATATGCTGAAATAAAGGTAATTTTCCTTGTGAACTCGCAGGTAGATGAACTTAATATCATATAAAACCGAAGGAGCATGAGAAAATCTGTCAACCAAGTAGGAATGTCTTTTTTTACTTTTGCTTGCAAATTACTCTAATAAAATTTGTTTTTATATTTTTCCATACAGCATATTGTTCTGTAATTTATCAACTTTGCAGTTGGATATTTGAGGGGTGTATAGATGCAAAACTCACATAGATAATCCATTTTTTTGAAAATTGAGTTACCACCGCCATCTGGTTTGTTATGTTGGACTAAATCATTTAAACATAAAAATGTGGAACAAAAGTTGTATCCTATTTTTCGGGCTGACAAATCTAACATTTGATTCAAAAGTTGCATTCTCCTACCGCCTATTTGTGTCAAAACTCGACACCAAACATTCAATATGGCAGCCTACGTCTGGAGATGCGAGTTTTGTTTTACAAGTGTGCTGAATACTGCGCGTCTACGAAGCTGTCGTCTTTAATTTTGAAAAATATTTTTTATAATATTATCTTAAACTCTTCTTCATTATTAAAGCTAAATTATTATCAATAACTCTGTTCTTTTCTTAGCGTAAGTCACTGCATTTCTTATAATATCTTAACTAGTTTGAAACACAACTTACATTTCCCTAAACTTTGCTCAAAAACGCACATTATTCATAATAAAAATGTAGTTTTTAGAGTTTCTTTGTAACTAACAGCTGTCTGTGTACGCATAACTATCTAAAAACGTGTTGCAATATCACAAAAAAAAAAAATTTAGCTCAGAAGTTAGCTGAAAATTAAGAGAAAAGGTTTTTTCTTCTTCCTGAAAAAATTAAGAAAGTGGATTATGTGAGTTTTGCATCCATACCCTCATTTATTTTATTCTCATAAATTCACAGTCTACGGCGGAAATTTATTTTCAAGTGAAAGCTAAATTTGAATTTATAGTCAGAGTACGTTTAGATCTAGATTTCAAAAGAAGTGATTACTTCTTTTGGCGCTCCTGGACTGTGTTTTTTACACGAAAAATCTTTGGTTTACCATTACATCACGTTCAGCTATCAACAATTACCATTAATTAATTTACAAAAATCTTTTTTATTTAATCTGTTAACTTAATTAATTAATTAAGCAGCCACTTCTGTCGGTCAGTCCCGCCACTTCTGATTTTTTTCTGTTATCATTACTTAGTTCTTCTTTTTGCATGCAAATAGAAGTTAGAGATTTATAATACAGTTATGTGTTTTGTTTTTTAATTAATTTAAAGTCGCATCAACCGCTTGGTCATTAGCAACTGCAGTAGGCAATGATATGATAAATAAAATTATTAGAATATTTAAGCATTTAATAATATTTTCTAGCCGTTTTGCTAGCCACTGCGCCACCCAGGCTGTGCAATTGTTTAATAATTATTATTAACTGTTTTAAGTAAGTGACCTGGTAGTTAAAAGAAAATTATAATTTAATGTAGGCTACATTTTGCTGAGTAAAAATTTTCCTCGTGTGAGAAAATAGAAACTCAAGACCTTTTTCTTGAAAATCGAATACGCTAGAAAATCTTCCACTAAAGCGACGACGTATATTTTGTTTAATTTTTGTGATGTTTCTTTTTCGTAAACGAGGAATCATTCGTTAAATGGCGCTAAATCATCTCAGACTTATAAGGCAAGTAATTTGCTGTCATAAAACAGACAATGTAGTCCTGGTGAACCTCGACATAGTTTCCACTCTTGAATGTAACAAGACAAGTTTCCATATAAATAAGTACCGCTTATTGCTTTATACCGTTTGTGTTGAAATACATGCATTTTTATAATATGGTAATTAATAAATTTACATAACTAATAACAATTAATCAATGTAAAACTTCCTTGTTATACATTTAAATTGGTTTTTTTTATTTATTATCATTAATGGGTCACGTGTCTATATTGAAGGCGTAAATTTAATATTACTTTCTCTTGTTCCATTCTGATGTATCAATTTGGAAACAATATCCAGAAAAGCTATTGAATAATTACGATAAAAATCTTTTTCAGAAAGTTTCCTTGTACAACTAAATAGTTGCCTATTAGGTAGAGACCACACCATTATCTTGTTTCTCAGAAATATCATATGGGATTAAATATCATTATTTCGCCTCAGAGTAGATTACAATAATGTCAAAATAACGGCAACAAAAACAACTAGATTCTTATTGTTCTTAAGAGAATTTATGTATTATATACATTAAAAAAAATTTCTAAGAATGTTATATTTTGTTGAATTGTGTACCGATAGTATCATCAAATCATCTTAATATTAAAATGACCCACCGGGTTGCTGTAAAGGTAAAGTTTTCGTCGCCGCGAGCTACAGCTGAGTTTCGAAGACGAAGGTTTCTGGTTCAAATCCTAGCAAAGGTAGTAGTATTTTTTTTAATGTATTTGAATACTAGACAGTGGTTACCCGTGTCCTTTGATGGTTCGAGTTCAGTTAACCGTACTGTCTCTCAAGAATGGTGGGCCTGGGTCTGTACAAGATTACCTCATTTGCACAATATTATCTTCATCTCATTGGGTCATGGGGTTGCTTATTCTGAATTGGACAGATTGCAACGTCTCTGTCCAGTAAGTAATTTTTTTAAATAATGAACACTTAAATCGAAATTTGCTTGATGCACTATGTACGTTCACTTTGTATTTCATTACGGTTTAAAGAAGAAGGAAAAGAGAAGAATGTGTGCAAAGATCTGAAACATACGACTATAAAAATATAAAGTAAAAAATCAAAGTGTGTGAAAATCCTTTCTTAACGAGTTATTGTCACTCGAAAATTACTAGTTTATCACAAAGTAGAGAACACCTACTGGTTGGAAGATAATAAAACGAGTTGAATACTAAACGAAGTTAGGGATAGATTGGTCATGGACCCTTAAAATTAACGATACTGCAAACGATCTTGTGTAGACGAGTTTTTTGCCCAAAGTAGAAGCGTATATTTCTACTTATTGGCTGTTCGAAGCTACTTTACGTATGTAAGAATAGCTTGTAGTAATTCCTTGTAAAACTACTGACCAAATCAAACAAGATTTGCCCTTGAACTACCTACTTATGAAAATTTGTTTTAATAAGTTTTTGCATGGATACTATAACGTTCACAAACCGATTCCGGTTTTCTTGACCATGAAACTTGAATAAGAAAAAAACGTTAATTTTATTCCTTTCTCTAAGGCAAGTTGTCAGAACTATAATTACCGTTCATTCCGTATTATTGTTTAGTTCTTGTTAATTTTTTGTACATCCACTTACTGGTTGAGATTTTATTCACCATTCAACTATGGAAAAATTCAGTAATTTATTTTACAGGTTATCATTGCCCATGGCCATTGGCTAATCTACTGGAATTCATCGTCATAGATTATCAGTCGATAAATAATTTCAACTACCTCAGAGGGTCTTTTGGTAGGCACCGAGTCAACGACCGTCCCGACCGTGGCGGATCCAGTAGGAGGTGCTACCCTTGAAGCATGAAACTAAACTATAAAACAATTTATTCAAAATTATAGCCGGCCGCATTTGGCGCAGTTGGTAACGCAGCAGGCACGGCATATTTTCATACATTACAAAAAATCATTTCATCCTCCATTGTACAATAGTTACACCCCAACGTCGTCGCTAATGACCGTTGTAGTTGATGCGACGTTAAAGAAATAAATAAAAAAAAAATATTGTACCAGCCTAAAGCTAAATTTTAGCTAGATTATAGCTTGTAAGCACTTTAAAGCTAAATTTGCTTTTTTTTGGAACTGTACTGCTTGTCATAAACCGCTCAGTTTTGAATTAGGTATTATTTTCTGACTCCTCAATTAAAATAGCGCAATAAAGCCAAGTTTTCTCTTCTTATTACCACTTTATACTCTTGAATATTACTATTAAAATAATTATTATTTTATAATTTTAGCATATTAAGGTTTTTACTGTTCTGTTGGTTTTCCCTTCACTGCCTGGCTATTCAAATCTGGTGTTCGAGGTGGTGTTTTCAATTACTTTTTTTAAAGAGTTCAATATTAATGTAGATTACTTGAAAATAACCCAGAACTTTATCTCCTTTTTGCTCAAAAATCGCCTTTCATCTTTCTTCTGAGAAGTTACGTTTAATTTCTTTAGTCTTTTCTAACTTGAGTTCTGCAGGAATTTTCAACCCAAATACTTTACTTCTAAAACTCGTTTATCGCAATTTTATGTATCATTTTATATAAACCGTAGTTTTTCGGTTACCATTTGTGATATATGATTAAAGTTCATTCTGTTGTTATTTCTGCAAAATGTTGAATATTAGTTTATTTTATCTATTGTTACTCTTACTCTCTAGGTGATCAAAAAACTTTGCTCTTCTCGTTTAAAATCAATTAAAATTACAATATTGTACGACTAAAACAAAATTTTCATATTCTCAAAAAATGTAGTATTTAAAAATGAATTTTTATTTTTTTCTAAATCCCAGCAGTTTTTCCTAATAGATGATTGCGTTCCCTCCTCTGGTAAATTCTAGATAAGCCCCAGCGTGTCCTGGATGTGATTACTGGCTACGGTTTGTCAATTTTTCGTGCATTACGAAACATTTATTTAAGACTATTAATCATTGGGTTCGAATCCCATTCAGGCACGGCATATTTTCATACTTTACAAAACAAGTCATCTCATCCTTCACCGTCTGCATTAGCAGTAATTGCAGAACAGTCGGACGTTAAACCAAAAAA
Source organism: Catonia carolina (assembly GCA_035578175.1). Taxonomy (NCBI): domain Eukaryota; kingdom Metazoa; phylum Arthropoda; class Insecta; order Hemiptera; family Achilidae; genus Catonia; species Catonia carolina. Next base: position 49,707,016 of record JAQMRL010000002.1, read on the forward strand.
AAAAAAAAAAATCATTGTAGTTGCTAACGACCAAGCGATAGATTTGAATTGTTTTGTAGATTAACTTGTAGATAAATTTTAAAGAAGTATTTCATGTCCTATTCCAAAAGTTAGAACTTCTGGCAAACGAACTAGTAGTTAACTTTTTCGATCGACAATTTTTTGTTTATACGACTGGTAACTTAAAATATATTTCTCTCCTTTGACAAAGACCATATTTCTTGATTTACCGTATGAAAATTGACAAAAATGATGTACTAATTCATTCTGAATGTATTTCTATTTGCGATATTTTCGAGGTCACTTATATATAGGTAGACTACCTATTAAGAAATCCGTTTGAACTTAACATTTTGGTCAGCTGACACTATAATTTTATTTATGGCATTGCTTTTAACAAAATACTCCTTTTTGAATTTGTGTTTGAAGTTGTCAACTTTTACGGTGTATTTCTGTTGATATTTTTGTTTTAAAAATTGTCTGGTTGTATTTATTAAAATCTGGAATGGAGACAATATTAACGGATTTTACTTAAATTAAGTATAATATTCTCAATACTATGAAATATTGTAAGTAGAAGAAAAAATTATAAGTTATTACTTAATAAAAATTAACTTTCTTGAAATTTTGAAGATAGATGCATACAATAAAATCTCAGATCATCAAATTAATCTATTTTGATAGTGATTCTTAGTGAAGGTTTTAACCCTTTCAGTGCCGAAACAATATTTTAAACTTTGATCCTAAAGTGCCGTTTAATCTGTACAAGGGTGTACAAAAAGTGACAGCCCTATTTCGAAAACTTGCAGGCGTAAGCCTGCCATTGCCAACCGAAATTTCAACTTTTCAGAAAAATAACATTTCCAGTTAAAAATTAATTTTTATTGTGTTCATAAAAAAAATCGTTCCAACACTAAAAATATTCAAAATAGTTTTTTTAAAGTCGCATCGACAGCTTTGTCATTAGCGACTTCTGTGGGTTTTGGTACCTTAACGGTGGTTTTAACGTGTTAAAATTTCCAGACCCTAGCCGGGAACCGAACCCTTTCGCTTTGTAGGCTAGCCCGCTAGTCACTACGCCATGGAGGCGGTTTCAAAATATATTATTCCATTAATTTTTGTTTAAAAGTTTTTTTTTGTTAACGTTCGGTTATCCGGACGTTGTCACTTTATGCATAACTTAACGGACGTCAGTAACCCGGATTATGTTACTACGTAAAATATATCGAAGTCCCGTTTTCCGGACGTTGGTACTGAAAGGGTTAAAATACCAAAAATTATTCGATTGATTTCGAAACAGACAAAAAAAATCAGTTTGTCTACGTATGTATTGAATTGTACTTGAAACATATCTGACAATTTTATTGTATATAATTTATTTATAAATATTATAATAATGGTATAACTTATATAAAATTAGTAATGTAGGACTACTTCCATGTAGTTAATTACTCGTTAGAAGGTCAGATGTTGTCTGTCTTTTGCAAATTTCCTTTACCATTTGCAATATGTGATTTTTATTTCAAGGTAATCAACAAGTACTATCACTATTGTAAATACTATTACAGTTACATTAAAATACAAACATAAATGGAAAGTACATTATAGTCTAAAGAAAAAAAACAATTTTATTTCATTAGCTGTCTACTTCCGCAACTCATAATTTTTATATTTAAATTACCTTGCAATAAATTTTCAAGTGATTGTTTATTCAGTTTTGTCTCTTATGTTTTGTTTTATTTAGTTTATTCTTCATCTATGGTTTACAAAAGACAGAGTTTCATATGTGTAGTAGCCGACCCATTACAATCACATGCAGCGGGGTTATAGTCATTACGTGATCACTTAAAATAAAATATATTACTCTTTAACGTTCCGTATATCGTAGTCTTGTTACAAGTACAACTTATGAAAGTAACTCTCATCCCCGTTCTACTATATTGTTTAAATCTGCAGCAACTAAGTAATGTTCCATAAAAATGAACTTACTTCACGTGAGAGTTAACCGCTTAATATATCGAGGACTCGGATACTATCAATATACGACTCGCCCAGCGATTACATAACTACATGTAATGATAGTGACACTCAATCAAGTTAGATTTATTTTATTAGTGGGAAAGAATAAAGAAAAATTAACGAACAAGATTGTTATGTAATGAACAAAATAATTATTGTACTTACTTTAGATCTAATCCTATACCTCCTTATATTTATGCTAGCGGTTTCTCCGTGTGGTTGTTCTAAGCTGTAGATAACTTTAAACGTACCGCAATTTTAACATCTTTGTTAACTTTTATATTGACTGTCTTTTATGTATTACGTATGGTGAAAATTTTAAAGTACCTACAAATACCTTTTTACCTTACCTCTATCTTACCTCTTTTCTTACCCAGTAGGTTTTTTGAACCGGTAGGTTCTCCCTTTTTTGGGAGAATTGTACTCAATATAATTGAGTCCAATTTTATTATCATATTATAATTACTAGGCTAATGTAAGCATTACAAGAAACAAAATTAGATTATTTTCCGACGATGCTAAATTAACCTTTTATTGCTGGTTAGAACACCTAGAGGTTTTACTAAATAAAACAAGGAGTGAGGTGGTTTACCATTGTCTTTCTCTCTGAGTGGAAAAATATATTTATCAGCATGCCGGGCCCTCTGAAAAGCATCTACTTTCTACCCTGCAAATGACACCTTCTCTTCATTCACCGCAGAGTCTGGCTGTATAATGAAATTCATTACGCTCAGAGGAGATAACTCTGACTAGTGTCTTTTACACCTCTGCCTCTTCTGTTCTAAAATGTTTCAGTCATATAATTGGCTGACCAAGTGATAAGAAACAGAACTATTTTTTATAGCCCTAGAACTAGCAGATCGAGTGCAAATAACTTAACACTCTACCTGCTTGTTATTATCAAACCTTTCATTATAAAATAGTATAAAAAGAAAGGCATAACTTATGTAAAATATTACAATTCAACTTATCGTATGTCTGTGAGAATACCCCTTCCCCTTCCCAAAAAAGTAAGCTACTTAATTTTCTCAATGATTGTGTTTGAACTTGGAATGAAATTCAACACTGTCTTTCATAAATTTTCTAAATCCTTGCCGGGAACTGAATTGTACTTCATAATTCAAGAGTATTTTTTCAGCCAGTGAGTTTTATTGTTCAGTCCAGTTTTACAGCAGTTAAAACACCAGTTTCCTTCTACATATTGGTCCAGAATCCAGAATCCAGGTTGAGAGGGCTAAGAAGCCCTATGATGGCGACATCGTGTTAAGAAACACCTGGTCGCTCGGGGAACAATTTTACAGAGTAATTGCAACCTCGGGAAATTCAGGGAGAATTTTATAAATTTAAATTAGGAAATTGGATTCTGATTCTTGGGGGATTGGGAGTGGGACTTTAGTGGAGGTAATTTAAAAATTTAAGAATTTTATTTGTGAGTGGCAATAATTTAAATAAGGGACAAGTGAAATTAGGAGCGGCTCTTTTGTATTTTTCATTTCTTTCAGTGGCCTTTTTTTATTTTGATATGGGAATCCTGTTGACATAGGGTGGGAGGAGGCACCTTGCGTACTTTACTTGTTGGAGAAATTTTGTATGTTATGTGGGAAAATTTTAAAATCATGAGGGGCAGGATTTAGGTTTTCAATTTAGGGTTTTCAATTTTACATATTGGTCTTATGTAAACAAAGAACAAAAAAATTAATCAATAAAACAAGAACTTCATTTAGATACCTATCTAATTACTAAAAAAGAGATAAAATTAGGCGTAGGCCTACTGTCAGCTAATACTGTAATAGTAGTAACTAATAGATAGTAGGCCAAAACTATTTTATTTCATGGGATTGTGATAAAATTAGGTTCAACGGCCGTACATAAAAATGATGTAGAAGAAAAATTGAGCAAGAGATAGCGTTGTGCAAACTACACAACCAAATGTCGACAAACTCGTGCTTCTTAAAAACTTGTTTTTGTTAATCAAGTATGCCCAAAGCCAAAGCCGTGTTTCACATAGAATATAGGGACACAATCATCGTTAATTTATCTCAGCATCCTTTCCTTGTAATAGGTTCGAGAACAGCTTTGCTTTTACGGATAAAAAGTTGTGTAAATTTTTATTCAAATTAATAATTACAGTTTATATTATAGTTTATGAACAAGATAATTGTTCTATAATACCTATATATTATTTTTCTGCCTCTATATATACTTACGTATATATATTTTTTTATTCCTAATGTTTGTACGTTGCAATCTGTTAAATTTTGAACAATAAGCAACCCCATGACCCAATGAGATGAGGATGAAGTATATGACGTGAAAATGAGGTGTAGTCTTGTACATACTCATGCCGATCATTTCTGAGAGAGTATGGTTAATTAATAAACCCCAACCATCAAAGTACACCGGTAACCACTGTCTAGAATTCAAATCCGTATAAAAGTAACTACCTTTACCAGGATTTGAACCACGAACCTTCTTCTCCGAAAACCAGCTGATAAACAGCGGCGACAACTTTACCCGGTGGTTTCTATGTTTTTAAATTATTTATTTTATCGATGTAAATTTACTTTTAAAAAAAGCTACCAGTAACCACTGTGGCACGAATTGTACGGGTTTAAACCATTCTCAAAAACCAAGAGATTATAAATCATAAGTAATTTAAAATATCATATTTGTGTGTAATAACTATTTATTACTTAGTTTAAATATTCAAATTACGTATAGTAATAGTATAATAGCAATAGTATGTAGTAATAGTATATAGTATAAAATTTAGTAATAGTATAGCAATAGTTATTAATTTTGTTTTCTTTTGGGCCGTTTTTTTTTTGGCTCAGAAGTAGGAGCTGTAGAATATATGCGCTGTATTGATCAACACGAACAATTCCGATTAGATTTATAATTTGAAAACGCGTTATAATCCATTAATCAATCAACTGTATTTAATAATTATCAAGTTATGACTGAAAATAAACTAAAAATACAATATTTTTAAAAAATTCTTGAAACTTTGAAAAAAGAAAAATAATACATTTTTCGTGTAGTCCTCTCTTTATTCGGGATATTTCTTGATCTTACAGTGCCGACTCCATATAACTGAAGATTGGCTACAATTCTGGCAAATCGCTCTTTGTCAGGATCTACTCTTAAAAAGTATGCCCTCTCACACTCTTGTATCTGTAATATTTTTATAACCATGAATTTTTTCTACGTCCAGGTCAGCCTATTTAGCTGATACAAATGGAGGAAATCGGTCATTTTTACTTTCTCTTGCCTATATAAATACATAGGAAGGAAAGTATTGTTTTCATGTCGAATTTTCGAAATCGAGTTTTCACCGGATCTACACATTTTCAGACCCCCTGACCCAATAATATGTTTTTAGCGATTGGTCTGTGTGTGAGTGTGTGTGGCTGAGTGTGTGTGCGTGTGTGGTGTGTGTGGGTGGGTGTCTGTGTATGTGAACAAAATATCTCAAGAACGGAACATCGTACGAATTTGAAACTTGAAATTTTATTTCCGGGCCCGACACGAATATTTTCATCAAAATCGGTCAACCGGAAGTAGTAGTTAATTCGTGTCATTTTTCATTTTTGCGATTTTCTCAAAAACGGCTCCAACGATTTTTTTTTAAATCGCCTCATTTACTAAATTTTTATGCTCTACGAGATTATAGTAGGCGCCATGTCTGCTGAAATTCTTGGTGAGGCTGTTTTCCGTTAAAAAATTGTTTTTTTAAGATTGCGACTTTAATATGCATTTTAGCGTAAAAATTAATATAACAAAAGTTATAGAGAATTTAAAATCCTACAACTTTTATTTCAAACATTTTTTATAAAGCTTAGTTTAGCGGTAATTAGCAATTTTCTGTTTTTTTCTCACGAAAACGTGTAAAAAATCAATTTTTTCAGATTTCAGCCTTAGTATGCATTTTACGACAAAAATGTATAGTAAAATTTATAGGAAATTAAAAGATCTACAACTTTTATTTCAAGCATTTTTTCTCTACGGAGCCTAGTTTAGCGTGAAAGAGTGATTTTCCGTATTTTTAAGCCAAACTGAGGTTGATTTTCATTTTGCATCTTTCACTCATGATTAAAATTAGGTTATGTTTATTGAGGTTAATTTTTTTGTTTATTTCTAATGTTTTGTTACTAATTTTAGATTATATTGTTAATTATTTTCATTGGCAAGAAAAAGTTGTGCGAGTGTTTCACACCAGATTTTTACAACTAGGGAAGCATTTTAAGGGAAACACGTGAAACCTGATTTATTATATATTGTGAAGCACTGAACTGAAAGATTTTCAAAATTACTATGAGTAAAAAATGAGTAGAAGCTTATTAAAACTAGATCACACACCGAAATGCCCGAACCTAATAGAGCCAAAGATTATCATCCCGATGTATAACGTGTTTCATCGTCGACAAAAGATAAGAAAATGTGCAAAAGAAACTTTTTAAATAAAAACAGTTTGTGAATTTGTTTAAGAGAATAAACTGAAAAACCATTTTAATCTCATGCGAGCTGCCGGATCACATCAAAGTTTGATTTTATTCAGACAGTTTTCCTCCCCTCTCGTTAATGCGATAGTAACGTCCAGACTTCACATTTGCATGCTAGAAGCACACAACTGAAAATTAATATTTATTATTATCATTATTATTATTATCTAAAAAACTTTTTTAATGAATAAAATGTTAACTAAATAAACTACCTGTTAGGATTATAAAGTATAAAACGCACGACTTCCTTGGTTCATGGTTATGTTTTAAGCCTAGATACAATGCAACCTATGCCTCTTACGGGAAGTTCTAAAAGATCTATCGAACATTTTATACAAACGAGGTCATATACAGTAGATTATGTCTTATTCCGGACAAATACTTTGAGATAAAACGAAATACAAGAATAACAATGTTTAATGTTTTTTATGTTATAAGGAAATAATCTTAAGATAATTAGGATCATTAAAAAAAATGTGAAGAAAATACCAAATAATATTGTACTACTTAAGATAGTAAGAATGTAATTTCTGTAGCATTCACCTATAGAATAAGTAATTTTAGTTATTTAAATATATTAGGCTCAAAATCCTTCAAATAAAATTAAAAATTTTTAAATCCTTCAAATAATTGTACTAGATTTTTTTTATAAAAAAATAGTAGATAGGTAAAAAAATACTAACAGATTTTACAATATTATTTTTTAACGAATTAAACTGTTGATTATAGCCAATTACATTAAGCTTCGAAACGAGAGATGTGATCTAATCTTTTGTAGACTAAGTACATTTTTCTTACTTTTTTTGTTTTGTTCATCGTAAAGTGTATCTATTTAAACATCTTAATTTTTCTTTCGTTAAAGCTTAAGTTTCAATTCACAAAATTTTTTTTCCGAAATGAGTGTTCATTTATTTAATTCATCAAAACTTTTTGGAACAAAATCTGTAAGTTCTCTTGAAAATGTTGTCTCTTTTTGACGTTGAGCAAAGAAAAATCTACTATAGAAGTTTGTAGAATTGATCGACTGTATTGGTCATTAGAGACTTACTTTTGGATTGAAACAATTCGGTGCAATATTGACAAGTGGGTTTATAAACCTGACCCGGGATAAAATCAAGATAATTCGGTAGTTATATTAATAATAAATGGTTTTAACAATTGATTAGTCCAAGTGAGACCGATATCTTACGAGATAAAAAAAAATGTTAATCAGACAAATGAAAAACCTACTTTTTTACTTTCTCTTGCCTATATGAATACGCGTATATAGGAAGGAAAGTAGGCCTATTGTTCTCATGTCGATTTTTCGAAATCGAGTTTTCACCGGATCTACACGTTTTCAGACCCCCTGAACCCAGTAAATATGTTTTGAGCGATTGGTCTGTGTGTGTGCGCGCGCGCCCGCGCGTGTGTGTGTGTGTATGAGAACAAAATATCTCAAGAACGGAACATCGTACGAACTTGAAACTTGAAACTTAAGGTAGATACAACTACCGGACCCGACACGAACATTTTCATCAAAATCGGTCAACCGGAAGTAGTAGTTTATTCGTGTAATTTTTCACTTTTTTGCGATTTTCTCAAAAAATGGTCCTACGATTTTTTTAAAAATCGCCTGGTTTACTAAATTTTTTATGCTCTACAAGATAGGGTAGGCGCCGTGTTTGCTGAAATTCTTGGTGAGGCTGTTTTCACGTAAAAAATTGTTTTTTTAAGATTACGTCTTTAATATGCATTTTAGCGCAAAAATTTATAAAGGTAATAAAAAATGTAGAAAATTTAAAATCCTACAACTTTTATTTCAAACAAGTTTTTGTATAACGCTTGGTTTAGCAGTAATTAGCGATTTTCTGTTTTTTCTCACAAAAACGTGAAAAATTGATTTTTTAAGATTTCGGCCATTTTACGACAGAAGTGTATAATCAAATTTATAGAAAATTAAAAGATCTACAACTTTTATTTAGAGCATTTTTCTCTACAGAGCCTATTTTAGCGGGAAAGAGTGATTTTCCGTATTTTAAGCTAAACTGAGGTCGATTTTCATTTTGTGTCTTTCACTTTTGACTAAAATTAGGTTATCTTTATTGAGGTTAGTTTTTTGTTTAAATCTAATGTTTTATTACTAATTTTAGGCTATATTGTTCATAATTTTTGAATTGGCAAGAGAAAGTTGCGTTAGTGTCTCACACCAGATTTTTCTTCACATTAACATTTTACAATGTTGCAAAACGTTTTTCTTGGGTTCAACCGAGAGAATTAATTCTACTTTTACTTGTCTTAATTCGTCACACATAGCGAATTAACGCCAAATTCATTATCTGGCTCGCTTGAAGATGTTTTGGTGCACTAGACAAAAACGTTTCTCAATGGTTTAAAAATGCTACCCTCTCCATTTTTCAACTATCGCTCTCTCCCGTAAATTCCTCTTCTCCAAGACAATTCGATTTAAAAACTATTTAAGTGTTAATTTCTCCTCATTTGCTCAATTGTTCACTGGTTGATTAAAAAAATTATTTTCCACCCTTTTTCTAACCCTAACATTCTTTCATTGGGCAAAACATGGCAGTTACCTAATTTTGCCAATATCGTAAAATTGTAGAAACTGCCCTGTTCATGACTTCCCGCATACAATAACCAATCGGCTTCAATAAAACTTTTGAGAATTTTCTCCGTAACAACAAACAACTATTTCACCGAGTAAGAAATCAGCGAATTCGTTTAAAACTAACTTATTAACTAACATAATTAAACTTTTAATACCTTTATTAGTCTGAAAAAAACAATCAGACTTGCCAATTGCATGTTTTGTAACTTGTAGATACCTGATTGGTTATTAGTTTTTTTATTGGTTATTACCAGATTGATACCTAACTGGTTGTTACTTTAAAATCGTAAAGGAAATTTATCACTAGAATCTCAGTGGTCAGTTTAAACCAGTTTTCTCAAAAATTAGATCATCAATTAAAAAAAATTATTAATAAATTGATAACTGAAAATAAATAATGGTTTGGTTTAACAAATTTTAAAATGTGTAACCTGATGTTATTCTCCTCCTTAGTGGGAGATTTAATAACATTTATACATTTTTAATTTAAAATTTTAAATTATTTTAATTTACTTTCAGTTATATAATAAATAAGTTAATTTAACATTATAACTACCTATATTTTATATATTTTGTAATATTTGTTATATTTACATTTGTTATTACATTTTATAAGATTAACTAAGTTATTTATTTATTTTATTCTAGATAAAGATGATTGCAAAGTGCGTACTTGCAGTTACCTTACTTTCCATCGGCGCATTACAAGTTCAAAGTTATGGAACAGGAGCTCCAAAAGAAGCCTGTGTAGATCTCAGACCACAACACGGCGATGTAGAACCACAAACAAAAGCTTTCCCTTACACAATCAAAGCAAATGCAACCAAAATCCGTCCATCAGAAACAGTGAGAGTAACAATTTCTAGTGATAAGGGCTTAAAGTTCAAGGGATTCTTAATTCAAGCAAGAATCGGTGATGTTCCATATGGTTCATTTTTACCAGACTCAAATGTTAAGCTTTTTGACTGCCCACAAGGAAAAAAGGTAAATATTATAAATTATAAATCCATACCTAAGAGAGATAATAAATGGAATGACTTACTGAAATAAACCATAAATTTCTATACTCTCCTTTAATGAATATTTTAGAAAACCATTTGCATACAGGGTATATCTAAACTGCACGACAATCTCTTGGAAACTGATTCTATAGCTAAATAAAAAAGTTTCCAATAAACATGGGTCCTAAAACCCATTCTTTAGCAAGTTATGGTTAGCAAAAGATTTCGTCCGGATTTCAGTTCCTCCCGTGAAATAAGTCACTGAAACTCTAGAAACCCAAATTTAGCGGTAATATTATGGTTTCTTATGTTTTTTAGCCTGAAAAATTCAAGAAAACTAGTCCCAAAACTGTAATCTTTGCGGTTTTTGAAAAATGGTAAAAACCACAAAAATCGAAGATGAAAATGACGCTTTTCTAGGTCTGACAGCAAATAACTTAAGAAAATTGGTGATAAACCCATTAATTTTTGTATCTGAATTCGTAGAGAATTTAATTCTGAGAAAAGTAATACAAACATTTTTAACAAAAAACAAAAAGAATATAAAGAACTGTTAATTTAATCGAATGTAAAATACAACAAAATTATTCAAATTACAATAAGATACTCTTACATTCAAAGCAGATGTTCAATGTTTCCAATAACATGGGTCCGAACCATGTTTATTGGAAACGTTTTTCTTATTTTTAGCTACAGAATCAGTTTCCGAGAGATTACCTTGCAGTTTACATACACCCTGTATGTATATTACTCCAGAACTGCAATTATATTATCTTGATAACTAAATTTTTAATTAACTGAAGTAATTTAGTTTGAACCTGTAAGAAAAACTCTGCTGTATGTACACACAGCTCAATTTTTTTAAATTATTTTGAAGTAACAGATCTTTATTTATTATTAGTACCAGATATACTAATTAATTACGAGATGGGTTGTTTTGCATTTGTTAAAATTAAAAACCTTTTAATAGATAAATCCTTAAGCTTTGACCTGAGATTGAGGATGGTTCGATGTTACATCTTCTCAATAGTGTTATACAGTGCGGAAGCTTGGACGTTAAAGAAGATGAATATTAGAAGAATAGATGCGTTTGAGCTTTGATTGTACAGGTGTATGATAAAAATACCCTGGGCCCAACGAGACAGTTTTGCAAAGAATGAGAACAGAAAAGGAGCTTGTTTACACCAAAAAAAGGAAAATGGAATACCTGGGTTACATTATGCATGGACCAAGATATGAAATGCTATGCTTGATAATACTAGGCAAGATTCAGGGGAAGAGAGATGTGGGAAGAAGAAGAATTTCTTGACTGAAGAATCTTTTGCGACTGGTTTCGTTGCACCTCAGTGAAGCTGTTCAGAGCTGCGATGTCCAAGGTCCGAATAGCCAACATGATTGTCAACCTTCAGTCAGAGAGGGCACAATAAGAAGAAGAAGCTACTAATTAAACATTCTATGTCAAACATTTCTGTACATTGACTTAGTATTTTCTTTATAATCACAAAAATTTTACCAAAAAAATGATTTAGTAGATAATAAAATTAATAATTTTTTGAGGTTTCTCCCCATCTGTAATCAGATTTTTTTTAATTTGATAAATGTTTAAAATTCTAATTTATTTCACATAAGCCTAGGCCCTACTATTAAAAAATATGTGCAGTGGAAATCAAATTTCTCTTACTGTTAGATTGTAATGTAGTTAATTGGTATAACTTTCTAAACTGAAATAATTACATGAAAGTTTCAAAGTGTTTTTACTTGCTATAAGCTATATTTTAATTATGATAATGAAATGTAAAGAGCCTCAAGTCATAATCATGGGGCCCATTCTCCTGTACCAAAAAGAGTTTGGAGCTATCAAAACTGGCAACAGCTTCTGTAGGTGATGGTTGGTCAAAGATTAATAAATAAATAAAATTTATTGTCACATAAAATAATTTAGTACATTATACAAGAAGACAAGTCAAAAATATTTTGGGTAGGAAATGAGAAGGTTACACTACTGCACAGAAAAAGAATAGGAGACTGGCCACATATTCGCTTAGAGTGGCCAAGGAAGATTATGGAAAAGTTTTGACCAGGACAAAGAGAAACAGAGAAACTAAGAGAAACGTCTACTGTAAAATATTAGGCAGACAGTCCAGATTACAAGGAAGAGATTTGCACAAGAAAACAAGTGATTAGTGGAAACAATCAGAACATGAAGACGAACATTCTTCAGACACTCGATTCGAATGCAATATTGACAGTTGACAAAACAGATTTTTGAGATACTAAACAATACACGTAATGGGTTGGATAGGTGGTTCAAAGAAGTCATAAATAATATTGAGAGAATTGAAATAGACTGTGAAAAAACATACCAAGTTCAGACTACTGTCTGACTTCAAAAGTTCAGACTTCTGGTTGACTTTAAAGGTTTTCACAAAGTAGAAAAGCAGAACACTTTTAAGGATTGACAGAAAAAAGAAGAAACGCATACTAAGAAAGAAAGCTATAAGAATGGGCTGCAAGGAGAGCTTCCAGAATTGTTTAAAAGTTACTTTGCATGTTCTAAAATTGCCCTAATCATAAGATAATTAGATTATAATGTAATGAATTTCTAAATCAGTCAGAGATATGAGTATGTTGATAGATGCCTTTGGTTGTTGTGGAAGAGTACACTTATCAGCATGCCAGGCTCTCTGAAAAATATCTGCTTTCCACCCTGCAAATGACACCTTCACTTCATTCACTACAGGGTCTGGCTGTATAATGAAATTCATTACTATCAGAGGAGATAATTTTGACTAGTGCATTTTACACCTCTACCTCTTCTTTTCTTAAATGTTTCAGTCGTATTGGTTGACCATGTAATAAGAAACAGAACTATTTTTTGTAGCCCTGGAACTAGCAGATCGTGTACTAATAATTTAACACTCCATCAACCGTTATGGTAAAGGTCCCTTTTTGTTTGTTCACGAATTGACCTGCTATGGATCACGTTACCAAGTTGCTCCTCTGGCCTACTGTATTTGCCAGCTTCCCTTGCGTTCGACCCATAACGCCTTCATTCTTGCGCTTTGTTGCTGTCTCCTCTCCTCTGACCATTCGCCGCCATTGCCCCGGCGCATCCTCCTGCTCTCGATCGCCCCAGATTCCCTTATCACTGCCATATAGTGCTCTCTGTCCTGTGTGTCCTGCGGTGTTAATCCTATCTGTTCCAGATCCAGTTTAGTTTCTTTGGCCTATGTGTCGTTCTTCTCTCCCCGGTTTACAAAGTTGAATACCTGTTTGACCAATCTATTGTTACTCATCCTGCTGAGATGCCCAAAGAATGCCAGTCTGCGCTTCCTCATCCGTGAGACGATGCTCTCTGAGAATTTATACACGTCTTGGTTGTGCTGCAGTCTCCATCCCTCCGTGGTCATCCTGCCCCCCATTATCTTCCGTATTATCTTCCTGTCCAATCCCTCAATCTTCCTGAGTCCCCTATTGAGAAGCAGCGTTTCACTGGCGTACAGTGCTTTGGGTTGGATAAAGGTCCCTTTTATTACTACTAAAATGATTTGCATTATATTGACAATTTACTTCGTATTGTTTGATTGAATTAACATTTCAACATTATGAGTATTTCTCTATTTCTGCTACAATCTTTTAATTAATATTACAATTTATTATTTTTTTAAATAATTTATGAATTTTCTATTAGACTATGTTTTTCAATTAAATTTATGGTTTATTTTTAGAATACCGCAACTCACACCAATAGCGATGATAAGAGCTCTGTTACTCTTCTCTGGGTTGCTCCACCAAAACTCCAAGGAAGTGTTAGATTTACGTAAGTATTTTATGTCTTTTAGGAATAGTATTATAACTAGCAGGAAAAGTCAAATCACATAATATGTACATTTTTAAAATTTTATTGTACTAGGTTATATTTATATTTTTTTTATGCTATGACCAGAACTCTTAAAGTTATAACCATTGTGTCCAATTGAAAACAATTCTTAAAAGAGATATACATGGCTAGAGTAAAGTTTAAAGGTTGAGTTTTTTAAGCAGTAGTTTCATTTTACCAGTGCCTCAATGGGAAGAATTTAGTACTAAAAACATTCACTTGTTATAAACACAATTGAGACAAAAGAATTCATATTAAAAAGATCACTGCATAAATATTGCCTCAAATCACAACCATTTTAATAGTATTATCAAGTATTGTAGAAATTTTTCTTATTCATAAGTCTACTTATGTCCGTAGAATATACAAAAATGTTGTATTTCAATGAACGTATATAAATCAAGATTAACATAATGATGAAGACACCAGATAAACTGATATATAAAAACTAGTTTGCAAAATGTCAAAATAGGATAGTCAAATATTTTTTCAAGCTATAACCAAAATATATTTAAGGGTGCATAAATTATTAATATGTAAATGATATGACCATTTACATATTATTTATTATTATATTATTTATTTTGATATTTTTATTTTTATTTTATTTTTGGGTTCTCTGAAGGGACAAAAAGGTACCAAATCTGAATTTCTTTCAATTCACCTGTATAGAAAGACAAACTAGAACACTATCAAATTACCTCAATTCATGGCAATAACACTTATTCATAGCCGGCCGCATTGGCGCAGTTGGTAACGTGCTCGCCTCTCATCATGCGGTCCTGGGTTCGAATCTCACTCAGGCACGGCATATTTTCATACGTTACAAAAAAAATCATTTCATCCTCATTACACACAGTTACACCCCAACGTCGTCGCTAATGACCTTGATGTTGTTGCGACGTTAAATAAATTAAAAAAAAAAACACTTATTCATCAGAATCTTGTAACTCAAATAAACTTGCAAAAACAATAAGGTTGGCTGAATATCCCCCCAACAAAAGATCAAATTATGTAACAGAAGGAACTCTGTACTGTACTTTTACAGCGAATATATTAAATTTAAAATTCTTTACAAGTTACTGTAATATAATAGTTTAGTATCTAATAGCTTTTACTTTTATTTCAGCGCAACTGTTGCAGAGAATGGTGGAGTATTTTGGGTAGCACAAAAATCTCAAGCAATCAGAGTAATTCAGTGAATAGGTAATGTTTATTATAATTATTAATTAAAACTTATAATAAATAATTTAAGAAAACCGAAAACCAAATACTTTTTTGAAGTTCTTTGAGTTCAGATTGTTTCAGGATAAACCAAATCTTGGTGAGACTTGGGATCAGTGTTCTTTAAAAGTTTTCCTCAAATGGTTTTTAAAATTGGTCTTACAGCTCAAAAGCGATTGCACTTCTCTTCACGAGAAAACGAAAAAAGTTAAATTTTTAAAACATTTGTAGTGAACTTCTATTTTTTACTGCACTTCTGGAGTCAGTAACTTGGAGGAAATTATGCCATCAGAAAAATTTATTGAGGAGAGTTATTTACTCTAATATTGAAGGGAAGTATTTCTCAACTTATGCCAATAAGATTATTTTTGCACAATTTTACAAATTGCATAACAAAAACTAAAAAAACTTAATATTTTTTTTTAACTAATTTTGATTTTAAAATGTTGTAGTATATAAGTTATTAATTTAACAACAGTTTAAACTTTTTTTTTAATACTCATTGAAATCTATTTAATATTCATGAAGTTATTTTTAAAAATTACAACTTATATAACAAATCACTTCATACGAAGGCACTTCTTTTAGACTCCATATTCAATTCTGTAGCGGCAAAATTACTTAAAATTTTGTGAAAATACTGACAGTACCAACTGCATTATATTTATGTTTTCTGGAATACAGGAAGAATATTAATATTTATGGGCTGAATAATTTATTTATCTTTCAATAAAACAAAAGGTGATGTTAATACAGACATTTTTCCTGTAAGAAACTGTCGTCATTAAACATTTGACAGGTTTTCAAAAATTTGATAAGTACATTATCGTACTGTCTTCTTTTTACTTTCTCTTGCCTTTATGAATATGCAGGAAGGAAAGTATTGTTTTCATGTCGATTTTTCGAAATTGAGTTTTCACCGGCTCTACACGTTTTCAGACCCCCTGAACCCAAAAAACATGTTTTTAGCGATTGGTCTGCGTGTGTGTCTGTGGGTGTGAACAGAATATCTCAAGAAGGGAACATCATACAAACTTCAAACTTCAAACTTAAGTTAGATATGACTAGAGGACTCAACACCAACATTTCCATCAAAATCGGTCAACCAGAAGTAGTAGTTTATTCAAGTCATTTTTCACTTTTTTGCGAGTTCCTCAAAAACAGCTGCTATGATTTTTTTTTAAATCACCTCATTTACTACATTTTTTATGCCTTACAAGAAAGGGTAGGCGCCATGTCTGCTGAAATTCTTGGTGAGGCTGTTTTCTCATAAAAAAATTGTTTTTTTAAGATTGCGACTTTATTATGCATTTTAGCACAAAAATGTATTTAGTAAAAGTTGTAAAGAATTAAAAATTCTACAACTTTAAATCTAAAAATTTTTTATAACACTTAGTTTAGTGGTAATTAGTTAGGTATTTTCTGTTTCTTTTTCACAAAAATATGTAAAAAAATCAACTTTTTTAAGATTTCAGCCTTAGTATGCATTTTACGTCAAAAGTGTATAATCAAATTTATAAGAAACTAAAAGATCTACAACTTTTATTTAGAGCATTTTTCTCTACAGAGTCTAGTTAAGAGTGAAAGAGTGATTTTCTGTAATTTTAAGCCATTCACTCACAATTAAAATTAGATTGTTTTTTTTTTTACTTCTAGTTTTATTACTAATTTTAGGTTATATTTTTAATTATTTGCATTGGCAAGAGAAAGCTGTGTGAGTGTTTCACATCAGATTTTTTTATGATTAAAAATATGAGCCGCACAATGGTTTGACAAAATCATAATAATGTTATAAGTCCAGTAAAGAATTAATTACTTTTCAGACCATAGATAGTGGAGCCATTTTGCTATAATCCATATGATAAATTAATTTTACGTTGTTTAGTCTCTTATATTTTGTATCTTTGTTTCAGATTCATTTAGAGATAATTGAGAAGATAAACTTATCTGTAATATCAACACCTGCTTGAGCATCAGTTTCATTTTGTGTTCACATCACTAAAAATAATTAGGTTAAATTGTACAGTTAATAGTTATTTTAAAGTAATTAATATTTTTTTTGTAAAAATATGTGAAATTTTTCTTTTATAGGCTAATATTTTTTAATTTATTATTAATTTTTTAGTAATGAAAATCATCTATGTACAATATTAATTTCTAAGATTAAAACTAAAGTCAGATTTACAATAAACCTTTATTATTAATTTTTTATCGTCATTTTTTTTCCTTCTAAATACTTTCTCTTGACCAACAAATTTCCCGCAGTCAATATTGAAAATTATGAGATTTTCAGTTTGTTAAGGGCTTTAGTATTTTTTTTTAAATTTATTTACTTAACGTTGCATCAACTACAATGGTCATTAGCAACGACGTTGGGGTGTAACTACTGTACAATGGAGGATGAAATGATATTTTTTGTAACGTATGAAAATATGCTGTGCCTGAGTGGGATTCGAACCCAGGACTGCATGATGAGAGGCGAGCTTGTTACCAACTGCGCCAATGCAGCCGGCGGCTTTAGTATTACATTGTTGAGATGCTAAGGAGGGTAGTGAAATTAATATAATATATTTAATTTAGAACATTTGATTGATAGGAGGCCATGTTATTTGCCAATTATAATAATTTATATATTTTAAAATAATGTCTCATTGTTTATGTAATGTTGCATTAACTGCTTGGACATTAGTGTTTAAGTCGGATATAGAACTATATCAGTGGGTTTTAATGCATTATAGATTTATACGTAAGCCCTATACGTAGGAATCAAACTCAGAACCTACTGCTTTGCATTCACCATAATCTATGTACAAACTACTGTACCATAGAGATGACCATTATTTTATATTTCAGGAAAAACTACTGACAAGAATTTCATAGTCTTGTAATTTAGAAATGTATCAAGAATTAGCTTATTTCATAATTTAATTTTCTCACTAACTTTTCAGTATATATTTATAGCTTTGCTCATGTCATTTCTCAAATCCTTTTTCAATTACTGTATATCTTAATACTGATTAATCCTCCTTCGAAACTACCTTCTGTGTTCCTTCCACTATCCATCCCACTCGTACATATTTCTCATTCTAAAACAGTTTACAAACTTTAAATAATCTTAAAATTTTTTGAAAACATGAGTTAAATGATGGAACTAGGAAAATGCTGGGCAGTAGGTATTAGAAAATCATTAGGAGCTTGAAAATAAAAATTGTGATAAAAATTAATCAAAAGTAATTTTATTTTTATGTTTTATATTAAAAACCACGATCCAAGTGATGACAATTTAAAGATTTATTGACAACATTTTTAAATTTTTATTTTGTTATAAATATTGTAAACAGCAGTAAAACTAAAAAATTAAGGTAAGAATAGTTTCACCTAAACAAGCAATTGCTTAATTGATAGCAAACAACAATATAAACATAAATATATTAGGAAATTTGTAAGGAATAGGAAAAAGTATAAGGAAATTATTTTATGAATAACCTTTACCTGGGGTGTTTTACTACGGGTGTTTTAGTAAAATATGGGTGTAGGAAAAGCAGGATAAAGCAAGATTACAAGGTTATGAAGATAGCTGCAGAAGATCAGCTGGACGTAGAAAAAGAAGAATAATGAAATATTACTGGGAATTGGGTAAAAGAACCCACCGAGTTGGTCTAAAGGTAACGTCATTGCTACGAGTCAGCTGTTTAACAGCTGATTTTTGGAGACCAAGGTTTCTAATTGAAGTTCTGGTATAAGTAGTCACTTTTATACGGAATTGAATACCAGTGGTTGCTGTGTACTTTTATGACTGCAGTTTAATTAAACTTACTCTCTCAGGAATGGGTCAGCCTGGGTCTGTACAAGACTGCACCTCATTTACAAATCATACACATCATCCTCATCTCATTGGGTCATGGGGTTGCTCATTGTTCTGAATTGACCAGATTGCAACGTACACACATTAGAAACAAAAAATAAATATAACTCAAATAAACTCAATAAACTCAATAAATAAAGATAACTCAAAGAAAGCTTAAATGGTAAGATATTTCAGGTGCATTATAAGACACAAGGATTTCATATTGAATATTTCAATGGTAAGATCTTACTGGGTGTAGCCAATCTGGTTTAATGAAAAATATGAAATTAAATAAGTAGTCATAATAATAAATAATAATTCAATAAAGTAAAAATGAAAAGAATTGCTATAAAAAAATTATAGGAACTAATGGATCCAGTGGAAAGGTGATACTAAGTGATTTTATTCATACTACTAAGGCTGAAGCCTTAGTAGTATGAATAAAAGAATTTGAAATAAAAATAAGTACAAGGTATAAAAACTTATTAATTTAGCCTGCTAATAAAATATTATTAAAAAAAACCATTAATAGAAACAAAGTAAAAGAGGCGTTTACATTCTTCTTTTGTTTATTTTTTCATCAAAATCGGTTCCTGACATTATATTGTACATTTCTGTTATATGTTACAATACATGAAGTTTTCAGTTCTTTCCAATTCTGATAAAATAGAATTAAACAATGATAGGCTTTCAGAAAATTGAAATAAAGATAACAATAATGTTTATAGTTAATATGACAATTTAAATAATTTTTAAAGAATTTATCAGATCGTAAATCTAAATTTTTGTCTTTTTTATAGTGTAACCAATCTATTAACACAATTACATAAGTTTTACATCGATACTGTCTGCAGCAAGTAGTATCATCTTATTTTCAAAATACTGGAAATCAGAGATTTGAAATTGTTTAAAATACTGAATGCGAGCGATTTGAAATAAATAGAAATGTGCAATAGAGAAACATTCAGTGTTTTTTGTATTTAAATGTTTTGATTAAAAGCGATATATTATTTAGTTTTATTTTAGACAACAAGATATCATGATAACATTACTATCATGGTGATTAAAAGAATTTAAAATATTTTGAAATCTGGTAAGTTGACATTTTTTAAAAACTATAATTTTTGCATAAGGTAATTTTTAATTAAGGGCAAGTTACTCCAAAATATCAATAAATCATTATATACAATTAGAGTAAAAAATACCCTTGGTTTTAAATGAGTAGTAGGCCTACAATATTATTAATACAATGTAAGAAAATTAATTTCTTGTCAACTGCAGTTAGAGTTTATTTTCAAAATGGAAGTAACTGTTACTGAAGTGACAGTTACTGTGATAAGTGAACACACACAGTTACTGTGAACACAAACAGAAAGTAAAATGCATTAGCATTTATTCACGTGCATAACAGTTGGACAAGAAACAAAATTTAGAAAAAATTATAAATGTTTGTCTAATAGAACATGAAACTTTCTATTATTCAAGTTACTATTCAGCATCATATCAGCAGAATCTGTATTAATGTAATGTTTTTTTATGTATTACCTAAATGAAAAATGTTTTTTTTAAATTTATTTATTTAAAGTCGCATCAACTGCTTGGTCATTAGCGACTATGGTGCATTATGTAACAGTAACTGTGAGATTTGACACGTGAAAATTTCCAGCCCCTGGCTGGGAATCGAACCCGGGACCTCCCCGTGGCAGGCCAATGTGCTAATCACTACACTACGGAGGCGGCCAAAATAATTAGTGATATTTACCTTTATATTGCTTCTTTTACTTCAATTTTACAAATACTTTCGCAGTGCACACGACAAAAGTACTTGTAAAATCAAAGTAAAAGAAGCAGTAAAAAGGTAAATATTAAAAGTTTTTTATATAATAATATTAAAAACATTACATTAATATGAAACTTTATTATTTAATAATATGAAATTCTTTTCAAGAGAAACAATAATACATTTTTGTCAATTCCTAAGAGAAAGCAAGGAAGTATTTAAAATTTATAATCAAACTAGATAAAATACTTGTATTAACATACTCGTAGTGATTTCCATCAAACACATACTAAAAGATAAATGGGTCCATTTAGAGATTGGACCAATTAAAAAAAATAATAAACCATAAATTTATCTTTAAAATGATTTCTAAGACTTGGTTATTAATTACAACAGAGGGTTATGAAATGGTATCATTGGTTTTAACAAGTTAAAATTTTCCAGGCCCAGTTTAAAAATCAAATCATGACCTTTTGCTTTATAGTTTAGCATAGAGTATTATTTTCAACCATTTTGCCCTAGAGGTGACCAATACATAAAAAAATGTACTAATTGTTATGAAATAATAATTATACCGTAGTATTTCTTTGCACTACTATCAAAGCAGAAAGTGAATATTTTAACTTGAAAGCATAATTAAGGGGAGCACTATACCTCAAAAATCAAAAAAATAGATTTTTCTAATTTTGACGCCATTGCCTTCTGTATCTTTTTCTGGGGAATTACATATAAAAATTATAACTGTACGATAGAAATTATGGAAACTATGCAGATTTTTGTTCAGTAATGTTTTGACCAGAATTTCTTTTAATTGAGTTAATCTGTGGAAACAATTATTAAGAGTTGTGATATTCAAAGAACACAGTAAGCTGAGAAGGCAATGGAAAGTGTGTCAAATGAAGCAAGATAAGACAAAAAAAGAGGAAATTATTTGAGGAAAAAGAACAGTCTGTTGAGGATCAAAATTATGGTGCAGGCCGATTTTAGGGTAAGTAAAACTTTACAGCTCATTTCCCGCAAATTCACTTTTTTCCATAAAGGTACAGTTTTCTCAAAAAACTATTCGACTTTGAAGGTTGAAATTTTTTGAGCATGTTTCCCAGTATGATTATGACGTATGGTATCATTGCAGTATTATTACTAAGTTGGAAATTTTAAAAAATTCTACAAAAAAAATTAAATTGTTTTTGCATTTTTCGAAAAAAATTCTCGAAATGGTATCGCTAGCTCTACATTAATAATTCTAGTACCAGAGCTTAAAAAGATGTCATAGAAAAGGCACAAAAAATTAAAGCCCTAACTTTTACCAGTTTCTTAGAAATGTGTACCTAAAAAGAGGTCAATTTAACATGGGTTAGATAGAAGATATAGTGCTCCCCTTTAAGATTAACTTATCACATTGGCATAAAATGTTAAAAACTGGTTTAATTATAGGAAAGGATGCTGATTTAAAATAAAATAACGTCTAAAATATTTGTATTTCTATTACAGTCATAACAATAGACTAGAAAAATTATTTCATACTTTTAAATTTTTTCCCCTCTTTATTTCTTTATTTACAACTGTAAAATTTTACAACAAGCAAATGTGATGATTATGATAATAATGTAAACGACATGATAGGCATGAGAGGGGTATGGCCCCCATTGGTGCCTCCCCAAGAATGAAATTCGTATATCAAATTAGCAGGTCTCTACTCCAGCGTTTTTTAAGGCGTCTAGGGGGATTATCAGGTAAATGGACGGTGGAAAGTGAACGCACCAGGGGGGTTCTTGTGCTCGTGTGACTTATCGTGAAAGCGTTTGTATAGGTATTCAATGGAATTTTGTACAAGTGGTTTTTTCAAATCTGTATATAAGGTTTTGTTGCTAACGTAAAGAGGTGCATTTGCTATAAGGCGTAATGTTTTTGACTGGAATGCTTAAATTCATTGCAAGTTAGAGGGTTTGGTTGAACTGTAAATTTGGGACCCATATATATATAACAAAAATTTATTTTGTTTTATTGGTCCTATGGGTTCATGAAAATTTAACATATTTTTGAAGCTGGATAAACCAGTTTTTTTGTAAATTTATCTGGCATGATTTATATCAGTATACTCACAAGCTCTTATGCTTCAGTTACCAAGAGAATTAGTATTTGGCTCACGTGTAGTATTATTTATACAAGGTGTAAAATCCAAAAAAGTAACAAAATTGGTTGTGATGCTGAATTTATTTATTTATTTTCTTAATACTTTACAAAAATAATTATAATACATAATTTAATTTATAACATAAAATGTAAATTTACTTTTACTAACTTTGTGGTGGAAAAATTAATCTGGTTTTCCACGATCAAGGGTAGATCAAGTTAATGGTTCTGACTACACTTTTGTACTTAAAGCAAAAAATAAAACATATTTTTACTGTATGTGAATTGTTCTATTTAATCACTTAACTCTTAAATTGTGTTATCTTGTATTTTTGGTCACAATATTGAAAGGATTCTGTAGAAGAGATAGAAAAGTTCTTTTAAAAATCCTTATGTGTGTCATTCTTCATGGCAGGTAACAATGGCTATTATATTAAGGATTTTAATTATTTTACTTTACCAAAGAGTGGTTCATGTACAAAGTTTTTCACATGGTGCACCAGATGAAACTTGTGAAGACATGACGCCACAACATGCTGAAGACCCTCAAATAGATAACTTTCCATATATAATCGAAGCAAATGCAACCACAGTTAGACCTGGAGACAAGATTAATGTGACTATAAGAGGTGATCATAGAGGACTTATGTTTAAGGGATTCCTACTCCAAGCAAGGTATGGTGATATACCTTGTGGTAAATTTGAACCAGCTCCAGATGTAAACATATTTGGCTGCCGTGATGAAAAGGAGGTAAAAATTTATTTTATATTATTCTCTTCTTTGTGCCATAACATATGTGATCACACCCAAAAACAGGATTTATGGTGATGGCCCTACTTTTGCCAATTTTTTCCAACAATCAATGCCGAAGTATCTGTACTCTTGTACCAATTCAATGAATTCCTTGTCGGTTCCATGTGTGACGCTGCTAATCTCTAATCGGCCACCTCCCCAAGTGATGGGTACAAGAAGATCACCAGATATGGTGGTGACTGAGTAAATAAGATACTGAAAGTGAACCAAAATTAGCAGCTGCTGCCTTATTGTAGTTGATACTTCAAAGGCTAAGGGAAGAAAACCCTAATTAAAAATTACCTGGTCGTCCAGGATTTGGAGCAATGGGTCTGTTCCTCATCATCCAGAAAAATCTCTTTTGGCAAAAACCCAATAATCTGAAAGTTAAAGCTTTAATTCCTGCCTTAATGTAAGTAAAAGACATTTAAACTTGCTAATACCTTTTTATAATCCACAGTAGTCACTGCAGTCACAAGACAAGCTTTGTGAAGAGGGAGGGAAGGGACATCAAATATGGTTAAATGGTAGAGTATTTGAGAAAGACAAAAAATACATGCATTTAGGGACTGTTTCCTCATCAGACAAAATATTGGAAAAGGAGTTAAGTAAAACAGTGCACAAATAATTTCTTCCAAAGTGTGAGAAGCTTAGTCTGGGATCAAGAAGTTCCTATGAATTGTAAAAAATTATGTATAATCTTCTTGTTTTACATTATTTATTCTTTGCCTACAAGCTAGGGTAAGCATCATGTCTGCTGAAATTCTTGAGAAGGCTGTGGTTCCGTAGTAAAAAATATTTTTTTGAAGATTTTAGGACAAAAGTACAATAATATTAAATTTGTAAAAAAATTAAAAACCCTACAACTTTTTTAACTATTTTTTTCTACAGGCTTAGTTTAGTGTGAATTTAGTGACTTTCTGTAAATGTATGTATTTTATGATTTTCTTAAGATTGGGACCTTAACATGAATTTTTAGGGCAAAAGTGTACACCAAAGTTGTAGAACATTTAAAAACCTACAACTTTTATTTTAAACATTTCTTTGTATAACGCTTAGTTTAGTGGTCATTAGTGATTTTGTTTTTCATGAATATCTGTAAAAAATTTATTTTTTAAGATTTCGGCCTTAGTATGCATTTTACGATAAAATTGTATAAGTGTATGTAATAAAATTTATAGTAAATTTAACGATCTACAAATTTTATTTGAACCATTTTTCTCTAAAGAGCCTAGTTTAGCATCAAAGAGTAATTTTCCGTATTATTAAGCCAAACTGAGGTTGGTTTTCATTTTGCATCATTCACTCATGATTAAGATTAGGTTATGTTTTTTTGAGGTTAGTCATTTTGTTCATTTCTAATGTTTTATTACTAATGTTAGGTTATATTGTGCATTATTTGCAATGGCAAGAGTAAGTTTGTGAGTGTTTCACACCACATTTTTACTTTTATGTTGAGACAGTGAGATTTTTGTGTACCAGATATTTAATACATCAGTAGAAAACACACCAGCTAATTGCTATTAGGCTATTATTATAATAAAGTCGTAGCTAATGTTTTTAATTTTTAGAATGCTGCTACTCACACAAATGCAGAAGACAAAAGTTCAATTTCATTGGTATGGGTTGCTCCTCCAAAACTCAAATACAGCATTAAATTCACGTGAGTATTGTAAAACAGTATAACATGTCGAATTAGAAAGAAGCCAGACCTAAGAGAAAACTAAAAAAGAATCGTGCCATTTGGACAAATCTTATAACATTTGATGTTTAGGTCTACTATAATTTTTTTTTTTTTTTGCTTTTTAAATGTGTTACAAGTTTGTGGATCAAAGTAAGGAAGTCAAAGGGTTCTCCCTAACTTTGATTTTCTGGTAAAGGTGTACTCCTGTTCTAGAATATGTAAGATTACTTATGCCAGAGTTAAGTTCTCTAGCCATCTGAGAAGGAAATTTTTGTCTGATATTTTTCTTGCGAAAAGAAATATTTCTTTCCTTCCATACAAATTTTAATTCTTCCTTGCATCAAAATTTTATGCCAGAGTAAACCAAGTATGTTTCTTTTTGTATATTGAGAGTAATATTAGCTAGTTTTAAAGTCAAAAACTTATAAATAAAATATTGAGCATGTAAAAGTGTTTAAGAAAACCATCATTTGATTTGAAGACAGCTATAAATTAAATTTTATTCAATACAATTAACTATTAATAATTTTGGCTTTGTTCAATTTGAGATCAGACCATCTCTACATCTAAAACACCCTGAGAAAAGTGACCCTGTTCAAGGTCATACAAATAATTTTGATGAAAATTAAACTTTTGAAAGATTCAGAAGTGGAACAAATCATTTAAAACATGTAAGTGATGAAAGGTCTTACAATTCATAAGCCCAGCAGTTCAAATTGATTGTTTATAAAAACCATGGATGTTCTTCTAATATGTTAACAAAAGGAAAAAGTCACATTTATTGAACATAATTCAAAATATTTAAAAACCTACTTTGTAAACTAACCACTTTAATATTTGAAATCAGTTCAATATAACACATTGTGTCAAGTAAATAAAAAAATAATAAACAGACAAGTTTAAAATCTTCTTCATTCTGAAGATATTTAATTTTTTTCCATTTCATGGAAGCTATTTTAATTAAAAAATTTAGTGTAATTGTTTTTAATTAATATAATTATTTAAATTTGAATAAAATTAATAATGTGTAGGGTAAGTATAAATTACATTAATTCTTTACCATCTTTGCATGTTAGGTACATAGTTTTACAAATTATTTATTTTCTTTACATATTACATCGTTTTGAGTCTCCTTAAAACACAGAATGAGTTTTGAACTTCTTCGTTGTGGTTATGAGTCTCAGTTTCTTCTTTGAGTCAGTTGAAATTAAAGTAGTTTATCATATTTCAAGGTTATCTTAATGTGTTTTATTTTTTGAATTTTTAGTGCAACAATAGCCAAGAATGGAGCAACATATTGGGTAGAAAGAAAATCTAAGAAAATCAAAGTGATACGAGATTAAAATGGTAAAATTACATTATACAATTTTTATTAATTATTTATGTAAATCTATACTCTGTCTTATAATCTAAGAATGTGAACCTTCTTACTTTTCGCTAATAATCTATTACTTTCAATCTTGTTTAAAACTTTTCTAGTCAAGGAAAATTAGCTTATTTTTTGGGCAATGTTACAACTTTTTTGGGAATACAGATAATTTTATTGAGATGCAGTTTTTTGTAACAGCCTAAATACGTGTAAAAAATTTATTTAATGTTGCCATTATGAGATAAATTTGAAAAACTTATCCAGAATGCACAGATGAATTTATTTATGTGCTTATACAATATACCGGGTGTTTCATAAGTCAGTTTACCGAGTAAGTGTATTTGTTAGAAGCAAATAATAAATCAATTTAATTTATATTGTAATTTAATTGAAACTGAATTTACACTACACATAGGTTGTAAACTTAAAAGAATTGTTCAAAATGCTTTCCACTAACTTCAATGCATTTTTCACAGCGTTTTTTTACACTTGTAACAATCTGCTTGCATAGATTTTTATTGTTGTTTACGGCTTCAAATTCTCTTGCAATGGCTGCTCTCAATTGCATTACATCTAGGGGCCGTTCAGCAAAAACTTTATTTTTAATGATCCCCCAAACAGAAAAGTCTAACGGTGTAAGATCGCAGGACCTTGGGGGCCAATCGATCGTGCCGCGTCTTCCGATCCACTCGTCGAAATTGTTATTAAGAAATTCCCTCACCAATAAACTGTAATGCGGTGGAGCACCGTGTTGCTGCCAAATGAGGTTAGTATTTTCATATAAAGGATTATTTTGTAGCTCCGGCAAAACCGTATCTTGCAACATTTCAAGATATGAATCTCCACAAACAGTGTCATTAAAAAAGTATGGGCCTACGATGCCACCGCTCCAAATACCAGCCCAAACAGTTATTCCTGGAGCATTTAATTCTTCTTGAAGAACTTCGTGTGGGTTCACGTCACTCCAGTAGACACAGTTGTGTCGATTAACACGACCATTTAGTTTAAATGAAGCTTCATCTGTCCAAAGAACATGATTTTGAAAGTCTCTGTCAGCTTCAGAGCGTATAACAAACCATTCAGAAAACTCAACACGCCTGTCAAAGTCGTCTTCCAATAAACCTTGATGCAGCTGTGGACGATAAGGTTTTAATTTTAATGATTTCATGATACGGTCTACACTAGAAAGCGAAATGTCAAACTCAGCAGATCTCTTACGGAGTGATTTTTTCGGGCTCTGAACAACAGATTCAGCAATAGCTGTTACGTTGGCTTCACTTGTAGCAGTTCTAGGCCTCCCACTTCTTGGTAAATCATGTACGCTTCCAGTCTCTTCAAATCGTTTGTTCAATTTGTAAATGCCTTGCCTAGATGGAGCTGGAGTTTGAGGAAATCTTTCTACAAATAACTCAATAACTTCTTCACTATTTTTATTTGTTTTCCACCAACACTTTAAAAGGAAAATGCGCTCCTCGGTTGTTAGTTTGCGGTTCATGTTTACTGTCAACATGGAATGCAAATAAAAATCTAAATCTAACCTCAAATTTAAACATAAAAATGTCAACAATGACCTTCACAGCTGATTTTGTGATTGCTCAAAAACAGGTTGTGCAACATTAGTTACGAAAGCATTGTGTTTCATTCAGTTGACCTCGGTAAACTGACTTATGAAACACCTGGTATTGTATTTAAATTTGAGATTAATATGTCTCAATAATCTCTTTTCATGGGTTTTTGGGTCAGCAATTATACACTTGGTCATTAAAAATTATGTAACATGTTTAGAAATCCATATTTGTTACACTTTGTGCACAATGTATAATTGTGCACAATGCCTATATTAATTATATAAGTTTTTTATTGAGTAACCAAACTTAAAAGACTGATTCTGAACAATAAAAATAAAAGTACTTAAAGATGTAAGCCCTATTTCACCTCAATTTCCCTCTAGCCACCATTTTGTTTATATCTTGACTATGAGTTTACTTGCTTTTCAAATTTGATATAGCTTATAACATAAATTTAAAAAGTTTGGAAACTTTACCTACAAAATTTCAACAATTAAAAATGTATTATTTAATAAATAATATCTAGATAATGTTTTTAATATATAGGCATCTAGATGTATAAAATGTTTAACTATCATAAAGTTATTTAGACTCACTATAGAAAACTGATACCTATATAGAAATCTTGACCAAAATCTTTGGTCCATCAAATGTTTACCTATTAGAAATTTGTTAAGGGGAGACTGTATGATGGTTTTGACTGAAAATTTTGATAATCGGTTTTTAATGTTTTTCAATAGTTTAGACCTAGATCTACAACAAAAACATTAAATTACGAGAAAAAAATTATTTTAATTAAAAAAAATTTAAGTTTTTATCAGGTTTATCCAAAAAAAATTAACATGTCGCCAAGAACAAATATTTTTCATATTTTTATATTGCTTGTTTTGTGCAAAAAGAATTTAAGTTTTTTTTTAAAATCTGTTTCACTATTTTTAATATTCTCCGTTGTTGGTGCAGCTTTCTAATCAACTGTTGATGGGAAATTAAACATGTTTGTGTACATTTTGTTTTTCATTTGTGCCTTTTCCTGTAAATTTAGATTTTTAACACTTAGGTACGTTTTTCTCAGAAACTATTTAACCTACCAGGCTAAAATTTTTACCAGTTAATTAACATGTACATGCACATTCACCGACAATGTTTTTACTTCCTCAGGTTCTCAAAAAATTAGAAATACGGTATCCAAAAAACGTAGAAAAACTTTGCAAAAATTTTATGTTATTCGTTATTCTTTTGAAAACTTTATGGTCCAACAGATTGAATTGAAAAAATGTCAGTAGCTAAAACCACCCTACAACTATAAGTGTGTAAAGGTTCATTTTTGTATCTTTTACCAGTCCTATGAGAAATGTATCTAAAAATAGCAAATTTAACATTGGCGGGATACAAAGTACAGTCTCCCCTTAAGTGCTTATTACCAAAACTGAGACCTCAATGTAAGCATATGATGTCAAACAATAAAGTTGGTGTACCAAGTCTACTTTTAGTTAGCCTACATTTGAAGAAACAGTGGATAATTCACCCAGAAATTATCAATGTTCTTCCTAAGGATACATATGACAACAAAATTAATCATTTTTAAATTTCATGATACTTCATCTCATGGAGTTTGTAGTATTCTAGTTATTTTAAGTTACACAGGCATTAAAGTGATGTTAAATTGCTAAATTAGATTTTTTTTAGATTCTGAAATTAATTTAAACTTATGTATATATTTTTTTGCCATACATTTTATTTAGTTTATTTATTTTATTTTAACTTTTATTTTATTTTTTTATATAGTTTATTTTAGTTTATTAACAAAATGTTTTTGTTTGTAAAAATTATACTTATTCCTATTTTAAACTACAGTAGGTAACTAAAATAAATTTTTATGAGTAAGAAAGAAAATTGACAATTTTTATAGGTATTATTTATTTAAAGTATTTATATATTGTATAAATAAAATAAATTAATGTTTATTCGTCTTTTATTTTCTTATTGTAATATTTAATCCATGTTCTTTTGGAATCTGGTTATAATAAATTATAAACAAACTTCCTTTAAACTTAAATCATTTTTACTTTCTCTTGCCTATAAGAATATATAGGAAGGAAAGTATTGTTTTCATGTCGATTTTAAGAAATCAAGTTTTCACCGGATCTACACGTTTTCAGACCCCCTGAACCCACACAAACATGTTTTTAGCGATTGGTCAGTGTGTGTGTGTGTGTATGTGTGTTTACAAAATATTTCAAGAACGGAACATCGTACGAACTTGACACTTGAAACTTAAGTTACATACCACTACCGGACCCGACACGAACATTTTCATCTTAATCAGTCATCCGGAAGTAGTAGTTTATTCGTGTAATTTTTCACTTTTTTGCGATTTTCTCAAAAACTAGTCCTACGATTTTTTTTTAAAATCGCCTTATTTACTTAATTTTTTATGCTCTACAAGATAGGGTGGGCGCCATGTTTGCTGAAATTCTTGGTCAGGCTGTTTTCACGTAAAAAATTTATTTTTTTCAAGATTGTGGCTTTAATAATTATGCATTTTAGCGAAAAAATGTATATAATAAAAGTTGTAGAGAATTTAACTACAACTTTTGTTTCAAAAATTTTTTGTATAACGCTTAGTTTAGCGGTAATTAGCGATTTTCTGTTTTTTCTCACGAAAACAAGTAAAAAATCGATTTTTTTAAGATTTCGACCTTAGTATGCATTTTACATCAAAAGCATATAATCAAATTTATAGGAAATTAAACGATCTACAACTTTTATTTAAAGCATTTTTCTCTACAGAGCCTAGTTTAGCGTGAAAGAGTGATTTTCTGTATTTTTAAGCCAAACTGAGGTCAATTTTCCTTTTGCGTCTTTCACTCATGATTAAAATAAGGTTATTTTTTTTGAGGTTAGTTTTTTGTTTATTTGTAATGTTTTATTACTAATGTTAGGTTTATTGCTAATTATTTGCTTTGGCAAGAGAAAGTTGTGTGAGTGTTTCACACCAGATTTTTTATTAACAAATTAATGTCACAATTGATTAATATTCTTATAACTACTCAGAACTTACCATTTAACTACCTACCTACTTAACTTAAATTAAAGGTAAACTAAATATACCTATTTCAAAATTTTACTAAACTAAACTTAACTAAAAAGAAGGATTAACAGTCAGATTAATAATTTATTTTAATGCCCATAACAGGCCAGTGGAGTGTTACATTATTCCACTCAATCTGTTAGTTCCAGGGCTACAAAAAATAGCTCTGTTTCTTATCACAGGGTCAGCCAATTATATAAGAGTAATGAATTTCATCATACACTCAAACCCTGTGGTGAATAAAGTGAAGGTGTCATTTGCAGGGCGGAAAGTAGATGCTTTTCGGAGGGCTCAGCATGCTGATAAGCATCCTTTTCCAGTCAGTGAGGAAGGCTCTAGTAAACCATTTTACTCAATGTTTTACTTAGTAAAGCCTCTAGAAGTTCAAACCAGCTTTTCATCTGACGACCCAAACAAAAATCAATTTATTTTACTCACAACAACCAATAATTGTAGGTACCTTAAAAGAATAGAAAACTGCTACACTTATATCACGCTACCTACTACCTTGGTTTTATAAACTAACTCACCCAGTCTACACTTTACTGTGCTTTACTGTTTGGCTTTAATATTGTCCAAAACGTGAACAATATCCAACTTAAGTGCTTGGTGGTTTATATAGGTAGGTACACTTAGATTCTAGCCGAGTAACAAAATAATGTGGAAGTGCTGTTATTACAGGGTTGCTAATACAAGGTATACTCCTCTCATGACAATACAAAGGAATTACAGAAATACAACAATGATTTACTACAGAAATAAAACAATTTTAAGCGCGAACAAGATTTCTGAAGAGCGTCAAAGGATTTCTATTGGCAACCGATCATGTAGATAGGTTTTTTTCAAGTATTTAAATAAAATAATTACTGGGAAAGTACTAAATATGGCTACTTTTATCATTATTATTCTCTTTTCAAAGCCAAAATTGTTTTTTGTTTCAAACTTTCAATACACTTTTATTGAGATGTCCTGAGTTGGTCGGCCACGGGTCTCTTTCGCTCTGAGCGTAAATTCAAACCAACGAGGATATCACAATCTCACAAAGGTCATACCTCGAGATGAAAACGGTTGTATAAAAAATAATATACAATAATAAAATAAATAAATAAATAAATAACTATCAGACTGGAATTATTAAAGTTTCATTTAACTGCCAAGCATGAGCCTGTCTAGTCATAAACAAAAATATTTGAGCCAATTCATACAAGGAAGTCTAGAGAGGTGGAATCCAAAGATATAAAAATGTAATCCAAAAGAATGCTGCGCTAGTGAATTCCAGGTTATGAGTAACAAAATAAAATGTCAAAGAATACAAAAATAAGATATCTACAAATTAAAATTAAATAGGACAAATAATAGCCTACTGGGTGCAATACAACCCTGCATTTTATAAATAGCATCAATACTGAATAAAAGTAACAAACTATTATAATAAATAAATAATGGCAATTCATAATAACAGCCCATTCTTAAAAACACTATTATGAAATAAGTTTGTGACTGTTACACTAACACATGTGTTACAGTACACTAATGGTATTATTTTACTATAATGAATTGATTTTTATATAAACATCAGTCAAGGATTAGGCTCAATGGACTGTTCCGGCATCCATCTCTTTTTAGGTCTTCCCAAGCCTTGCTTCCCTGTAGATTTATATTTCCATGGTCACAGAGGAAGTTTGTGTGCTGGCATGTGAAGTAAATGGTTGGCCCAGTTTCTCTTATACTCTTAACGTTTCCCAAAGTGACTGAACAATTAACTCGGTGCTAAACTTTATTTAATTTACAGTGTAGAATTAACCAATAATAAAGGATCTTATGGCCATTTTGGGCGCCTACTACCTTTTTCCTTCCATTCCCCATTGACTCATTTTGGTGGAATGAAATTTTCCAACTGATTTTCTGTCATACTTGTCATGTAAAGTGATCCAGCTGGCCTGTTCGTATAGCGGTTAGCGCAACTGGCTACTATGCTGGGGTCTCGCATTCAATTCCCGGTAAGGTCTGGCATTTTTTCATCACTCATTTTTACATATCATCATTCTCCACCGTCTGCATTAGCAGATATTGCAAAACAGACAGATGTAAAACAAAAAAAACAAGATCCAGTTAAAAACATATATTTATTATTATTTGCTAATTTATTGAGGAAAATACATCATAGATAGTAGGTACACTTAGATCCTAGCTGAGTAACAAATGTGGAAGTGCTGTTATGATAGAGTTGCTAATACAAGGTGTACTCCTCTCATGACAATACAAATGATTTCAGACTGGAATTATTGAGGTTTCATTTAACTGCCAGGTTGTGTACAGGTTTTGTTAAACACCTATGATCATAAAATATTGATCCAGTAAATATAAAGAATTTCTACCGAATATCAAAGCCTCAAAAATTAATATATATCCATTTATACCAATTTTTAAATTTAATTTTTGTAATGTTATGTTTTTCAGCTACCATATTGTATGAATAAGAAAAATAAAAGTAACAAATTATTGAAACCCATTCATTAAAAAATATCAATTTCAGAAAACTGGTACCAGAGTATCTGTTCACCATTCTCGTTTTTATTGACTAAAAATGGCCTCGTGCAGGTATTTAGACGTCTAACTAGCATTATACAACCTTGAGATGCGCGAAAAGAATTCTTAATTACCCCCCAATACTTTACATTACGTGTACGTTTCTCATACCATTTCATTGTTGTGTAGAATCTAGCCTCGAAAGGTCCTGAATGAAAGCTCCTTAAGTCTTCGTTTAAAAACAGCGCCGTCACGGCCTATCAATTTTACGTCATTGATGATTGGCATTTTTTTCTTTGCTTTTGAGGCCTAACAATGATGGACCACTTTAATCAATGTTAGAAGATCTTTTAGATCTATTTCTGGAGACTCTGGGTTTTAGTAAGTCTCTTTTTTGCCCAGTAATCTTTAAGGAGTTGATCTTTGTTGTCAAATTTTGTCTGAAACGACTCATACTACAGGTTTTTTGGTTTCGTTTATTTCGTTGAATCTGATGTTTCAGTTTCGTAAGATTTTTGGTTTTTATCAACAGATCTTGTTCCGTTATGTTCAGTTCGTTCATGTCTTTTTCTTTCTTCTAACCATCTCTGGCTTGTTGTTTTTATCCGTTTAGTTTGTTTAGCAATTGCTTGATTAGTCTGGTGTCTGGCATCCTGAGGAAATGTCCGCAGTTTCGTTTTTTGCGCCGATTTATTTTTCGATCGGGTCTTCATTGTATAGAAGAATCTAATAACTTATAATCGCTGAAAATTTCTATTCTTATCACTTAAGAAAATTATTACTCTATTGTGAACAGATTATCTCTATTTGGTTTGTCCTTGTAGGTTGATCATTTACAAGATGTTTCTATCTACGTAGTTCATTTATTTTCATAACAAAATATAGCGTAGATTTATAGAAGGCAGTGGTTACATAAATAAAACCATAACCTAAAAGTTGGTTGCCGAGCATATGGTTAAAAAGGCCTATTCGACGGAGAGGTTATGTTGTCGCGTGAGTGTAGTAATTTTTGCACAGCATTCTTTTTATACTTTGATTTACAAAATTGGGTACCCAAAATTTATAGTGATTATAGTTAAATAACCACATTATTAAACGCTTTTTACGAATTTATAAGACTTAGGTAAGTTTTTATATTTGGAGACGGTTGAGTTTGGTTACATTCTTGTCACGTGTGACAAGATAATGAATCTAACACCTGTCAAATTGTTTATTATATTATGTGCCCGTACTAATGAATAATTGCAATGCTGTCGCAGAGCTACACGCACTTATGTTAACATGTTTTTGGTGTAAAACATCGATATTTTAACAAAATAAAGGCTGTTTTAGATAGATACAAACCCTTCGTTGCTTATTTCAGGGCGAAATCAAGTAATGGTGTTTGGTTGGTTTAAAGTAGCATACTAATTATATTCATTATCAGGTGTTTACCTAGTTATTGTATAAACACCAAATGGTAACCAAAATTTCAGCTAATGCTTAAAACTGTTAGGCATCAGCAGAGTTCTTTGAATGTTTAGTCATATTAGTTTTTTTACAGATTGTTGTGGGCTTAAACTTTCATTTGGCTTCATGGTAATAACCTTTAGTTTTCATTGGTTACCTAAGCCCCACCTTTCCTCTTTACAATCAATTAAAGTGTTTGTACAAGAGCTGTAGTCAATATTGTTGAGTTTCTAAGGTGTTATCTGTTTCTAGTAGAATCAGTATTAGTGTGATAAAACCTTATCATTTAAATTACATATTTTTACTGTTGTCTGATTATTAAAACAGTTTTTATGAAAATACCCATAATACTTCATGATAATAACTTTTGGTTACCTAAGCCCCAGCTTTCTTCATTACAATCAACTACAGTGTTTTGTACAAGAGCTGTTGTCAATATAGTTAAAGTTTCTAAGGTGTTATCCGTTTCTCACAAACCTATAAAAATTATATTTTTATGATTTAGATAGCTGCTAAAGAATGTGTGTATAAATCTTATGAAATTATCAACTTTGTCGATTGATTGATAAATGACAGAATGGAAAAGTTCTGTAGATGGATATTCAAAAATCTGGTGTGAAACACTCACACAACGTTCTCTTGCCAATGCAAATAATTAACAATAAACCTAACATTAGTAATAAAACATTAGAAATAAACAAAAACTAACCTCAAAAACATAACCTTATTTTAATCATGAATGAAAGACGCAAAATGAAAATAGACCTCAGTTTGGCTTAAAAATACAGAAAATTACTCTTTCACGCTAAACTAGGCTCTGTAGAGAAAAATGCTTGAAATAAAAGTTGTAGATCTTTTAATTTTCTATAAATTTGATTATATACACTTATGTCGTAAAATGCATACTAAGGCCGAAATGTTAAAAAAATCAATTTTTCACACGTTTTCGTGAGAAAAAAACAAAACATCGCTAATTACCGCTAAACTAAGCATTATACAAAAAATTGTTTGAAATAAAAGTTGTAGGGTTTTAAATTCTCTACAACTTTTATTATATACATTTTTGCGGTAAAATGCATAATAAAGCCGCGATCTTGAAAAAACAATGTTTTTACGTGAAAACAGCCTTACCGAGAATTTCAGCAAACATGGCGCCTACCCTATCTTGTAGAGAATAAAAAAGTGAGTAAACCAGGCGATATTAAAAAAAATCGTAGGACCAGTTTTTGAGAAAACCGCAAAAAAGTGAAAAATTATACGAATAAACTACTACTTTCGGTTGACCGATTTTGATGAAAATGTTCGTGTCGGGTCCGGTAAGGGTATGTAACTTAAGTTTCAAGTTTCAAGTTCGTACGATGTTCCGTTCTTGAGATATTTTGTATACACACACAGACAATCGCTAAAAACATGTTTTTTGGGTTCAGGGGGTCTGAAAACGTATAGATTCGGTGAAAACTCGATTTCGAAAAATCGACATGAAAACAATACTTTCCTTCCTATATATTCATATAGGCAAGAGAAAGTAAAAATGTAAAACAGGAAATTCAGAAATTTGGATAAATCTGAAACAGTAAAAATAAGAAGTTATAGGAAAACTTACCATGTATTTATATGTCTTTAGATGGAAACACACTATAATATGTTTGTAATAAAATATTTACGATTGTTTAGTTTTTATTAAAAGAAATCATTTATTTATTTTTTTGCTTTACTTTTGTGTATGTTAAAGACAACACAATTGTGAAATCATTTTACCATCATAAGTTCAGCTGGACTGAGGCCAGGATGCTGCTTCAAGTACGCCTTGATGTATCGTGCGTGTAATCTTGAGCACGAGGCACTAATGTTTTAATAGCACTGTACATACTGTTAGCGTACAAGGAATATAAACTTTGATAAGTTTACTAAATTGTACGGGTTATGCATTGTTTTATGTACTGTACCTAAATTGTGTTGTTAAAGTACTGTTTGTGGGATATCATAATTTTATGAATTAAAAACAAAATTTGATTCAGATTGGCCAAACAACGAAGCAGTACTGTAATAAACTTCGTTTATTACAGTAAACGAAGCAGTACTGTAATAGAATTCCCTTTTTTACTTTCTCTTGCCTATATGAATATATAGGAACGAAAGTACTGTTTTCATGTCGATTTTTTGAAATTGAGTTTTCATCGGATCTACACCTTTTCAGACCTCCTGAACCCAAAAAACATGTTTTTAGCGATTGGTCTGTGTGTATACAGAATATCTCAAGAATGGAACATCGTACAAACTTGAAACTTGAAACTTAAGTTACATACCACTACCGGACTCGACACGAACATTTTCATTAAAATCAGTCAACCGGAAGTAGTAGTTTATTCATGTAATTTTTCACTTTTTTGCAATTTTCTCAAAAACTGGTCTTACGATTTTTTTTTAATCACCTTATTTACTTAATATTTTATACTCTACAAGATAGGGTAGGCGCCATGTTTGCTGAAATTCTTGGTGAGGCTGTTTTCACGTAATAAAATTGTTTATTTAAGATTGTGGCTTTAATATGCATTTTAGCAAAAAATTTATATAATAAAAAATGTAGAGAATTTAAAATCCTACAACTTTAATTTCAAACATTTTTTTTGTATAACGCTTAGCTTAGCACTAATTAGCAATTTTCTGTTTTTTTCTCACAAAATCGTGTAAAAAGTCGATTTTTTTAAGATTTCAGCCTTATTATACATTTTACGACAAAAAACTATAATCAGCATTATAGGAAATTAAAAGATCTACAACTTTTATTTAGAGCGTTTTTTTCTACAGAGCCTAGTTTAGCATGAAAGAGTAATTATCCGTATTTTTAAGCCAAACTGAGGTCGATTTTCATTTTGCGTCTCACTCATGATTAAAATAAGGTTATGTTTTTGAGGTTATTTTATTTCTAATGTTTAATTACTAATTTTAGGTTATATTGGTCATTATTTGCATTGGCAAGAGAAAGTTGTGTTAGTGTTTCACACCAGATTTTTAAATATGACAACATTACTTGCTTTTTTTCTCTGATTCTGTAATATTATTACTCTTGTAACGTTGTAATTAATGTTAATACTGACAGTAAGTTATCTATGGTAATTATTGTCTTCGGATTACCTAATTAATGAAGATTCAAGAAAGTTTTGTACTTTGAAATTACACAGTCCTGAACCATTGCCTAGCACTAAGATTAATTTATCTTGTTTCTTTTTTCCAGCTATGGGGGTTCGAGGTTTAACTACATATATTGGCAATAATCATCGCAAATACCTGAAAAATTTTAAGCTGCATGATTGTTATGTTATAATTGATGGAAATAGTTTGGCTTATCAAGTATGTACTCATTTTTATAGTTTGTCACGTGGTGCTTTCGGAGGGGATTATGATAGGTATGCTCAAAAAGTTAAAGAAATTTTTTCTGTGTTGGCAGTGTGTAATATTAAGCCTATCGTACTATTTGATGGAGGATATGAACCAAAAAAAGTAAACACAGTTATAAAAAGAATGACCGATAGAGTAAGAGCAATTAATCATATCACTCCTAGTTCTCACAGTGCTGTTGCTCTTTTCCCACTATTAATGAAAGTTGTTTTTAAACAAGTTTTAAAAGAAATGAATATTCCATATTTTCAATGTGATTTTGAAGCTGATCAAGAAATAGCCTCATTGGCGCGTAAATATGACTGCCCAGTTCTAAGTTTTGACTCTGATTTCTTTATTTTTGATGTTAATTACATCCCCATACCTACAATAGAATTTGAAGCAAAACCTTTGGAGTTTAAATTCGGAGAACCATCTGGAAAATTTTGCGTTCATTGTAAACTGTATAAAGTTGATTACTTTCTGGACAGTTTTGGTGGTTTAGATAAATCTCTGTTACCATTGTTGGCTGCACTTCTTGGAAATGATTACATTCAGATGTCTGTATTTAAAAAGTTTTACTCGCAGCTTAAAATTCCTAAAGGTAACAGTAATGCACTTCAGAGAAGAGTAGCTCGAGTCATTGAATGGTTAAGAAACGAAACATTTGACTCTGCTGTTGATAAAGTAAGTATATAATGAGTATAAATTAAACTCTGCCCATAACAGACAGGTGGAGTGTCAAATTTTTACACTCAATCTGTTCGTTACAGGGCTAAAATAAATAGTTCTGTTTCTTAACACATGATCAGCCAATCAAATGACTGAATCATTTAAGAACAGAAGAGGTAGAGGTGTAAAAGACACTAATCAGAGTTATCTCCTCTGAAAGTAATGAAGTGAAGGTGTCATTTGCAGAGTGGAAAATATGTGCTTTTCAGAGGGCCCAGCATGCTGATAAGCGTACTTTCCCACTCAGTGAGGAAGGCATTGGTAAACCACCTCACTCCTCATTTTACTTAGTAAAACCTCTACAGGTTCAAACCAGCCTTTCGGCGGATGACCTAAACAACAACAACAACAACATCAATAAATTAAACTATTTTAAACATATGGTTGAGCTCTCAATATGTAGAATTTTTTTTACTTTCTCTTGCCTATATGAATATATAGGAAGGAAAGTATTGTTTTCATGTCGATTTTTCGAAATCGAGTTTTCACCGGATCTACACGTTTTCAGACCCCCTGAACCAAAAAAACATGTTTTTAGCGATTGGTCTGTGTGTGTGTGTGTGTATACAAAATATCTCAAGAACGGAACATCGTACGAACTTGAAACTTGAAACTTAAGTTACAAACTACTACCGGACCCGCCACGAACATTTTCATCAAAATCAGTCAAACGGAAGTAGTAGTTTATTCGTGTCATTTTTCACTTTTTTGCAATTTTCTCAAAAACTATTCCTACAATTTTTTTAAAATCGCCTGGTTTACTCAATTTTTTATTCTCTACACGATAGGGTAGGCGTCATGTTTGCTGAAATTCTGGGTGAGGCTGTTTTCACGTAAAAACATAGTTTTTT
The DNA here is from genome assembly GCA_035578175.1 of Catonia carolina. NCBI lineage: Eukaryota > Metazoa > Arthropoda > Insecta > Hemiptera > Achilidae > Catonia > Catonia carolina. Next base: position 49,747,451 of record JAQMRL010000002.1, read on the forward strand.
TAAGATTACGGCTTTAATATGCAATTTAGAGCAAAAATTTACATAATAAAAGTTGTAGAGAATTAAAAAACCTACAACTTTTATTTCAAACATTTTTTTGTATAACGCTTAGTTTAGCGGTAATTTGCGATTTTCTGTTTTTTCTCACGAAAACGTGAGAAAAATCGATTTTTTTAACATTCGGCCTTAGTATGCATTTTATGACAAAAGTGTATATAATTAAATTTATAGAAAATTAAAAGAACTACAACTTTTATTTAGAGCATTTTTCTCTACAGAGCCTAGTTTAGAGAGAAAGAGTGATTTTCCGTATTTCTAAGCCAAACTGAGGTTGATTTTCATTTTGCGTCTTGCACTCGTGATTAAAATTAGGTTATGTTTATTGAGGTTAGTTTTTTGTTTATTTCTTATGTTTTATTACTAATGTTAGGTTTATTGTTAATTATTTGCACTGACAAGAGAAAGTTGTGTGAGTGTTTCACACCAGATTTTTTTTTACAAAAGTTTTGGCCATCCAGTTTACTAGTGTATTTGCTATTGTACTTCAACATGAATTTAAGTCACTCATTAATTTTATTCCCCCATTTGTTAGTGACTGGCAAATGTAACAAAAGAAATCAACCTTGGTTACGTAGTTTTTCTTTTTTCAGTAAAACCTGCTGAAACTTTTATTTTTGGTCGGTAGTTAAAAGTTTGCAGAGGAATCTCTTTTTGTGGTAAGACTGTTATCCATTTTAAAACTATTAAGACTCAAGTTTAAAGGCAAGTTGTCGGAAAACGGCTTATCAGATACTAATGTACTTTACATCAAAATTTAGCTTGTTTAAATCTACGTTGGTTAGATAAAAGGTCAAATTTGTTGAAACGGTTTTAAGTTGTGTTATTGCGGTTTGAACAAAAAAAGTGCTCATTTTTTTAGCCTAATTTCTCAAAGCCCTACTTTGAAGTCATGTAAAATCAGAACAGGTTGTCCGATTCTCGCCAAATTTCAGGAGAGTGTATAACAGTTCTTTTTTAAGAGCTCTGCAAAATCCCAAATTTAAAACTCAATTTTTTAAAAAGCTGTCTTTAATTTTCCAAAGTAATTTTTTCTTTGAAACCCGAAATCTGAACAACTTGCAAATTATATCATTATTTTCGCCGTTTGATCTGTACTCAAATTGTGAAAATTATTTCAATAAAAATTTGATTGTAGACATTACAGGAATTTTTTTAAGTGTGGATTTGTTTATTTAAAAACTTAAAGCGGAGCGGATGAAAATACTCGTTAAAATAACGTCACGCAGTGTTGTCAACTTCATACCTAGTTCCATCAAGTCTATTTTAATCTACCATCAAATTTTTATTGTCATAATTTTCACAATTTGAGTACAGATCAAATGACGAAAATAATAATATAATTTGCAAGTTGTTCAGATTTCGGGTTTCAAAGAAAAGCTTACGTTGGAAAATTAACGACAGCTTCTTAAAAGATTGAGTTTTTAATTTGGGATTTTGCAGAGCTCTTAAAAAAAGAACTGTTGTACACTCTTCTGAATTTGGCAAGAATTGGAGAACCCGTTCTGATTTTACACGACTTCAAAGTATTAGGCTCAAAAAATGGGCACTTATTTTTTCTCAAACCGCAATAACACAACTTAAAACCGTTTCAAAAAATTTGGCCTTTCGTCTAATCAACGTAGATTTAAACAAGCAAAATTTTGATGTAAAGTATGAGGGGGTACACAAAAGAAACCGGAATTATTTTTTAAAACTATTTATTTTAAATTTTTTTACAAAAGAACCTTTCCCCTTCAAAATACTCTCCATTACAACTAATACATTTGTCCCACCGGTGCTTCCACTGTTCAAAACATTTTTTGTACTCCTCTTCAGTGATGGCTGCCAGCTCATCCGTCGTTTTTTTCTTGACATCATCAACGTTGTTAAATCGGAGACCTTTCATGCCCCTTTTCATGCGTGGGAACAAGAAAAAATCACACGGAGCCAGATCGGGTGAGTACGGTGCGTGTGGTAGCAAAACCATGCCATTTTTCACCAAAAACTGGGTAACTGAGATTGCCGTTTGTGCAGGCGCGTTGTCGTGGTGGAAAAACCAGTCCCCTGTCTGCCACAAATTAGGTCTTTTACGACGAATGCTGTTTCGTAGTCTTCTTAACACTTCAAGATAAAAAGCTTGATTTACCGTCTGGCCTGGTGGAACGAACTCTGAATGGACACTTCCCCTCACATCAAAAAAACAAATCAGCATTGTTTTGATGTTCGATCTGACTTGACGACTTTTTTTTGGTCGGGGTGATAATGAAGTCTTCCATTGACTGGATTGTTGTTTGGTTTCTGGGTCGTACCCATAGCACTAAGACTCGTCACCCGTAATGATCTTTGACATGAAATCTGGATCAGTTTCAAGCTGTTGTTTCAAATCACTACACGTTTCAATTCGACGTTCCTTTTGAGTGTCTGTCAGAACCCGAGGCACAAACTTGGCAGCGACTCTTTTCATTGTCAAGTCTTCTGTTAAAATGCGTTGGACTGAGCTCCAAGATAACCCACTGTGATATTTGGTCAATGGTCTGTCGTCGGTCTGTTCGTACAATTTCTTTCACTTTCACAACATTTTCGTCTGTTCGGGAAGTCGACGGTCGTCCAGAACGAGGTTTGTTCTCAATCGACATGTCGCCATTTTGAAAGCGCAAAAACCACTCGTACACTTGGGTTTTTCCAATAGCGTCGTCTTTGTAAGCTGTGTTCAACATTACAACTGTTTCCGCGGCATTTTTACCGAGCAAGAAGCAAAATTTCACAGCCGCACGTTGTTCATTAAAACTTGCCATCATGAAAAACGACACGAGCACAAAACAGCACTAGCGAGAACAATCACTGCACGAGAACAGAACAAGCTAGATCAACGAACAAAATGGCATTGAACTGGCAATGAGTAGCGCTACAAGCAGCCTAGTGGCGGGAATTTGTACTCCACAAGCTCCGCCCACAGCAGAGCTATTCCGGATACTTTTGGGTACCCCCTCGTATATTAGTATCTGATAAGCAGTTTTCTGACAATTTGCTTTTAAACTCTATCTTAATAGTTTTGAAACGGATAATAATGCAATAATTCATTCAGTTCTAATGTTTGTTGACATTGAAATTACGTTGTTCATTATTTCTTTGAGGTGTTGTAAATATCACAGAATAATATTAAGAATTTTTATTTTTTTGAATTATCAATTTTTTTTAAAATAAATTATCAATTTAGGAAGTTACATTATGCTGTATTTAGCTGATTTAAACATAAAGCATATTAATATGTTACACGAGTAACCCATAGGTACTGCTGAATTGTTATATCACTAGTTTTGTAGAAGCACCTTATTGGGCATTGCTCTTGAAACAGTGAATCTTAATGGTAGTTTAGATATCTATAGTACGTAAAATTAAAGATGAAGCCTGTGTTTGGAACTGCGTATATCATCAATTAAGAAACAGAAAAATTTCTGGTATGGCTCGTTTTGATGCTTGGTTTTTTGTTATTTCATTTGTTTAAATTACGAAACACGGAAGTGTGTTATTGTTATTTCAGGTACAAGAAAGTTACTGTATTAATTTGTATTGTATTCTGGAGTGGTGAATTTTCTTAATTGGTGGTTTTTATAATTGTTTTGTATTTGAACTGAACTTTTCATGAGAATTATTTTGTATTTTAGATTCTTGGAAGAGTGAAGGCAAGACAGCGCAGATTTTTAATTAATAAAATTAAAAAAATTTTAAGTGCATACACTGATTGTGTTATTAAAACCGAAAAATATCTGCCATTCCAGTTTTTAAATGAACGGCAGGTTGTGCAGTCTTCAAACATAAATAAAGTTAATTGCAGTTCTTTAATGATTGAAAAGTCTAATAATGAAGATGAAATGGATATTGATGACATTGATTATGAGGTATCAAATGAAAATTCACTCTCAGAATCTGATGATGATGATAATGACGACGACAATGGCAATGATGAAGATACTTTAGAAGAAACACTTAATGTTGATGATGAAATGGATGTTGAAATGACTGAACAGTTAAATCTTATTAAGGAAATGGCCAGTAAAAATAAATTCAAGATTCCTGACTGGTTATTAGAAAGTTCTCGTAAAGGTAATATTGAACCATGTGTATTTGATATTTTAACTTTAAGGACATATTTTGCAATTCCTCAGGTAGAAAGTAAATCATTCGCATCGTCCCATTTTACAAGTGTTCATTTATTGAAAACAATATGTCGTATTTTACTAGGAAATAATTTTGATAATATCTCTTTATGGGCAAAAAATGGTGATGGTAAAGTGCAAAGATTTTTACTACATTTTTCCGACATGAAAATCGTAACTGATATTGAAAATATTCCTAAATTGCATAATGATGCCAAAATAGTTTTGTTATTGGAAAGTTTAAATATTCCAAATGACTTCTCTATCGATTATTTCCCTGATGAATGGAAATTGTATATCTGTTCAGTTTTGTTCTGGATGAAAAATTGTTCTCATCCACCTGTGACAGAAAGTCATGTTATTTCTGTATGTATGTGTATGATTGCTTTATACATAATTGATAATAAAGTTGGATTCTTTCGTAAAAAACAATCATTTTTCAAAAAACATAGTAAAACACTTAAAAAACTTATGAGAGGAAATACTTGGGAAGAAGAAGGAATTGAAGATGATAAAGAGGAAAATGATCTAAGAAATAAAAATGCAGATGAAGGTAATAATGAGCATTCTTCTCAAACATCTACTGAAAATCGTACTAGTTCAACAATTAAAGAAATTATGTCGGCAATAACCACTGAAGATTGTATTGTATCCTTTGAAGGGTTTTATAATTTTCATATGCTTGATGAAAGCTTAAACATTGATCAAAAAAAATATTCTACTAAAGACATTCACATTTTCGCACAGTTTCAAAGTTGTGTGCATCATTCAATGCTGTTAAATTCATTGCTTGATTTCCCGTTATTGCAACCTGAGATTGCTCGTTTATATTCTGGTACCTTTCTGTATAATTTTTGCATGCAGGTTAATAACTCAAAAAATGTCAGTGATTTTTTAGAATACATTTTGCAACATTCACCAAAAATTTTTAATTTATTTAAAAAGCTGTTTACTACATTAACTAGTGCGGTACCAGTGGCTGTGATTCAGCCATCTAGAAAAAGGAGTCAACGTCGGCATAAAAGAAAACGGTCAAAAAGATGTCTCCATGAAAGTGATGATGAAGTTGTTGAAAAGAAAGAGAGAGAAGAAAATGATGATGATGATGCTGAAGGAAATAGTTATTATGATGAAAATAATGCATTTTCAATACTGTCATTGGTATAATTAGTAACGACAATCCCACTAATCCAAACTGATTTATAATTTTGTTATGAGAAAAATAGTTTTAATGTGCGTCAAAACATAAAAATTGTAAATAGTGTAGTGGAAAACTAAAAATGAACAACCATGTTTTTAATACATATTATGACACTTATCTCTAAGGTCCATTTCAGTATCTGGGTAAATTAAACAATTAACACACTCAAGTTAAAAATTACAAGTTTTTTTTTTTTTTTAAGACCGCAGTGGATCACTTGAGTCAGTTTCTGGGCACTCTCTTCTAGTTCTTTTTTTGATTTCCTCCAGTATTCTTTCATTCTGGCTGATCTTCTTAACCCTTTCTGCTCCCGAAAAGATCACTTTCCTGCTTCCTCTTTTATGTACTTTTCCTTTGAATATAATATTCTTATCTTTTAATTGTTTCAGCTGTTCAGTTTTGTTTTCTAGATCTTAGAAGGTGATGCCTAATTCTTCCATATCTTTCTTGATTTCTCTTTTTCTGGTAAAATTTTCTGACTATTTGGTTTGTGATTCTATCTTTGGGTGTTCTGATTATATGTCCAAAGAAGGATATTCTCTTTTTCCTCATCGTATCTATTACCGATTCAGTCTCCTGGTAGACCTGTCCATATGGTAGTAATCTCCATTTCTCCATCTACTTGGTGTCTCTTTCTGATGCAAGTCCTAAGGATCCTCCTCTCAAGTTTTTGAATTTTATCTGTTCTGTTTTCCTGGTTTAATTTGAACAGTTTCGCACCCATACATTATCTTTGGTTGTACGACCGTTTTATAGTGTTTTATTTTGGTTTTGAATGATAGGAAGGTAATGACGTGTGTTGCTAGGTATGTGATTCGTTTTGGTTTAATTTTATTCGTTGTTCTTGGTTTTTCGTTTGTTTCTTGTGATCTTTTCAGATGCTCCGATTCATCTGTTTCTTTTAAGTGACTGCCCACCAAATCCGAGTGCAGTCTTTCCTGTTCATTAACAAGTGGTGGATTATTCCTTAGGAGACTTTCCATATTGTGACTGTCAAAGGTTTCAACCTTGGAGGGAATAAATTCTCAAGTTACAACTTTGGATGTTATCCAAAGAGGCGATAGTGAGGGATGAGTTTTGGTAATAGTGAGTTTGTGAAAGTAATATAATATTTAAAAGCTTACGTCTGTATATGAAGCAGTTACAACGGAAAACTTGACACCCGACAGATGATCTGTAACTTCATTTCATTCCAATCCAGCCAATTTCGTACACTTTATTACAGATCACTGAGCACAATAACACTAACAGCTTGCTAATCCTGAACTCACTGAATTCTTATCAAACATACTTCAGTTTTGTAGGTACTGGAAATGAAATAAAATTTATCTATTATTATTCTCTAATGAATATAAAAGTGTTCTCCTTTTTCTAATTACAAACATTATTTTATCAGTCTATTATATTTTTTGTTAAATTTTTGTATGGGCTATGTTTCACGATTTTAATTTAAACTCGTATTTCTTGTATTACAAGTATTTATTACAACTAAAATTTACAATTAAATTACTTAATAACTAACTAATACAATGAATAACTTAAACAATTTACTTATTTACTACTTACAAAAAAAACCATGCAGAATATAAAGTTAAACAATAGACAGTTATTTGCAGTAACGTTGACGTCTTCTAAAGTACTGGTATACGCTATGGAATACATTCAATCACAGTCAAAACGTAACTAACTCTAGACCGTAAACAACCGGTGCTATTATAGGTGGACTTATGGAGAGTTCGAGAAAAGACAGAGATTTTCGATATAGTAATAAAATACAAAATCCTTCTGGTAGCTTCTGGATAAATCTTAACAACTGTAAACAAATTAGGATGAATGAATAGGTGTTATAAAAAAAACCAATTATCTAAATAGGTGCCTACCCGGCTCTCACAATACTGAGTGACAACAAAAGCCAGGTCTATCTTTACTATAAAAGACCATTTATATTACACATAATATTCCTTAACTATTTTTCAGATAACACTATTTATTACTCTTATTATTCACAACAACATTTCCAATCTCTCGGTCTTTCTTGAAAATTCTTAACCCACATTCCCTTTAGTTATTGTTATAGTATTTTCAATATAAATTGTTTACTTGTAAAACATTTCTTCTAGCTCATTAAAAATTGTAAGAAATTATCCATTTTCACTACTGGTCCATAGAATCACTAATTGTTGGCCACCATGTCTGAAAATTTTCATAATGATGCAATGTTTCACTAGCGTTTCAGAAACGTGACATCTGTGTGTTAAGTATTGTTGTACTGCTGTAAATACTACAGTGCTATTTCCAGTACTTTTGCTACTTCTGAATGTGTAATTAGTAGCTCCGTGTTACATATTTAATCAGTTTCTTTTTTTTTTTTTTTTTTTTTTTTCCCGGGGTTCCTACGGCCGGTGCCGCTTCCCGCACTTCAATCTCCACTCTCCTCTATCCTCCCAATCACCCTCATCCATCCCTCTCTCCCTCATGGCTTCCTGTATTCCCTTTTTCCACGTTTTCCTTGGTCTACCTTTCTTCCTTCTGTTGGTTGGGACATAAGACAACATTCTTTTTGGCCACCTCTCATCACCCATTCTCTGCACATGGCCATACCATATCAGTTGTCGTCTCTCTATCCTATCCACAATGGTATCTTCTACATGAGCTCTTTTCCTGATGTCGTCATTCCGGATATGGTCCAACCTGGACACTCTACATGAACGGCGCAGAAAGTCCATTTCAATTGCTTTAAGCTGGCTGTCTATTTTTGATGTTATTTGCCAGCACTCTGCCCCATAAGTTGTTATTGGCTCCACAATAGTGTGGTACAACTGGACTTTTGTATTCATGTGCATTTTTGCAGACCATAAAATCGGGTTCAATTTCCGGATTGCTATTCTCCCTTGCACAATCCTATTTTTAACATCCTTCCTAGTTGAACCGTCTGATGATATGTAGGTCCCCAAGTACTTGAATTCCTTTGTGCTCTTGATAATTTTGTTGTCGACTTGAAGATCATTGGACTCTTCCCCTAATCAGTTTCTTCTGGATCTTAATCAGAGTCTAGCATAAGTACGGAAACCATTTCTTCATCTGTAAACTGATTACCTTCATCATCAGTTGAGTGCCACTCATTTACAACATCTTCATCTGAATTTTCACAGCCTGGAATTTGCTGTATGAGCTCCAGCAAATCAACACTGAATCTGGGCTATCTACAAATAGGTGAGCTCTTGCTACGTACAGTAAGTCAGTGACTATTCTACGCTTACTGTTGTATGGTGTATGTTAATTGTGCTTGAGGGTTAAACGCTGACCCACAACAGTAGAAGTTGTGGTGAGAAATGTACTGACAGTAAAGTGTAGTACTGTTGTAAGTACAAGGAACAGTAGATTCCACTGAAATCGTATTAGTAATTACTACAGTTGGGATTTACATAATTTTAATTTAATATTTTGAAGTATGTATTGTTTTGTTGACTTGTTACTTTATTGTAAATATGTTTATTTAAATAATAATTATTTATTTTATCTGTGAGATTTTTAATTTATGTTAATTTTCACCGTTACTTGTTTTCTTAATTTTCAATTATGTAATATCAAAATTTTACAATAAATATATTTTTTCGAAGATAATTTAAACTTAATTCTATTTCATAAGTTTAAACCTGTTTTATTTCTTTTAAATAGTTAATTAATAATATTTGAAGAAGTTTAAAAATGGTTTTGGTTGTTTTGCAGTATTGAAAACTGCAAATATGACAATGTGAATATATTTGACTAACAAGTGACTATTCACTATCGGTATTAATTGCAAAACATCTATAAATCATTTTTTTACTCCAGGTGGTCAAGTGGTGGTGAGGTATTTAGTAAATCCATCTTGTTATAATGATTTTCACCATTGATTAGCTCTGCTGTTCCACGCATTTAGAATACTGTTCCCAATATTGTCAGATTGTACGAATGTATCAGCATGACAAAAATTATGCGCGCATGCATATAAGAGTCGCAATAGTTCACTCGTGTCTTGCATCTCATACTGAACACATCAATTTTGTATCTAAGAAGTAAAGGAAGTTAACTCCATTTTTTGCAATTTTTCAGAAGAACCAAAATTATGAAGTTTTTTCTTTTTTAAAAAAATTTCTGAAGGTGTTGGATTTTTAAAAAAAATTTTACTAATTTTTTTTGTCATCAGTCTCTCGACTGGTTTGTTGCAGTTCTCCAAGCTGTTTTATCTTGCGCAAGTCGTTTGTACTAAATATAGCCTCTATTACAGAGATTTAAATGACTAAACAACTTTATTTACTTCTACACCTCTAACCACCCACAGAACTAGAGTTAATAAACTAAAACAAAACTTAGACAAAACATATTGTGCTAACTCTATATTCTAAAAAAGAAAAAGCATTTTATTCACAACAATGTTTGAAAAAATTAAGAATTCAAGAAAATTCTGAGGCCATCAGTAAGATAATAAAAACAAAATAATTCAAAATAAAATTACTTATTGTCAATAACGAGTATACATTCAATTAAGAGTTAAAAATAGTAGTGATTTTAAAAAATGTAAGATACGAGTTAATACTGTAAACCATTAGATAGTGCATTTCTTGCTGATTTTCAAACTTAATTTTACCAAAATTGGAGTTAACACCCTTTACCTCTCGGGCTCAGAATTATGGAGCGCAGTAACATGCAATACTTCACAATATAATCAGCTGGTTGTATGCTCATAGGTTATAATTCTTATTGAAAGACCAAGAAAATGGTTGACGAAATATATAACAGAGCTAAAGGGTGTTTTTTTTAGAGGTATAGGACTTTAAGTTGGCAGTACTGATTTCCATGGTGGCCATTTTGAAAACTGTTTTGTAATTTATGTTCAGTTTGGTTTGCCATTTTATAATGAATAGACTGACGCCTGAACAACGCTTGCAAATTGTGTAGATTTATTTTTAAAATCATGGTTCGGTTCGTGAAACTTATCACTGTTGATGCCGATTTTCACATGAAAATTTTGTTCAGTGATGAAGCCCATGTTTGGTTGAATGGCTATGTTAATAAACAAAACTGACACATTTGGAGTGAAGGTAATCCTCGATATATTGCTGAGAAACCTTTACATCCAGAAAAAGTGACTGTTTGGTGTGCTTTATGGGCTGGTGGAGTCAATTGGTCCTTACTTCTTCAAAAATGATGCCGGGCAGAATGTTACAGTCAATGGTAACCGCTACAGAGCCATGATCAATGACTTTTTTGTTCCTGAATTGAATCGCCTTAATGTTGGAGAGCTGTGGTTTCAACAAGATGGTGCAACATGTCACACAGCGCGTGCCACAATCGATTTACTGAAGGAAACGTTTGGTGATCGCATAATTTCACGTTCTGGACCTGTAAATTGGCCTCCAAGGTCGTGCGATCTAACACCGCTGGACTATTTTCTGTGGGGGTATGTGAAGTCGCTAGTCTATGCCAATAAGCCACAGACAATTGACGACTTGGAAGGCAACATTCGCCGCGTTATTACCAATATACAGCCCCAAATGCTGCAAAAAGTGGTCACAAATTGGACGTCTCGATTGGACCATGTCCGAGCCAGCCGCGGCGGCCACATGCCGGAAATTATTTTTAAATAAAAATGGCAAATAATTATCTTTAAAAAAAACCAATTCCACGTCATTTGTTCTATTATTCCGTGTTTTATTTAATTTTAAAGTTCTATACCTCTTAAAAAAACACCAGTTACAAGAGCAACATTGCTGGAAAGTCATTGGCTAGCTATGAAGTGGGTTGGGGGCAATGCTATATTCAGAGCTCATGAACTTTAAATAATAATATAGTTTCTGTTGTGTTTGTTGTTATAGAGTATACACTTACAGATAGAAGCAGAACTGTATGAGTTTATATTATGAAAAAATTTATTTTATCACACCAGGACATTGTGCACAGATTGAACCATATTTTGGTCATCGAAAGATACTATTTTATAGTCTTTCAGTATCATGATTCATAACAAATTAAAATGTATTACAATCCTCACTATGACATACTATTTTAAATATACCTTTTTTTATTGCCTATGAAGAAACTACTCATTATGTAATAATGGTGGCTGCACTGAAACAATATGTAAGCTAAGGAAAATAAAATAATAGTAAAAAATCTGGTGTGAAACACTCACACAACTTTCTCTTGCCAATGCAAATAATTAATAATAAACCTAACATTATTAATAAAATATTAGAAATAAACAAAAACTAACCTCAAAAACATAACCTTATTTTAATCATGAGTGAATGACGCAAAATGACAATCTAACTCAGTTTGGCTTAAAAATACGGAAAATCACGCTTTCACGCTAAACTAGGCTTTGTAGAGAAAAATGCTCTAAACAAAAGTTGTAGATCTTTTAATTTTCTATAAATTTAATTATATACACTTTTGTCGTAAAATGCATACTAAGACCGAAATTTAAAAAAAATCGATTTTTTTCACGTTTTCGTGAGAAAAAAAACAGAAAATCGCAAATTACCGCTAAACTAAGCGTTATACAAAAAAATGTTTGAAATAAAAGTTGTAGGTTTTTAAATTCTCTACAACTTTTATTATATAAGTTTTTGCGCTAAAATTTATATTAAAGCCGTAATCTTAAAAAAACAACGTTTTTACGTGAAAACAGCCTCACCGAGAATTTCAGCAAACATGGCGCCTACCCTATCTTGTAGAGAATAAAAAATTGAGTAAACCAGGCGATTTTTAAAAAAATCGTAGGACCAGTTTTTGAGAAAATCGCAAAAAAGTGAAAAATTATACGAATAAACTACTACTTCCGGTTGACCGATTTTGATGAAAATGTTCGTGTCGGGTCCGGTAGTGGTATGTAACTTAAGTTTCAAGTTTCAAGTTCATACGATGTTCCGTTTTTGAGATATTCTGTTCACACACAGACACACACACACACTGACCAATCGCTAAAAACATGTTTTTTGGGTTCAGGGGGTCTGAAAACGTATAGATCCGGTGAAAACTCGATTTCGAAAAATCGACATGAAAACAATACTTTCCTTCCTATATATTCATATAGGCAAGAGAAAGTAAAAATACAAATTATAGCAGCTATAAAAAATACAATATTTTTACATTAGGATTAATATTATGGACTGTTGGAAGCATTGTAAAGATTTATTTGTGATTTTCAAATGTGTATACATTGTAAAATTTAAACTTTAACAATATCACTATCTTGCTCTTGGGCATGGTGTGTTTCTTACCATAAAATTATATTTTTGAAATCATGAAGTCTGTTGAACAAATGTGTATCATATGAGCAAGAATTAATTATCTTTTCACATTATACTTACTGCAGTGGTACACAAACGGGAAGCTACAATGAGAGAGTAATACGAGTTTTCTGCTGTAAAAAGTTTTTTCTACCTTAAAAACATGGTGCTCCAGTTGTATGTGGTTAGTTTTACACGTATAATACCCCACACACAGTTTTCTCTTGAAAAATAGCATTGGAAACAGTATATCTGTATTACATAATATAATCTTCTTCTTCATGTACCATCTCCATTACGAAGGTGTGCTAGCAATCCTGACCTTGGAAACTGTAGCTCTAAATAGGTCGATGGATGACAAATTAAACCACTCTCGCAGGTTCCGTAGCCAGGAGGTTCTTCTTCTTCCAACCGATCGTTTGCCCATAATCTTTCCCTGGATGACAAGATGAAGGATTTCATATTTTGGACCTCTCAAGACATGGCCGAGGTACACCAGCTTTCTCTTCTTGATTTCGATCATCACTATAATATAATATAATATAATAAATTATAATATTTATTAATATAATATAATATAATAAATATAATATAATAAATAAATAATTATAATATAATATACTTGTATAATATAATAAATTATATAATATAATAAATTATAAGTTATAATATAATAAATTGTACAAATTAAGGAATTAACAACTAACATTTGACAATCCTAACTGCCTCCTTGTTCAAATAAATTCAATTTTTAAAATCTCTCTGAATCATGCAAATAGATCGTACGTAATAGGATATTACCATTTTAATTGTTCATTTATTTGTAGAAAGTACAGATGACCATGAGAACCAATGTAATATATAATTAATTGTACATTTATGTACAAATGTATAGAATTAACATATTACCTTTTGACTATCTTAACTGTCTACTTGTCCAAATAAAATTAAATTTCTTAAAATATCTCTGAACCATGCAAACAGATCGTATATATATGATATTCCCATTTTCATTGCTCATTTATTTTTAGAAAGTACAGATGACCGTGAAAACTGATGTTTAATATTTTTTGTAAATACTATTTTCAAGCTTTTAGTCATAAAACCATCTAACCATGTATCAAAATTGTAATGATAAGTATAAAATAAATTTTACTAGCCTTTAATGTTTGTCATTAAACAAGCTCAGTTTTAACTGAGTTTAAAGTAGACTGAAAAGAATACAACCACATTTAAATTATTCCTACTGTTGTTTACTAAAACAATCACAATGTTTTAATTTTAGATTGACACTATTTAAGAGTACTTTTATTATGAATGCTTGTTTTTGATAATACAACCATGATTACATGTGAGTTTTTAGTACTGCTGTTTTTCATTTCTTAGTATCACCTTATATTTTTCACCCAACTGAGTACATTCATTCCAAAAGTAAAACATTGCTTTAAAAAAAGAACATCCAAATTTTTAGAGTTAAATTAATTATTGTTCAAACAGTCATTATTCCTCAAAATTCATAGCAACGACTTGTACGCCTATACTTACTATACCTTCCTGGAAATCCCTCCAGATGTATATGCTGACAATGGAGTAAAGACATCATTTTGTAATAAATAATTTCCGATAGTACACACAATTATGTAATTCGTTCACAGAAAATTTCCAGCTGGGGCCTACTGTTGAGTGGTGATCTCCTCTAGGTCTTAAAGCACATTTTATCTTATTTCATAATTGTCTTATTCATTCTTTGTTTTTATGTACAGTTGTGAATTTTCCTAATAAAGTCAAAAAAATTAACTATTTTGTAAAAAAATACTGTAATTTTCACTTACATATACTGATATCTGCCCATAACAGACAGGTGGAGTGTCAAATTATTTACGCTCAATCTGTTGGTTGCAGGGCTAAAATAAAGTTCTGTTTCTTGTCACATGGTCAGCCAATTAAATGACTGAATCATTTAAGAACAGAAGAGGTAGAGGTGTAAAAGACACTAATCAGAGTTATCTCCTCTGAAAGTAATGAATTTCATTATACAGCCAGACCCTGTGGTGAATAAAGTGAAGGTGTCATTTGCAGAGTGGAAAATGTGTGCTTTTCAGAGGGCCCAGCATGCTGATAAGAGTACTTTTCCATTCAGTGAGGAAGGCAATGGTAAACCACCTCACTCCTCGTTTTACTTAGTAAAACCTATACAGGTTCAAACCAGCCTTTCGGCTGATGACCTAAACAACACATACTGATATATTCTCCTTTTTTGTGATTTTATTATCTTCAACTTAGGGTTTCAATGAATTCACCTCATCATGTTTAAAACACAAATTTTATTATACAGAGTGATTTTTTAGCCCTGACTCAATTGTTAATGTCTGGTAATTTTTTTTCTAAGAAAGGGAAAATTTGTTTTGTGACACGAAGTTAATAGCCCTACTCAATCAGCAGTTGGAGTTGACTCGTCTTGAACTGTTTAAAAATTTGTGCTGTTTCGAACCTCTGCATTTAATTTGAAATATCTTTTTTTTTTTTTTCTTTTTTTTTTACGGATTAATTTTACAGCAAACGCCGTTTCTCCGTTCCCAACTTCCATTTTCCTCTATCGAAGCAAACGTCCTCCTCCAGGTTTCTAGCATCCATTGCCTCCCCTATATCGTCCTTCCAACCCTTTCGTGGTCGCCCTCTCTTCCTCCTTTCTGGTGGGATCCATTCTAATATTTTTCGGGGCCATCTATCTGCTCCCATCCTCTTCACATGGCCGAACCATATCAACTGTCTTCTTTCCGTCTCTTCATTAATTGTTCTTGATAAATCCATGTTGTTTCTTATCGTTTCATTCCTTACTCTATCCAATTTAGAGATACCACAGCTTCTTCTGAGGAAGTCCATTTCAGCCGCTGCAAGTTTCCTTCTGTTGGCCTTACTAACATCCCATACTTCCGATCCATATAGTGTGACACTTTCAACTAAACTTTTATATATTCGTTTCTTTGTATTTTTGTTTATTGTGTTTTGCCATAGAAGAGAGTTGATTGTCCTTATAACTGTTCGTCCTTTATTTATTCTCTCTTGTATCTCATCCTTACTATTGCCATACTTATTGAAGACACTCCCAAATATTTACTTCTCCTGACACCTTTTATTATATCTGCCCCAAGTGAAAGATCCCTAACTTCTTCATTGCCCACAATGAGATACTCACACTTCGCCATATTCACAGAAAGACCAGCAATTTCATATTCTTGTTGCAGCTTCCTTACCATGTATTCAAGATCATCTTCATCCTCTGCTAAAACTATTTGATTGTCGGCAAAGTATAGAGTGAACAAAGTGTCATCGCCTACCCTCACTCCCATATTCCTGCATTTTTTCGTCCATCCCGTTAAGGACCTGTCTAGATAAATTTTAAAGAGGGTTGGAGAAAGACAGCAGCCCTGTCTCAAGCCTTTTGTGGTTCTGAAAGGAGTAGTAAATTTGTTTCCAAGCTTGACCATCGCAGTATTTTGTGCATAATATTTTTTAGTGGCATTAATGAGATTGGTACTTATCTCCATACTTTCCATTTCCATCCACAGCTGAGAAATCGGTACACTATCATATGCTTTTCCTAAATCTATTAGGGCTATGTGTGTCTCTCTATTGTGTTGGGCTCTTTTTTCTGTTACCATTTTGATGGTGAAAAGGTTATCTACTGTAGATCTTCCGGCTCTAAAACCTGCCTGTTCTTCGGGCTGTTTGTTTTTTATTTCCTCCTCAATTAAACCCTTCAATACTCTTGAATATATTCTTCCGATGGTAGGTATTATAGCTATACCTCTGTAATTTCTAGGATCCGATTTCGCACCCTTCTTATATATTGCGGATATATATGATGTTCTCCATTCCTCTGGAACCTCCTCTCCGTTCAGGCACCTCTCGAATAATTTTCTGAGCATTCCAAAGAGCTTTGATGATCCGCATTTCACAAGTTCTGGGTTTATTCCTCCAGGGCCCGGAGCTTTTTTGGTCTTAGTAGCTTTTATTGCTTCCTGAACTTTGCCCATTTGCAATGAAATCCTCTCTCCTGGCTTAAACTCATTGAAATATCTTACCTTCCAGATAAGATTTAAAAACAAAATACAACAGATATGGTAAAATTGTTTTTAATTTGTATAAAAGGCCAATATGACACAATTTTTCAAAGGCTCTTAATAGAGATCTAGAAAAAAGCACAACAGATATATCCCCTTTCTAATGTGTGAGAAATAATACTCACTACGCGATGTATTAGCTCCACAGTAGAGTGACCGCTTCTGAATCCAAATTGATGGTCTGGAACAACATTGTTGCATTAGAATCCCCTGAAGTCTCTTTAAAAACAATTTTTCAAAGATCTTGGACAGGGGAGGCAGTAAGCTAATTGGCCTGTATGAAGACATTTCATTTGGTGGTTTACCTGGTTTTGGAATCATTATTATTTGCGAGATTTTCCATTGAGAAGGAAAATGCATCATTCGCAAGATACTGATGAATAGACTTTGGAGATGTTAATGCCCTGGCAGGAAGATGTTAGATGACTTCAGACATAATTAAGTCATATCCCATAGCCTTTTTTGATGCAAGGTGATCGATTATGTGTTTTATCTCCAACAGTAAAAGGTTCTATCGGTAAGTCCATAGGCACTAGTTTTTCCATAAACTCATGAATTTCTTTTTTGTCAATTCCGACGGAAGGATGAGGTTGAAATACATCACTTACAAAATCGCAAAACAAATCAGCTTTCTCTTCATCACTACTAGCCCATTTCCCATCATCACATCGGATTGGAGAAACATGTTGAGTTGGCCTTTTTTATTTTAGAAGTGGCTTTCTACAGCGTGTGATCTGTTATTTTGTTGAGACAAATTTTTTAAAAAGATTTGAAAGGAATAATTTTTAAAATAATTAACCATTTTTTTAAGTCTTTTGATAAACTTACATTGACAGAACAAATCACTTGTAAGGTGGTGAGCAGCTGACATTCAGCTTTGTCTGTCTTCAACTTCAAATTCAAATCAATACAAACAAAATAAGCAAGAAACTGGATGGTTGCCAACAGCGCACCATCCCCTATAAAAGATAAAAGCAAAAATTTATTGTCTGTAGATGTCAGCATAATCTCTCTCTGGGTCAAGATTTTATCAAAACATCTATTTTAATAATATCAAAATTTATATTTATATAAAATTGATTTGTGAGTTTACAGATCATGAACAATGGATGTTCTTCAGGTTTTAAAAATGGCAGAGGGAAAGTACCATGACAATACTCCATTAATTTAAGATTGTAATGACTGATTTTGCGTTATTCATATAGGACCCTATGATAATTGTGGCAATACCTATAAAAATTTATTTTATGACTGATAAATATGAAATCAACTTTGGTTATTCCATAGTATCAGCAGTTTGTTAAATTTCGTTTACTCTTCTCTGGCTTAAAAATCATTGCCTGTATGGGGTTTCCTTTTAGTTTATATTAGAGTCAAATCAACATCTTTGTTGATTGCGACTACTTGTGGGTGAAGGAACGGTAGGTTTGAATAATTTCCCAAACTACAGCCGATTATCAAACCCGGTACCTCCGTTTTGCAGCTAACTACTGAGCCACGTAGGCGGCTCTAATAAGGTTGTTAGTTTTTTTTTTAGGTCAATTAACCTACTGGGTTGGTCAAGAGGTAAAGTCGTCACCAAAATCAGCTGATTTTCGGAGACGAAAGTTCCTGGTTCAAATCCTAGTAAAGGTACAGTATTCAGATGAACTAATGTCCCCTAGCCGTGGGAGTGAGAGAACGGATAAGGCTCTCACTCGCACAAGCCATACGCGCCGTTCCAATAACATTGTATTTAATTTTACTCATTGTTATGAGCAAGCGTTTACGCATGCAGTAAACTAACAAGAATATAACGACTGTAGTATGTTTTTAGATTTGGATTATAACGGTAAAGACCTTTGAGCGCATGCGTAGTTATGCCACATATCTCCCTCTCACGCGCTCGGCTATGGGACATTAGTTCGTCTGATACCTTTAGTTACAACAAACAAGTACTTTTGTACGCATTTGAATGCTAGACGGTGGTTACCGGTGTACTTTAATGGTTGGGGTTCAATTAACCAAACTCTCTCAGGAATGGTCGGCCTGAGTCTATGCAAGACTACGCCTCATTTACACGTTTTACATATCATCCTCATCTCATTGGGTCATGGGGTTGCTTATTGTTCTGAACTGAACAGATTGCAACGTACACACATTAGGGATTTAAAGAAAAGAAAAAAATGTAAGTCACTCAGCTGCTTGGTCAATAACGACTAACGCGAGCCGTGGGGTTTAAAGTGTTATTTCCAGCCCGTGGTTGGAAATCGAAAACTATCCCGCTAATCGGTTCAGCGTGATCCAGCGTTTTAGTTTATCCGTCTGCCTTGCAAATAGCCTGCATTAAATTTTACTTGCGAAATTCTTAATTAGACCGCGATGGAGACGCAGGAACAAATTGAGCAAGATGTCTTTCTCAAGTTTCTTACCATGGTTGATGTATTTATTACAATTTTCCTGAATCTCATAAGTACATCGCCTGCTCTTTACATAGAGTATACAGCGTAGTTTTGTATGAGGCATCATCTACATAGTTTTATACTCTATGCTACTGCCAGCCCCTCGGCGCAAACGCAGCGCAGCAGGTAGTGAGAGTGTAATTGAAAATAAACACCGTAAACACACTGGTTGGTGGGAAATAGGTGTTAGTGTTAGTAGTCGTTTAAGATTGTGTTTTTATATTTTAAAATTATAAAACCAATAACAGGTAAAACATTAATAATAATTTTACTTACTGTTTTATTCTTTTGGTTGTAAAATGCTCTATTAAGTTAACTATTTGTTATAAAATTTACGGGATTTCATTTTTGTAGGCGTCAACTTACTATGTCTAAATTGAGATATGACAGGATCCCTCTGCCGTTAACTATACTTGTAAATAAAAAGTTGTTTTCGGGCCAAATACAAGCAGTGTAAAAGGATATTTTCGTTGTAAGTTTTAAGTTAGAATGTACGAAACTTATTTATGTCGTACAGTAGATTATTTCTATTTTTTGTGACAATCTTAAATTATTTGTTGAATGGAATTTGTAACATCTTAATTCGATGCGCTGCTATTGTATTTTTGTAAATGTTTTAATGGGCTATTAATGTATTAGCTGTATTATTATATCGTAAAGTCTTCCATTTGTGTTAATAAAAGTGGGCCAAAGTAAGCCTATCAGTTCATTTTGTAGTGAAGCATGATTGGGTTTTTGGTTATGTGGGTTTAACTAAATTAAATTATCTGTAGTATTCGTTTGTCCAGTTCTGCAATTACAGACTGATAGCTAAAAATTTTAAGTTTATGACAACTGTACTTTAAAATTAATTAACATTGCCAAAATAGATATAAATTTAAATGTTTGATGTAATTGATTGTATAATATCAGTATTAGAATGGATTAGCAGATTTTTTTTCATATAATTAGATTTTTACATTTTTCTTTGTTTTTAAATTTTAAGGGTTTGATTTAGGAATTGTTATTGGTCTCGTATGCCCCAAACGGGCAGGTAGAGTGTTATTTTAATTGCACTCTATCTGTTTGGTCCAGGGCTAAAAAAAATAGTTCTGTTTCTTATCACATAGTCAGCCACTTATATGACTGAACTATTTAAGAACAGAAGAGGTAGAGGTGTAAAAGACACTAGTCAGAGTTATCTCCTCTGAGAGTAATGAATTTCACTTGCAGCCAGACCCTGTGGTGAATGAAGTGACGGTGTCATTTGCAGGGTGGAAAGTAAGTGCTTTTCGGAGGGCCTGGCATGCTGATAAGCATACTCTTTCAACTCAGTGAGAAAGGCAATGGTAAACCACCTTACTCCTCGTTTTTACTTAGTAAAACGTCTAGAGGTTCAAACCACCTTTTCGGCTGTTGACCTAAACAACATTGGTCTCGTACAGCTTTTTTCTAGGAATGTTGTATATTTTCTACCTGCATAATTTATGTACAATTGCTTAAAGAAAGTGATATTTTAAAGAAAACATGGACCAATTCCGTTATTTTACATCACATCATCTGTAATCTTAAAGTCATCTTGTGTAAATGCATCTTTACTATTATTATTGATTACTCCCACTCATTATAATTATTTGTAGATATTGTTTGCATGTTTATTAATACACATTAGTTGCTTGTTTGCTTTGCACGTGTTCTGTTCAATACATAATGAATCGTTTGGAATTGGCTCCTATTATTTATACTAAGGAAAGAGCTATAAGTTTCCTTCAAGAGAAAGGAATACTGCATAATCTGTGCATTTGTTTAAATGGACACATGATACTGAACACCACTGGCCAGGACGTTGGGTGTGTAATAAAGCAGTTTGCAAAATTAGTTAACCTCTAAAAAGCGATACATTTGTCGCTAATATGAAGTTGGATTATCGAACTAACCATTCTCTTCATTTACAGTTAGTGCAAAGAGTATACATCAATTAAATGATGCAACGATGTAATTTTTTGATAAATTTGTGTTATTTTTTGGGTTTTAAATTTAAATGTTTTGTAATTATTTGTTCTTAATTGTGTTTGATCTTAATTTGTTAATTAAAGCTTGTAAATAATTTGTAAAACTTGTAAAAGAATTAAGGAAAAAACAACCGAAAATAAAAGAAACAGGCGATAACTGGTCAAAATGTACTGAGCACGTGCTGGCGATTGCTGAGTCAAACAGTAAAGGTGCATTCACACAATCTTTTGATGTGATTTAACGGAATAGGTCCGAAAACATTTTTAATATGCTCTGTGGGATTGTACCCTTAAACTTATTATTTCTGAGCAACATAATTACTACATACAATATAGTTACAAAGAATAAGTAATAACTGTAAAAAATGTACTGTACTTTTTTTATTATTTTGATTATTATGCCGTGGTGCCTAGATGTGTTTTATGGTGTTCAATTTATAGCAAACTTTACTCATATTTCATAAAGTCAACCATTGATGACCATTTATTTTTGGATTTACCCCGAACATAAGTTGGAAGTAAATATCTTAATAAGAAAGTTCAAGCTATTAATTATACAACTGTACTCTTTTAGTTGTAATAGAATAATGACGATGATTAACACAATATTTTAATGTAGTACAATATTGTAAGTTTTATGTAAACTGAAATTCTGCTGACAATCCAAAGAAGTTAGATCTAAATTCAGGTGTTTTTACGTATTTCCTTCAGTAATATTTCCGTCCGTCTCATTTCTGGTGCATAGGTGTGGAATGTAAAATAAACTAAAATCAATGGAATGCCAGTTTTTTGTTTAGTTTAGTTTTTATTTATTTTTACTTTTTCTTGCCTATATGAATATATAGGAAGGAAAGTATTGTTTTGATGTCGATTTTTCAAAATCGAGTTTTCACCGGATCTACACGTTTTCAGACCCCCTGAACCCACACAAACATGTTTTTAGCGATTGGTCTGTGTGTGTGTGTGTACAGAATATCTCAAGAATGAAACATCGTACAAACTTGAAACTTGAAACTTAAGTTGCATACCACTACCGGACCCGACACAAACATTTTCATCAAAATCGGTCAACCGGAAGTAGTAGTTTATTTGTGTAATTTTTCACTTTTTTGCGATTATCTCAAAAACTGGTCCTACGATTTTTTTTAAATCGCCTCATTTACTTAATTTTTTATGCTCTACAATATAGGGTAGGCCATGCTTGCTGAAATTCTTGGTGAAGCTGTTTTCACGTAAAAAAATTGTTTTTTTAAGATTAATAGGTTTTTTGAGGTTAGTTTTTTGTGTATTTGTAATGTTTTATTTCTTAGTTATATTGTTAATTTTTTGCATTGGCAAGAGAAAGTTGTGTAAGTGTTTCTCACCAGATTTTTTTTTTTAGTGTAAGGTTTACCCATCATTCCTCATGGTCTAGAACTGTTGTTTTTTGAGGTTAACTTCTGTTCAGTTACAGATATTTTGTAGATAAATATTTTCAGGATGTCATAGGAATCGTACTGTTTATAAAAATACATATTAAGTCAAAAATATGTAATGTTTTTTCTTTTTTTTATGTCTACTAAACAGCAAAATAACATTGCTGCTTATGCCACATGTATGCAAATGATAAAAACAATATTTATATTTCTTAGTGTGATGTATAATAGGGACAGGCTAAGATTATTTACATCTTAACAGATGTATTAATAAAACTTTCATAGATTGTATTCTTCAAGGCCATTGAATTATTGTAAAAGCTGGTCTGTCTAAATACCGGTATGCTAATGTTCTCATAATTATTATTAGTATATATCATGATGTAATTCAAATGGTATTTAATTTGCATAGTGCATTGTATTTTATAGAAATAAAGTTTTTAGCCATTTATAGTTGTTACAGCAACAGCTTTTTTACTACCAAATTTTTAATTAAGGAACAGTTTGTTTTAATGTTTTAAAAATTTACTGTTCCAAGTCCCAGGAATTGAACCCATGACCTAACACTTTGTACTCCCTACTATCTGCCACGGTACTTTGAAGGTCGTAATATATTTAATTTTGTTCAAAAAATAAACATTTTTGAAAAACTTATATACTGTTTATTATTGTATCTTAAAGTATGTGTTAATCATATTCCAGTTTACATGAATTTTCTATTTTCTTCAGTGTTAGTCAAATGAAACGTAAATCTAAACATGTGCAGTTTTTAAGTTTGTTTTTATTTTTTATTTATTTATTTAATGTTGCATCAACTACAACGGTCATTAGCGACGACGTTGGGGTGTAACTATTGTACAATGGAGGATTAAATGATTTTTTTTTTTTGTAACGTATGAAAATATGCCGTGGCTGAGTGGGATTCGAACCCAGGACCACATGATGAGAGGCGAGCACGTTCCCAACTGCGCCGATGCGGTCGGCAGTATTTTTATTTTTATTTTTGTTATTAAGAATGTAAACTATTGATATCTATCTACTTAATTTCTGTTTTGGCTTTTATCGATATTATTTTGAGTAGAAACTCCCATTGATGTTTCTTCACGACAGTCAGCTGATCATCTTACAAAGTCATTCACTCAACCCTTGTTACTTAACTGTTTGTAGTAACTGTCTAATTTCTGGCTGACTGGACTTGCCCGGCAGTCATCTGAAAATGTTAAATGAAGTTGTAATTCGCTAACATAAATATTTAATTATTAATTTGTTTAGGTCAACACCCAAAAGGCTGGTTTGACTAAGTAAAGAGGTTTTACTAAGTAAAACGAGGAGTGAGGTGGTCTACCATTGCCTTCCTCACTGAGTACAAGAGTAGCCTATGCTTATCAGCATGCCAGGCCCTCTGAAAAGCATCTGCTCTGCACCCTGCAAATGACACCTTCACTTCATTCACCACAGGGTCTGGCTGTGTATTGAAATTCATTACTTTCAGAGGAGATAACTGACTAGTGTTTTTTACACCTCTACCTCTTTTGTTTTTAAATGCTTCAGTCATAAATTGGCTGACCATTTGATAAGAAACAGAACTATTTTTTGTAGCCTTGGAACTAGCAGATCAAGTGCAAATAATTTAACACTCCACCTGCCTGTTTTGGGCGATCATTATTAATTAAACAGTAAAAATGGTTTTAAGGACGCCCTCTGTGGCATATAGTGTTCAGTTTTCTTTATTACAAAGTGGAAGGTTTCAGATTCAATTCCCAGCTATGGTCTGGAAATTATTTCATGTACAAGATGTTGATGTGACTTAAAAAAAAATTATCATATTTTCAGATAGTGTGTATATTTAAGCTTATTTTACAGCAGTAAAACCCACAAAATGCCAAATGGATAAAAAAATCAATGAACTAATTTAATATTATGTTTGAACTTAACCATTATGGAATAATATTTTATAATACAAATTTTATCAAAACCTTTAGTACAACATTTCAAGAGTTTCAAATTGATTTTTTGTTGTTTTGATAAAACATATCAAGTATATTTTTTTCAATGGGTGTTTGATATAGGTTATTAACAGTCCTTATCTTGTTGATATTTCATGGAATTCCATCGAAAACTTTTAAAAGATCTAAATTTAACTAGTTTAAAATTGTTAATAGGATTTGATACATGTATGGTGACTGTTAAATTTTATCAATAGAATAAAATAGTTTAGGCGATGCGTTAAACAAATGATAATGTTATGATGTAAATTATTCATATAATTAAATTAGAATTTTTAGTCATAAAATAGAGTATTTTCATTGAATAAATCTAGTAATGATTTCTCTTTATTATTTTAATTATATTTCCTGATAATCTGATGTATAAAATTTCTACTAACATTCGAAATTAACTTCATCTTTATCTTAATGGTTTATTATCTATTTTATTTTTATTGCTGTATAAGATTTTTCAATTAAATAGGTGTTACTAATGAAATAGTGTTATTTATGGCGTGCTGATTTCATTGTCAGATTTATAAATTGCTGCGTGTAATTACTTGTCATCTATGTGTGAAAAAATTTATGGCATTATGTTTTTTTTTCCATGTTCTACATTTATGTTTTCCCAAAAATTTTGTAAGTGTCTTTAAGTTATATGTAGTTTGAAATCGCAAAATTGGTTGTATTCTCTAAAAATATTATAAACTCAATGACTTTTAGTAACTTACAGTTTATGCAAATATTTACCCTCCAAAAAATATACTTTTTAATTATGGAAAATATTCTGTGAAGGTTTTGCGTCATCTAATCTGTGCAGTTACTTTTTCATTGTGTTTTTTTTTTAAATTTATATAATGTTTGTGATGAAGTATATTGTACAGGTGTTTAAAATAATTTTTAATCAGTGCTGCTGTAGTGATTCCAGTTGTTTTATTGAACATTAATCTCTATTCAAGGCACAACTGAATGTGCCTTTTTAATTTTAGTTATGCCTTTTTTTAGTTAACCTTTATGGCTAACAACCTTTATGGCTTTAACAGGCTAGACAGTTCAGTTCAGTTTCTGAATAGGATCTGGACAGTTTTTATTAATGATCATGCTGCTGATACAACTTTGTGAACTTGTGTAAAAATATTTATGAACACAGAAAAATTGTTTTATTAACATAAGTTGTTTTATTAACATGGATTACTTCTTTGGTCTCGTTGTGTCAATTTTTTATTGCTGGTATTTTTTGTGAATATTAATACTTAAGTCTTAATTCAAAATAAAAAAGTCAGTGCATTCCTGTTATCTGGTATTATTTTGTTTTAGTTTACCCAGATAGATACTTAGTTTTTACCATGTGACAGATCATGGAGATCTAAATGAATTTATTTACAGATCTCATTCCAAAATTTTATTTTAAATAATTTCAAATTAATTAGGTACATAATGTCAACATTACACAACCTAATTTCCTAACCCTATTTAATGTTTATTTTTCTATTAAATATTAAGTAATTGTAGTCATCAGAACTAATTAGCGTTTGAAATTATTTAGCATGTAACATTTTTTTTAGATAAGAGAAAAGTACCAAAAGTTCTTTGTTTTATTTATAAATGTAATTGTATATCATCTAAGCTTGTATTTTATTTTGTAATTGTTTCAGAGCGATTGATTCATAGTTTAATACTTGTAAGTTAAAATGGCAGACCAAACTTTCCCTAATGTACATACGACCACCACATCCGTTACGGCTACCAGTACAACCGTCCAAACAGATCTTCGATATGATCCTTTGTATTTTAAAACCATACCTGGAATGATTAAATGTGCCCAAATTGTAAGTATAATGAAATTTTTTTTACTTTCTGTGATTCTAAGTTTTGACAACAGTATTTTAAGGTAATTTTATGATCATTTCTTGACAATATAATATTACATATAGGTATTTTAAAACCATACCTGGAATGATTAAATGTGCCCAAATTGTAAGTATAATGAAATTTTTTGTACTTTCTGTGATTCTAAGTTTTGACAACAGTATTTTAAGGTAATTTTATGATCATATCTTGACAATATAATATTACCTATAGGACATGTCATTTGGATTAAACTTTTTTTTCTAATTTGTGTACGTTGCAATCTGTTCAATTTAGAACAATAAGCAACCCCATGACCCAATGAGATGAGGATGATGTGTATGACGTGTAAATGAGGTGTAATCTTGTACAGACCCAGGCTGACCATTCCTGAGAGAGTATGGTTAATTAAACCCCAACCATCAAAGTACACCGGTACCCACTGTCTATTATTCAAATCCGTATAAAAGTAACTACAGTATTCAGATGAACTAATGTCCCCTAGCCGTGGGAGTGAGAGAATGCATAACACTCTCATTCACACAAGCCATACGCGCCATTACAATAACATTGTCGTATAATTTTACTCATTGTTGTGAACAAACGTTTATGCATGCAGTAAACTAACAAGCAATATAACGACTGTAAAACAGGCTGTTAAACAGCTGATTTTGGCGAAGATTTTACCTCTAAACCAACCCGGTGGGTTAGTATTAAACTATGTTAAATTTGTTACTTATCAGTATGTTTACATAACTCACTAATTATTTTAAATTA
Organism: Catonia carolina; assembly: GCA_035578175.1. NCBI lineage: Eukaryota > Metazoa > Arthropoda > Insecta > Hemiptera > Achilidae > Catonia > Catonia carolina. Next base: position 49,774,703 of record JAQMRL010000002.1, read on the forward strand.
TACTAACTACTTTTTCATTATTTTTTACATAGGTAGTTAGTTTTTTCACAAATTTCATATTGGTTATTTTTACTTTTTCTTGCCCTGTATAAATATTTAGGGAAGATCATTTTCATCAAAAACGACTTCTACGATTCTTAAAAAATTGCCACAATTTTATACTCTACAAGATAGGGTAAATGTCATGTCTGCTAAAATTTTTGGAGGGCTGTGCTCTCATAGTAAAACTGTTTTTATTTTTTTATTTTTTAGATTGTGGCCTTAAGATGTATTTTAGGGAAAAGTGTATTTAATTAAATTGTAGGAAATTTATAAAAAAACCAACAATTTTTATATCCAGTATTTTTCTACGATTGTTAGTTTAGTGTCAGTGATTTCAGAATTTTGCTCTTCAAAATCGATAAAAAAATGAAATTTAGTGTGCTTTTTAAGACAAAAGTGTATAATAATCAAAGTTATTAGAAAGTAAAAAAAATTACAACTTTAATTTCGAGCATGTTTTTTCTACAGAGCCTAGTTTAGTGTCATTCACTTATGATTGAACAGTTTATACTTTTTATTGTTTACATTAGTAAGATAAAATCATGTGAGTGTTTTACACCAGATTTTTTTTCTATTCATGGGACTTTATAAAGGATTTTAATAATTCTATTTATAGTTGGAAATACATTGTGGGCTGTTTTGTCTAACAGTAGTAGACTAGGGGAGAACTAAATCCATTAACCAAGAAGACAAATTATATGTCCCTTTTATTTTTACTATTTATATTACCAATCTGGATAGTCAGTTAGGTTCACAATACTAAAAGTATTTTGGTCGTGATTTAGCTGTTTTCCCTTATGCTTATATTATTAACCATGTTGATTTTATCTCGTCTTTATTCTCTTTTTATTTTTAATTTGTTCCTGGCCTTCGGGCCAGCCCAGTCAGTCAGCTGGTAGAAAGTCGCTATTATTTGTTAAGTAACACTGATTGGGCAAGTGCTTTGTATGGTGCCCAGCTGTCAGCCATCCATAAACAAACTACTGGGGGTCCCTGTTCAAACTCGTGTCTAATCCACGTCAAAAAAAATTACAGCAAAAAGCAGCTATCGAATTGGATAGTTGTTTACAAAGTACAGTTCCCGATAACAAATGAAAGCTAAAAAAAATTTTGTTCCTAAAAATTTAATATTTTTTACTTTCTCTTGTCATATGGATTGAAATTTTTTATTATACCCAAACAAATTTTTTTTACTATATACCTGATACTTTACTATATACTTAACTATTTTTATATGTAATCACCCTACAAATTTAAACACTTATCATACCATTACACCAATTTTGCAAGTCCTCTGCATACTCAATTTCTGCCAAGTTCTTTAACCACCTACTTGTTGTTTAACACCCTCTTCCAGTTCATCGTCACTTCCATAGCATTCTTGCACTTCCCACCTAAAAAGTCCTTGGATATTGTTGTTGTTTAGGTCATCAGACAAAAGGCTGGTTTGAACCTGTAGAGGTTTTACTAAGTAAAACGAGGAGTGAGGTGGTTTACCATTGCCTTCCCCACGAGTGGAGAAGTACGCTTATCAGCATGCCGAGCTCTCTGAAAAGCATATTTTTACTCTGCAAATGACATCTTCATTTTATTCACCACAGGGTCTGGCTGTATATTGAAATTCATTACTTTCAGAGGAGATAACTCTGATTAGTGTCTTTTACACCTCTGCCTCTTCTGTTCTTAAATGATTCAGTCATTTAATTGGCTGACCATGTGATAAGAAACAGAACTATTTTAGCCCTGCAACTAACAGACTGAGTGTAAATAATTTGACACTCCACCTGTCTGTCATGGGCTTTAAAAAAGAGTCCTTTAGTTTGGGAAACAGATGGTAATCACTCAGGGTCAAATCCAGGCTACAGGGCAAATGATCAAAAAGCTCCTATCGAAACTGGTGCAGCAAGTTCTTCGTCTATGCAGCAGAATGTGGTCGTGCGTTATTGAGCAGAAGCACAACACTGTTAGACAACAATCAGCACACAATGCACCATTTTCAAACTGAAGCTTCGTTCATCACATTACCATAAACCTCTGTAATTTAGCTGTAAATTAGGATAGCTCACACTCCTTTAGCATTCAAAAAGCGTATTATTAAAAACAAGTGAAATGAACCTCACCATTGGCAGGATCGTTAATTTTGTCACATACTTTAAAGACTTACAAATAATTGATACACAACTGTATCGGTTCACTGTTTGCGTCAGTCTGGCCCAAGGTGAATGGAAGGTCAATGAATCACCAGCGGAGGTGGTGGGGGAACTGCGCAGTTCATCAGCTCAAAACTTCCTTTACTTTCCGAATGACCCTTGTATTTAGAACTTATTTCCAGCTGTGAGTTGAATGAATCTGATTAGGTGATGGTTTAGTTATTAATTTTGTAATAACATTGTTTTGTTTAGGTCATCAGCCGAAAGGCTGGTTCGAACCTGTAGAGGTTTTATTAAATAAAACAAGGAGTTAGGTGGTTTACATAAGCCTTCCGTACTGAGTGGCTAAGTACACTTATCAGCATGCCAGGCCCTCTGAAAAGCACATATTTTCCACTCTGCTAATAACACCTTCAACTCATTCACCACAGGGTCTGGCTCTATAATGAAATTCATTACTTACAGAGGATATAATTCTGATAAAGTGTCTTTTACACCTATACCTATTCTGTTCTTAAATGATTCAGTCATTTAATTGGCTGACAATGTGTGGTAAAAAACAGAAATATTGTTTTTAGCCCTGCAATTAATTGATTGAGTGCAACAATTTAACACTCCACCTGCCTGTTTGGGCAAATAATAACATTATGTATTTATAATTACATACTTTTTTATATTTTTCTTACAGATTTTAAACTTGTTAGGATTTTTTAGTATTGCTGTTTCAATATATTCAGATCATGCACGTGGAAATTTCTTTTCATCTGTATCTGGATTTGGCTTCTGGTTCAGTGCAATATTGTTAGCTCTTTATGTGTTTCATGTTATAGAAAAGTTCTACATGATACCTTGGTTAAAAGTGGTAAGTTTTACTTTTCATTCTTGCTATAATAAATTACAGAACTCTTATGATTTTTATTGACACAGTAAAGTCTCATAAACTCTACTTAATGTTGACCAAGAGGGTGTTGAGTTATACAGAAATGTAGTGGGAATCATTAAGAACTCTTTGTTTAATTAAATTGTTTAAGCAACTAAAACTACTAGACATGAAAAACTACTAAGACTATTAGACGGGGGTGCCCCATGGAATTTGAACCATACAGAAATAGCATTGATTTTCATTAGCTTGTTAATATTTTTTTCCCACGTATTAGTGAAGACTTGTTATAATCAGGAATCATTAGAAAATATTTAGACCTTTAAAAAAGTATCATTTTAATACATTTTAAGCTGTATTTTAGCTTTAAATACATAAATATTATATAAATTTGTAACAGTTTTCTATTTAAGTATTTGTCACCGGATGGCGACATTAAGTGGCGAGTTAAAACCTTTAATTTTCGGTGGCCCAGAAAAGGGCCATTTAAGCGATGGTCATCTTGGTAGGTCGTAGTCATCAAGGAGCTGGGCGACACGGCATGTCGTTGTCCAGCAGAGACCTCATCTTCTTCCTTTGCAATAGTGCGTTGATGGCTGCTTCGTCGGATCCGGTGGGCGTAAGGCTCAGTCGAGGGACCGCTGAGGCATTGCTCGCATCAGCGGGCGATGACAGTCCGGTCGACAGCTTATGGTGACGGGTCGGCGAGTGGAAGCGTCATCTTCTCTCTCTTGAGGTCATTGATTAGTCTTCACTGGAGTCCTGTAGCTGTGTGCCATGGTGGACATCTTGTCTGCTGTCTGGATCAGAATTGAATCTCTGTTGAGTGTGTAGCGCTCTTTATATAGTTCCCGAGAGTGCTGTGGTAGAGGGCGGTTATTCCTCTTGGCCTTGGTGACAAAGGTCTCTGTCACAAGCCTACCACCCCTCTCGGAACTATTGGTGGCTCCCTCTGCTGCTACATCGGAAGCTTTGTAGCCGGCAGCACAGTACTTAACCAAAGGGGATGACGGTGACGTATTGTAAATTTTATGACTATGTCACTTGGTATGTTTGAAGTAATGGTAACATTATGGTGTGGAGATGTAAAGATAGGTTCGTCGATTCCATCAGCGGAAACATTTTTTATTGTTAAAAAAAATATTGGAAATATTAAAAAAATTTGTTATTTTTTAAATTTTGACAATTGTTTTATCATCTAAAATTTTGTTGTTTAGGTCATCAGCCAAAAGGCTGGTTTTTGAACCTCTAGAGGTTTTACTAAGTAAAACGAGGAGTGAGGTGGTTTACCATTGCCTTCCTCACTGAATGGAAAGTACGCTTATTAGCATGCCGGGCCCTCTGAAAAGCACATATTTTCCACTCTGCAAATGACACCTTCACTTTATTCACTACAGGGTCTGGCTGTATAATGAAATTCATTACTTTCAGAGGAGATAACTCTTGATTAGTGTCTTTTACACCTCTACCTCTTCTGTTCTTAAATGATTCAGTCATTTAATTGGCTGACCATGTGATAAGAAACAGAACTATTTATTTTAGCTCTGCAAAGAACAGATTGAGTATAAATAATTTGACACTCCACGTGTCTGTTATGGGCAACATCTAAAATTATTGCAAAAATCAGCTGTCTCTGAAAATTAAATGTTACTAAAGAAAATATATTATTAGGTATTTTTAAATAATACTGAATTTACTTACAAAAAAATTAAGGAAATAATTTTTTTAGATGATAAAACAAATTGTTGAAATTAAAAAATAAATAATTAATTTTTTTTAATATTTCCAATATTTTTTAACAATAAAAAAAAGTTTCGCAGATGGATTCGGCCCACCTATTTCTACATCTCCATGCAACAATTTTACCATTACTCCAAACATACAATTTGTTATAGTCACAAAATTTACAATACTTAAATAGAAAATAGTTACAAAATTATGTAGTTATCTATTTTAAGCTAAAATTCAACTTAAAATGTATCAAAATTGATATTTGTTTATCTAAACATTTTCTAATGATTCCTGATTATAACAAGTCTTCATTTATTTGTGGGAAGAAAATATTAACTAACTAATAAACATCAATGCTATTTTCCTACGATTCAAATTCCGTGGAACTCCCGGTATGCTATCCACACTCAATAATTGAATAATTAAAAAAAAATTGAATAAAGCATTGAATAAAGTATTGAATATTCAATGCCATTGAAATGATTGATGTATTTAAATTTTATTGTTAACAAAATATTGTCAGTTTTATTTTAGATATGTAGATTATGTTATTTGTTCAGTTACTAATACATAATGGTAAATTAAACTGACATAACGTAATTGTAATTTATGTCGTGTAATAGAAAAAGCAGGACTACAGATTTCCTTTGAGAAAACTAAATACATAATGAACATCAAAACAAACTCGCATCATTTGAATACATAGTACATTAAAATTGGAAAAGTTGATACATTCAAAGTACCTTGGGAAGATAATACAACTGAAATTCAGTGAAAAGGAAGTGAACAGCTAAAGGCGAGGAAAGATAGCTGGTGAACTCCGAGGACTACTTTTATAAGAAGAAAGCACTCTCAAGACAAACCAAGATTAGACATTACTATACTGTGATAAAACCTGTTTGCCTGTATGTGAGTGAGTGCCTTAGAATGATTGGGAAGGCTGGACTAAGAAAAACTGAGAAATTTGAGAGAAAAAACTAATGCAAACAACAAAAACTTTAGCTACCATGTACACATTAAATGTGTGAGCCATACCATGTTTATTGACATTTTAATCTCACATTTTAATTAAATGGCAGATTAATGTATTAGTTGATATTTTACAGGAATTTGTGTATTGTGCAATTTGGGCAGTCCTGTATTTAATAGCAGCAGTTCTTTGTGCTGCATTTGCTAGTTATTCTGCAGCGTATGGCTGTGCTTCGGTAAGTAAATAATTTATAGTAAAATCAATCTTTTTCATTAAGAATTATATAATGTGAAAATGTTATGTACACATAAAGTTAAAAAAAAAGAACACTAGTGTCTTTATTTAGAACTTGTAGTATTTTGTTAGCCAATTTATGGCGAAAACCATTTTATAGACTTTAACCATAATGATATTATTCATTGTGATGTTTTCATTGTTCATAATTTTCAATCAAAACACTATAAAATGGCACACTATAAAATGTATGGTGTTAACACTATAACACTATAAAATGGCTCCCATCTCTTTTTCAAACTCGACTGTGCTGCTGATGCCTTGCTGCTCCGGCCAGTCCTATCTCGACCGACTTTTGAGCTATAATGCCAAGTGCGACAATGGTTACTAGAAATTTTGCTTGGGTCAAATTTTTTTTTATTTCCTCCCCCAATTAGATAAGTATGATGTTATAGAGCTCACTCTGTTTCATTTTAAGAACTGAATGTTCTTATTATTATGAGTGCAAGTCAATTATTTTATGAGATCAAGTCGATTTATTTTTTCCCTGAGGTTTCTTTGTTATTAAATATCATTTTGTATAGAGCTCAGAGGGAACTGTTCTGATTTTTAACTGTTAAATTAACTCAGATTGTACCTGAGATCAAGTTCTTTAAAGTCAATTCGTTACTTTGTAGCTCAGGAGGATTAATTGTATAATTCAAGGACATACATAATAAAATTGGGTGTCGTGGTAATTGAACTGACAAAAAGCAAATTATACTGTAGAATATTGCATAATTCTTTTAAACTTGTTAAATTGTTTCTAAAATTACATTCTACTTTTAACCCTTTCACTGCCAAACACGAGTATACATGTAGTGTGCTTACCATGCTTACATAACAAACACGAGTTACCTGGTTTCGAAGTTTTAAATCTTATTGCCAAACACGATTTAACTCGATTGGCATTGAAAATATTTGAATTGCCTCCAGTTAAGTGTTACCAACTGTATTACGGATTTAATGTTAACTTTTTTCTTCTTTGTCGATGAAATCAAGTATGTAGTAAAGAGATATTTTCATTTCTGTGCAGCCTGTTTTATTTGTAAACACGAAATGGCGTCGATAATGATATTGATTTTCTTTTATTCCTCCGATTGTGATTTAGCCGAAAGTGATAGTGATTGTGATATTGAAGAACAATCTAGTGTAATTAAACCTCCACCTAAATGATGTAAAAAGGTTAGACCTACTTCGTAAAGCTACCAATAGGCTTCCAATAAATTTATTCATGTTGTTCATGATTTTAGTGATATAAATAGTGGAATAAATCTAATATAAATTTTAATAAATCTGCTATAAAGAAATAATTTTAATTGATAAAACTAGTAAAAATTAAAATGTTAAAAAACTTAAGATGCATCCAAAAAAATATTTACAAAACCCTGCTCACTGGTTTAACTGACGGTTTTATAATTTGGCAGTGAAAGGGTTAAATATGATATTAAATCTTGTTTACCTTTTAAATCTAAACCACCTGCGCAGCAGAATACATCAATCAAAGTTTTTGAATTGTAGTTTTTATTGTCAAGATTTATATTTAATACTCTGTCCTGCTGCATGGTGTGAAAACATGGACTTTGAGTATTTATTCAGTCTATAAATTGTTTAAACGCTTTCAAGATGAGGGTATTTAGGAAATGGCTCAGGATTTCATGGACCAGTCATGTTACCAACGTTTTAACGTTGTTATGATGTATAGGTGTGGACTGTGAGTTAATGAGCACAGTCAAAAGAAGAAAGCATGTGAAGAAGACAAATTGATTAACAACAAATTATAAAGTTTATATAGTTATTGTTTAGGTCAACGGTTCCCAAAGTGGGGGGCGCGCCCCCCAAGGGAGGCGTGAAGACACGTTAAGGGGGCGCGGGACTTCGAGATAGCTTTACCCTCCATAACGGATCCTTTCAGTGTCAACATAGATTTCCTTCCCGAATTACTTAAAAAACAAGTTTTAGAAATAAAAAATGTTACTGCTGCGAAAAAATATTTCGATAAAATTGATAAAACATTACTTTAAGTTAAGTATTACCAAGTTTACCCCAGTATATAGCAGCAAGCGGCAGTAATTGTAATTATCTTTATCACGCACCTATCTGTGCAAAAAAGTGTTTTCAGCACTTGTTACAATAAAAACAAAGCATCGGTGCAATGTTGGTTTTATCAATGATTTACGTTGTGCACTTTATAATAAACAACCTTTTTTAAAAAAAAAATGCAAGGTCATCCATCCACTGATTTATTTTGTCTCTTGTTAAAATTAAATTGCAACTTCTAATGCTACAAAAAATCAAAAAATAAATGTATGGTTATTCAATGTAATATGTGATTTTTTATTGCCCAATAAAATTTTGTAAGGGGGCGTGAGAAGTTTTCTTTTTGGCAAAAGGGGGCGTAAAAGATAGAAGTTTGGGAACCGCTGGTTTACGTCATCAGCTGAAAGGCTGGTTTGAACCTCTAGAGGCTTTACTAAGTAACACAAGAAGTGAGATGGTTTACCATTGCCTTCCTTTTGAGTAGAAAAGTATCCTTATCAGCATGCCAGGCTCTCTGAAAAGCATCTACTTCCACCCTGCAAATGACAACTTCACTTCATTCAACACAGGGTCTGGTTGTATAATGAAATTCATGACTCTCAGAGGAGATAACTCTGACTAGTGTCTTGTACACCTCTACCTCTTCTGTTCTTAAATGCTTCAGTCATATTATTGGCTGGCCATGTGATAAGAAACAGAGCTATTTCATGTAGCCCTGGAACTAGCAGATCAAGTGCAAATAATTTAACACTCCACCTGCCTGTTATGGGCGTAAAGTTTTTATTATAAAAGTTAAATTTACAAAATTTTTAATGTATATTCTTATCGAAGGGTTTTTTGCTTGATTTCAGTTCTTTGGATTTTGTGCGATGGTTGTTTATGGATACGATGCATTTCTGAAGTACGAAGGAATAAGGAGTGGTCAGATAGCACAAGGTGAACGCCATGTATCGAAGGCAACATCATCTACTGTTAATTCTCCAGCTTACTAATTACAGTTTAACACTATTCATTCATCCGTCTAGTTCACTTCATTTTTCTGTATATAATCATTTGCATTTTAACTAATTATTAAGTTTATATATATTTTTTTATAAATATTTATTAACTCCTTTTTATTATCTGTGTGTACTTATGAAAGTAGGTTTGATTTCAGTAAGCAACGACACATTGTTAAGTTTTTCTATTGTAAATAATTTATTTATATTGTTAATTTTTTTTAAGTAATACTAAAACTTTTTTTTACTTGAGCTAGGGGATAGAGAATACATTAAAAACTTGTCTACTTATTTAATTATTTATTTTCTATTGTTTCAAAAAACAGTTCCCAGTTTTATAAAACTGGATGTGGATATCACCATTAAAGATTAGTTTGTTCGCTTTCACACAACTGTTACATCATGTTACAGAAATTTTTAGACTAATGTGACACTCATTTCATCCTGAATATTTTCTCATTAAACACAGATTAAATAGTTAAACTATACATAAGTGTAACAGGCACTATTTGATGAAATGTATTAAAAAGACAGTTTACAACTTAACGCTCGAATCTTGACTTGATAATAAGTAAGCAGTTTATCATTCTGTTTATAGATTAGTTATTTAAAATCATTACGTTCAATGTTGCCTTAAGAATAACATAAAATTAAGCAATACAATGTACAATTTTAGTTGTGTATAACAGCCACAACCTCTGTGATGCCTTAATCATTTTAACTTGTAAAATGTAAGTAGAAAATATTATTTTCTAAATAAAAAATTAAGGCAGTTTTATATGAAAGTATAAAAAGGTAACTTCATTTACAAACACCACTGTAAGTCGGCTGTTTAATATCTGATTTTCGAGATAAAGGTTTCTGGTTCAAATCCTAGGAAAAGTTGTTACGTTTACTCGAATTTGAATATTAGACAGTTGTTACCGGTGTACGTTGATGGTTGGGGTTCAATTAACCATACTCTCTCAAGAATCCTGAGGCCTGAATCTGTACAAGACTACACCTCATTTACGCATCATAACCATCCTCATCTCATTTAGTCTTGGGGTTGCTTATTGTTCTTAAATTGAACAGATTGCAACGTACACACATTAGGGATTTTTTTTAAATTACAGATATATTTGTGTATATTTTTAATTTTATATGTCTTTATGAAATACTTATTGTTATATTGTTGTGGCCTCCTCGATGGCATGCTAAACATACATGAATAGCTTGCTAAACTGTACAAAATACAGCATTCAAATCCAAATTGGAATTACTTTGAAAGCTGAATTCAATTTCAGCTGGGATCGGGAAGTTTTAACTCATTAAAACCGGCAGTAGTCGCTTAAGATCAACTGTAAATCTAAAAAAAATATATATATATATATGAGGCAAAGTATTATAACCAGTAATTTATAAATTTGTGCATTGCTTTGTTCAACTAACATAATAATAATAACCAAGTGTCAAAGATTGTACAAATATTACTATATAATTTTTGTTAAAAGAATTAATAATTAAGACATTTGGATTCAATTAATAATATAAATGTTTATTATACATTGAAGCAGTTTATAATTTTATTCTTTTTTAATACGTAACATTTTGCATTTATTAATAAATTAGTAGGATATATTAGTATCAGAAGTCTACTTAGTACTGTTTTAACATAGGAAAATTAATGTATTTGTATGAAGACTTTGGTGGTATTGTATCAGCATAATGCGCCCTTAAGGCATATTTCCCACAACCCTAGTTTACTAGTTGCTAATACTAGCATGATGGTCACAAACAACTAGCAGCTAGTGTAGTTAAAGTGCAAGTAGGGGAGAAAGGGTCACGTGATTGTCTAGCGCTAGTAAACTAGCTCGGTGTGAACGTTTGGAAACATTGTTAGTTACTATTAAGCTTCTAATACCAGCATCTTTTGCCCATAACAGGCAGGTGGAGTGTTAAATTAATTGCACTCAATCTGTTGGTTCCAGGGCTACAAAAAATAGTTCTGTTTTTTAACACATAGTCAGCCAATTATATGACTGACTATTTAAGAATAGAAGAGGTAGAGTTGTAAAAGACACTAGTTAGAGGTATCTCCTCTGAGAGTAATGAATTTTACTATACAGCCAGACCCTGTGATGAATGAAGTGAAGGTGTCATTTGCAGGGTGGAAAGTGGGTGCTTTTCAGAGGGCCTGGCATGTTGATAAGCATACTTTTTCAACTCAATGAGGAAGGCAATAGTAAACTCCTCGTTTTTACTTAGTAAAACCTTTAGAGGTTTAAACCAGCCTTTTGGTTGACCTAAACAACAACAACCAGCATCTAGTAAACTAGAAACTTGGGAATAGGCCTTTAGGATTCCCAAATTTAATTTAGGAGTTGGGAGTTTTTTTAGCTACCACCTATAAAATTATAGCTATACTGTTACGGCTTAGTGAAATTTTTTGGGTTAATTTTTTTTAATATAAAGCTAAATAAATTTTTGTAAAGCTTCCAAATACACATAAAGGTGTTCTGGTTTTTTTAAAAGTCATTCTTAATTTTTATACAATTAATTTAATTGTAAAAGTAAATTATCATAGCATAATAGACTTATTTTGATTTCATGTATGTTCTAAGATTGATGAATTTTAGTCTTAGGCTGGCTGCACATATATGCTACTTGATATTTGTTGCAAAACAGAAGCAGATATACGTACAACTAGCAGAAAAATGTTTTACAAAATTTTTGTAAAATTCTGTAGCAATGAGTTTTTCAAGCAAAAAGAAGGTATTTAGAGTATTTAACATTGATATTTGAATGGAATCCAAAAGAAAAGATTCTAGGTTCATCCACTTAATATATCCAATGCTCACCATATCTCATAGTACTGGTTTCCCAGTATTGTTCTGGGCTTTATCAGTGATTTCTGTTCTTCTATGTATATTTTTTGAGTCGATAAGTTCCAAATATGTAGTTTTACTATTCGGTTGACATACTATTCTATTTTTCAAAGCTGATGAGCACGTACTCATTGCCCTGTATCTACTTCACTACTAGCCAATGACTTGCCAGCAACGTTGCCAATACCCTCTTCAATCCTGAGGAACCTTCGAACCTTCGTTTTTGTCGGTTTATTTTATTTTAATCACAAACAACTAATTTTGGAACCTGACTACCTTAAATATGGATAATCCCTAGTTAAGGTTTGAGAAAACCATAATTTTAAATAAAGTTATCTGTGCTAAAAATACAATAAATCGATAAAAACAAATGTCCTCATTTGAGGACCTCAGGATTGAAGAGGACTTGCTCTCGTAGCTGTGTTATATATTTTGTCAGCCTTTTTTTTTAGTTTTTCAATAACACTTATAACCTATGAACATACAATCAGCTGATTATATTACAAAGTATTGCATGTAACGCCCTCTGTAATTGATGTGTTTAGTACGAGATGCAAGACACAAGTGAGCTACTGCAGCTCTTATGCACATGTGCGCGTAATGTTTGTCACCTTGATACATTCGTACGATCTGACAATGCTGGCAAACGTTCTAATTGGTCTAAACACGTCTAAGAGCAGAGCTCATCACCCATGAAAGCATTATGTATCGTGAACAATTGGTTCATCTTTCATTTTAATTCACACTGCATCTCGTCTTACAACAATAGATGCAGGAGAGTAGCCAAGTTTGTATTCTTCTGCAATAATTATGTTTTACGACAAATGTGTTAATGTATTTTAATATTTCTCCGCTCTTAGGTTTTATATCGTACAAACAGAAATCGGTGTACAATAATTTTTGCATGGTGTATGAATACCTGTCATGTTGCTTATGTCTGTGGTCAGTCTTACTTAAATTTTTTCCTATCAATGTATTGTAAGTAAAAATTGTGTTCAAATATTTTTAATAGAGTATCAGACTTTTATAACAAAGTACGTCAATTTTTTGTTCATGACCGATTTGTAACTGTACTTTTCTGTTAATTGCTCATTTAATTTTTTATATTATACAAATTATAAAATGGATTCATACTATATATATATTTTTAATCATTGCATTAACAAACATATTTCTTTTACTAACATTCCTGTATATTTTTTATACGTTTTAGTATTAAAAAATCTTGTAATTTCACCATCATTATTTCTTTGGTTATTCATTTTAATTGTAACCCATAATATTTTTAAAAAAGTTATTTATTTTGTTACGTAAAATTTGAATTATTAAATAATTTTAATTAATATTGTAAACAAATAATTGTTTTGTAGCTTTGTAAAAGATGTGTATTTAGACATAGTAATAATAATGTTGTCACTTGGTGTTTACAATATTGTAAAAGTTGCATTTAATTGTTGCTAAATATTATAATGTACATGGTTATTAATGAATTTTATATTAAATTGGTGTCATAGTAATGAGAATACTGTTTAGAGAGTAGTTAAAAACAAAAATAGTGTAAAACATTCAGAGTGTTATATAAGTGTTTCTGTTGACACTCATTTATAAATTATTATACAATATAAAATGTATTGACCAATTTTGATGAATCCGATTAAACCTAATTAGTTTTTCCCTGATTGTAAAAACAATCATGAATGTAAAAGGTAGGAAATTTAACGAAATAACTTAAAAACAATTAGGACCGTTACGCACTAAGCGACGATTTGCCAAAGACCACAAAACTGTACGAATTAAATCAATGTATACACACTTGGTTACGGCAAGTTAAATTACAGGAGCAACTCACAGAGAGACCAACTGATTGCAGCGATTTTTAGATGCCTTTGTTCAAACAAGTGCGTCGCACTAGGGAGCAACTTTTGCGGAGACCAAACGTCCCCAGTCCATAATATGGTGAATAGTTTTTCTTCACAAGAAATACAAGATCTAAATTTTTTTGTACATCTTCCACTGATTGATGGTGATAAAATATTTATAACTAGTTATCAAACGGTTCTGTAGACATTCTCACACATTTATAAAATGTATCTTTATATTTTCTTACTCCTAAAAAGAATATTGTGAAAATTCCTTTTTCCCGCCGTTCTTCCAATAACGGATGCACACAGTATTTCCTTTTCCGTTTGATTTTATTTTTAAAAACCTAACTAATAACCACAGCTACTTCCTCAACTACCGTGCTGCTGAAATGCAAATGCAATACTGACAAAGGCAAATGAGTTGCCTATTTGGTCTCCCTTTTCAAGTTGCCGGCAACTATTGTTCTCCAACAACTGATCGCTTAGTGCATAACAGCCCTTAGATTATTGTATTGTCTATAAAAAAATATGTTTATTTTTTTCAGTTTTAATTTCGTTGTTTTATCTTTGATATTACATAAATATTATTATTCTAGTTTACGCCTTGCTTAAAAATGTGAAAGAATTTGATTGCTTTTTTGTTTTCCTTGCGAGTGTTCTCCTGGCTGTCTTTATTTCTCCCAAATCCTCTACATGTGTTCATTGTGATATTTTGTTTATCTGCGATGTTTAGTTGTTTGATGTCTTCTGTTTGTGTTCTTTTCCACCCTTATATGTATTATATAAGATCCTATGAATTTGACCAATATTGATAAATCTAATAAAATAGATCACTTTTTTTAAACCAGTATTTTTCTTTGCTTCAAAGAATTACAAATATGAGGAATGAAATTTAGCAAAAGATTTTATACACATTTATTGTTTTAAAAAATTAATCATTTAATTATGTGTACAGATATATTTACTAGTTACTTTGCAATAACAAAAAAGTAAATAAATCTTGTACTTTATATCATATAGTTTGAAATTATATGATTAATAGTTTCCTGAGAAAACTAAAGTAAAATTATAAATATATAAGTGCGCTTCATGCAAGACAATAATATGTTTGAATTTATTTAAACACCAAAATAATTTAATTAATTAATTTAGTGTTCCCAATTGTTTAAAATGTTTGTAAAATAAGCATTAGTTTTAAGCATTTGATTTATTTTTTAATTCAATTCCTTATTTTTTTGGGACTTTAGAAACAGTAGATATTTTATATCTGTTATAATACAACCAGAATCACCTGCTCTTAACTTAATAAGTTGTTTAACGTACATATTTTTTTGTAAATGTTTATTATAATTTACATGTACAGACTGCCATTTAGATTTTTAGAATTGATGGAATAAATGTTAGATCACAACCATACAACCTTAAACCCATATTTTCTTAATTAGTTTTACCTAGTTTACGATGTAAAATGATAGGTAGTTAAAGTTTAGTTTATCTGTAAAACTTAACTGGTTCTTGTAAAGGAAATCAATTAGTTAAAATAAGTCATTAACATTTTGTAAAGCATGTGAGATATAATATGTAAATCTACAAACTCTGAACTGACTTGGGAAGTGACAAAAGTATATATTAACAGAAATTACAAACAAATAATGCCACAAGTCTGTAATGTGAAGATTTTTACAGGGTAATTTAGGCAGATTTCATTTAAGACTGGGGAATTGTATACTTTGGTCATCGTAAGAAAGATATATCAAGTAAACACTCTGCATGTATAGTAGTGTGTGTAGATACGACACACTAATGCCTGAGCCAGGTCATCTCGATCTAATGGAAGGTTAAAAATCAGATGTGTTAAATAGTACCAAACAACTCATTTGTTTCTTCTCTGTAATAACTTCACGATCACATCCATTTATTTTCAGTTGTTCGTTAATATTATCTGAAGGTTGACCTTAGTTTGTTCTGTATGTGGTAATCTATTGTTAATTTTTTTGTACGTTTTATATTGTGACACTTTTCGCTAAGGTCCGTTTCGGGATCTAGGTAATTAAATAATTAATACACTAAAGTTTACAATTACAAATATTTATTACACTAAAAGATTTACAAAATAAATAATAAACTAATTATAATGAAGTAATACAATAAATAACTTAATAATTTACTTAGCACTATTTACAATCAAGTTTATAGAATACACATACAAAATGAAACTGAATACACAAAGACTGAATTTAATACAGATACACAATAATTTTTCACAATACACACACAAACAAAAACAGTGTAACAATCGTTGACCAACACAATGCCCGGAACGCTCCTGCACTACGCCCGATAGCCACTCATCAAAGATCAAATGAATACTAACCCTGACCGCGCTCGGGGGTCCATTTATGTAGAGGGGGTTCAAAGAGACTTCTTGAACAACACAGAGATTCGATCAATAATTTTTTTTATTAGATCTTGAAAAGTCATAACTAATGAACTGATGTAAACAAGTAACAATAGATCTATTATTAATGGGAAGTGTTACAGGTCCCTTTCATAAATAGTTGTACAACAATACCCGACCTTTTATCATACACAATAGCGCAGTTATTTCAAACAACTTTCATGAATAGGCATCCCTTTATAGCCACCCCATTGTTGCTTTTCCACTCTATTATCTACTCTTTACCATGAAATGCTAGAGATTTCGTGAACCTTCTTCGATATTGTCACAATATATATTATCTTATCTTTTGGGATGAGAAAGTACTCTGTTCAGAATGCTAAAAGGAAAATAATGAGGAATTCACTTTGAGTATCTTTTTTGGTTTAACGTTCGACTGTTTTGCAGTTACTGCTAATGCTGATGGTGAAGGATGAAATGATATTTTTGTAAAATATAAAAATATGCCATGCCTAAATGGGATTCAAACCCAAGACCGCATGATAAGAGGCGAGGACGTTACCAACTAAGCCAACACTTTAAGTATCATAGGGAATCTATGTAAAACTTGTGATGCAATAGCCAGATTTTTTACAGATTAACTAAATTTATTTAATTACTTTCCATTTGGTGAAGATCAGACATATTTGATTGATACTCACCCGTGATGTGTGATCTTAAATGGTTGAATCCTTGAACAATAATATCCATGACTATTCTTAAGATTTCTTTTATTGAAGTTACAAACAAGAATATTAAAATATGAAGCACTTTTAATACATAATAATGCATAAGTATTATTGCAATATATAAATAATATATTTAATTATTATATGAGTATTTATAAATTTATATTTATTAAAAATGATCTTTTTGTAATCATTGAATGAACTTAATATGTTATTTCTAATTATATTTTTATAAAAAAAATCTTTTATGAATTTATACATTTTGGAATGTTTTTAAAGTTTGCATATTATGCTACTGATGTTTTAAAAAGTATTGTTAACTGATATCTATGATAAATTTATTTATAAATGTATACACATGTTAAATTAGCAGCAATATCTATTAGTTTTTAATATATAATACTTTTAAAAATTACATAAATTCTATTGTAACATGTTGAAAAGTTTAATTTATACTATTGTCTACAATTTTTATTGGGTATTTTAACGTTATGAAGTTGGAAACAATTATAGAACAACCTGGAAAATCAGAATGAAGTTCAGATTAAAAAAATTACCAAGAGTAACCCAAATTTTTTAAATTGTACTGGCTGTAGCCCTCATCGATTGAGTATAACCGGAGAAGCAGAGCATCTGGCAGTGTAGCTTCTTTTTGAAGCTGGGGGAGGGGGGAACTGGAGGTAACCTTTGCTGCTGTCTCTGAGAGGAGCGGCCACTGGCTAGGTGAGTAACGTCTCTACCGCTACCTGAAGCCAGGAGCAGTCGCCGACTTGAGAGTACAATGTTTTCTGCTGCCTCAGTAGGAGCAGTGATCACTGATGAGGCGAGTATGTACCGCTACTTAATGGTTAGGAGCGGTTGCCGATGTGGTGAACACTGTTCATCGCTGCCTTGAAGAGGAGCAGTCGCTAGCGAAGTGAAAGGAAGAGGAGGGGTCAGTGTGGAGAGCAATAAAAGTACCGTATTTACTCGTGTATGACACGCACTCCAAAAACAGGAGTAAGTTTTTAGTTTTTAAGAATTAATAGAATCTAGATAATTAAAACTCATATTAGAAGCTCCACTCAATTACTCAACCAATTTTAATTACTGAATTATGAATATAATTTTTTTCGTTTTTAAAGTTACCATCTCTGTTGATATTGCCAACTCTTCTTGACAATGGTCTTCAATGTAGGACAATAGCTGTTCTTCTACTTATGGAAAGTTTTGTTTTCCTCTGCAAAATGCTCTTCTGTTTTTATTGGAATCTTGAATCTTCTCTTTTTTCGTTCTCCAATCTCTTACACAGGATTCCAGAATGTCATACTTGCCTGCTGCATGGTTACCAATTTCTTCTGCTTCAGATGAACTTTTAATTTTTCACCAGCAGTAAATGAATGCAAACGCTTTACAGAATTCATTTTTACTTAATAAACTGTCTGAACCAAATAGGCACCTGATCTTGACTGAGCTGTAAACTGAAATGTATGAGTTGTACATAAACGGTCTGTTTACTGTACATACAAAAATCCCCAAAGAAGATGAACTGAACAGACAGTTTTGTTGTGAAGCCTTGCACCAGATGTCACTCACCACTACTTGTTATTAAACAAAGTGCAAATAGTCGTTAAATCCAAACAAATTGTATTTGTGTAAACAAACATTACTTCTACCCAAAATGCCGTGAACAAATTAGATTACCGCCAGACAGTATTTGGTGAATTAGGTTATCGTACAATCCAACCACATATTGGTATTGTATCTACCAGAAAACCCCGCATATGATGCGCACCTCCGAATTTTGCACTAGATTTTTAGAAAAAAGCTGTGCGTTGTACACAAGTAAATATGGTATCGTCAATGTTGAATGCTTCAATCTTTCTCCGTGTCAACCTTCTCGTGGAGAAGATTGATACTGACTGAATCAACTAGTCAAGTCTGCCATATGCCTTAGTCACTCATAGTCGTACAAACGCTATCTCACTGCAGCAGAATCAACCATCCACAGCACTAGCAATGTGCAGTGGCCAAAACACTAACGACAGACCAGCGTAGAAATAGTATGGTATCAAAATATTTCATTATAGTTGTTTTAAAGTCTAGTTTTTATTTTGGTTTTTCTTAATTTAATAATTTTTTGTTACAACTCCAAACATTTAAGTTAACAGAAGTATTTTTTTGCGAAGAAACATTCTTTATTGCCCACTGTATTACAAGGGTAAAAAATTTTTAACCTTTGTAATTTTTTCAGGTTTTATTAAGTACAAGATTAGACATTGTTTATCTTTAAGTTTGTTATTAATTCCTCAGCCTAAATTATCCTCTTCGTCATCATTTCTTCTTCTAACTTGTCTTGTACTTCTTGAATAATTTCATGATTGATTTTATTTTCCAAAGATTCTTTGGCATACAAGTTAATCAAATTTGTTGTCTATAGATTATACATGAAGGATGAGAGAAGTTGTTACTGTGTAATAAACATAATTCCTCCTCAAAATATCAACAAGTTGTAGACCAATATGATAAACAGAAATACTTAAGACCCTTGGGAGATTTAATGACTAGAAATACAATACTCGTAGGTATCTGATATTGTTATTTTTTCTTCATTTCAAAATTGGATTATTCAGGTTGTTCTGAAATTGTTTTATTTATATTCGTGTTAAATATAAAAATGTTACATATATATTAAACATGGTTTTGATGTTATTAATGTTATAAACATAATTTATGTGTTAATAAAGAGTATTTATTCGATGTCTAAATAATATGATCGATGTTGCAATGTTGTAATTGTTATAGTAATTAAGAATATTGCTTTTAATGGTTCATAAATTTTAATTATTTTTTTTATTATAATTTAATGTGTTCATAATTTAACAGTTTATTTATTTTTACTAAAGGTGTTATTTTTTAATTATGCAAGAATTTTAGTGGTTAGAATTTTAGTGGTTGTTTCTGTATAAATTGTTTAAATTGAAAATATATAATGGACCAATGAAAACTAAAAAGTGAAAATATGTAATAAAATGAAATTCATTATTTGTATTGTGCCAGGTAAAATATTTGAATGATCAACACTATTTCAAGTTCAGTAAAGCTAGCACCTTTATTCTTAATTAAAATAATTTAAAAGAATAACAGTTTTATGGCTGTTAACTAATTAGTTTATTTTGTTACTCTATAAAACTTAAATAATAATCTGCTACCACATGGGGCTGGACTCGGAAATAATCTCGTGTATGTTAAGTTCATAAAAGTGTTATAATATTTAGAATTGATTTTTTATACTAATTCAATGATTTTTAATGCATTTCTGGTAGTGAATCATCTTTGATAATTTAAAGGAATATGAAGTGGATCAGCTATCACATCTTGCATTCTGGCATCAGAATCTTCTGATAAAGTTAAATAGAGTATATGTGAGCTTGACAATTAACTGATGGCTTGTAGCCTCGAAGCAGGTAAATAGTGATTTTTGTAAAAATGGTGATCATTTGGGTTTTAATGAACTAGAAAACAATGTATTGAAAATATAAAAGTAGCATTACAAACCATTAAAACCAGTAAAAAATATGAAATTGTAATCTAAGAATAAAGTAACCAATTTTTGATACGGTCCAGATTTAATAAAACAGGAACTAATTATGTAAAAATAAGATGGTTCATTTGATTAGAGATAATGTAATAATATTTCCTTAAAACGAATTAATTTTATTTTTTAATTTTGAATCAAATTAATGAAATATTAAATTTTATGTCCAGTTCCCTATCTGTTTTTCCACATTTATAATTTTTTGTGTTTGAATGAAATAAAATAACACATATTTTTAAGGTTATCTGTCGGAAATATAGTAATATTTAGTGTAAATGTCTTATTAGCAATGGTCTAGCACAATTTCTGGGTATGATTTTGTTACAGTTGCAACTTTACTGCGTAAAATTATCTTATACATTTTTTTAAATTTCCAGTTAATGAACAAAAAATATTTTCATGAACTTCAGAGTAAACAAAATTTGTACCGTAACTTGAATTGAAGACAGGTCAACTTTTTAAAATTAACGATCAATTAATGTATTCTGAAAAATCTGAGAAGCTCCAGTTTTTTGTGAATTATTTTCTATTTTTGTTTATTGGCATTCTGGGGAATTCACAAAAGTTCTTGAAGTATTTTTTTTATGAAGTCTTCTTTGTTTTATGCAGACCTCTTAAAATGTTAATTTTTAACAACATATAATAAATCGTTGAATATGCAATTTAACAAACTCATTTGGACAGGGTGGAATTTGTCATTCTTAGCTAGCCCTATGAAAAAATACAACTTGTTTGAATTTTAAACAAATCACCTGTTGTATTTTATTAAACAATTATCCCAATTTTTTATACTGAATTATTTACACCAGCATGCAAAGAACACAGATAACTTTTTAAAACAAACCCACTCATGTTAGTGGTACGAGAAATATTTGTACCAAAACCATTTTTATTATCTGACCCCCAATCTATACTATAATTTCTGAAAATAAAGTTAATGGAAAACATTTTAAAGTGGAATTATTAAAATTTATTTTAAGCATTTAGCATACAAGATACAGTTCTAGAACAGATAATATTAATCTTTGTATCATTTCATTTTGTGTTATGCCACTGCTAACCAGACTTAATTTAGTTAATTGGTTATCAAATATTGTATACATATCACATGTATCAGTAATGTCAATTACATATCTGAATTATTCCATAATATTTTTAATTACATAATTTTTTTCATTAATGTGTAATTGTGTGACTATGCTTGAAATTTCTTTTTATTGTATGGATAGATGATGCCTACATAAGGTTTGGCTTGTGCATCATAAGTAATGATATGAGGTTGTGTAGATGAAATAATCCCAGCCGGGAATCCAACCTAAGATCCCCGGCATAGAAGCCAATGGTGGTGACTCAAAAACTAAATATATTTAGTTCATAGTTTTGCAAAAAATTTAAAAATTTTTGGAGGCTCAGAATACTTTAAAAATATTGGTGAAGTCTCTTCTATGCAATATTGGGATTTTCAGCCTCAAGAGTTGTGGGTTAATTCCCAATAAGGTCTGGTATTTTTTTTTTCACTCATTCTCTTCTATGCGGGGGACCCAAAAATAATCGGACTGACATTGCGCTACCATTCATAAATGTAGTAGAGAGTTTTCCGTAACATAGAGTTAGTAGAGACCTTCAACAAACAACTGCTCAGACAGTGTTAGTTTATAGGTAAACGTTGGATCGTAGTGTTGTGTTTCTCTTACTGTTGTCATGTTTCGCCTGCGATGTTATTAAGCGTCAAGCGAATATTCCACTGGCTTGACGCTTCCTTGGTTTCTCTCAGTCATATTATTTTTGGGTCCCCTCTTGTACCTCCCTTAACTGTCTGCATAACAGTTGAAAGTAAAAGCAAAAAAGACAAAATATTATTAGTAATACTTTGGTTGTGCAGAGGGTGAAGAAACCACACCCCGCTTGTTTTAGGATGTGACACCTCAACTTGTAGGTGCAACTCAATCTTCCAACCAACAAACCTGGGTGGCAATCTTTCTCAACAAGTCTTTGCAAGCGAACTCCTGAAACTTTCATGGGAGAGGTCTATTTGCTGGGTTAATTAGAATGATGGGGTAATATAATAAGCTCTTTTTTGCATCCAGGAGACTCCAAAGGGAGTATAGGACATGTCAAGGTCTTCTGGGCAGCAGTGTCAAGAGATTAAAAGAACTGCTCCATATACATCTTATTCAGTTAACTTTCTGAAGGGACTATATTTGTCTTCTAACCTGACATGAGTTCCCATACTTTACTGTGGTTCAGTAAAAAATAACTGCCATTTTTTGCTGTGATTCATGTAATAATTTCCTAATTTAGGAAGTTTATATATCTATGACATAACAATATCTAAGCATTTTTAAGATAAACAAAGGTAATCCCTTAATAAAAAAAATCTTGTCACATAATTACAGATTTTTAATTAAAAATAAACAAATTTTTAATACAATGCATTTACAGTTTTGGCCAAACTTTGAAAAAGACTGAAAAATAGAAAATATCAAGTTTAAAATATAGAAATACATTTTTAAAATTATTTTTTGTATATATACACTTTTTGTACTATTAACAATTTAACAAACAATGTTTGTTTTCTCACTTGCATGAATAATATTATTTATAAATAATTCTTTAATGCATCCTGCAGCCTGTACATAATCCTATTGTAAAAATATATTTAATTTTTCATTGACCTGTTACAGCTGCTATGTAACTTTTTTATATAATTTCCTACTGAAAAAAAAATAAAGCTAGAGTTTTGTAAAAATTACTGAAAATACATCTTCTTAAGATTTTAATAATTTTAAAAAAAGGATTCAATTGTGTGTGACCCACTGAGTTGGTCTAGAGGTAAAGTCATCGCCATGAGTCAGATGTTAAACACCTGATTTTCGACGATGAAGGGGTCTGGTTTAAATCCTATTAAAGGTAGTTACTTTTATATGGATTTGAATACTAGACAGTGGTTACCGGT
Source organism: Catonia carolina (assembly GCA_035578175.1). NCBI lineage: Eukaryota > Metazoa > Arthropoda > Insecta > Hemiptera > Achilidae > Catonia > Catonia carolina. The sequence goes on from JAQMRL010000002.1 coordinate 49,798,175, forward strand.
TTACTTTGATGGGTGGGTTTAATTAACCATACTCTCTCAGGAATGGTCAGCCTGGGTCTGCACAATACTTAACCTCATTTACACATCATCCTCACCTCATTAGGTCATGTGGTTGCTTATTGTTCTGAATTGAATAGATTGCAACTTACAAATTTGTGTACTCTGATGATGGTGGATCCACTGAAATATGTCAGTAAGAATAGAATAAAAAGGGTAAGAAAAGTGATATAGCAGCTCTAACAGGGCAGAGGAAAAATTAAATATATTTACAATAGAATTTTATTTATGTTCTTCTATAATGAATTTTAAATTAACTTGCCTTATGAAATATTTTTACTTTTAATATTAACCCTATACATATCTTGTTATAAATATATATGTTGCAAAGTTGTTAGATTTGTTAATATATAAATGTATTAATTATATCATAATAAATTTATATGTTGTAATAAATAAATGTCTAATAAATATATATATTTTGTGAAATATTTAAACGGTCTACTATTTATTCAGTTTTTTGATAAAGTTTTACAGGGCTAACCTTTGGCATGGACGAGCGGGGCAACCGCCCCGAACCCATCACTTAAAGGGTCTGGTGCCCACAAAAATTTAAAGATTACGAATAATATAACAATAGAAAACATCAGAAAAGCAGAAATCAACATTATAATGACAAAGTGTTGATCAATTTTCTTTTATCTATTTGTAATTTTACACTTGAATAATGAATTCTAATCATTGCGCACAGCTTTGGACTGGAGTGGGCATCTGGTAGATTGTGATACCACACCAGGCTTAAGAGCCCCAAATCTAACATTTGTCCTGGGCTCCACAACTGCTACACCCAGCATTGTATTATGAGTAGTAATAAGGTAATGACTTTCATTATGCTGCGTGATTTTGTGGTTAACAGTGGTGAAAGTGTCTTGAAAGGCTCGTTAGTATACTGGTAAACAGTTATAATCATTAATTTATAGAGAAAGGTAAGTTGTAAACAATGTTACATCTCATTTTATAATATGTTGTTTAGGCCATCAGCTGAAAGGCTGGTTTGAACCTCTAGACACTTTACCAAGTAAAACGATGAGTAAAATGGTTTACGATTGCCTTCCTCACTGAGCAGAAGAATATCCTTATCAGCATGTCAGGCCCTCCAAAAAGCATCTACTTTCCACCCTGCAAATGACACCTTCATTTTATTCACCACAGGTCTGACAAACGAAACTCATTACTCTACGAGGAGATAACTCTGATAGTGTTTTCTACACCTCTACGTCTTCTGTTCTTAAATGCTTAAGTTATATAATTGGCTGATCATGTTATAAGAAACAGAACTATTTTGTGATGTCCTGGAACAAAATAATTTTAACATTCCACCTGCCTGTTATGGGCAATTATTGAATATTTGTAAACAAAAATTGTATGATACAAGACAGTAGTGTAGGAAAGGAAAAAGTAACCAATACAGTACAATAATTATTTTCACATAAAACAACACAAATAGTCTTAATCCAAAGAAAACATTTTCTAAGATTCTATGTACAATTAAAAATAATTTGTTGGTTTGCATAACAATTGTAAAAGTCCTCACTGATTTACTAATTTCCCAATTGCCTAAAGAAATGTTTCGCCTTGCATTTCTTTGAACAGCTATAAAACCGCCATGCATTTTCTCTGAAGAATAGCTAAAAAAGTAAAGCTTTCAAATTTTGATCACTTTCTCCTAAGCATAGAAAGAGCCCAAACCTTAAATCAATATATCGGTACTGAATTAATTATATACTTTCCTAAGGAGCTGTGATTCCAAAAATATTATTTTAAAAGTAATATCAAGAAAAATAAAATTTGGAGTGAAACAGAGGAAAACAGAAAACAAAATAGCCCAAATCAATCTTCTTGATGCTACCCTCTGAGGCTAACTAGTCACAAGTCCAAAGGCATAATTGCTATTATTTTATTAAATCAAACGAAAAAATCAATCATGCTTTAAAATTCGATCAGACTTATTTATTAGTCTTTGATCTACAAAAGGAATATCCAGTAAGGGACGCACAGCTACCCCTTAGAAGTTAAAAAATTATAAAAATAATACTAGAGACTGTCAGATTTCAGTAAGTCTTGAGTTTCAGTTTTAAGAAGTCATGTTCTACCTTGATCTAACATGAGCTATTCTTTCCTAGTGCTGGTTGTGTACTTAATTTCTACCCTAGTTTTTAGAATCTCGTTGACTGATGCCAAAATAAATGGAGTCTGTATCATCGTTTATAATTATTATCTTTGGTTTCTCATCCATTAGTTTTGCGTAGTAAATTTAATGCAGATGTGAAGGCCGAGAGATGAAACAAAATAGTAGTAACATGACCGGGATTCGAACCCCGGACCATGAGTGAAAACGAGGGACTTCTAAACGTTATTGTCCTGGAGTTTATTTTTCATTTAATAATACAAAATTCAATTTAGCGTAAACACTATTATCTATATTATAAATAGTCATTAATTTATTTAGCAGACCTTGTCAATGATAAACGGAATGTTTTTAAAAGGAGTAATAGCTCGTTGCTAGCGTTACCGGTTGAGTTGTTTCTGTTTGTATTGTGATCATGTCATGCATGCTTTCAGTTGGATCATTTGTTGTTGTGGCAGCCCTGATGCATCGTACTTGTTTGATAACACATTACCGTCTTTACAATTTAGTGCGCGAGCGAGCTCTGATGTGATTGGCTGAAAATACGTTGCGTAGATCTTGCGTGTCGTTGCGAATGATATGAAATTTCATTTAATGAAGTAATCGTTGTTATATGGCATTTTTGTTACTTTTTACTTACAGGTTATGTGCACTTTAGTGTCAGATATTTTTAAAATGGTTATGTTTACCGTAGTTTCAATCGATATGGGAGTATTCTATTACTTTACTACAGAAATAACGCGGCAGATATGCGCGTTGAACAAAACGGTACCCAACTAATTCTACCGGTCGGTATTTTCCCTTTGTAATCAGTGTTTATGAAAATAATAATTCTACAATTACATAAATTGTTATCAGTGAATTATCTACGATGTTTTGTTGATAAAATTAATTCTGTAAATAATATCGTTCAGTGGAATAGTTTTTGAATGCCGGTCGTGAAAACGGTTTTTTCTTTCACAACTTATAATAGTTGTGGGAATGCATGTTCCGAGAAGAAAAGAAAGAAAAATCAAAGAAACTGTAATGAATGTGAGTACAAAAGAAAAAGATCCTTCGTTACCTTGTTGTTGCGATCCGATTCTGAAACCCTTAAAGAAATCTTTTATATCAGCTGATGATGATAATGATGATAACGATGTATATGATATCGAACAGTACTTCAAAACTGGATTCGGTAAGTTATGTATTATTTATTTCTGTTGTGTTACTGACAAATAACTATTCAGAATAATTTTGATGTGATCGAACAGGAACGAATTCTAAATTAATGGTACAAGATCAGAAATGTAGTGAGATGCAACTACAGTACATTAATTTTAAAAACTACATTAGTTTATTTTGTTAAAAAATCGCTTTTGGCTATTATTAATTATTTAGGCAAAACAAATTGAAAGTAATTTTAATTTTGATTAATAGTGCGGTAAAATCACTTATTATAGTTCTGATAAGAAATCACCATTGAAGGTCATATTGTTATCTCCTGTTTATAATGTTTTCACCTTAAGTAAATACTTTCCTGTGCTTATTAACTTTACGTATCAATAAAGAAAATCATAAGCCAAAAATACTTCCCAAAAATTATATATTTTTATGTCATCTCATCTATTGATATACTATGACATCTCTACAATAATTATGAGTAAATTTAACATGTGTACGAGATTGTTAAGAAATGAACATTATGACGAACTGTTGGTTTTTTTTTTTTAAGGAATTACTCTGCATCATTACATTACGATATTAAGATATTTTTTATTACTATTGGGTTCAGAGAAAAATAACTGTAATTCGATATCATTATCCTGATTACCGTACAGAATTCAATTCGTGTAGTTTATTTACATTGTAAAAATGGGATTGTATCAAATTTTCTTGTCATTGTCAATTACAAAATAATTACACTGCTTTATTTTTGAGTTAATTAGACGTGTTTCGTAAGCAGCAGTAATTGTAATTAGTGATATCTGATTTGACTTTATGACTAATAAAATCTGATTACGAAATAAACCGGTAGGTATCAGTAACAAAAATAAGCCACTTAAAGATACTGTATGCAGTCCTACACATTGAACACTAATATGTAGCCTACATAGGTTTCAGACTTCTTCAAAATAGTATTTCAAATTATACGATACATATACCTTTCTTGCGTACGTCAATAATGACGTAATATTTTTTATTTCTTTAAATTTTAAATCCCGGGAATGAGAAAATGAAAGGGTAACAGGGGAAACAAATATTTTGTTTCTGAATCCTGACTGTCCATTTTGAGATTTACAATAATTGTTTATTGTGAATCACCTTTATTGTGTTGATAGGTTAGTGAGACCTAAACACTAAGCACATCTGTTCATTAAAAAAAATATATATTTTATAACAATTTATTAACAATTGTAATTATGACAAATTAATATAGATTAGTTTATTGTAATTGACCATAACAGGCAGGTGAAATGTTAAATTGTTTGAACTCGATCTGCTAGTTCCAGGACTACAAAAAGAGTTCTGTTTCGTATAATATGGTCAGCCAATTATATGACTAAAAAATTTAAGAACAGAAGAGGTAGAGGTATATAAGACACTAATCAGAGTTATCTCTTTTGAAAGTAATGAATATCATTATGTATTCACCATGGGGTGAATGAAGTGAAAGTGTCTATTACAGGGTGGAAAGTAAAAGCTTTTTAGAGGACCGAAAATGCTGATAAGTATACTTTTCCACACAATGAGGAAGGCAAATGTAAACCATCTCATCCTCGTTTTACTTAGTAAACCCTCTAGAGATTTAAACCACCCTTTCGGCAGATGATCTAAAAAAAAGGCAACAATATTGTAATAATAGTATAATTGCATGATACACATTAGACTGCCCATAACAGACAGGTGGAGTGTCAAATTATTTACACTGAATCTGTTCGTTGCAGGGCTAAAATAAATAGTTCTGTTTCTTATCACATGGTCAGACAATTAAATGACTTAATCATTTAAGAACAGAAGAGGTAAAGGTGTGAAAGATACTAATCAGAGTTATCGTCTCTAAAAGTAATAAATTTCATTATACAGCCAGACCCTGTGGTGAATGAAATGAAGGTGTCATTTGCAGAGTGGAAAATGTGTTCTTTTCAGGGAGCCCGAAAAGAACATTCTTTGTTTTATATGCTTTTCACTTGGGTTTAAATTTGGTATATATTTTCTAAGGTTATTAGAAAAATCTGTTCCCCAGAATATGTTACGATTGGAAGGTTGCTTCACAAACATCTCATTCAAAGGCGTATATAGGCCTACTATAGATTCGTCCCGTGATTCAAAAACAAAGAGATAGTACATTACAATAGTAGTACATTAGTAGACTGATAGTACATTACTATGATAGATAGTACATTACAATTACGTGGTTCAAAAGCAATGACAAAACCAAAGAGATAGTACATTTCAATTTTATCGTGCTGGTAGGTGTAATGACGGTGTTCGATAAACATTCATGAGTATGTACTCTCTCTCCTAATTACTACGCACCCTCCGCATGACCTGAGTATTGTAAAAATACAATATCAAATAACCCCGGAATCCTATAATGTCTTGGACTTGAAAGAACAATTCAAATTTTTGTAGATTCATTAAAACGCTTTATCCGGGATTCACTCAAACTGTTAAGAAATATATAACCAAAGTAGGAAATTTATGGTAATTAAATGTTCAAATATTGGCTTCTGATAAATTACATAATGGCCATGCGAGTTAATAATAAATATATCGCGTTCACGGTGTAGTGGTACCATGATAAACTTTAAAACAAAGGATCTGCGTTCGATTTCCTAGGGTATGAACATTTTAACAAGTTGAAACCCATCTTCCCATGAACTAGTGCTTTACTTTCAATTTCTTCTTCTCTGTCCTTACTGTGGTAAAGTTATTAGTAGGCCTATTTGGTTTTATTTTAGCCATCAGGTTCTTTTTCTGAGCTATACGAACTCATCTCACCTCGTTCGTTGGAGGACAGTACCTTGGAACGAAACAAATGTTTCACACTGTTGGTCAAACATTCATTACGCCTTTTCTATCATAATACTATTATACTATGAGAATTATTGTTGTTTAGGTCAACAACCGAAAGGCTGGTTTGAACCTCTAGAGGTTTTACTATGTACATACGAGGAGTGAGATGGTTTACTTCTGCCGTCCTCACTAAGTTGAAAGAGTATGCTTATCAGCATGCCAGGCCCTTCGAAAAGCACCCACCTTCCACCATGCAGGTGACACATTCACTTCATTCACCACAGGGTCTGGCTGTATAGTGAAATTCATTACTCTCAGAGGAGATAACTCTGACTAGTGTCTTTTACACCTCTACCTCTTCTGTTCTTAAATACTTCAATCATATAATTGACTGACTATGTGTTAAGAAACAGAACTATTTTTTTGTAGCCCTGGAACCAACAGATCGAGTGAAATTAATTTAACACTCCATCTACCCGTTATGGGCATATGATAATTATAATAAAATTAATAATAAATAGACCGCGTTCACGGTGTAGTGGTACCGTGATAAACTTTAAAATAAAGGATCTGCGTTCGATTTCCTAGGGTATGAACATTTTAACAAGTTAAAACCCCTCGTTCCATGAACCACTGTAATGTCACTGCTGATCGAGTGTTTGTTACGGTTTTAAATCAACTAATATATAATAGGCCTGTATTAAGTCTCTTAGTAAATATTACTATACTTGACGTCTTATCATTGCGAACTTGAAAATCATTGAGTTTGCAGTAGGCCTATTGCCGGATCACATTCCCCACTTGCAAGAATATGTCACTCACGCAAGCATACGAGCGTTTTAAAACGATAGTATGTAATTACAGATACGATATGTTACTGATGTATTATTGTTTTAATTTTATTTTTATAATTTAGTTTTTTTTTAGCCTATAAATGCATTGTATAATATAACTTTACGTTACTTTCACTTATTTATTCACGGAAACGGTGGAAAACGATGGGGTGAGATGGAGTTATAATATTATACGATGAAGTTCATAGTGATATGACGGACACTATAATCAAGCCTAAAACATTTTTATTTTGATGTTGAAAACTTTACGACCACGAACATTATTTCTTGAACCATCTCCACCCATTGATATGATTTTTACAATGTAGGTGCTACTGTGGGGTTAATTGTAACATTGAAATTCATCACCTAATTCAATAATATTAAATCCAAAAACATATAGGGTAACGGCTGTTAAGTGGCCGGAAATAGTAATATGTTTCCGGTTATTTAACTGTTAACCTATATGTGGCTATTGTGAAAAATAGTTATACGCCTATTTGATCTTTGTAATTACTTTTAAGTAAATATTACGCATTGAATTTTTACTTTCTCTTGCCTATATGAATATATAGGAAGGAAAGTATTGTTTTCATGTAGATTTTTCGAAATCAAGTTTTCACGGATATACCAATTTTCAGACTCCCTGAACCCAAAAAACATGTTTTCAGCGACTGGTCTGTGTGTGTGTGTGTGTGTGTGTGTGTGTGTGTGTGTGTGTGTGTGTGTGTGTGTGTGTGTGTGTGTGTGTGTGTGTTTGTGTGCGCGTGTGTGTGTGTGTGTGTGTAGGCGCGCGCGCCCTTGCGTGCGTGAACAAAATATCTCAAGAACGAAATATTGTACGAAGTTAAACCGTGAACTTTACTTTAGGAACCACTACAGGACTCGACACGAACATTTTCGTCAAAATCGGTCAACCGGAAGTAGTCGTTTATTCGTGTCATTTTTCACTTTTTGCGATTTTCTCAAAAACGGCCTATACAACTTTTTTTTAAATCGCCCAATCACTATATTTTTAATACCCTATAAGATAGAATAGGCGCCATGTCTGATGAAATTCTTGGGGAGGCTGTTCTCTTGTTGAAAAAGACGGGTTTTTTAAGATTGCAGCCTTAATATGCATATTAGGGCAAAAGGGTATAATAACACTTGCAGACGAATTAAAAATCTACAACGTTTATTTCGAAAATTTATTTGTATAATGCTTAGTTTAGCGGTAATTAGTGATTTTTCTATTTTTTTTTTCTGTAAAAAAGTGGATTTTTTAAGATTTCGGCCTTAGTAGGCCTATGCATTTAACGACAAAAAGTATATCATCAAATTTATAGGAAATTAAAAGATCTACAACTTTTATTTCAAGAAGTTTTCTCTAAAGAGCCTTTTTTTAGCGTGAAAGAGTGATTTCCGTATTATTAAGCCAAACTAGGTTGGTTTTAATTTTGCATCATTCACTCATGATTAAAATAAGGTTATGTTTATTTTTAATGTTTTATTACTAATGTTAGCTTATACTGTTCATTATTTGCATTGGCTAGAGAAAGTTGTGTGAGTGTTTCACACCAGATTTTTTATCTAAAAATAGTAACAAAAAATGCATTGATTAAAATTAACGTTTGCATCTAATTTAATGTTGATAAATGGACGCAGGTAGGCTATATTTTTATCCGATCCAGTCCAGCCTACTGGATATTCTGGAACGGTCGTTGCACGCAACACAAGGTAGCACAGTGTTTCTATAGCCGCAACCGTCACGTTATAACGAACTAATGCATATCACGCTATCAAAATACATTCTAGGGTTAGACATGAATATATATTCCTTCCGTAGTTTAATTATAATAATTGCTATTACTATTTTAAAGTAATTTTATAAATCTAATTGCATTTTTGTCTGGTTATAAAATAGGTAGTACCGTATTTAGTGCAATTGTTATCGTACCGAAATAAATATTGTTACGATTTAAATGAATGTCATTTAATAAATTGGATAATAATATATCATATAATCTCTTTTACGTTGTTTAAACAAGGTTATTGTTCTTGAAACAGTTTATTTTTCATATTTTGTCAATGGGACAATTATGAACTACATTATTAGTTACGCTTATGCTAAGTAAAACGTATGTTTTTAAAACGTATAAAATGAAATACTCTGTATATTTTTATTCCTAACATTTTTTATGAATGTAAGAGTTTTGGGTTCTTCTGTGTTAGACACACCGACTCTTTTGTACTGAACACTGTTTGCCATTGCTTTCTAATACAGTAAAATCTCTCTATTGCGGAACTCTATATAGCGGAAATCTCTCTTTAGCGGCATTATTTGCCGACCCCGACCCTTTCGTATACTACGATAATGTATTTAACTCTCGTTATAGCGGCAAAAAATCTCTCTATAGCGGCAAAACAATGTCTTCAGGATATGGATTTAGACGCCTATGTAGGGGCAGACAATGACTTTGCCACTTCAGCAGACATTGGCGATGATGCAATAATCGAAAATGTCTTAGCCCAAAACAACGAGCAAGAAAGTGAAGATGACGATGAAATGGAAACAGAAATGTTGTCCCTTCAAGTAAACAGGCACTAGACGCTATTCTTGTTGTTTCCACATACTGTCATTGCCAATATGTAAATGAAAATTTACAAGTTTTAAACATTGAAAGTGAGATTGAAGACATGTTTTATGAATTGAAAACGAAACAAAATTTACAACTTATTTTACGAAATGAAAATGTACTTTACAGTTATTGTTTCCTTAATAACAAAAACAATATACTGTACTGTGTATTTTTTTTGTGTTTGTGTAGCCTATGTTTTATTAGATTTTAATTGTATGTATGTATGTCTATTACTGTTCAGTGAAAAACGAGTTTCAGAGCTAATTAATTTTAGGCTATTACGGTATGTAATGTATGAATGATTATTGAAAAAAGGTCAGTACGAAAAGTGAAATTCTATTGTTAAACATTATATTAACACAACATCTAATAAAACCAGTTTGTATCCAAATTTGTTGTTAAGTTAATAACCTACACCTTATGTAATTAATTTAAATATCTCACTGTATTGAAGTAATCTACTGCATTAAACATTCGTCATAAAGTTATCTATTCAGTAGTTTTTCAAAAACTTATTCCATGCACCATTTACATACGTATAGGCCTATAAGTTATTTTGTACAGAAAAATTAGTACTCCAACTTCCCTCCCACCGTTAATTACTCGCGCTCCCTATAACGGAACTCTCTTTATAGCGGCGGTACCTCATGGTCCCTTCAATTCCGCTATAGAGAGATTTTACTGTATTTCTACTGAGTAGAAAATAACAAAAGATAACTCCAGTAATGACATTTAAAAGTAAATGTTAATAAAAAACTTAATAAAAAAAATTAAATTGTTTAATTTTAATATCAAATTTGGAATATGATAATACAGACTTTAATTCTAAAGTATTTCTATTGTGTTTAATTTTACTTGATGAATACCACAAGACCTTTTACTTTTTAAATGAAATATTTAAATTTTAAAAGATTTTTACTAACTTTTGTAAAGTTTGTGTACTTTTTATGAGCCCTGAATTTAACGAGTGTTTCATTTATTGCAATAAACAATATTATATACGTACTATGTACTCAATTGCTTACAGTTACTTTATTAAGCATTTTTGAACCGATATTGTAAGTGGAGCAAAATCATTTTCACAAAATTTATAAATCCACAAGAACAGAATTTGCAGTTTTTGTAGGCGCGCTAACCGAGTTCGGGACGTCCAACATATTATTATAAGACCCGAGGTTTGTTTGAAAGTGTGATTTATTTGGAGACCGAAAGAAGTTCTTTTAGAAAGTAGTGTCACCGTCGTCTCCTTTGATTAGGTACTATACTGACGGCTATCAAAGTTTCCGACTTAGCAACAGAGGGAACCGCCAATAGTTCCGAAAGGGGCGGTAGGCCTGTGTCAGCACTGCAGAGGGCTTGTAACCACCCCCACCGCTGCGCACTGGAGACTATATAAAGAGCGCTCCACTGAGCCCGAGGTGATTCGATTCCACGCTACTCTACACCATCGACGAGACTTCCTAAATCGGCACACGGCTACCGGACTCCAGCGAACACTCGTCGACGACCCCGCGAGAGAGAAGATGATGCTTCCGCTCGCCAACCCGACAACGTAAGCCATCGACCAGAACCATCATCGCCCGTTGCCGCGAGCGATGCCCACAGCAGTCCCTCGAACGAGCCTTGCACCCACCGGATCCGACGAAGCAGCCATCGTCGCACTACTGCGTGGAAAGAAGATGACGTCTCCGCTGGACGACGACAGGCCGTGTCGCCCAGTTCCTCGACGATTACGCTCTACATCTCCGACGAAGATCGACTGACTACATCCATAAGATAAAGAAGGAAGATGCTCTGAGACTTGCAGCAGCCATCGCCGCAGCTCTCGCAGCTGCGGCCACGCGCTTCCTACACGGGTCTCCTTCGAGACCAGCACAACGGTCCTTCTTAGGAACAATTCGTTAAGGTTTACACCGGTCCTTTTCAGGACCATCAACCAACTCTGTCTGTCCCGGCGGACCCACACATAAACGGCCCTTTTCAGGGCCTCCAAAAAAAAGTAAAGGTTTTTTTAACTCGCCACTTAATGTCGCCATCCAGTAACGGTAGGTACTACTAAATTATTCAGAAACAGTAATCATGTTTTAATTCCCTTTTTTTAATGTGACATTTTATGGTCTAGTTCAGGTAGTTGACATAATGTATTAAAAACACAAACTCCTACGTATGTAAAACAAAGACATAGACACGTAAATTAAGTAAAATAATTATTTTTAATGGTTGCAACTATTACCTAAATACGCTTGTAAAAAGTTTTGTGTGTTAATAATTATTATTTTCTCCTGTTTCTTATTTTTTTAAGGTTTTGTTAGTGAATACATAATATCAATATCTATGCATATGTTTATAACATTGTAATGAATAACTTCTCGGTAAAGAAACAAAAATAAAATATCCAGTGCTATCACTTTCATGTAGGTAATTTAATATTATTTAAAACCGGTTCTAGATTCAAAATCTACGTAGTTATAAATACACTTTTTGTTCAGATGCATTAATGTAAAGAACAACTAAGTATAAATATTATATAATTTAAATCAGTATAATAAGAAACCATTGGAATGGGTCGAAATTTTTGAAACTGAAATATCAACCGATCTTCACTTTTCCCATAAAGCAAATAAGTGATTCTTTGAAGGATTTTCGTGAGGGCTGTAATTTTAATACAAAATTTTTCTCAGTTAACTGCTGTTGTTGTTGTTGTTGTTTAGGTCATCAGCCGAAAGGCCGGTTCGAACCTCTAGAGGTTTTACTAAGTATTGAGTGAGGTGGTTTACCATTGCCTTCTTCATTAAGTGTAAACGTATTCTTATCAGCATGCCAGACCCTCTGAAAAGCAGTTACTAGTACTTTCCACCCTGTAAATTAAACCTTCACTTTATTCACCAGAGGGTCTGGCCGTATAGCCTAATGAAATTCATTATTCTCAGAGGAAATAACTCTGGCTAGTATCTTTTACACCCTCTACCTCTTCTGTTCTTAAATGCTTCAGTCAATTAATTGGCTGACCATGTAATAAGAAACAGAACTATTTTTTGTAGCCCTGGAATTAGTATATCGAGTGTAAATAATTTAACACTCAACCTACCTGTTATGAGCATAATTAACTCCTAAAGACTTTTAGGAATTAGCTATGTAATAGTCAGAACTGGATCTAGGAAATAAATGTAGGCCTACGGGACTGCACATCCCAAGGGCGGTAAATAGACCCTTGATAATATAAATGTATATATTTGTAAAGACGTTTACCAAAATTTAAATAGATTTAGTAAAACCACCACAGACTTGAGGGAATCGGAAACTCCTTAATTTCCTATATGAAAGTGTCAGTGTCATAGTAGTTGGAGGGTGAACGAAACCAGTTCTGCCCCTCCACAAATCCTAGATCCAACCTGTGTGTGTAGTCCTAGAATATTAAGGGTAGGCCTACGATATTTAGATTCTAACATAAAACAATAAATTTTACTTTAAAACCAATAAAACGGTTTTGATTAAACTACTCACAATTATTACATTCCGATTTGTCCTGACCCGGTTCCGAGGCTGTTTGTGAGTTTGCCAGTAATTCACTTTTCCTCCGGCCGAGTTACGGGCCCTGGGCAGAGTAAGCTCAGTGATGAAGCTGCGATCTCACTGTCTCCGAGCCGACAGGGCATTTTGCTTTTAGATGCCACTCTAGGTTCATCCGCCCTCTCCGCCGTTTGGAATAACAACTTCCTCTTCCGTCATTGAGATTGTTGACCATTAGAGTTAAGGGATGCTCGAGATTTGATAGAGTGCGGAATGTGGGTATAAGGAAGGAGCTCCAAGTCTACTGCCTGAACGAGAAGATTGAGGGGTATCGCGGACGATGGAGAGGGCACCTGGACAGAATGCCGGACCACAGTATACCCCTCCAAGTACACCGTTATCCACCGGTTGGGTGGAGAGATGTGGGACGACCGCGGAAAACATGGATACAAGCTAGGAGTTTCAAGTTTGTGAGTTCGGAACAGGTGACTGGCAAAGCCTTGAAAGATGAAGAAGAAGAGACAATTATTACATTCTCTCGACTCATTAAGGAGGTTTCGCTTCCTTTGAAAAACATCTTGGGAAAACTGCTCTCGCTGATGGACTAGTCGCTGATGGAAATAGATAATCAGGATTATTTTTAGCTACAGCTTTAATTTGTCTGTTACGGTAAAATTTACGACAAAAGTTAAATGATATAGAAAATACAACTTTTGTAATATCAGTTTTTCCTACGCTTATTTTAGTGAAAATTCCAGACTGAATTAAATATTATGCTAAAATCATTCCTATACTTTAATCAGATTCACGTTGCTGATCTTATAGAATTTCTGTAATGAAATTCTTTATCAAGATCATGTTCTTTTCATTTGATTTTGTAGTCATGGTTTTTAGACCCTGAAGAATTGTGAAAAATTATTGAAATGCAATCTAGTAATAGGTGATTCGCAAGAAAGTTCATGCTGTTGGCACTACTTGAAATATTTTTGAATTTATAATACGGATAAATAATAAATAATCTCAAAATTCTATGATCGAGTCTATCGCATGGGGAAATACAACTTTGAACTTCTTAAATCTTGTTTTCAAATGTGTTCTATTAACTTACATAATAATAATATGTTTATGATAGTATCTATTCACTGGCAGTAAGACACTTGCACAGCTTCTGATATTAATAGACGCAGATATAATTGTACAGTACATTAAAATGAATATAAAAACTTCTATTATAGTCGGTTAAGTTCAGGCTTAGGCTGCCAGTTCGCAAAAAAACTTGTATTAGGCCTTATTCAAGGCCACATCACAGATTTCGTAAAATGTATGACCAGCGAGACAGAATTTTGTAAATGTCCTCTTGCTGATATTTAAACACAACGCGGCTAACCCTTCAAAACTAATTTCTAGAAAAAAGCAGGTAAAGCGTAGGTCTTTTACAAAAATCAGGAAACGTTTAAACTGATATATTGATCAATTTGTAGCATTAAAGTGTACTTTGGTTTGCACTTATTTCTATGCACTACTTTTACCCACAAAATCTGAAACAACAGAAAACTGAAAAACAAAAATTTCAGCGATAAAAAATTGATTTACTGTGATTGTAAAGTCAATTTGGTCCATTTATACCACAACTTAGTCCACTTAAAAAATTTGATTTTAAATAACAAGTTGTCTTCAAATAACTGGGTAGCCTACCAAAAGGAATATTGAAGATTAGAAGGCGAATAACATTTCTACGTGACATACAGAAAGTGTTAGTGATAAAAAAAAATTTTAGTGATAAATTACTGCTGACGGGACCAGTAGTGGCTCGTGTCTTCAAAAATATGTGAAGAGTTGCAAAAATCAAGAAAAACTGTAAACTCATAAGTATCCGCACTTGTTGGAGATACTTATAAAAAATGTATAAAATATTATGACTTTGTGGAAAAGTATACTTATCACCATGCCAGGCTCTCCGAAAAGCTTCTACTTTCCACCCTGCAAATGACACCCTCACTTCATTCACCACAGGGTCTGGTTGTATAATGAAATTCATTGCTTTCAAGAGGAGATAATAGTGTCTCTTACAACTCTACCTCTTCTGTTCGTAAATCCTTCAGTCATATAATTGGCTGACCATGTGATAAAAAAATAGAACTCTTTTGTAGCCCTGAAACCAGTAAATCGAGCGCAAATAATTTAACACTCCACCTGCCTGTTATGGGATATATCTTATGCTACAGTTCATCTGTGCTCAACCTTCTTGTAAAATTCTGTTCCGTAGATTTTTGTTGGGGTGCCGTATCTCTGTAAATTTTCTTTTGTAAAATTATTAGTACACCAAATTCGAATTTCATATTATATACCCTACAGTTTATAATTCACTATGAACTATACTTAGATAATTATGGCAGTACTTTTTAACGGTAAAATTTTTTATTAAAAATTCAGTAAATATTTGCATTTAAGGACTACTTCATGTTGCGTGACTTAACTAACATCTGTGTTAACAAGTTATTACATTATTAGACTGAAGAAAGGAATTCTTACTATCCAATAAGGAACATCACGACATGTTTTCGATCCTTTTCAGAGCTTCCTCCACTAGAAAAAAAACTTCGTTAGGTAATATAACTGCCTGGGTAGCCATTGTCGGTATACTCTTCATTACGTTTGTAGTAGGACTCAGCGGTACATGTAAAAGACAAAATAAGAAGCACGTGGGTAGTTCTTTCAGAGACCTATAGTGACTAAATCTATTTCAGTATGTTTTTGTCGATTTTAAGGTCATTTTAGACTACGTTAAGTACTAAACAATACAATACTAATAAAAGTTCTTTTTAGAATATTCTAATTTTAGTAGTATCTACTGCAATATGGGAGTCAAAACTAACATCCAATTAAATAAAAAAACAAATTGTAAAATTTATTCATGTTTCTATACTTCGAATATTTCTATTCCTTAGGCATATGTTCTCTTTGTGCTGGATTTGTTGGAAGAAGACTGGTTAAAACGCTACGTAGTTGTCAGGTTGACATCTAATCAAGTTGTAACTGAAACAAAATGTCTTATTTGTCATGTAAAATACGGAATGTAACACAATAAAATGTCACACACACACACACACACACACACACACATACACACACACACACACGCACGCACGCACGCACACACACACACATGGAAATGGGTATTAGGAAAAGTTCGGATACATAAGACAAGGAAGAGTTTTTATTTAATCTGTAAAAATGCAAATTACATGGGAAATGGTCGCGGTGAATCGTTCGAAAAACAACCTGTAAAGCAAGAAGTCTAAGAGAAATAAATACCGCTAACACAATGGTAAAGAAATTATGTTATGTTAATTTAAATTCAGTAACAAATATTTTTTTATTGAAATTCTCCAGCTGCCGTTGGCTTTTATTGTAAAATTTGGAGTCTAGCGACCATACAATGAAAATTCTTGATAAATTAATTGGTCATTTCAGAAAGCACATAAGTCAAAATTCTAACTTTAGATTTATGTTGTTACTGAAGTAAAAAAGAGTAAAATGCTGACTTGTTACTGGATGAAATACTTTATTAAATAACCACAAGAAAATTGTGTTTTGCAGTACTAAAATTTTATTTAGCCTACTTATTACATTAGTAACTTGAGAAATGTTTTCACTACTATAAAAATTGAATTTCTTGCCTTAAAAAAAAATTAGTTGTCTGAAATATTCACGGTTTTTGTCATTATCATCAATTTATAGTAGTTTTCTCCTGTGTACAAATTTTTGCGTAGAAACGTTGTATTTTCTAAGTGTAGGACTTCACTTCAAAATATTACCCATTTTATTTTTAACCGGTAAAAAAGGCTTTAGGATAACCTTATGCATAAAAATAAGCTCTTAGTATTATACAGTATTGTTGTTGTTTAGGTAATCACCTGAAAGACTGGTTTGAACCTGTAGAGATTTTACTAAGGAAAACGAGGAGTGAGGTGGTTTACATTTGCCTTCCTCACTGAGTGGAAAAGTATGCTTATCGGCATGCCCTCTGAAAAGCATCTACTTTCCACCCTGCAAATGACACCTTCACTACATTCAACACAGGGCCAGGATGTATAATGACATTCATTATTCTTAGAGGAGATAACTTTGAGAAGTGTATTTTACACCTCAACCTCTTTTGTTCTTAAATGATTCGGTCATTTAATTGACTGACCATGTGATAAAAAACAGAACTATTTATTTTAGCTCTGCAACGAACAGATTGAGTGTAAATTAATTTGACACTCCACCTGTCAGTTATGGGCAGTATATACAGTATTAGTGAAGTAAAAACAGACCTATGTGATTTCGGTAGGGAGTGTTTTGTTTACATTCAACCAATCCGGAAATGTACTAAAGCCGAAAAGGCAAAATTTTGACTTATGAGCTTTCTAAAATGACTGATTCAAATATTATGTAACAGTCACCATCTAAAAGCTCCTTACGTATTATATTACATAATAAAACAATACTATCAACGTTTTCACAGAAAATTAGTTAGATATGTAACTGACCAAGTCAGGACAATTAGCTCATTCTGTTTATGGGACAACCCTCTAAGCACGCTAAAGATACCTTGGAACAATAAGTTTTTGCCCCCTGAAAATTTCAGATGATTAAAAAGTACAAACTAATTCAAAATTAAATTGAGAAAAATCTGGTGTGAAACACTCACACAACTTTCTCTTGCCAGTGCAAATAATTAACAATAAAACTAACATTAGTAATAAAACATTAGAAATAAATAAAAAACTAACCTCAATAAACATAACCTAATTTTAATCATATATGAAAGCCGCAAAATGAAAATCAACCTCAGTTTGGCCTAAAAATACGGAAAATCACTCTTTCACGCTCAACTAGGCTCTGTAGAGAAAAATGCTCAAAATAAAAGTTGTAGATATTTTAAATTACTATAAATTTGATGTATACACTTTTGTCGAAAAATGCATGCTAAGGCCGAAATCTTAAAAAAATCGATTTTTCACACTTTTCGTGAGAAAAAAACAGAAAATCGCTAATTAACGTTAAACTAAGCGTTATACAAAAAAAATGTTTGAAATAAAAGTTGTAGAATTTTAAATTCTCTACATTTTTTTATTATAAAAATTTTCGCGCTACAATACATATTAAAGCCGTAATCTTAAAAAAACACTTTTTTACGTGAAAACGGCCTCACCAAGAATTTCAGCAAACATGGCGCCTACCCTATCTTGTAGAGAATAAAAAATTGAGTAAACTAGGCGATTTTTAAAAAATCTTAGGACCAGTTTTTGAGAAAATCGCAAAAAAGTGAAAAATTACACGAATAAACTACTACTTACGGTTGACCGATTTTGATGAAAATGTTCGTGTCGGGTCCGGTAGTGGTATGTAACTTAAGTTTTAAGTTTGAAGTTTGTACGATGTTCCGTTCTTGAGATATTTTGTATACACACACGCACACGCGCGCGCGCGCACACACACACACACACACACACACACACACGCACACACAGACCAATCGCTAAAAACATGTTTTTTGGGTTCAGGGGGTCTGAAAACGTAGCCTATAGATCCGGTGAAACTCGATTTCAAAAAATCGACATGAAAACAATACTTTCCTTTCTATATATTCATATAGGCAAGAGAAAGTAAAAAACATAGAAGCCACATCGATGGGTGTTCTGCTTCCTAGTGTGGTCATGTTATTAAAATCGTATCATCGTCATAATAACTTCATTGTTTTTATTGTAAAGCAATGTACAAGCACAAATTCATAATGAGGCAAAAAAATTACTAAATTGAGTTTATTTTGTTTTTTAAATGAAAAAATCTGGTGTGAAACACTCATACAACTTTCTCTTGCCAATGCAAATAATTAACAATATAACCTAACATTAATAATAAAAAATTAGAAATAAACACAAAACTAACCTCAAAAAACATAACCTTATTTTAATCATAAGTGAAGGATGCAAAATGAAAATTAACCTCTGTTTGGCATAAAAATACGGAAATCACTCTTTCACGCTAAACTAGGTTCTGTAGAGAAAAATGCTCTAAATTAAAGTTGTAGACCTTTTAATTTCCTATAAATTTGATTATGTACAATTTTGTCGTAATTACTAAGGCTGAAATCTTAAAATAAATCGATTTTTTACAAATTTTCGTGAAAAAACAACAGAAAATTGCTAATTACCACTAAACTAAGCGTTATACAAAACAACGTTTGAAATAAAAATTGTAGTATTTTAAATTATCTACAACTTTTATTATGTACATTTTCGCGCTAAAATGCGTATTTAAGCCGCAATCTAAAAAAACAAATTTTTTTAACAGAAAACAGCCTTCCCAAGAATTTAAGCAGACATAGCGCCTACCCTATCTTGTAGAGCATAAAAAATTTAGTTAATGAGGTGAGTCTTAAAAAAATCGTAGCAGCCGTTTTTGAGAAAATCGCAAAAAAGTGAAAAATGACACGAATAAATTACTACTTCCGACTGACCGATTTTGATGAAAATGTTCGAATCGGGTCCAATAGTAGTATCTAACTTAAGTTTCAAGTTTCAAGTTCGTACAATGTTCCGTTCTTGAGATATTCTGTTCACACACACACACACACGCACATACACACAGACCAATCGCTAAAAGTATGTTTTTTGGGTTCAGGGGGTCTGAAAACATGTAGATCCGGTGAAAATTCGATTTCGAAAAATCGACACGAAAACAATACTTTTCTTCCTGGTGCTTCATATAAGCAAGAGAAAGTAAAACGCTGCTGGTTTTATAATCAAGGCTGCGAAGTATGCAGCCAATTGTTTCTGTAATTAAATACGTATTACTTTTCGTAGAGATATTGTACGAGATATAGTTAAATTATTGTAAACTGGCTTCCTCTGTGACGCTGTAGTTTGTGTGCTGCTATGCAATGCAGAAGATCCCGGGTTCAGTTCCCAGCCAGGATCTGGAAAATTATTAAATGTTCAAACCCACCGTACCATAACTCACTGTAGTTGCTAATGACAGAGATGTTCACGCTAATTTAAGTAAACTAAAAATAAATAACTACCTTCGGGGTAGAAATCTAAATAAAATTTCAGGAAGTTAGTTACTATAAATGAAACTATCAGAGTAGTTTAGCGGAGGAATAAAACTCAATATTATCAACAACCACGCAGTAACGGTTTCAGTTGCTATTTCCTGTATCCGTGAAATTGACGAGATACGAGATCTCAATACAATAGAATATTTGCATTTGTTCCGTAATTTTTAACACTGGTGTTTTACAATTTTTTGTGTATAGATCTTCATGGTAAACGTTTAGGCAGACCTATACTAAGCATTGTTCTCTATAACCAAAATTTTATGTCTAGCAGACCGTTACAATAATATATTATTGCCTAGGCGGGATATATTCAATTAGAATTTAACTAATTAACTTGATCAGTGCATGTAATAATAATAATAATAATAATAATAATATGTTGCTACAGTTTCTTCATTTTTGCTTACGTGTGCCTCATTTCATTTATGTACTCTATTTAAGTACCTAATCAATTAAAATAAAGGGTCTGTACAATCAGTTTATGACCAACTCATTGTTATTTAATAGGTGACACATCCATTACGTTGTGTGAATAATCGTAACAGTACGGTATTGATAGATCCTCAGCAATAAAATACTGTAATTTCTTATACCACTTTTAATTAATTGTCTAACATCATACAAAAAATATTCAAATAAATTTAACATTTCACGGATATGTGAAATGCTTATTTTTATTATTTTTAGAGAAGTATATCTGTTAAACAAATTTTAAAACTTTTTTTCAAAACGTATTAATGATTTTTTTTAATACATATTTTATTTTCCCATAACTTTAACTGAAAGGTGGAGTCTTAGCCTCTTGTAAAACCTAACTTTTTCAAGTTTTAACATCGTACGATGTTCCGTTCTTGAGATATTTTGTTCACATACACAGGCCAATCGCTGAAAACATGTTTTTTGGGCTCAGGGGTCTGAAAAAGTGTAGATCCGGTGAAAACTCGATTTCGGAAAATCGACATGAAAACAATACTTTCCTTCCTATGAATTCATATACCTAGGCAAGAGAAAGAAAAATTCTGTGAGACTGGCGTTAGTGCTCCTTTGTAGAACTATTTTGGGCACCAGCGTCCAAAGTAAAATTTGCTGATTGCGAACTTCCGATAAGAGAAGATACTTAAAGAAGAAAAATAAAGGTTTTTCTACTAATAAATCTGTATTAACTTGGCCCATTCCTTGTAGTTCCACATAACCGAACACGTAATGTTATAGCTGCTATGGATGAAGCATCAAAATAAAGACATTTTATGAGAAAAATATTTTACTCCTTTAAGATCTAAAAGTTCTCTCTTAAAGTTCCGAGGCTACAAAATATAGTTCTGTTTCTTATCACATGATGAGCCAATTATATGACTGAAGCATTTAAGAACAGAAGAGGTAGAGGGTGTAAAAGACACTAGTCAGAGAGTTATCTCCTCTGAGAATAATGAATTTCATTATACAGCCAGACTCTGTAGTGAATGTATTGAAGGTTTCATTTGCATGGTGGAAAGTAGATGCTTTTCGGGAGGCATGCTGATAAGCATAGGCTAATTTTCCACTTAGTAAGGCAACGGTTATCCATCTCACCCTTGCACAAATTTTGTCTAAAGAAACGAAATAAGTAGTTCGATTTACAGAAATCGTGAACTTCGAGTTATA
This sequence comes from Catonia carolina, assembly GCA_035578175.1. NCBI lineage: Eukaryota > Metazoa > Arthropoda > Insecta > Hemiptera > Achilidae > Catonia > Catonia carolina. The sequence continues at coordinate 49,820,072 of JAQMRL010000002.1, forward strand.
GATGACCTTTTTACATGGTAAATGCATGGGAAGGTTAAACGGGACTGAAATTTAATTCGATATATGGAAAATTCGAGTTATAGAAATTCGACTGTAGTAACCAAAACCTGATAAATGCACTGTGGATTTATTTACAAGAGAACATCCGTGTTCCAAGTTTTTGTATTTCGGTCAAACGAATATCCGGTAGCATTCAGCATTCAACCTCAGAAGGTTCGTATTAATTTCTAATTAACACTGTGTTTAAAACTTCGATTCCGTTATGATTTACGAAAGAATTAAACCAACGGTAGTATTGCAATCGCTTGTTTAAATCTGGAGGCTGAAGCACTTGAACTAATCGTACGCGATACGGATACAATTTCAATTTTTTAGCAGTTTTCTGAACACTCGAATATGACAAACCAACTTGCGAGGAAAGTTTTCGTAAATTTTTTCGTGGAGAATTGAACAATATTGTTTTCAAATTCTCTAAAACGTCATCTGTCTAGAAAGTTGGTCGACCACTACGTTTTCTGTCGCAAACACTACCTATCTCTCGAGATCGGTTTGTTAGCCTAGAAATTGACATTTTTTCTGGTGGAGGAACACCAGCAAATTTAATTTGAAATGATTCTTTTACACTCGCGTACGATTACGTAGCAAAATATTGTTCAAGAATGAAAACCCGTTGTTCTAGGGTAAAAGACAATCTGTTCGTAACACGGCCGGAAACGGCGTACAATTTTAAATAGCTCAAGGAGAATCAACTCACGCTGTCGTATCTATACCGGTTGAACAAGGCTACCAACTTCGTGTCATAAAACAAAATTTCCCTTTCTTAAAAAAAAATTACCAGACATTAACAATTGGGTTACAGGGCTAAAAAATCACTCTGTATTTTCGTTTATGTGTAACTATAAATTATAATATCACATATATCATATGTAAGAATATTCATTGAATACAGATGCAAAAATGTGTACGCGTTCTTTCTGTTTAAAGAGAATACTTTTTGAAGTACTTAATAAGTTCATCTAGCCGGATAAGATCCCAGGAAGGTGTATTCCAGATTTTTAACGCTTTGACGCACTTTGCGTGACACCATCCAACCTTGACTGACAACCCTTTCGATGTACATATTGTTATGTTGGTTTGTAGTCAAAGGCTTAATTCCGGAAAATTGTTACTACCTTACCTAGGTTTTTAATGAATCATCAGTGTAGAAAAATATATGTAGTGCATTTTAAGCAATCTGATTGGCTGAATTCGAAGAATCTTAGTTGGTATTCTTTTTGTTGGTAAGGTCATATCTACACCGCGCGCGAATTTGGCCAACTTTTATTGTGACTTTCTGATTTGTGTGTTCGCTCTCAGAAAGTTTTAGTCATTTTTTCTTGAAAAATATTTATACAAATAGAACAATTAATGAAGTTGTAGTTAAGTGTTGTATAATTAGAATTATTACCAGTTTCTTGCTAACACATCCATAAATGCAAAAAGTAAATTCTGACTAAAAAAAAAATAAATAGTGTTCCTTACTGCACATTATCTTTCATATAGGCGTGGAAATTGAATTGTTTTTAGTGTAATTTGGACTGAAGAAGAAAATACAACACGTCATAAAGTTTCTTTCATAGCACATTCTGCGCTGATTGTGTCGTAAGATATAATTGATTTGGGAGGAGTTTTTAATGTTGGCTGCAAGAAAGGGAGCGGTAGGCTTAACAGGAAATACGGATCAAATGATCAGAAGCGGTGGGCCGAAAAATCGCTCTGACCAAACAAAATTGAATGAGGTGAAATTGAATTTCACAGGAATTAAAAAGTAATTTATTTAATTAACAAGGATACCATAAATTGTTTCATGTTTTACTATCTTAGAAAATTATAACACATGTGTTTTATAAAGAATTATTGTAAGATTCTGGCCAATGAGGAGTCTTCCGATTACTCATTTACGGAACACAGTTTTGGATCTCTTTGATTTCTGCTAAATTTACTGGTTAATAATTAATTATTTATTTATTTCATAGGATAAACGTGAATTAGACCAGCGTCGACTGTGACTTTCGATTTTTATGTCGCTCTCAAAACGTTTATTACATATTTTCGTTTAACGCTATTAACATTTAACACGTCCGGAAATCGAACTGAAGGAGATTTTTCATGGATATAATGATAGGTCCTGACTACAATTAATTCCAGTCACCAAATTTTTTTCTACTTTAAGTGTTGTTGTTTAGGTTATCAGCCGAAAGGCTGGTTTGAACCTGTAGAGGTTTTACTAAGTAAAACGAGGAGTGAGGTGGTTTACAATTGCCTTCCTTACTAAGTGGAAAAGTACGCTCATCAGCATGCCGGGCCCTCTGAAAAGCACATATCTTCCACTCTGCAAATGACACCTTTACTTCATTCACCACAGGGTCTGGCTGTATTATGAAATTCATTACTTTCAGAGGATATAACTCTGATCAGTGTCTTTTACACCTCTACCTCTTCTGTTCTTAAATGATTCAGTCATTTAATTGGCTGACCATGCGATAAGAAACAGAAATATTTATTTTAGCCCTGCAACGAACAGATTGAGTGTAAATTAATTTGACATCCACCAGCCTGTTACGGGCAGGACAACTTTAATGACTACTTTAAGTAAAGATTTAGAAAAATGTACGCAGGATACTTTTAACACGGATGTTTACTTCTATTGTGCTTCTAAATTTATTGCTAATGTTTAATACGTACCTACTTCTATTTTCCGTATTGCTGGGGAATACAAGCTGTACGTGAACACAGGGCGGAATATTTGGCAACAGAATATTTATTAACATATAGTCAGTTTTGTTTTTTGAGATAACGTCTAGAGGTCTAGTTAATATGTTGTAATTTCATTTAAATTTAGATTTTTTTTTGTCATCAGTCTCTCGACTGATTTGATGCAGTTCTCCAAGCTGTTCTATCTTGCCAAGTCATTCCATATCTACATACCTGCAACACCCTACATTTTTTGTAATTTGCTTTAAAATTCTAACCTTTGCTTTCCCCTACAATTAACTTCCTCAATATTACCCTCCATTATTAATAGAGCAATACCTGGATGTCTTAAGATATGCCCCACTAGCCTATCTCTTCTTCTAGTAACATGTTTCCATTACACTATCTGGTAAGAGGTTTCCACTCGTCTAAGAACCTTTAAATTACTTATTTTTTTCACCTACCTAATCTTTAACATTTTCCTGTAACACCACTTTTCAAAAGCTTTCGTGAGTATAATCTTCTATCCTCTTCCTTTCTACAGCTCCTATCATCCACGTTTCACTCCCGTAAAATGTTATACACCAAATTATTATTATTATTATTAATATTAGCTACTGTTAGCATGTAACTACATCTGTACTTCCTAAAATGCAATCTGTCAATAAATTAGCAAAACGATCTATCGGTTTCCTGATTATTAAGATATAAGATCAACTTGGAATGTAACTAAACCACCCAATTTTCTTTTGTATGTTTTGGGCAGTTTTTAAAGATCATGTTAAGAAATGTTGATAGTAATTCATACTATTTTTTTACCTTCGGTCAGGTCCGCTCGTGGGTTGTACATTGGAGACGCACGTAACGACAAAATCTCTCAGTTGTGATTGTTGTTTCTTCATTCTGTTTTATTGCCAATCTAAACGCTACAGACATAACGATTCCCCAGTTTCGTGCTAAGTACATTTCTTCCACTGGTTGGAGGGGGTAAGGGGGAATCCCAGACGTCTTTTATAGATTATTATTTCGTTTATCTGAAACGGCTCTTAAAGTGTTTCTTAGCACCCATTATTTATTGCGGCGTATCGATTTTGATAATTTTTATACTGAAATGTAGCTCAGTCACTCAGCTAGTAGAAAGTTATTTTATATTGTTAAGTAACAACTGCTGGGTGAACGACCATTGTTCATGAACAAACGTTCCTGGGTGTCTCTGTTTATACAATTTATGTACGAGTATTAGGTTGTTGTCATTATACAACCTAAATTCAGCAAAAAGCTGCGATCAGATTGGGTGGTTGTTAACACTGTACAGTCCCCTATGCTGTTTTGTTTAGGTCATCAGCCGCGAAAAGCTGGTTTGAACTTCTAGAGGCTTTAATAAGTAAAACGAGAGTGAAGTGGTTTACAATTGCCTTCCTCACCGAGTGGAAAAGTATGCTTATCAGCATCCCAAGCCCTCTGAAAAGCGTATACTTTCCACCCGGCAAATGACGCCTTCACTTCATTTACCACAGGGTCTGGCTGTATAATGAAATTCATTATTCTCAGAGGAGATAACTCAGACTAGTGTATTTACACATCTACCTCTTCTGTTCTTAAATGCTTCAGTCTTATAATTGGCTGACCATGTGATAAGAAACAGCTATTTTTTGTACCCTTGGAACTAGCAAATCGAGTGCAAATAATTTAACACACCATTTGTCTCTTATGGAAAAATTCCCTAAAACAAAAACCGAACTACGAATCGTTTGTTTATCAATGTTTTTCATCACCTGTAATACGGGATTTTGACATCTCTAATTTATAGTAATTAGGCCTATCCCTACGTGTACACTAAAGTTTTCTATTGTTGGTTAACTTGAACAAATTTTTATTATTTTTATTAAAATAGCAATTTCCTTTAATAATGACATGCTATTATATTAATAACTCTACTATACTTTAATAATACAGTATTTCTATTTTAATAGATAACTGTGTCTACAACTAACGTAACTTTTAGTAGATAACTGTGTCGCCCAAAAACTCGTTTAAAAAGTTTAATGGAAGGTTGTAGATTGGATATTTCTCTTTAGGTGTAATTCTCTATATTGGCGCTCTATCTATAGTAGTAGGCCTATAAATTGAAGAAGTACCTGGCGCAAAATTTTCGGTACCCATGCTTCGACTGATTTTCTGGTTCCATGACCCTTGAAGCAAAAAAAAAAAAAGATATTTTAAAGGAAATCCGTCTTGTTCCTTTCTGCACGTGCGTTGTTTCATGTACTTTAATAAAAACAACTCCGTTTAGGTTGAAAAGGTAAAAAAGTTTCCCAACCGTTCACCGAGGGGTTCTTGTAATTAATCATTTAGTTCCCTAAATAAAGGACAGGTACTTCATCACGATTTAAAACCCCGGAAATGCTGTTGATAAGATTTGTAAAAACCAAAGATATTGATTTAATGAACACGGGTTCTTTTCTTACTAGGCCTGTAGTAGCGAGAAAGTAAGGATATAAAATGATCAAAACCTGTTTGGGAAAGCAGCCTGTGTGTTCGTGATCCTATAAGATGTAGGCTTCTAAGTAACCAAATTTGGTGTATAATACCGAAGATCTACAACTTTTTTAACAATATTATTAGTGAAACTCAACAGTTACTTAAGCTAACATAATAATTTTGTTTATAGATTTATTTACAAATATATATATAAATGTGTTAAAAAATTACCGTTGCCACTTTAGTTTTCAGAGCAAACTATTTATTTGTAAGAACGAAGATAACATAACATAGAGGTGATCCCCAAGAATGCGACCTTGAGAAAAACACAGGTGTCTCATTCAATGTATTCAATAGTAGGGAAAAATTACAGGTATGAACGAACGTTGGCTGCACGGGAAAGATAGGTTGGTAGGTAAAGTTGTTATTGTTCTTGAATGTACACCCGACTAGTCTGGTGTCGCCACCTATCATCAATTTTTTGAAACATTACGAACAGAAGCGACGCGCGGGCTACCTACTACTACAGATTGTTGCTTTCAAGTCGTTCAAACATAACTCGTGTGTTCGCTTCATTCCATCACTAGATCAACCTCGTGGTTTGACCGCAGCTAGTGTGGCAAGTGGAAGTGTCTATGAGGCATGGTTTTATTCAAAAGAAAGAATAGGCTTGAAGATCGGGCTCTTCTGGCTAGCACTGATCAGGTGGTCTTGGACAAAACATCAGAAAACGGTCAGTTAATTTTAGTTTAAATTTTTTAATTTAATTATGTAACAGTTTAGTGAAAAATAATTCTTCAAAAAACCGTTAGAGCAAATTTGAATTTCAATGGAAAGTAATGACTTCTTATTAACAATCTAAATGTTGTGTTATCTTGATAAATTAAAAATAACTGCTCGAATATCGATTGTTATTACATTTTCAGGGACATTTACTGTGAATTTACCGGCATTGCGGTTTATTTAAATGAATAATTCATCACGGTATTTTTTATAAATTATTTATAATATTTGTAAGTCCGTTAGAAACTTCTACAGTTCGTTGTATTTTTGTACGAAAATAATTTTATAATTTTTTTAAATAGATAATGCAGTTAACATATTTGAACAATTAAGGTATATAAGATGAATAAATAATTTATACAAATCAACGTCATGAATGATCTTTTATTGACTAGTATTGTTCTTAATTTTTGTTATTTTAATTTCTAATGTTACTTTTCGAAAATTTCTAAGTAGGTCCACACACCAATACGTTTTTAATTTGTAGAGATACAGTTTGTTATTTTTGCAAGTAATTTCATTAGTTTGACAGATAAAATACTACGTATAAAAATGGTAGGTTGCTGGAATGTTATCAAAGAAGCGCATACTCTGGACATAATACCGGTTCACAACACTGTTGTAGACTTACTTTTACTAACACACTGTTGAGTTGTTCACCTACTGAGATTTTCTGTTTTACTTTGCATTTTTTGTAGACAGTTCTTTTCTTTTGTCGTCTATCTCGTTTTTATACTTTATGGAAACTAGTCAGAATCTACCGGTACTGATTTTTACGTAATAACGGCAACTAAATACACGTACCACGATGGTAATTTTTCTTTTTTAAGATCATTTATCCCATTTATTGCAAATTTAGATTACTAAAGATTATAAAAACAAACGGAAAAAATACAGAATTTCAAAACCGAATGTATTAACGAAATAAAACGGATATTATAAAACATGTATACCGATTTCAAGATTGTTGCTCTTCGTGAAGGTAAAGAAATCATCATAATGTTTATCTTTAGGGCAGTCACCTTATTTTTACTCTTAAGACGCAAGTGGGGTCGAAACATAAAAGCTTTATTTTTTATGTTCGAACCCCAAAGTAATTTTATGTTCAAACCCCTTCTGTTTTATCTTTATGAAATATTTTTTAACGCCCTTGCACATACTATACAGTCATTTTAAAAAATCTTGAATATTTTTATCTTTTGAACTAAGACGGAATTTTTATAGCAGCAACATCTCTCATATTTTTAGTAACCATACTTCAGCAGCACTAAATACAGGATGTTGTTTGCACGTCAGCATTGCAGTTTTTAAGGCAGAAAAGGCCTTTGCTTGAGTTTAAATGTATGTATTTTATTCCATAAATTGTGGTTCGGATAATTGACGGTGCGGATGACTGACGTTCAGATAATCAACGTTACTGTGTAATTCAATTGTGCTGAACACTACATTGTTTTTCTCTACGTCTTTATATCATCCGCGTTATATAGCCTATTGGGAAAACACTTGCTGATTTACTCAATTATCATTAAGTTTATACCTTTCCGATTATCTAGAGCTCTGAAATTCGATAGATTTCTTCCTGTGAGGTTTGAGCATAAAAGAAAAAGCTTTTATGTTTTGACCACTTGTGTCTAAGGAGTAAAAATAAGGTGACTGCCTTAAAGATAAACATATATGATGATTTCTTTACCTCCACTAAGAGTTCAATTCTAGAAATCGTTAGGCTATACATGTTCTGTAAGAGTAAAACGTTTACATTTCAACCAATTGCTCCTAATAAAAGGGTAACGCTTTTAAAGCAATAAATATTATTTCTTTACTTTCCCAAAGAGATTTAATTTTAAAAATCGGCATAAGTATTCTTCAAGTGAAACCGAGAAAAGTAGTGTGGAGAGAAAAAATAAAGTTTATTTAATGCACCCCTCTGAGGCCACCAGTAACAATTCCACTGGCGCAATTTCTAGTTCACTACAATTTTCATAATTTTCCTTGATTACAGCTGTGTATTTCACTGCAGTAAACAAAATCTAAGTGGTCCTCTTATTTTGTCTGCGTTTGAGCTTGTATGAAACTATATTATTCATCCGTCCAATGATTAATAACCATACAATTGAAAAGAAACAAAAAAATTAAGTAATTATTGAAACATCTTTAGAATTCTAAACAAATAATACCACTGTGTTAATTGAAAATAATCTTTGAAATTTTCGTTTTGGTTGATTGAAAACCCAAAGATTTTTTTTAACATTCGTTTGCTTAAAGCTAGTCTGAAATTTTAAATTAAACTAAAATAGTCGTTTAATTGATTTTACGAGTTATTTTAGTTCGGGTTTAGAAGTCCATTTTACAAATCAGGGTTTTTTTCTCATCTGACCTTTTTAGGTGGGATGCTACGTAGAAGGCTTTTAACTTGTAGAAAACTTAAGAAACAATTTATTTTTTTGACAGAGATTGATGAGTTCATTCATTTGAAAACAGTCTACATGTATTTTGTATTGTATTACCTAATTATAAAAATGAAATACAGTAACCTCAGTGTACTTTTTTCTGTAACACTACATTTTTTATGATTCGTATTACTGCCATTTACATTTAAAACTCGTACCATGTAGTTTAATAGTATGAGTTTTCTTTTCATCTTCCTGTTGCCATGTGGATTTTTTTTTTATTGAGTGATGATGCCTACTTAAGCCTTGGGCTTGTGCGTAGGTAATGATATGTGGTGATTTACAGATGAAAAAATGCCAGACCTGACCGGGACCCCAGCATAGTATCCAGTTGCGCTGACCAATACACCACGGGCCGGCCCAAATCTTTTAAATTCGAATGTTCTATGTAACTTCCAAAAAGAAGTACTTACTCAAGGAATCAATATTCGTATTTTTAATTAATTAGTTGTATTGTTCACTCCATCGTTTTAGTCAGCAGTAGTAAAATTAAAGATTAGGTACGTTTTGAACTGTAATCTTTAAAATTGCAATGGGGTTTCTCATGTACTTAAATTCCGATTTCAGTGATATTCTAACATTTCTAAATTCCGTAAAATTTGCGAAGATTATTTAACTTTTTCCGCAGCTAGACTAAATTACCATGTAGAGTTTTTAACTAAAATAGATACAGTAAAAATACTGCTAAAAATTAGATTTTCTCACGTGATATACGATTTTAAAAATCAGTTTGGACAATTTTTGGTGTAGTGGTGTGCAGCACAAGTGGCTTTTACGCCAGGGATCCCAGGTTCAATTCCCGGTCAGGTCTGGTATTTTTCATCTTTGTATCATTACCTCATATCATTACTGTACCTACAAATAATTCAAGGTTCTAGGCTAATGTAGGCATCATCACCAATAAATAAATAAATAAAAATTTCTGGAGTTAAGTGCAGTCTTTATTCTCGCTTGTTATTATCTTGGTAGAAACACTTTTATGTGTTTCTAGCAGCTAGGCCTACGTAAAATATTTTTTTTAAATCTTTAATTTATGTATACGTTGCAATCTCTTCAATTTAAGAACAATAAGCAATCCCATGCAATGAGATGTGGAGGATAAATGTAAGACGTGTAACTGAGGTGTAGTTTTGTTCAAACTCATGCCTATCATTCCTGAGAGATAGCCGGCCGCATTGGCGTAGTTGGTAACGTCCTCGCCTCTCATGATGCGGTCTTGGGTTTGAATCCCATTTAGGCACGGCATATTTTCATACGTTATAAAAAATCATTTCATCTTTCACCGTCTGCATTAGCGTAATTGCAGAACAGTCGGACGTTAAACTAAAAAAACATTCCTGAGAGAGTATGGTCAATTGAACCCCAACCATCAAAGTACACCGGTAACCACTATTCAGAATTCAAATTCGTATATATGTAACTACGTTTACTAGGATTTGAACCACGGAACGTTCGTCTCCGAAATCAACTGTTAAACAGCTGACTCGCGGCGATGCCTTTACCACTAGACCAACCCGGTGGATTGTAAAATAAATCCAAACTATTTATTTTGTATTCCTAATTTGTGTACGTTGCAATCTGTTCAATTCAGAACAATAAGCAACCCCATGGCCCAATGAGATGAAGATGATTTTATGTATGACGTGTAAATGAGATGTAGTCTTGTTCAGACCCAGGCCGACCATTCCTGAGAGAGTATGGTCAATTGAACCCCAACTATCAAAGTACTCCGGTAACCACTGTCTAGTATTCAAATCCGTGTAAAAGTAAACCTTTATTAGGGTTTGAAGCACGAAACCATCGTCCCCGAAATCCGCTGTTCAACAGCTGACTCGCGGCGACGACTTTACCACACGACCGTAAAGGCAGTGGCTGGCCGACCCGTTGGCGTAGTGGTTAGCGCAACTGGCTTCTACACCGGGGTCCCGGGTTCGATTCCCGGTCAGGGCTGACATTTTTTCATCACTCATTTTCATATATCATTATTCTCCACCCTCTGCATTAGCAGAAATTGCAAAACAATCGGACATAAAACAAACAAAAAAAACACTAGGGCAACCCGGTGGATTGTAAAATAAATCCAATCTAAAATCAAACTACGGCAATGTTTTTATTATAACGGGTGATTCAAAAAGAGCGCCGGTTTTTATACGGCTGGTAAATTTTTGTTTATCGGTTGGCAACATTGTCAGACCTCATTTCTATTTCGGAGAACATTCCGATTGACGATTCAGTTGTAGTTTCTCTTCTTCGCAGTGTAGTACTCTCGCAGTTTGTGTCGAACCATGGAGAAGTTTACTATTGCACAACGAGTGTTAATCGTCAAAACATTTTACCAGAGTGGAGAGAGTTATGCGGCTACTGTCAGGCGACTTCGCGGTACTCTAGGACGTAATGAAGCACCGAATGAATCAACAGTTCGCAGGCTCATGAAAAAGTTTTTTGAGACGGGTTCAACAGTCGACCTTAAAAGTTCTGGACGTCGTCGTTCTGGCCGAACTGAGCAGAACGTTGCGTTGGTTCGTGACAGTGTGGCTGTTAGCCCAGCAAAATCAATACGTCGCCGTTCTCAACAATTGGGTTTACGATGTTCTTCTGTACGGAGAATTCTTCGGTACGATTTCCAATATCACCCGTATAAAATTCAGTTGACGCAACATTTGAAAGTGGCAGACCACCAGAAGAGACGGCAGTTTGTTGACTGGGTATTGAGAAAACGGCAGGATGATGACACCTTCGCAAACAAAATAATTTTCAGTGATGAGGCGCACTTCCACTTAAACGATTTTGTTAATAAACAGAACTGCCGTATGTGGGGTTTAGAAAACCCTCGCGTGGTTAATGAAAGGGAAATGTATGCACAGCGAGTGACAGTTTGGTGCGGCTTTTGGTCGGGCGGTGTCATCGGCCCTTACTTTTTTGAAAATCAAGAAAGACAAGCCGTGACAGTAAATGGAGACAGATACCGTACGATGATTAGGGAGTTTTTGTGGCGTCATTTGGATGGAATGGACATTAACGAGTTGTGGTTTCAGCAGGATGGTGCCACCTGTCACGCTGCACGAGAAACAATGTTGCTGCTCCGTGAACGGTTCCAGGATCGCATCATTTCTCGTAATTCCGACCATCAATGGCCACCAAGGTCGTGTGACTTGCCGCCTTGTGGCTTTCATCTTTGGGGTCATCTGAAGTCATTGGTGTATGCCAATAAACCCCGAAACATCAATGACTTGAAGGAGGAAATTCGACGGGTTATCGGGCAAATGGAAGTCGAAACTTGTCGTGCAGTAATATCCAATTTCATGGACAGAGTTGATGCGTGCCAGCGCAGTAGAGGAGGACACATGCATGACATCATTTTTCATACATGAAATCGGAAGGTAAGATGAACTTGTTGATGTATTTATTTTCAGTTTTTCAATAAAATAAATCTCTTAATTTGATATATCAAAACCGGCGCTCTTTTTGAATCACCCTATAGTACACACGTTACTAAGCATCTTTATGTATATAAATAATGAAACTGTAGAATTAGTAATTTTCTGTTGAAAATAAGGCATGTGCATCGATTCACGGTATTTATTTAAAACGGCTGTCACATAACTATTGCCAGATGATTTAACTCAAAACGGTCTGGCCTGTTTCAGTCTTTTAAAAACAGTTCGGACAAAGTTCATGTTAAATTTTGTTTTTTGTTTATTTAGTATAGGTTTGGTTGTTTGTGTTTTGTGTGTGTGTGTGGAAGTAGTGTGTAAAATGAACCTACGCTTTCATTGTTAAATTAGTTATGAATTTTCTATTTTTAAATTTATTTCATAAGATGTGATTAAGAATAACTATTTTATTTTTATAAGATGCTATAGTGTTTCTTTGATGATTTTTTGAGTGTTTTAAGCAGTCAAAGAATCCTTTACTAATGTTACGCTTCGGAACATTTGAAACTTGCGATTTCATGTGCCTATTAGTTAAAACTTGTTTAGCCTAAATTAATTAAATTAATTTTTTTATTAATTTAGTTTATTAGTTAAATTTGTTATTTTTGTTTGGCTACCTAATTTTTTGTTTGGTTGATTTGTTTTTGTTTAAATAGGCATTTAGCTAACTTAGTAAATTTTTATTACCTGTTGAAATTGTTACATAAATTAAGTTAAAAAATGAACATTTAACTTCAGTTATACAGAACTTATAATGCATAGGGACCGGCATATTTGGGTCACTAATTAAGTTTATCTACTCACCCTAATTAGTTTTTTCTACCCAGATTCATGATGCATAAAATAAAGTGCTACTTTTAGTTTCAAATATTTCGTTTTAATGAGAATTTGTTTTAAATTTCAGCATAAATTTGATTAATTACAAATAAAACAATTTCTCAGATGCAAATTAACATAAATGTGCAATGTGTATTACGGATAAAATTTCTATAAGGATTGTATTGCGTAGTTACACAATGCCTTACTTAGTCTTTTTTTATTCAGTTGTTTTTTACAAATTGCTGTGATAAATATTTTTACCAAGCCCTTTTCCTGCCTATAACAGGCAGGTGGAGTGTTAAATTATTTGCCCTCGATCTGCTAGTTCCAGGGCTACAGAAAATAGTTCTGTTTCTTATCACGTGATCAGCCACTTATAGACTGAGCATTTAAGAACAGAAGGGGTAGAGGTGTAAAATACACTAGTCAGAATTATATCCTCTGTGAGTAATGAATTTCATTATACCCAGACCCTGAGTTGAATGAAGTGAAGGTTTCATTTGCAGAATGGAAAGTAGATGCTTTACAGGGGGCCGGGGATGCTGATAAGTATAATTTTCCTCAGTGAGGAAAGCATTGGTAAACCACCTCACTCCTCGTTTTACTTAGTAAAGCCTCTTAGAGATTCAAACCAGCCTTTCGGCTGATGACCCAAACAAAAATGTTAAGTGTTCACTATGGCAGACGTAAATTTAATATTTTTCTTATGTACACCGGTCGGGACTTGGTTTTTTTTTTACTGTTCGTCAACCGCTCAGTATAACCAGAGTTAACTATTCTTTTTTAAAAATAAATAAATAACTACTGTCATTTGTTCAGCTCCAAATAATTGTATGGTACAACCGTATTGTTTTTAGTGAAAGTCTTTTGCGTAATATGTAGAACAGTTGTACTTAAAAATTCTTGAATAACTCTTCTCCACATGAACGCTTAATTACTGAATTGTTGTATGTTAGTATTTAGAATTTTTAGTTTTTAGTATTTAGAATTTGTTGTATGTTAGTATGTTAGAACTTGTAAGAAAACTTATTAGAAAATCTAGAATATCATTCCTCTACAAAATTTGTCTTCAATTTTTGTTTTAATAAAATTTTTAGGCCTAGATAATATTAGTATTTCTAATACAACAATTTATTCAGTCAGTAGACCTGGTTTGAAGTAAAGCTTTCTCATAGATGAAACCATTTTCAAATATTTTATTGTAACTTTTGTATTCTGAGATGTTTTATATGATTATTTTTTTCAATAATTTTTACTCAAACCTCAAAATATATAAAATATCATCACTGTAGTATATCCCACAGAACCATGCAGCAGATATAAACAGACTACGGGTTGAAAGTTAGTAAAAAAGGATGCGTTATCATGTTTCACTCTACCAACACCTTCAGTTAAAACAACCGGCGATAGACCGGATGTGTTATAAAAGACCTACTGTATGATTTTTTTTCTACTGGTAGGCCTACTGTAGTATTTTGTATTTAGTATAGTTTCTGTAGCAAATTTTATCTGATATGCAAAGAAAACTTTTTGTAACTCGAATGGATCGCGCTAAGTTAAATCAAAATTTTATACATTTATGTTTTGACGTGCTCCACGGTTCCATGGGATAGATTATAGAGCCACCCTAGATCAAGGGCACGCTGTATTATGTAGACATTATGTGATGATGTTAAAATAACGTAATGTAGACTATAAGGTGTAACATTGTCTAAAACGGACTACATCGAATACCTACAGTATAATATAAATCTAGAATAACTGGATCAATTTTTTAAACTTCTCGCGTAATAAGTGTTTCCTCGTTCTTATCCTCTGTGAAATGTGCCATACATTTGTGTCTTGGAACTACGGTAGATGATTGTGAATGCATTTAAACCATTGAATTTCATTTCATTTTTAGAAACTGTAATTTTTTAAGCTGTATTATAGGGTCCTCTTGATCAAGGAATAAATAAGGAAAAATGATAATCCTGCAAGTTGGCAGTATGCATGTTTGTAAAATATCATTAATTATTTAAGTATATTCAAGATAAAATTTTAATTGGGGCAAATGTATGAATGATTTTTAGTTTACTACAATGGTAATATCTTTGTACAGATCATAAACTTCCACTGTAATAAATAGTTTCTCCGTTAAAAAAACCATTAGTTCCAGTCCATTTTCATTTTCTTTTGTTCAAAAACCAATTAAAATTTTATTGCAGTCCCTGGTGTTGTGGAACTCATTCTACTGTTCTCCGGAATTGAAGAATACAAAATATGTTAACATTGTAAGTTTGTTTTGTTTCAATGATGACATTGGTTGTATCAGTATGTTTTAGACTCGTGTTATTTACAGTTTATATACAAGAAACATTTTCGGTTATTGTAAAATTGCTGCTCCTCTGAAAATAAATAAGTTTTTAATTTATTTTAAATATTTCCTAGCTTTTTGTATTTGCTTAAACGCTTTAAAACTCGGTTAAATTAATTCGTTACTTCAATTTTAGTTTTATTATTAACTTGACAATTTGTATAACTTAGTTTTTCAATTTTGTACAATTGAACAAACTTTTCTTAGATTTATTCGTCAGCTTAGCCTAATATTTCGTTAATTACATTATCTGTCAAAGTGTTGCATTTTACTTACAACATACCTAATACAATAGAAAAAATATATATTTTATTGCGGACCGTACACGATCATTAATAATGTCATTACGAGAAATGTCATTACTTTGAAAATTCAAGCTTCATTACCGCATCATTTTTTTGTAGCCGTACACCATCAGTAATAATGACAATAGTTTTACTTCATTACTACTTGGGTTACCTAACAAGAACCAGTAATGGATTCGCGTAAGAAAGCGTGTGTTGCTTTAATTTTGGGATTAAGCTTAAAGTGTAATGTTGAACGTCGACGCTGGATGAAAACCTGGCTAAAACACCGTGAGCATTCCCACGTTGTGTTGCTCAGAGAAGTTAGTGCAACAGAACCCGAGGATTATAAAAACTACTTTCGCATGAACGAAGAAACTTTCGGTGAATTGTTCCGATTGGTTGAGCCATTTTTGAAAAGGAAGGATACAATAAATATGAGGGAAAGTATACCAGTGTCTGAAAGACTAGCATTAACTTTAAGGTATCTCGCAACAGGAAGAAATTTTGAAGACCTGAAGTTTGATGTCGGCTTGTATACTTCATCCGTACTACATCCCGATCTCCGAGATGTAAGAATACCGAATTTTCTTATGTTCTTTCCTATAATTACATCGCAGTGTATTTATTTTCCGCTTAACATCAGCACGTGTAGCCCCCGGTTTAATGGTTTTATATATGTTTAAAAGTTTATCCAACGCTTGATTCCTCTTTGTCTTATTTAAATATAATGCGCAAGAAGGGTTCCAAAGTTCTGGAAGAGTCTCATATGTTTCAATAAAATTTAGAAGAACATCGGTACTATCGTTGTTCTCTTCTAGATTACTGACCACTTCACTCGCGACAGATACTTCAGTTTCGTCATTCATGTTTACTGCAGCACGCTAAAAACTTAACTAAATAATGATGAAGGAATGATGCATGCTCCGTACACGGTCATTATTACTGACATTATCCCCACTCTGCCGCAGTAATGAAGCAACGAAATCAGAAAATCCGGATTCGCATCATTACTGAGAATCATTCCAGCTTTGTCAACCGTAGACGGTCAGTAATAATGTCATTATGATAAGGGAATGACATTATTAATGATCGTGTACGGTCCGCATATGAACCAGGGAGATTGGTTTCCAAGTCGCATGTACGATTATGCTATTTTTTATATAAAAATGTGAATGGGAGTTATTTACATTTTTAGGGATATCATCTTTTGAAATTTGTTTCTGTTGGTAAGATTCAATGTAGCACGTTTTATAGGTTATGTTACAACTTATACATTACGTTGCTTTACATTATCACATAATTCTACATTCTAGAAATTGCACATTTATCTAAGCTTCTATAAATTCCGTAAAGATGTAAAATTATATGAGCTCCAAAAAAATATCAGGACTTTACATTAAATAAAATTATATAATCTGTATTTTCCCAGTAGTTGTGGGGCGGGGGGCGGATGCATTTTTTTCAATAAAAAGGTTGTTGTTCAATTCGTTATCTGAACTACATTTTGGTCTTGCCGATTCTCAAAATGTTAAAGATTTCCAGCATTAAAAATACTTTAGAGATACAGTAGGCTACCTTAATTTTGTGTTTTGCTATGATAGATGTGATTTTTCGGTTTTTCTTCTAAACAACAGTAGGTGGCATGCGATGTTGTAAGCGAAAATTAATTTTTTCTTCGTAAAAATATGGACAGTTCACTTCTGATAAAATTATACCGCTTGATAAACGTTACTAGTAGCAAAAGCTAATCTATATATTTGGGGATGTTTCGATTAAAATCTCATCATTGGCTTAGAAAAATTAATAGGCTATTGTATCTCGTTTTCTCTCTTACTAGTTTCCAGAGAAAAAGTAATGTAGCAGTATGCTATGTGGATACGTTTGGATAAAATATGATGTTTGCCGATTCATTGGATGATTTTTACAGGTGAACAATTTTATAATTATAAGAAAAATCTGTTTTAGGTAATAAATATTTTTATAACATAAATTGCAGTGTGCTTAACTACAGGAACGAACGAATGTACTGCGGTATCCGTTTCGTAGTTTCTGCTTTCTCCCAAAGCCACAGCATCTTGTTTTTGTTTAAGATACTTCTTGTCCTGCATTTCACTTCCTCTGGGTTAAATAATACGATTTCATTTTTTATTATGTTATTTCGTGACGGAGTTTTAACTATTAACACAATAATACTCGTATTAGTGATAGTTTTACTAAATTCCTTTTGGTAGAAGATTATACCTGATAACCGGAAGTTTATTTCCAAATAAGGTCATTCTATCTTAAAAAATACAATTTTTTAACTGTAACAGTGGGTTTTCACTAGTGAAAATTTTCAGACCTTAGCCGGGAATCGAACCTGGGACTTCCGCGTTATAGTGTAGCGCATTGTACCTGTACGCTTTGGAGGTGGCCAATACAAATTTATTAACAAAATAACTACAAATACATTTAAACGCAATTCATCTCGAAAATATCAAAAAATATAACATCCGATTGTTTATTGAAATTTCCATACCTGTAATCTTTCCGACAATCCCTTCTCATATAGGACAATCGGTAGCGTTTTCTTTACAGGATTTAAATGCAGTGAATTAATTAAATATTCGTCTTTTTGTTAATACACTGTATATACAATAAAATTTACTAAATTTTTACTGTTAAATTTATAATTAATGGGTATTGAGTTGAACAAAACTTAAGAATATAAAAGTTCTATTCGTCTTTCCCTACTGATGAAATCTGTTAAACTTTTACAATCAAATACTCAAAACGTTATATAAAAATAATTTCTATTTTCGTGTTATTCAGTCAATTCAGAAGAATATCTGTCCGTTTATTTATGTTCGTATGGTTCGTCAATACAAGTAGATGGTATTATAAGGGTGCTACACCCACCACCCGTCTTTCAGGCTGATACACCACCACTGCCACCTGGCTTTTCTTCTTAAGGGCGAAAATGTACAAAGGAAAGAGTGTACAGTTTCGAATGAGAATAAACACCTGCGGTAAAGAACATGTATTTCAAAAGTTGTGAAGTCTTACATCAACGCGGTAGTAGTAGAAGGTTTAATAAAATTCATAGCAACGTATTGAAGAAAATTTAATGTAAAATATTATTACTGAAATCTTTAGCCGAAAATTTATTAAAACTGAAAATACTTGTCGATCTGCAGTATTGTAAGAGGTTTACTGTATCTGAATCTATAAATTCTCGTGTTTTACTATTTATATATCAAATAATTTCATATTATTATCTACCCAATAATAACTTGTGTGTGGCTACTGACCTCGGCAGTTTCTGTTGTAATTTGTTACTTTTTGACATCCGTCAAAAAAAGTCTACAAAGCGTTTTTTTTGGCCCATTCCTTGTAGTTCCGTTCCACAAAACCGAACATTGTAATGTTATAGCTGCTATGGATGCAGCATCAAAATAGACATTTTGTGAGAAAAATATTTTACTCCTTTAAGATCTAAAAATTCTCTTTTAAAGTTCTAAGCCTAAAAAAAATAGTTCCGTTTCTTATCACATGCTCAGTCAATAATATGACTGAAGCATTTAAGAACAGAAAAGGTTAGGGTGTAAAATACACTTGTCAGAGTTATCTCCTCTGAGAATAATGAATATCATTATACATACAGGCCCTGTGGTGAATGTAGTGAAGTTGTCATTTGCAGGGTGGTAAGTAGATGCTTTTCAGAGGGCATGCCGATAAGCATACTTTTCCACTCAGTGAGGAAGGTAATCGTAAACCAGCTCACTCCTCGTTTTACGTTGTAAATCTTCTAGGTAGAGGTTTAAGCCAGCCTTTTGGCTGATGACCTAAACAACCGTAAAGATCATCGAGAAAGTTAGTGCGGTTTGTCACCCATTCGTAATGCCCGTATTGTTGTAAATGCACTTTGTTTTCTAAAAAATTGAACTGCTGCTATTATTGCGTTTAAAAGACCGTAATATGTCTAAAATATTATTCTTCATTTAAGTTGATACGGAACTCTATTTTTAAAATGCTAGCTAATCAGTAATACAGCTGTCAAAATTACCATTATTCATTCTACTTCATTTAAATGTTAAAAGAAACGTTTTTCTTTTCATATCCCTTATATATTGTATACAAAACGCCTAGTTTACTGTACAAAGCGTTTTAACTTTAGTGCTGTTTATTTTACATTTCAACACATCTTAAAACGTAGCTATATAATCCATGTTATTTGAATTCAACAATTTGTCATTCACACATTATAAAAATAAGTTATAACAGAAATAACGTTTTCATTAAATTTAAAAATATATTTGTTTTTATATTTGACCTGTTTGTCATTCAATTTCTGTTTAATTACATTGGGTACGGCTTCTTCTCATTTCAACGCAGTTTTAAGTACGTAGAATTTAGATGACCCAAAAAAACCACTCGCGCTTACTTAAACGTGTAACCCATTAAAACCATATTAAGTTTTGTTTTTTTTCTATTATTTATTTATCTTGAATGGCTTTATCTTTGTTTCTAGTAGATAAAAAATAAATGGTCGCCGAAGTGAACAAACTTTCCTACCAACCGGATTTTAATTTTGCTGACCCTACGGAGCGTTACAATTTTTTTTTACAGTTTGTGTAGGTGTTAACATACAGTACTGTATTCATTTTATTGTTATTTTTTTATTACTTCGTATACATTTTCTATTTAAAGGCCAATAGTGACTACATTGCTTTAAAAAATAGTATCGCTAAGTTTAACGTGTCGAAAGATTCCAGACCCTAGCCAGAAATCAAACCCACTGGAAACGGGTCTGATCTGCAGTTCAGCAAACGATTTTGTTGCAATGTTTTTTTAAATTTCGAAAGTTTTTTAAAATGTTTGACTCCCAACAGAAAAAGAGGGATGTGATAAGTTTAAAACGTTTGTATATGTTTGTGGCATTGTAGCTCCCAAACGGACGAACCGATATTGATTTAGTTTTTTCTTTTTGTTTGAAAAGTGACTTGATCGAGAGTCTTCTTAGCTGTGATTAATCAAAATTGGTTAACTGGAAAATTGGATTAGTTTGTTCGTGCGATTTTTCACTTTTTTGTAATTTTCTCAAAAACTGCTCGTACGATTTTTTTTAAAAGGGCATCATTTGTTACATTTTTATGCTCTACAAGATAGGGTATGCGCCATCTCTGCTGAAATTCTTGGTGGCCTGTGCTCTCGTTGAGAAAAATGGTTTTTTTAGACTACGGCCTTATTAATTTATTTTTTCAACTTTCAGCTAACAAAACGAATGCATGAGTTTGCAATTTACTACGCTATGGATAAAAATATTATCTAGACTTTAAGTTGTTGTTTCTTTAGTGCCTTATTTAACTGAAGATTTATTTTTTGCACAAACAGAAAAAGTATAGCTACCGATTTTCTTTGAAAAACGCCAACCCCGCGTCACTTAAAGACAAAATATGGAAAATTGGAAAAGTTGATACCTTCAAATACTTGATAATACAGCGGAAAACCAGCACAGAGAAGAGAAAAATAGTTGGCGAGTAAAGATGCCTGCTGGACTCTGAAGAACTCATAACAAAAAGAAAGTACTCTCGAGATTAGTCAAAATCATACATTATAATGATGTGATAAAACATGCGTGTCTGTACGCATGAGTGCCTTAGAATGACCGAGAAGAATATGAAGACTAGAGTTCTATGAACACCTGTAAACGATGGATGACACAGTTGACAAACAAATTTTTAGGATATTAACAATAGATGAAGGTGTCGGATAAGTGGTTTAACGAGGTCAGAAAGGATCTTGACCAAATTTGTAAACTGAGAGGACATAATATTAATGAACATAACTAAGTTCAGACTACCGCTACAGACTTAAAGAGCTTCCACAGAGAATGGAAGTGTTAAGAGTGCTGAAACTGCAGGCTGTAAAAATAACATTCAAAAATGTTTAAAGTTACTTTACGTTGTCTAAATTGGCGTTAAACAATGAGAATAAATCTAGAGGAAATTTATAAATTGATTTTAGATGGTTGTGAAGCTAAAAGGTTTAATAATTTCCTTCAACTTTGAAGTGTTGTTTTATTTTTTTTACAACTTTCTCTTATTAGCACTGTGATGAGAAAACATGTGAACTTCTTTCTAAGTTTCTTTAATAACTATGTTCAATGAATGAGTACGAATCAGTTAATTTAATTTGTACAATAGTTATTGTTTATTTTGTAATAAATCTAAAAAACGGGATAGGTAATTATAATTATTAACGAGTTGTCCCTACATAAACATAATTCCTCTTCTTATGTCCCTACATAAATATAATTCCTCTTCTTATGTCCCTACATGAACATATCCTCTTCGTATTAAACTGTAAAGGTATATTAACCTGTAGGATATCACCGTCTTTACAAATTTAATTTTTTATGTTATTTATAACCCACCGGGTTGGTCTAGAGGTAAAGTCGCCAAAATCAGCTGTTTAACAGCTGATTTTCGGAGACGAAGGTTCCTGGTTCAAATCCTAGTAAAGGTACTTATTTTTATACGGATTTGAATACTGGACAGTGGTTACCGGTATACTTTGATGGTTGGGTTTCAATTAACCATACTCTCTCAGGAATGGTCGGCCTGGGTCTGTACAAGACTACACCTCATATACATCATCCTCATCTCATTGGGTCATTGGGTTGCTTATTGTTCTGAATTGAACAGATTGCAACGTACACAAATTAGGGATATATACATACATGTTATTTATAATTATTAACAAATATCTGCCTTCGTGGTGCAGTGGCTGTTATAATAAACTGAAAAGTGGAAGTCCTGGGTTCGGTTCCAGCTAAGGCCGGGAAATTATTACAAGTTCAAATCCATCGTTCCATAACTCACAGTAGTTGCTAAAAATCTAGCTGCTCTGTATTGTCACTTAAAATATCATGTATTTTTATGTACAACTCATATGTAGTGCAAGGAAATGGGAAGATGTAGCCTACTTACTACATAACAAAAGTAATTGTTCTGAAATTTAAAAAACGAATACTAAAGAATTTACATTAAGAAACTTGATATCCGTCTGAGAACATATTAAAATAGGTCGTGTTCGATAAAAAAAAGGATAAAAATTCAAGTAAGTTACTGGAAGGAAACTACTATTTTGTTTGATCTGAAGAACAACGAACTTCATGAAAATCTCTCGTACAACACAGCAATGAAAGGGGTTAATGGTACTAAATGTAAAAATAGGAAATGATGGATCCGCTAAATATAATTTTTCTTTGTAAGTTACTCATTTTGTAAATAAATATATGGTAGTCTTGCCGGCTTTTTGAAGCGATTACTTCTTTTGGCGCACCTAGACTGTTTTTTTTTTGCACGGGAAACATCTTTGGTTTGCCGTCACGTCTCACGCTCGGTTGTCAACAAGTGCTACTAAATATAATTTACTATAATTCTTTTTATTTAACTTTATTCATTAATTATAAAATACATTAGTTAACATTTAATTTGTTCACTTCTGTCGATCAGTTCCGCGACTGCTGTTTTGTCAACGAATCCAGTCACTAGGATTATTCGAAAACTAGTTTGAAAGTGTTATTTAAATTTATTTTTATGTTATTTTACTGAAATTAGGTTTTATTCAGCAGTCTTCTTATTACCTACACTTTTCGCAGCTTCAAATATTTTTTTCTGGTGGATCTTTTTTCTTTTCATCCGGGGTCTTTTAATTCCACCTTAACGTTTGCAGGAATTTTAAATCAAAAACTCTTTATAAACTGGTTTTATTTTATTATATTTTTACTAGTTTATATTTAGATGGTTAAAAATTGTTTTCCTTTTAGTTTTTCCTATAAACTGAAATAATGTACCTGGCACATTGCCGGAGGGCTTGGGGCTTCAGTCCCCCTCCGAACGAAAATTAAAATTCCAATCAGACTCATATGCAGCGGGTCCCTGGTTTAATTCTTCAAACTTAGCTCCCCCCCCTGAAAAATCTTCAAGCTCAGCCCCACGGTCCAAAATCCTGGCTACGTACCTGTAATGTAATAATAATAATAATAATAATAACAACAACAACAACATCATCAACATCATCATCAACAACAACAACAACAACCTGAAAATGTAAAAATACGCAAGATCAGAAACTAGAAAAGGTAGGCTATGTTTTTGAAAACTTTAAGTTTGAAAAAGTCCATTCTTTTTAAAGAAATTTTTGGTTGGAAATGTACGGATAGATCTGTCATATTCGTTAATCTAGACTGTTATAATATGTAAATTAAAGCTTAAAATTTAAATGTAGCATACTGGAAACTAGAGAAAAACATTTTTGAATGTACGTTCTGATTCATCACGACGTTGTTTCAGAGATTGGTTAGCATAAATTAAAAATAGATTAGTTTGAAAGTCGTGTTTTTTGGTTGAAAATACGTTT
Source organism: Catonia carolina (assembly GCA_035578175.1). NCBI lineage: Eukaryota > Metazoa > Arthropoda > Insecta > Hemiptera > Achilidae > Catonia > Catonia carolina. Next base: position 49,843,818 of record JAQMRL010000002.1, read on the forward strand.
GCTGGCATGTCGTTAACCACTTTTAAATAAACTACCGATTATTTTATGTTTCTCTGGCCTGCGTCTTCATTATTTACATTTGTTTACGCACATTTAGGAAATTAAATTTGTGTTTCTAAAGCCAATGGCAGCAGTTCTTTCGTGGTTAGAAAATACAGTGGTAATTGCGTATTTTTTTTTAAAAGAATCTGTTAAAACTCAACCAGTTGTAAAGATTTTTCTGCGGAGTGTATAAGCATGAGAATTTTAATTTTGTTAATTATTTATCATTGTTAAATTGTATTTTCTTGTTTCTTTACCATAACAGCGAATTACCGTCCTATCAAATAGGTTCAGCAAAGATCATTATACTACTGGCGCATTTACGTAAGATATTTTAAGTATTTGTGTTATTTGGGAGGTAATTAATCTTGTGTAGCACTTCTTGGTTTATATAATCTCTGCACATACAATGTTTGTTATTTCATTTAATATTAAGACAGTTCTAAGTTAAAAATAAAACATGCATTTTTATTTAAATTCATTTTAATCACAGCATGCTACCTTCACCTGCTAAAAATCATTAGTTTAACTGTTTGTGTTTCTGTACAAATATTGTTACTTGGAACAATAACAATCATCATCTAAATTTTCTCTTTGTCATATTTCTTTTTAGTCTACTTTTACCTATTTCAGATTCGTTTACTTACTAAAATAATAGGTTTACACTATGTAAAAGATCAAAGATCTGTCATAGCTAATTGCAAGTGGATTTTTGCCAACAAGAAACACTGAAAAGAGTCCGCGGTTCTATATTCTATGGTCTATGAAATATCAATAGGCGGATATCCAAAGTTAAACTACAATAAAAATCTATAAAAAACAAATAGCAAGCAATAATTAATTCGTGAATATCATTATTTTTACTTTATCTCGCCTATACGAATTTATAAAAAGGAAAGTACTATTGTTTCTGTATCGATTTTTCGAAATCGAGTTTTCACCGGATCTACGCATTTTCAGACCCCCTGAACCTAAAAAAAACATGTTTTTAGCGATTGGTCTCTCTGTTTTGTGTGTGTGTGTGTGTGTGCTGCGCGCGCGCGCGCGTGTGTGTGTGTGTGTGAACAAAATATCTCAAATCGGAACATCGTTCGAAGTTGAAACTTGAAACTTAAGTTGGGTACAACTAGAGGACGAGACACGAATATTTTCATCAAAACCGGTCTACCGGAAGTAGTAGTTTAATCGTGTCATTTTTAATTTTTTGCAATTTTCTCAAAAACGGCTCGTACGATTTTTTTTTAAAATCGCCTTATTTACTAATTTTTTTATGCTCTACGAGATAGGGTAGGCGCCATGTCTGCTGAAATTTGTGGGGAGGCTATTCTTTCGTAGAAAAAAATGTTTTTTTAAAGATTGCAGCCTTAATATGCATTTTAGCGCCGAGGTATATATATATATATATATATATATTTACATTAGTAGACAATTTAAAAATCTAACTTTTTTGAGGTATATATATATATATATATATATATATATATATATATATATTTACATTAGTAGACAATTTAAAAATCTAACTTTTATTTCGAACATTTTTTTGTATAAAGCTTAGTTTAGCAGTAATTAGTGATTTTTTTACATGAAAATCTGTAAAAATCGATTTTTTAAGATTTCGGCCGTAATATCCATTTTACGACAAAAATGCATGTAATAGAATTTATAGGAAGTTAGGAGATCTACAACTTTATTTTAAGCATTTTTCTCTACAGAGCCTAGTTTAGCGTCAAAAAGTGATTTTCCCTATTATTAAGCCAAACTAAGGTTGATGATTTTCATTTTGCATCATTCACTCGTGATTAATATTAGATTATAATTTTTGAGGTTAGTTTTTTTGCTAATTTCTAATGTTTTACTACTAATATTAGGTTATATTTTTAATTATTTGCATTGGCAAGAGAAAGTTAAGTAAGTGTTTCACACCAGGTTTTTTTTGATAATGATGCATAAGTCCTCCAAAAAAGCAGAAAAACGGGATAATGTGCTTCAAATTTTACCCATAACAGGCAGGTGGAGTGTTAAATTATTTGCAATTGATCTGCTAGTTTTAGGTCTACAAAGTAAGTTATGTTTCTTATCACATGGTCAGCCAATTATATAACTGAATCATTTAAGAACAGAAGAAGTAGAGGTGTAAAAGACACGAGTCAGAGTTATCTCCTCTGAAAGTAATGAATGTCATTATACAGCCAGACCCTATGGTGAATGAAGTGAAGGTGTCATTTGTAGGGTGGAAAGTAGATGATTTTCAGAGGACCTGGCATGCTGATGAGCATACTTTATCAATCTGTGACGAAGGCAATTGTAAACCACCTCGCTCCTCGTTTTATTTACTAAAACCTCTAGAGTTTAAAACCAGCCTTTCGGCTGATGACCTTAACAACAAAAAGTGCGTCAAATAGGGATAGTTAACAACCCGATCCACCGCCTATTAAATTTAGAAGGACTTTAATACTTCATAATTTCGTCTTAGTTTTAACTACTCGTTGCCATTAAGAAAACATTGTAAATTTCATGCTCTGATTTTAACGCTGTAATAGATTTTTCAATAACATTTAGCAGGTTGTCAAAGTATAGGCTACTTGATTATACGTTCTGTAGTAAAATTATTTTTTTATGCAAACTTGCAAATTTATATAATAACACAATAAATACATTTAATTGGTAGTTCTGTCTATTACCTTTGTAATAAATTATGTCTAAATTAAGACTTGGTTACCAAATTTCAGCTGATCTTCGCGTTTCATGTCTTCTAAAGACAAAATATGTCTCAAAAAAATGTTTCTGGACGAATGTCAATCAGTAGACGTACGCGTTTTACTCATCGGAGTCAAAATTATTACTCCGTTCTGGCTAATCACGTAACTTCAAAATTAGATGGTGTTGTGCAACAAGGAGTTAACCCACAAATTTATAAAAGAATAATTTAAGCTACATTTGTCCTTTTGTACTATCAACAATCGCGTAATATAGACTTCAAGGGGTTCCAAGAAGATCAAAGTTTTGGATGGACGGAAAAACTAGAAAACCTACAGTTAACGAATTCTGAGAATGCGGGCTGCAAAAACAGCATCTATAAATGTCTGAAGTTACTTCACATGGTATAAAATGTACTTATGTGAGGAGGGAAACTTCACATAACTTATATTGACTTAACTCCATATTGTACATGACAATGGTTATGTTAACTGAAAAATCATCAAGTATCGTTTATTCTGACAGATTATATAGGGGGTGGTATAGTGGGTTGGGATGGAGCTATATGGAACCACTGATAAGAACACAAAGAAGTATTTTGAAGGCGATATCTAATAAACCGCGGAGATATTCAACGGAGCAGATATTTACAGATGTCAATATCATGGATGTAAGACAACTGTATGTGAAAGAAATAATGAAAAGAATTCAATTGAACGTAATTAACCTGCAAAATAGAGGGCACCACACACCCAACACACAGTATCACACACGAAACAGAGATCTGCTCTTATCGGAGAGAACAAAAATTGCTCTTTACCAGCGTCATTTTGAGTACTTTGCACTCAAAATATATAACCTGCTCCCGTTAGATTAAAAAAATCTAACGGGTTTAAAATTTCATAAAGAACTAAATAAATGGATAGCCAAAACAGGTAGAGAGAAAATTACAAAAATGATTAGCAATATTCAAATGTAGATGTAAATAAAGAGAAAAGAGGAAAATAAAATAGTATATTTTTAACTTTTTTATTGTTTTTTGTTTTTAAATGTAATAATAAATTTTAGATTGTATTAAATTATGTTTTTTTGTTAAAAATAGTATAAGTTTAATTAATATTAAAATGTAATGTATCATAATTGATACAATCGAAATAGTAAATAGCAAAGTACGTATTGGTTAAGTTAGTGTAGTAAGTAAGTATAATAGATTTTGAAAACTACTGCTAATAGTTAATACTTTAGTTTTTTGATATTTATTTAAAAGTTTGCAACCCATCTTAGTACATGGTCTTGTCCATAGTTGGATGGGATAATTTCCACCACTGTCGTAATAGGATAGTGGTTTACTGTAAGAAAATTTGTATTATCGTAATTTATTTTTTATGTAATGTGTAATATTATGGGAATAAATAAATTATTATTATTATTATTATTATTATTAACATAGGGCTGGATTTACCGACAATATAACTTCTGTAAAACTCACCGAATGTAATTACGCGTAAATAAAATCCCAAAAATTATTTTTAGGAATGTTTTACTTGGCTTCTCCTGTTGCTGTTTACTGTTAATTATTGTCTTGCTGTCTTACTGTTACTTACATTGGTGTGTTAATAGTTTCCATTAATGTAATATTTCTACAACTTACTAAGTAATAATAGATTCCCGATTTATTAGAAGTCAAATTAATCTAAAATATATTTCAGTAGATTAGACAATTATTTTTTAATTTCTTTCAAAAATATGAATCATGTCACTGTCAAATAGACGGTATAAATCCGTTTGATAGCTGTAATGGTTTAGTGTACGTGACGTTCTATTTTTTGCGTATAAATGGTAAAATATGGGTTTTTAACTAAATTGTTTAAGTAATTTATAAATTTATGGAAAAACACATAGGCCTTCTAATACGTGTAGGCTATTCTGTCCTAAATACGTACGATAAAGGTGATGTTAGGTCTACTTTTGTGTGCAATGTTGATAATTTGACAGTTCTTTATCGTAACTTGTAAGCTATCAAGTAGGCTTATGTAACAGTAAAAAATGTTCATGCCCAGACTTTTCTTTTAAAAATAACTATCCTTCATTCCCGGTCGATTTCTTTTTCGATTATCAGGAGCTGTTAGACGAAGAACAATGAATGATTTTGAAGGGAAGTCGATTTGTGCATCATATCGATTATCGTTTCGATAGTTACTTCTCAGTTTTCAATTTTTCATAAACCATTTTCAAAAGCGTTTCTTTCCTGTCCTCTTCTTTTTCTTACAGTTGTGTACAAATATTTACCCCGTAATGATTTTAAATTGATAGATAAAATGTAGATTGGTTTTCTTCCAATAATAAACTTCTCCTTAATATCAAAAACTATTTTAAATCCTGTCAGAAGTGTGTTTAGTTCATCGGCCGAAAGGCTGGTTTGAACCTGTAGAAATTTTACTAAGTAAATTGAGTGAGGTGGTTTACTAATGCCTTTCTCACTGAGTGGAAAAATACGCTTATCAGCATGCCGGGCCCTCTGAAAAGCACATATTTTCCCACTCTGCAAATAACACCTTCACTTCATTCATCACAGGGACTGGCTGTATAATGAAATTCATTACTTTCAGAGAAGATAACTCTGATTAGTGTCTTTTATACCTCTACCTCTTCTGTTCTTAAATGATTCAGTCATTTAATTGGCTGACCATGTGATAAAAAAACAGAACTATTTATTTTAGCCCTGCAACGAACAGATTGAGTGTAAATAATTTGACACTCCATCTTTCTGTTATGGGCAGCCTATCAAAAGTATTCTTCATAAAGGAGAGGTTTTTATAAAAATTGTTAGAATTTGACAATTTCATTAATGTTCATGAGTGAAAGATTAGACAAGTGACAGATTAAAGATATAGATCTTAACTTCTCGTTCCTTGTTATTTTTTGTTTTGTTTTTTCTTCAATATTAAAAATAGAAGCATGGAATTTCTGACTAGCATACTTTATTTAATTTTAGTCGTCTCTCTTTATTATCTCAGCCATTCTAGATGGTTGATCTTGCGTACTTCTAATGTAATGTTTACAATTTACAAAACTGTTAAATCTTATAATTTATAACAACAGTTTACAGTACATATTTTCTGATTCTGTGTAAACTGGCGTTAATCGTTGTATAAGCGACCTTCGTTCAGTACTTGCAAATATTAACACTTATTTTAGGTTAGCCCAAAACAAAAATTTGTTATAAGTGTAACAGTAAAAATTGGCAATGTGTTGGTTTGGCAGTCTTCATTTTTAAATTAAATTAATTTCGTTTAATTATAAACAAACGAAAGTTTTTGCGTCTTGCTGCATTATTAGACCAGTGCGTCGGGCTGCTCCTCAAAATTTGTTTTGTATTTTAAATTTCGTAAGCATGTAATGTAAAAGAACTGTAAAAGTAATGTAAAGAACGAGAAAGGAACTAATTTTTAACAATGGGAATAATTATATAATCGTACGACAAAGTATGGATTCTGTTTCTGGAAATTGTTGCTTTCTCTTACGCTATTTGAGTGAATGACGCAAAATGAGAATCAACCTCTGTTAAACTTAATAATTCGGAAAATCACTAATTGACGCTAAGTTAAGCTATGTAGAAAAAAATTCTTAAAATAAAAGTTATCCTAGGTTTTTTTTTATTTCCTACAACTTTGATATTTATACACGTTTGTCGTAAAATACATATTAAGGCCGTAATCTTAAAAGAATCCCGTTTTTTACGGATTTGGATGAGGAAATAGAGAAAATCACTAATTGACTGTAATAATAGCTAATAAATAATAATAACAACTGTAATTATTACACTTTTGCCCTGAAATGCATATTATGACCGCAATCTTTAAAAACCAATTTTTAACCACGAAACCACAGGTCCCCCAAAATTTCAGCAGACATGGCACTTACCCTATCTTCTAGAGCATAAAAAATTAGTGAATGAAGCGATTTTTTAAAAAAATCGTAGGAGCAGTTTTTGAGAAAATCGGGAAAAGTGAAAAATACGAATAAACACTACTTCCGGTTAACCAATTTCGAAAAATCGACATGAAAACAATAATTTTCTTCCCTATGTATTAATATATAGGGCAAGAGAAAGTAATACACAATAGTTTACTGAATGATATCTATTGCAAAATGAAGCTAAATTTAGAAAAATAAAAGTAATAATTTAAGTTACTTAACAAGCAAGTCTGTCGGGTTTTTCCATTTTAGTCTTCGTATTGTACCATTGATATCCAGTATATTAATTTGCAAACTAATTTTCGTGTGATTCAAGCCCTTTATCTTACGTTTGATGTTGAAAAGTAACATTTTAGCTTGTTTCATTTGTCTTTAAATGCCTTTTTTGTACAACTCAGAAATTTTTTTATTTACTGTAACGAAATTTCATTCGAAACTAAAAATTCGAATCTTTTAAAAATACGTTAGTAAACATTTTTTAAATAAATATTTCGATGTCGTGAAAGGAGAGGGAGAAAATTTCTGCGCTGTATATTAGTAAACATCAAAGGAATGTACTAAAATTGATTTATATTCGAATTTTATCCTTCATGGCTGTACCTAAACCAATAACTGTCCAGCTTTACTGCATAAATAAATTAAACGTTTTAAAGTCTGTAATAAATTTTAATATATGTAAACAGTATTTTGTAATCGTAAAATCAATTTGAATCGGTTGTTACAATTTACTGAAATGTATACGATTCATATAGTAACTGAATTATTAAATATTTTATTTTAATATATAGATAATTTTAATATTTAATATGATATTTTAGAAAGGAAGTTACGTTTGTCGTTTATACTGTATGTTACAATTAAAAATATATTGTATGAAAGATCTTTACTTTAAAGTACATATTTCGGATTAATTTATTTTTATTTTTTATTTATTTAGACCATATGAATTTCTTCTGAACCCTCGATGAATTGAGTTCTTTATTAAGAACGAATATACATTCTAACATATGCCTTCATTAAACTGATGAGATAATTTTATGCTCTGCCAAGAAGAATGAATGTTTGTTTCAATCATAAAAATGAAATAAAATTATTTTCGGCTATAAGATTACCACACTGAATCGTCTTTTTCTGAGTATTACTGTATGAAGATTTAATTTATAATATTAGTTTACATTTCAAGTCAGAATACCAGAAAAATCAATGATTAAAAATTGTGTACCGTAGAAAATTAGAAGAGGTTTAAAGTGAGACAGTTAGCCTATTGTATGTGCCCTTTATCGTATAGCCTACTTGGAGTCAAACAATTTTTTTTTTTGTTTATTTAAAGTTGCATCAATAGTCTGGTTATTAGTGACTACGAAGGGTTATGTAACTGGAAAGATGGGTTGAAACTTACTTAAATTTCCAGACTCTACCGGGAGTCAAACCCGGGACCTCCAATTGATAGCGCGCTACCACCACGCTGCGGAGGTACCCAATCACTTTTATAGAATTAATCTTTTATGACTATAATTCTAAAGATGTGACTATGAAAATTGGCACCAAAATTATACATTCCAGGTGTTAAAATGCTTTTTGTTGATCATTGAATATACCTAGAACAATCTAAGAATCCAGTTTTCATTTTTTCGAAAATTATAGATAAATCTTAAATTTAATTTGTTTGTTTTCGTGTAAAATAAAACTTTAAAGCTAAGCGTATATATCTCATTACTGTGATTCAAAAACCGTTGTAGCGATAATTGGAAAATCTAAGTTTTCTTCTTATCACAAGTAATCACTACTCAAGGAACTTTCGATAATTGTTTACAAAAAACCGCGGAAAAGCTAAAAAACCCTAGACGTAATACTAAGGTAGTTTAGTATTTAGAAGTCGATTTGTAGGGATAATTCCCTAAAAATTGCTTATGTAACTCAGTCCAATTCGAGAGATAACCGAAAACTTCTAACAAATCTCCTGAATATGTATAACGTTAATACAAATGTGAATTCTAGTATCCGGGGTTTTTTTGTGAATTATAGTGAAAACATTTATTTTTTCATTTATTTATTTATTTATCGGGTTTTTTTTTGTAAAAGCCGGCCGCATTGGCATAGTTGGTAACGTGCTCGCCTCTCGTCATGTGGTCTTGGGTTCGAATCCCACTCAGGCACGGCATATTTTCATACGTTACAAAAAATCATTTCATCCTTCACAGTTACAACCCAACGTCGTCGCTAATGACCACTGTAGTTGATGCGATGTTAAATAAACAAAGGAAAAAATACTTTTAAACCTTCAGGCCAGCCCAGTCAGTCAGCTGGTAGAAAATCGCTATTATTTGTTAAGTAAAACCGGTTGGGTAAGCGACTTTGTATGGTGACCAGCTGACAGCCATCCGTGAAAAAACTCTACTGGGGGCCCCTGTTCAAATTCATGCCTTATTCACGTCAAATAATTCAGCAAAGCAGCGATCAAATTGGGTAGTTGTCAATAATGAACAGTTCCCGATAACAAATTTTGAAAAAATTACGGAAAACTGGAAGAATGGGATTAATCAAAAAGCCCGACTGTTTACCTCTTTGAGCTGAAAACTTAAAATTCTACATAATATAATTTGCAGTAGACCATATTTTCTATTTTAATTGTTCACCCTATTAATGGTTGTAATCTCACTACCCGAGCGCATTTCTAGTTTTAACATTGATCAGTGTAAAATATGTAGTTAAAGTTTTCTGAATGAACAATTTGGTATTTACAATCAATATGATTGCGTGATACAATATCAAGATATTTTATAATGCGCATAAATTTGATAAATTTTATTATAAATAAGTGCTTAAATTAAAATAAATTACGTATGTACATTACTTTTATTCATTTTTTGTTTTTTAATTAACTTCCCAACCCGAAACAAACTTCACGTGGTTAGAAAATATTGATCGTCTATAGTGTACTTAATTTTAATACGATGGGTTTCATTTGATAAGTAGTAGGTTACCCGAGCTATTGTCGATCGGGCGTAGCTTGGATAGGTCTACTCAGAATCTTATCTAATAGGCCTATAATTATCAGAGTGAGGTTGTTCTTTAGCCAGCCGAAAGGCTGGTTTGAACCTCTATAGGCTTTACTAAGTAAAACGAGAAGTGAGGTGGTTTACCATTCTCTTCCTCACTTATTGGAAAGAAGTCTTTGCTTATTAGCATGCCAGGCCCTCTGAAAAGCATTATACGTTCCACCCTGCAAATAATAGCACCTTCATTTCATTTATCACAGGGTGTGGCTGTATAATGAAATTCATTACTCTCAGAGGAGATAACAGTTATCTCCTAACTAGTCACAGTTACTGTGACTAGTGTCTTTTTCACCTCTACTTTTTCTATTCTTAAATGCTTCAGTCATATAATTTGCTGATCATGTGATAAGAAAACGAAACTTTTTTGTAGCCCTGGAATTAACAGATCAAGTGCAAATAATTTAACACTCCGCCTACTTGATGCGAGCACAGTTTGAGGTTAACCTTTTGATCTGTTTTTAGTTTTACGTCCAACTGTTATACAGACATGATTAATATAGTCTGTGAAGAGTGATAAATGAAAATGAGTGTCAAAAATACGCTAAATATCACGGGGAATCAAATCCGGAACCTCTGGTATAAAGTCAGTTACTCTGTCCATTAACCTTCTGATGACCATCCTCATTTTTGTTAAATAAGTAGCCGCGTGGTTTTTGTTTTTACAGTATAAAATGAGCATTAGAAAGGTTTACTTAATGAAAATTGAATTCATGAAGAACAAAACGAAAGTGTTGACGGAAGTGTTACAGCAAGAGTGCTTTACAAGAGATAGGAACTTCAAAAGTAGGCAACGAAAACACAGGAAGTTGGGGAATTCTCCTATCTACGGAGTAAAATAACAAAGGATGGAAGAAGCACAAGTGATATCAAAAGAAGAATTGTTCAAGCTAGAAAAGCCTTTGAAATGAAAAATAGCTTACTGACTACGCACATTGACTTACAGATCAGGAAAAATGTCTTAAAACACTAAGTTTGGAGTGTAGCGTTATACGGGAGTGAAACGTGGGCGATAGGGCCTGTAGAAAGGAAGATGATAGAAGCTTTTGAAATGTGGTGTTATAGGAAAATTTTAAAGATTAGTTGGGTGAACAAAATAAGTAATTTTGAGGTTCTTAGGCAAGTGGATGAAAAAAGAAGTATATGGAAGCATCTTATCAGAAGAAGGGATAGGCTAGTGAGGCATATCTTAAGACATCCAGGTATTGGTCTATTAATAATGGAGGGTAATATTGAGGGAGTAAGTTGTAGGGGGTGGCAAAGATTAGAATATATAAAGCAAATTACAAAAGATGTAGGGTGTTACAGGTATGTAGATACGAAACGACTTGCGCAAGGTAGAAAGCTTGGAGAACTGCATCTAACCAGTCGAGAGACTGATGACAAAAAAAGTATAAAATATTCCAAATAGCTTGTACTTGTCAATGTAAAAATGAAGTAAAAAACAAAGTATTGATAAGTGACGTAAGTCAGTTTTTTTAAAAAAAAATTTGGATAACCCTAATATTGGTTAAATATATTTCTACCGCATATATAGTTATTAGTTTTATATAATTTTTATAAAGAGGTCTTCTACAATGAAGACTATAACTTGATAAAAATGTTTGTACATCTTAAACTAAACTGACTTTTCAAGTGAAAGTTTTCAGTTGAAAACTTGAATTTTCAAAAAAGTGGATAACACTGGAATTGCAAAATATCTTTTGTGACATTGGTTATGTATATACTTGAATTACATTCGAGGCATTACTTTAATTTCAATAATTTATTTCACTGCAATGTGAGAAAGTAATCAAGAATCAAGACATGATCACTTCTAGTAAGATAAAAACGATGAGCGAAAGTTAATGAAACTAAAAAAAAACAGGACTGGTTTTGTTGTAGATGACTAATACAAACATCTTGAGTAAAAGTTTTGTTACCAATGTACTAAGTATACTAGCAAAACAAGCTTTTAATTGTTTTTATAAGAAAATATTTTAATTTTTACTTTCTCTTGCCTATATGAATATTATACGAAGGAAAGTATTGTTTTCATGTCGATTTTTCGAAATCGAGTTTTCACCGGATCTACACGTTTTCAGACCCCCTGAACCCCAAAAAACATGTTTTTAGCGATTGGTCTGTGTGTGTGTTCACAAAATATCTCAAGAACGCTACATCGTACAGTGCATTTGTTTTTGGAAGAAGCTTGCTTGTAAGGGGAGGGTGAGTAGGTAGAGTAGGGATAGTTTCAAAGGGGCAAGGAAGTGTTGTCTCCTCATTTAATCATCATTCCCTCTCTTTCTAACTGTATACTACTCTGTATACATCACTTCCCTTCGATGTGCTTCCCGCACCACTAAACAGAACAGCTCAGTGGCACAGAGCGTTGGTGGGAGAGCTTCTAGCTAGAACAAATGACCTGTACAAACTTAAAACTTGAAACTTAAGTTACATACCACTACCGGACCCGACACGAACATTTTCATCAAAATCGATCAACCGGAAGTAGTAGTTTATTCGTGTAATTTTTCACTTTTTTGCGATTTTATCAAAAACTGGTCTTACGATTTTTTTTAAATCGCCTTATTTACTTAATTTTTTATGCTCTACAAGATAGGGTAGGCGACATGTTTGCTGAAATTCTTGGTGAGGCTGTTTTCACGTAAAAAATTTGTTGTTTTTAAGATTGCGGCTTTAATATGCATTTTAGCGAAAAAATGTACATAATTGAAGTTGTAGAGAATTTAAAATTCTACAACTGTTATTTCAAACATTTTTTGTATAACGCTTAGTTTAGCGGTAATTAGCGATTTTCTGTTTTTCTCACAAAAACGTGTGAAAAATCAATTTTTTAAAAATTTCGGCCTTAGTATGCATTTTACTACAAAAGTTTATATAAACAAATTTATTCAAAATTAAAAGATGTACAACTTTTATTTAAAGCATTTTTCTCTCCAGAGCCTAGTTTAGCGTGAAAGAGTGATTACCCGTATTTATAAGCCACACTGGGGTAGATTTTCATTTTGCGTCTTTCACTCATGATTAAAATTAGGTTATGTTTGTTGAAGCTAGTTTTTTTTGTTTATTTCTAATGTTTTATTACTAATGTTAGGTTTATTGTTAATTATTTGCATTGGCAAGAGAAAGTTGTGTGAGTGTTTCACACCAGATTTTTCTTTTAAATATTGATACCTCATTGGGAGCAACTATCACGTATCACGTAATAATAATCATTATTTAATTAGTCTACGAAACAAAGATAATACGTGTACCTTTCAGTATTATTACTTTGTTACTTTCTCTTGCCTATATGAATATATAGGAAGGAAAGTATTGTTTTCATGTCGATTTTTCGAAATCGAGTTTTCACCGGATCTACACGTTTTCAGACCCCCTGAACCCAAAAAACATGTTTTTAGCGATTGGTGTAAAATAGTGATTGGTCTCTCTCTGTGTGTGTGTGTGTGTGTGTGTGTGTGTGTGTGTCTGTCTGTCTGTCTGTCTGTCTGTCTGTCTGTCTGTCTGTCTGTCTGTCTGTGTGTGAACAGAATATCTCAAGAACGGAACATCGTACGAACTTGAAACTTGAAACTTAAGTTACATACCACTACCGGACCCGACACGAACATTTTCATCAAAATCGGTCAACCGGAAGTAGTAGTTTATTCGTATAATTTTTCACTTTTTTGCGATTTTCTCAAAAACTGGTCGTACGATTTTTTTTAAAATCGCCTGGTTTAGGCCTACTCATTTTCTTATGCTCCACAAGATAGGGTAGGCTTATTGCTGAAATTCTCGGTGAGGCTGTTTTCACGTAAAGAAATAGTTTTTTAAGATTACGACTTCATTATAAATTTTAGCGCAAAAATTTATAGTATAATAAAAGTTGTAGAGAATTTAAAAACCTACAACTCTTATTTCAAAGATATTTTGTATAACGCTTAGTTCAGCAGTAATTAGCGATTTTCTGTTTTTTTCTCACGACAATGTGTGAAAAATCTATTTTTTTAAGATTTCGGCCTTAGTGTGCATTTTATGACAAAAGTGTATTTAACTAATTTTATAGGAAATAAAAAGATCTACAACTTTTATTTAAAGCATTTTTCTATACAGAGCCTAGTTTAGTGTGAAAGAATGATTTTCCGTATTTTTAAGCTGAACTGAGTTTGATTTTCATTTTGCGTCTTTCAGTCATGATTAAAATAAGATTATATTTTTAGAGGTTAGTTTTTTGTTCATTTATAATGTTTTATTACTAATTTTAGGTTATATTGTTAATTATTTTCATTGGCAAGAGAAAGTTGTGCGAGTGTTTCACACCAGATTTTTCTTTTAAATATTGATACCTCATTGAGAGCAACTATCACGTATCACGTAATAATAATCATTATTTAATTAGTCTACGAAACAAAGATAATACGTGTACCTTACAGTATTATTACTTTGTTGTAAATTAGATTATGCTGCGGTTCATGGGCTTCTGTAGAATTTCTAGTGTCTGTTGCAATAAAGTGAATTTAAACTCCCATTTGAACTTTTTATAAAAATGTTTTATAGACTTGTCTAGATAATATTAAGTTGTATCAAAATTTATAAATAACTATGAAATTGTGGCTTCCTTTATTATTTACGTTGGTATTAAATAACAGAACGATTTCTTTTTACTAACGCTATAGTTCTCCACACTTACTATAAAACTTAACCGAAACCTCTTGTTTTTTATAATATTTTATTTACAAATATTTTTAAAATACCGATTCAAATTCAAAGAAATTAAAAATTTTAATAAAAGAACATAATTAGTCGTAAGTATGAAATGCTTGAGCGTGGACGGAAATCCATTGAAACCTACTCGAGATTTTATCTTTCTGTTGGACGGATTTATTAATTTCGCAGATTACGTTGATTTCTTTTTGACGCATGGCATGTTATTTTACGGCACTAACACTGTTGTTATTACTTTCTCTTGCCTATATGAATATTTAGGAAGGAAAGTATTGTTTTCATGTCGTTTTTCCAAAATCGAGTTTTCACCGGATCTACACGTTTTCAGACCCCCTGAATCCAAAAAACATATTTTTAGCGATTGGTCTGTGTGCATTTGCGCGCGCGCGCGTGTGTGTGATCAGAATATCTCAAGAACAGAATATCGTACGAACTTGAAACTTAAGTTAGACACCACTATCGGATCCGACACGAACATTTTCATCAAAATCGGTAATACCATGAGGCTGTGAGGCTGTTTTCACGTAAAAAAATTGTTTATTTTTAAAGATTGCGGTTTTAATATGCATTTTAGCGCAAAAATTTATATTATAAAAGTTGTAGAGAATTAAAATCCTACAACTTTTATTTCAAACATTTTTTTTGTATAACGCTTAGTTTAGCGGTAATTAGCGATTTTCTGTTTTTTCCTCACGAAAAGTGTGAAAAATCGATTTGTTTTTAGATTTCGGCCTAAGTATGCATTTTACGACAAGAGTGTAATAATCAAATTTATAAGAAATTAAACGATCTACAACTTTTATTTAAAGCATTTTTCTGCACAGATCCTAATTGAGCGTGAAAGATTTAGATTTAGTGATTTTCCGTATTTTTAAGCTAAACTGAGGTTAATTTTAATTTTGCGTCCTTCACTCAAGATTAAAATTAGGTTATGTTTATTGAGGTTAGTTTTTTGTTTATTTCTAATGTTTTATTACTAATGTTAGGTTTATTGTTAATTATTTTCATTGGCAAGAGAAAGTTGTGTGAGTGTTTCACACCAGATTTTTTTATAATATTTTATTTACAAATATTTAAAATACCTATTCAAATTCAAAGAAATTAAAAATTTAAATAAAAGAAAATAGTTGTAGGCCTATGTATGAAATGCTTGAGCGTGGACGGAACTCCATTGAATCCTATTTAAGATTTTATCCTACTGTTTGACGGATTTATTAATTTCACAGATTACGTTGATTTTTTTTATTGACGCATGGCATGTTATTTTATTTATAACCGCACTCACACTGTTGTTATTTTTATTTTGTTTGTATTGTGTTAATTGTTTATACTATTTTGAAACTTTGTAGTTGGAACCTTCTAGAACGCTAGTTTAGTAACCTACATAAATAGGAATGCTTAGTAAATTGTTGTCAGTCTTGTTGGAGCACTTGTATTGTGAAGTTGAACGAAGTATTTGTCGTTCAGAGTTTTGATATCTTGTTATTTTATTATAACGAATTGAACTTCTGTGACGTTCATTTTAATTAAGCAAGGGTTAAATATAATAAAGCTCGATTCTTTCATTCCTTGTGTCTGTTTGAAGTCTAGGAACTGCGTGAAAGTGATTACTAAAAACTGTTATGGAAAATGCTAATCGAGACAATATTAGTTCAGTATTTAGAATATGAATTACTCTAACGTACGTCCAGAGGAAGTTTTGATTTGTAATTTTTCGCTTAAAATCCATTCAAAGTTCACTGTTTGTAATTGAAAAACAGAAAAAATGGGTCAAACAGTGCTGTTTGCCAGTTTATTTCATAAATAAAATCTTCAAAAAGTCCTTTATATAACTATATACTATACAATATTTGAATCGGTGAGTGGAAAAAGAGTAATATTCCAAAAAATGCGAAATTGAAAATATTCCTTGTATCTAAAAGCAGCTAAGCTACATTAAAAATTTAGTAGAGTGGAAAAAGGATAATATTCCAGGAATATTACCCTTCTTCCATTCAATAGCGAACAGCAGTTGGACCACTGGTTTCTGTGTTGTTATTATTATCAAAATGTAATTAAATTATTTTGAAATAAAAATAAAATTTTGTAGCATATTGGTACATTATATTGTTTTTCAACCTAATTTTTCCAATTCACTTGTACCAAATCTAGAAAAAGGCGAATAGTCAACATATTAATAATCAAAAATCAATCCCATGATTATTGTAAAACAAATTCTAAAGTCACCATTAAAAAGCTTTAATATAGTACTACAAATGACCAATTGAACATTTTTTTACCATTAAACCAAAAACAAAGTCACAAAACAGTTTTTTTTAATTTCTCGAAAATAAGGATTTTGGAATATTACGTACCCTTTTTCCACTCACCGATTCATTTATCCTATACTATAATATATTTAGGATTTGTACTATATTTATCGTCCCGGTCTTTTCAATTTTTCTCGTTTGTGATAAAGAAAAGTATTTTTAAGACAAAATTATTTATTGCGTATATATACATAATTAGTCTTGTAAACTATAAATTTTCAAACTTATTTGTTGTAGCTAGTTTTTTGTGGTTGTAATTCTGCAGTATCGTTCTCTTAAACAAACTTAGATATATTTAATGTAGCCTATACCCATAAATCTCGACAAACACAAATAAATCCGTCTAGTTGCGTAAGTATTCAAATAGCATGCAAATCGCACAAGATTAGTTTACTGTTTTTGGGACTAGAATACTTTAGGTTATTTATAAATATATTTTGGTGGTGACGTTGAATTTAGTTTACCAAGGAATGTTTATAAAAACCTAGAGTTAGAATCAATTTTGAACACACGTGGGTTAATTGGAATGTTCTTGAGAAAATAAGGTTAAGTCATTTAATAATGCGATGAATAGCGGCAGATCGCCGTAATTTTCTAGCTAACTTTTAAGATGTAATCCTACTAATCGTAATCCTCGAAATCGAGTTTTCACCGGATCTACACGTTTTTAGACCCCCTGAATCCAAAAAAACATGTTATTAGCGATTGGTCTGTGTGTGTGCGTGTGCGTGTGTGTGTGTGTGTGTGAGATCAGATATCTCAAGAACAGAACATCGTACGAACTTGAAACTTAAGTTAGACACCACTACCGGATCCGACACGAACATTTGTGCTGATTATGTGCTGATTAGTGATGAGAATTAAAGCTATTTTTTGATAGCGTGTTAATGAAAATAACAGCCTGCTTGATAACAGAATACTATAACCTGATATTAAGATAACACTGTTCTCGGTCAGCCTACAATACAATGTAGTAATAGGTAATGTGCCCATAACGGGCAGCTGGAGTGTTAAATTAATTGCACTCGATCTGTTGGTTCCAGGGCTACAAAAAATAGTTCTGTTTCTTATCACATAGTCAGCCAATTATATGACTGAATTATTTAATAATAGAAGGTAGAAATGTAAAAGACACTAGTCAGAGTTATCTCCTCTGAGAGAAATGAATTTCACTATACAGCCAGATTGTTGTTTAGGTCAACAGCCGAAAGGCTGGTTTGAACCTCTAGAGGTTTTACTAAGTAAAACGAGGAGTGAGGTGGTTTACCATTGCCTTCCTCACTGAGTGGAAAAGTACGCTTATCAGCATGCCGGGCCCTCTGAAAAGCACATATTTTCCACTCTGTAAATGACACCTTCACTTCATTCACCACAGGGTCTGGCTGTACAATGAAATTCATTACTTTCAGAGGAGATAACTCTGATTAGTGTCTTTTACACCTCTACCTCTTCTGTTCTTAAATGATTCAGTCATTTAATTGGCTGACCATGTGATAAGAAACAGAACTATTTATTTTAGCCCTGCAACTAACAGATCGAGTGTAAATAATTTGACACTCCACCTGTCTGTTATGGGCAGACAGCCAGATTATGTGGTGAATGAAGTGAAGGTGTCATTTGCAAGGTGGAAATTGGGTGCTTTTCAAAGGGCCTGACATGCTGATAAGCATACTCTTTCAACTCAGTGAGGAAGGCGATTGTAAACCACCTCACTACTCGTTTTTACTTAGTAAAACCTGTAGAGGTTAAAACCAGTCTTTCGGCTGTTGACCTAAACAACAATAGGTAATAAATAGCACGACATATGCGGAAAAGAAGTGAACTAAATTATTCACTAAGGTAGATTTTTTTTGTAGAATTGTTTATTGGTACAGAAAATGGTAGTTAAAATAAACCGTCCGGCGGTGCAACATGACTCGTTGGAGCCTGAAAGGGTAATAATCCTGGTAGTCGATACCCGATAAAAATAATTTAAAAAAAAATCTCGTTCGACTTTCTTGCTAATGTAAATAATAAAACATAAAACCTACGATTAATCATTAGGTAGTGAACAATGTAAAATGAAAATCAACCTCTGTTCGACTTAAAAGTACGGGAAATCACTAATTGAAGCTAAACTAGGCTCTAGAATAAAATGCTTGAAATAAAAGTTGTATAACTTTAATTATAAATACTTTTTTGTAGTAAATTGCATTGTAAGCGGCAATATTAAAAAAAAAATTCTGATTTTGGTGACCAAATATAGAAAATCACTAACGACGATAAATTAGGCGTTGTAAAAAAATGTTTGAAATGTAAATTGTAGGGTTTTTAATGTTGTACTACTTTAATTCTATAGACTACACTTTAGCCCTTAAATGCATATTAAGGCCGCAATCTTAAAAAAACATTTTTTTACCACTAGAGCAGAGGTCCTTCAAGAATTTCAGCACACATGGCGCTTACCCTATCTTGAAGAACATAAAAGATTTAGTACATGAGAGGATTTTTACTTTCTCTTGCCTATATGAATATATAGGAAGGAAAGTATTGTTTTCATGTCGATTTTTCGAAATCGAGTTTTCACCGGATCTATACGTTTTCAGACCCCCTGAACCCGAAAAACATGTTTTTAGCGATTGGTCTTTGTGTGTGTGTGTGTGTGTGTGTGTGTGTGTGTGTGTGTGTGTGTGTGTGTGTGTGTGTGTGTGTGTGTGTATGAGTGAACAGAATATCTGAAGAATGGAACATCGTACGAACTTGAAACTTTAAACTTAAGTTACATACCACTACCGGACCCGACACGAACATTTTCATCAAAATCGGTCAACCGGAAGTAGTAGCTTATTCGTATAATTTTTCACTTTTTTGCAATTTTCTCAAAAACTGGTCCTACGATTTTTTTAAAAATCGCCTGGTTTACTCATTTTTTAATGCTCTACAAGATAGGGTAGGCGCCATGTTTGCTGAAATTCTGCGTGAGGCTGTTTTTACGTAAAAACATTTTCTTTTTAAGATTGCGGCTTTAATATGCATTTTAGCGCAAAACGTTATATAATAAAAATTGTAGAGAATTTAAAATCCTACAACTTTTATTTCAAACATTGTTTTGTATTACGCTTAGTTTAGCGGTAATTAGCGATTTTCTGTTTTTTTTCTCACGAAAACGTGAGAAAAATCGATTTTTTTAACATTTCGGTCTTAGTATGCATTTTACGACAAAAGTGTATATAATAAAATTTATAGGAAATTAAAAGACCTACAACTTTTATTTGAAACATTTTTCTCTACAGAGCCTAGTTTAGTGTGAAAGTGTAATTTTCCGTTTTTTTAAGCCAAAGTGCGTTCGATTTTCATTTTGCGTCATTCACTCATGATTAAAATAAGGTTATGTTTTTGAGGTTAGTTTTTGTTTATTTCTAATATTTTATTAATAATGTTAGGTTTATTATTAATTATTTGCATTGGCAAGAGAAAGTTGTGTGAGTGTTTCACACCAGATTTTTTTTTTAAATTGTGGAAGCCATTATTAAGAATCGCAAAAAGTGAAAAATTCCACGAATAAACTACTCCTTTTGGTTGACCGATTTTAATGGAAATGTGCGTGTCAGGTCCCCTAGTGGTACCTAACTTAAGTTCCAAGTTTCAAATTCGTACGCTATTCCCTTCTTGAAATATTTTGTTCACACACACACACAACCAATTGCTAGAACCTTATTTTTTTGGTTCAAGGGGTCTGAAAACGTGTATTTCCGGGAAAACTCGATTTCGAAAAATCGACATGATAATACTTTCTTTCCCTATATATTCATATAGGGCAATAGTATAAGTTATATGAAATAAAACCTAAAAATAATCTTACCTAAGAGTAATTACTATTTTCATTATGTAACAAAACCTTAGAAACATTCTAATTTTATTGGATGTAGGTACTAATTAACTCCAATTTAAATAATATTGTTGATGCAGTTGGTCTATTTTTACTGCGTATACACGTACGTCCACTTAACCTATATTAGCCTCTAAGACGGAATTACCGTAATTAGTTTCATGTTGCGTAATTTATAATTGTTGTTCTTAATGTAGGCCTATAGGACAAATTCTTAGCTACAATAAACCAACAGTCCACGTATTGATAAGCTTCCTTAATATTACTTTTACGATTAACGCAAAATAACTTGTGAACTAAAATATACAAATTTGCGAAGAAATTCTCCTAATTTCCAAAACTCCTTATTACGTTCTTTTGCCTTTATGAAAATATATTAAGGAAAGAATAATTGTTTTCATGTCGATTTTTCAAAATCGATATTTTACCGGATATACACGTTTTCAGATCCCCTGAACCCAAAAACAACAAAATATCTCAAAAACGGAACATCGTACGAAGTTGAAACTTAAAACTTAAGTTAGGTACCTCTAGAGGACCCGACGATATAATTATTCATAGTATATTACGAGGCGTGTTCAGAAAGTAAGTACCGTTTTTAAAAAAAAACTAGTAAAACAATTTTTTTTCCACACAATTTTATTTCTGCATTAAAGCCCAAACCTTAAACTATTTTTCGACATAGACACCGATGTTCAAACACTTGTCGTAGCGGGTGATCAATTTGTCTATACCCTCTTCGTAGAAGGTTCCCGCCACTGACGTGCACAAAACCAAGAGACTTGGAAGTGCTTTGACTTTTCTCACACGGTACAGTGATGATGTGAGGATTTTTTAAATAAAATTGTGACAGGTGATGAAACTTGGGTCCGTCATGTCACACCGGAATCTAAACAGCAGTCAATGGAGTGGTGACACACGCAATCCCCGAAGAAACAAAAATTCAAGATAACAATGTCTGCACAAAAAATCATGTCCATTGTCTTTTGGGATCGGAAAGATGTTTTGCTGATTGATTTTCTCCCAAGAGGTGAAACCATTAATGCGGCAAGGTATTGCGAAACCTTAAGAAAACTAAGGCGGGCAATTCAAAACAAACGGAGAGGAATGCTCAGTAACGGAATTGTGTTGCTCCATGACAATGTTCGGCCCCATACCGCTGGTGACACTCAAGCATTGGTTCGACAATTTCGTTGGGAGCCGTTCGATCACCCGCCCTTCAGCCCGGACTTGGCACCGTCTGACTGCCACTTGTTCCTGCACATGAAGCGCGAGCTAGGCGGCCAACGCTTTGAAACCGACGATGAAGTGAAAACTGCCGTGGAGTCGTGGCTGCATTCGTTGGCGGGAACCTTCTACGAAGAGGGTATAGACAAGTTGATCACCCGCTACGACAAGTGTTTGAACATCGGTGGAAACTATGTCGAAAAATAGTTTAAGGTTTGGGCTTTCATGTAGAAATAAAATTGTTTTACTTGTGTTTTTTTTTTAAAACGGTACTTACTTTCTGAACACGCCTCGTATAATGAGAGAATAGTTTTGTTATCACTAGTGACTTTTAATACATTAGTGTTTACTATAATTTTTTTTTTACAATAAACTTTATTCTGCGGCTTATACCTTAAAGAATTAGAGACTGCAGATGAACGCGGAGCATAGTGACCTAGATCACAGCACAGAGCCAATTGACTTTCGTTAATCGTATCCTGGTTTGTCACGTTGTGGTCCCACTGTGGATGACAGCCTAACAAAAAGTCAGCTGGAGTTCGGTGGAACAGAGTTTGAGTTAGCGAAGGGGCAACCTCACATCCGACCTTGGCTGTTACTGGCTAGATCTCATCTACAGTCTTTAGTCGTTGGGATATAGAAATAGGTTTTATGATGTGAAATTGTGGTAAGATAATTTTGTTTTTTTTTAAAGAGAGTTAAAAATACTAACAGTGAGTGTGTTATCGTTTTATGTTGTGAAGTAGGTAGGCCTACTAGTTGCAGTAGTTGGAGAGAAATGAAGGAAAGCTAGTATTTTATTATAAAAAGGGTTATTTGCATTATAAATTGTTTGACAAATTGCAATCCGGGCCAATTTTATGGAAAATCTTCTCGTAAAGGTTGATACAGTAATTAGTTGAGACAGTCGTAACCCTCTTCCGCACATTCGGCATTTTCTCGACTACACTAGAAAACTTTTCTCAGACTGTGTGGTATCTGTTAAATTACTGGAGGTATACCTACATTTTTATGATTTATGGTATGCTGTAATGCATGGGAGTCTAATAAGCAAGAATTTTTGCTTTCTACCCCTTAGGTTTTATTTATCGTATTGTTATTATATAATATAGTAATGCCCACAACAGTTAGATGGAGTGTTAAATTATTTGCACTCGATCTGCTAGTCCTGGGCTACAAAAAAACAGTTCTGTTTCTAATTACATGGCCAGCCAATTATATGACTGAAACATTCCCCAGACAGCACATCCCCCTTTCGTAATTTAACAAATTTGATCATGTGTTTATTTATTTT
This sequence comes from Catonia carolina, assembly GCA_035578175.1. Classification (NCBI taxonomy): domain Eukaryota; kingdom Metazoa; phylum Arthropoda; class Insecta; order Hemiptera; family Achilidae; genus Catonia; species Catonia carolina. Next base: position 49,867,002 of record JAQMRL010000002.1, read on the forward strand.
AAATTATTTGCTTACACAATACTAATACAGCAAACAACATAACATATTTTAATGACTTATTAAATAAACCCCTAACGAAAATAGTTTTATGGAACCTAATTAAAGTATTTATAATATTGTAGCCTTGACTAATAAATTATTTTCATATTTTCTTTTTTTTTTGAGGCATTTTGGTATAAAATTCTTTTAAATTTCAAATTGGCAATAGTAATCTATTCCCCATTGTTAAATTTCTTAAATGTCTAAAATTGTTCCATTTTGTATGTTGTAACAGTATGAAAATTGAAAATTGTAAGCTCAAATGCGTTTTTAAGATGTGTATTTTTAATTATTCCCCCGAGGGAGGACCCCGAGCCCCCGCTCTCCTGGGGGATATTCCATACTCTCAAACTTGATGCTAAATCCGCCATTGGATGTAACTTTGAATAAACTTGTAAGAAAGTTTATGTTGTGCTTTTTTTGGTTTAACGTCCGACTGTTCTGCAATTACTGCTAATTCAGACGGTGAAGGATGAAATGATTTTTGTAACGTATGAAAATATGCCGTGCCTGGATGGCATGGGTTACGAAAAATCATTTCATCCTTCACCGTCTGCATTAGCAGTAATTGCAGAATAGTTGAGAATAATCGGACGTTAAACCAAAGAAAGACTGTCTTTGAACGGTTGTTAACTACTGTATAAACATAAGTAAATATATTTAGTGTTTCAGTACACAATACTAGTTCATATAAGTTCAATATTCTTAAATTCAAGGCACGATTTTTAACCGGTACGTATTTCTTGTGTTGCAGCTGCATTCCAGCATGTGCGAGAGAACATGGATCGACTGAATGGAAACGTTGGTGCTACCGAGACTGATCTCATCTTCCTTAAAAGTCTATTAGATGGCCAAATTTTGCAGAATCTAGTCAAAGTAAGCAATCTAAAATTTTAACCATTAATCTTATCCTGTTACTTCTAGCATTTCGTTTTTGTTTTTTCATAAAACTGTCCATGGATTTGATAATCTGTACATCCAACATAAACACAGTGTTCTAGTAAAGCCCTGTTTACCTAGCGACGTGTTTTCTGCGCCGTGTACGACGCAATACAGTCATCGCGTTACGCCGACTACTGCTTTCTATTGAAATAAGTACCATTACTGTTTTCCTCCTAAGCGCAAACGTTCCACGCCCGTGTAATTCGCTCGGCGCGTTTGACCGATTGCTTTCAATGGAGTGTGCTGCGTACATCGTAGGCTGGATTTACATTGGTCGCACTCTTTCCCGAGTATTTAGTGCGCGCTTGAATTGGTTGCACTTGTAGGACGTGCTGAAGACCACTTCATGCAACCAAAACAGAAACTTATTACTGTTTGATGGAAACAAGATGATTCTTAGGCCCTATACAAAATGGATTCTTCAGGTGAAGATCAATATGTATTGGAAAGTGGATTATTAAAGTTTTTAATTGTGGATCAAGAACCTTACAAGGAAGAAGAATTGAATGAATATTTCGAAAATAAAGAGGATGGAGAATATAACCGCATTTTTGCAGATCTCTTGAAGCAGGGCGAAAATTTTTTTGGTTACTTCAGAATGATACCGGAAACTTTTTATCATATTCTGGGAAAATATCGCCTTTGCTTTTAAAGACCTCGAACTTCCGAGTTAGCGTCTCCAGAAGAAAAGCTGATGGTTTACGGGTAAGTAATCGGTTGGTTGCTATTTCCTCCCACATTTTTAATTTTTCTTGCCTATATGAGTAGTAAGGAAAGTATTGTTTTCAGCGATTGGTCTGTGTGTTTGTGCGTGTGTGTGTACGCGCGCGCGTGTGTGTCAACAGAATATTTCAACAACGGAACCGTACGAACTTGAGACTTAAAACTTAAGTTAGATACTACTACCGGACCCAACACGAACATTTTCATCAAAATCGGTCAACCAGAAGTAGTTGTTTGTTCGTGTCATTTTTAACTTTTTGCGGTTTTCTCAAAAATGGCTCTTACGATTTTTATAAAATCGCCTCATTTTCTACATTTTTTATGTCTACAAGATAGGGTAGGCGCCATGTCTGCTGAAATTCTTGGTGAGGCTGTTCTCATAAAAAATTGTTTTTTAAGATTGCGGCTTTAATAAGCATTTTAGCGCAAAAATGTATGTAATAAAAGTTGTAGAGAATTTAAAATCCTACAACTTTTATTTCAAACATTTTTTTGTATAACGTTTAGTTTAACGGTAATTAGCGATTTTCTGTTTCTTTCACGAAAATGTGTAAAAATCGTTTTTTTTAAAGATTTCAGCCTTTGAGGTCATTTTACGACAGAAGTGTAATAATAAAACTTATAGGAAATTAAAATATCTACAACTTTTAATCCAAGCATTTTTATCTACGGAGACTAGTTAAGCGTTAAAAAGTTATTTTCCGTATTATTAAGCCAAACTAAGGTAGGTTTTCATTTTGCATCATTCACCCATGTTTAAAATAAGGTTATGTTTTTTGAGGTTAGTTTTTTGTTTATTTCTAATGTTTTATTACAAAATGTTAGGTTATAGTGTTCATTTTTTAGATTGGCTAGAGAAAGTCGTGTGAGTGTTTCAACCAGATTTTTTTTTATAAGATGATGGTTTATAAGGCAAGGCAATCAGTTGCAAGTTCGCTGACTTGTTCAACATTTAATTTTTAAAAATCCTACACTTTCAATTACGTCTATCGTATTCAAACAGACTTCTTGGTACACGCATGATGTAACTTACTCGTATGTTTTAAAAGATGGTCTTGTTTTATTCAAGATTTTGCATCTGTCAATGGCCTTGAATATGTTAGCCACCTTTCGTAATTTTTACTTTCTCTTGCCTATATGATTATATAGGAAGGAAAGTATTGTTCTCATGTCGATTTTAACAAATTGAGTTTTCACCGGATCAATACGTTTTCAGACCCCCTGAACCCAAAAAACATTTTTTAGCGATTGGTCTGTGTGTGTATATACAAAATATCTCAAGAACAGAACATCGTACGAACTTGAAACTTGAAACTTAAGTTACATACCCTTACCGGACCCGACACGAACATTTTCATCAAAATCGGTCAACCGGAAGTAGTAGTTTATTCGTATAATTTTTCACTTTTTTACGTTTGTTATCAAAAACTGGTCCTACGATTTTTTTAAAAATCGCCTCATTTACTCAATTTTTTATTCTCTACAAGATAGGGTAGGCGCCATGTTTGCTGAAATTCTTGGTGAGGGTGTTTTTACGTAAAAAAGGGTTTTTTTATATTGCGGCTGTAGTATGCATTTAAGCGCAACAACTTGTATAATAAAAGTTGTAGAAAATTAAAAATTCTACAACTTTTATTTCAAACATTTTTTTGTATAACGCTTAGTTTCGCAGTAATTAGCGATTTTATGTTTTTTTCTCACGAAAACGTGTGAAAAATAGATTTTTTAAAGATTTCGGCCTTAGAATGCATTTTACGACAAAAGTGTATATAATTTATTTAATAGGGAATTAAAAGATGTACAACTTTTATTTAAAACATTTTTCTCTACAAAGCCTAGGTTAGCGTTAAAGCGTGATTTTCTGTATTTATAAGCCAAACTGAAGTTGATTTTATTTTGCGTCTTTCACTCATGATTAAAATTGAGTTATGTTTATCGAGGATAGCTTTTTTTTGTTTATTTCTAATGTTGCATTACTAATCTTACATTATATTGTTAATTATTTGCATTGGGAAGAGAAAGTTGTGTGAGTGTTTCACACTAGATTTTTTTTATTCTCGATTAGAGTCAATTTTAAACCACGTGAGGCGACTTTAAACGTTTCTAGAAGGTTTTTCGCAGCTCACATTCTCAGTATTCGTTCTTTGTATGCTTCTCTCCTTTCTTCTGTCCACCGGGTGTGCTGTTTTTGCTCTTCATGGAAACCCTTAAAGTTCGTAATTAGTTCGCTGAATTTGGTCCAGTTTTCTCGGTTTATTCCGGTTTTCATAATATCCTTCTGACTTATTTAAGCCATTTATCCGACACCTTAAGTTTATTGTTCAGTGTTTTAAAAATTTGTTTTGTCAACCGCTTGTCATCCATTCTTTTCAGGTGTCCGTATATTGTTAGCCTTATTTTTACTCTCTCTTGCCCTATATGAATTTGAAGGGTTAGGAAGGAAAGAATTGTTTTCATGTCTATTTTTCGAAATTGAGTTTTCACCGGAAATACACGTTTTCTACCCCCTTAACCCAATAAAACCTTTTTTTAATGATTGGTCTGTGTTTGTGTGTGTGCGTGTGTGTGTGTATATACAAAATTCTTAAAGTGATACTTGAAAAAGTAAAATGTAAATCCAGGAACACAATAAACCAGTAACCCACTGAGGTTTCGGTTCGGTATCGCTGGTGCTGGTGAAGTATTGACTTTTTTGATGAATTGTACAAGAAAATAAAAATCCAACACCCCTTCGCTCGCTGCGCTTCTCTGAAAAATAAACTTAAATTGTTTAATTTCTCATACATCCTGAAACATTAAAAGCAAAATTATGCTGTACAAATAAAATCAATTAGTACTGGACACAGGAGTATCGTGTTGACATCACTAAGATTTATCAGTGGAAGGGAAAAATGCGACCTTAGAATGACTGAATATGTATGCTTAACAGCATGCCGCGCTCTCTGAAAAGCACCTACTTTCCACCCTACAAATGACACCTTCACTGAGTAAAGTAGGAATAGCCAATGGAATCCCTCAACCGTACAAACGCGTGACTTTGCCTAAGTTTTGACTACTGCATAACAGAGTGATTTTTAAGTATGGAAACAGCGTTATATTGCATCACTGAGACGTACTTGGCGGAAAAAGCTTAGGCGGATCTACGTAGTTTTAAAAATCCAAATTTTTCGTGTGATTGAAATTGTTGTCTGCCATATTGTATTCAACTTTATTTTAAATGGGGTGGTGTTCATATGACACGTCGTTTCAATTTGAAATTTCAAGAAAAAACAATGGCGCAAACCGTTATTCGATACCATGCCTTCGTTTTCGAGTAATAAGGATTCAAAGGTGCAATATTGGGAAAATTGTGTCGGCAATAAAAAAAAGGTAGAATACACTGCATAATCATCTTATTGCATTTTTCAATCATACAGTAGGCCTACCTGCTATAATTTTTTTAGTATTTACTAATAAGAAATTTTTTGTAAAAAATTTGAACTAGCCTACAACTTAATCTTTAGTAGCACTATCGAATTTTACCAATACAAGTACTCTGAAGAAACAGATATGAGTTAATAAGTTGTACTGTTGCAACGTAAAACAAACTGCATTGCTGTAAATTAACAGCTGATTTTTTTAACAAAATTTATAATACATTTTTTTTTAAATAACCCACCGGGTTGGTCTAAAGGTAAAGTCGTCGCCAAAATCAGCTGTTTAACAGCTGATTTTCGGAGACGAAGGTTCCTGGTTCAAATCCTAGTAAAGGTAGTTACTTTTATACGGATCTGAATACTAGACTGTGGTTACCGGTGTACTTTGATGGTTGGGGTTTAATTAACCATACTCTCTCAGGAATAGTCGGCCTGGGTCTGTACAAGACTACACCTCATTTACACGTCATACACATCCTCATCTCATTGGGTCATGGGGTTGCTTATTGTTCTGAATTGAACAGATTGCAACATACACAAATTAGGAATTACAAAAAAATATACTTTATGATTTAAAAATGCAATAAACCAATGCAATGACCAGACTACTACGTCTTCTTACATCTCTCAGCAGCTGCGTGTGGCCGCTACCGTCTAGTATATTATAGTATAGTAGTAACCGTGGTTATCATACACATATACAGCTAATAACTGTATTTTTTTGTAGTATTGTTTTACTGCTCCTAAATCAGAAGTATTAAAAAAGAAAATTTAGCAATTTTGTTGCTAAGTAATAAATATAACACTTACAAAATGGAATCTAACTGGATATAATTATTTTGTTAACATCCAATAATTTAAATGAATTTAAATTATAAGTATCATATTCTTGTATATTAGAACAATACAGAGAAATGGATATAAAATTTGAGTCGTCAGTTACATCACCGATGGATTTATATGAATATTATAATAAGCCAACAGAAATAAAAACGTCCGAATTGGTTTTATCAGCAATACATCATCTGAGAGAAAATAAGGGACCTACCCCTAGAGAAATAGTCGATTATATCGCCAATGAATATAGGTGTGATGGTGGACAGTTAAAAAAATCCGTTCAAATTGCATTAAAAAGATGTATGAAATATGGCTTGTTGCGGCGTGATAAAAATGGTTTTTATGAATTGGAACCGTTCAATGATGATTGTATAGTATCAAGTAGAAGAGACAATTGTGGACAAAAGCGAACTCGTCGATGTAATTCAAGGGGTAAGTCACGATGCGGTCGTGGAAAGCGATCGAAGTCGAGACGTGGTCGAGGAAGATCTAGAACCAGACGTGGTTGTGGACAACGAAGACGATCACGATCAAGAGGACGTTCCAGAAGTAGACGTCTTGCTGGTATCGGTGATGGACACCCTACAAGGTTTCGTCCTGAGACGAAATTTTTTGCGAAATTCTAATTAAAGATGGAAATATTAATTTTTATATAATTAACACTTATGCAACTGTTCATATAAAACTTACATTGTTACTTGTGGCGTTCGAATAAATTTTTTTACTTGTGAAGGTTAGTCCACTTAAAAAATATTGTGCATTTATACAGTTTATTTTATAATAATTATTTTTAGTACTGAATTACTTACACTTGTGGTAAACATCCTGGTTTTGTGATTTACATCAAATCGACAGTGATTATATGAAAAAATCCAACTCTGAGGGAAGGTCCCGGAAACGGTTTGCTTTGCTTATTTGCAAAATGTCCACGATACTTGGATACTCTTCAGTTTGTCATATTTCCTAGTTAGCAAGCGCATGGTAATTATTTAATTAACCAGTAACTCAATCTTAAGACAATGCAATTTGAAAAATAATCTTCAGTGACGTGGGTACGTGAACCTTGAAAACAAAACTGTAATCGTAAAATTTTCTTAAGTAGACATGTTGGTCTTAGGTCGTTCCGTCTTGCTGTTAAAACTGATTGTTAATTTGTATCGAAATAATTTTCGTTGTATAATTTTTCATGTAAAAAGAAATCAAATAGGCCATTAAATTTTTCCCACACTTAAAATCTCAGCCTGTTTAAAAGTTCGTTGTAACTTAACATACAACTCAACATGTGTAATTATAATATTATGCCATGTAACTTGACCTTAAATCAACTTGTACCTAGTTGTGAATATCCTTTACAGGAAAGGCAATACACTCAGAAATTACTTTAAATTACTTTTTGTTTTCATAACAATTCAGACTATTCAAATTATTCTTTATATTCTCACACTATGAGAATTAAAATGAAGGAATAACCTTGTTAAATTTCAGGACTGGGTGTTGTTAACGAACTATTTGTAAATTTGTAGACATCCTCTATTCATTACCAGTTTTATAATTACAGTGTGAACCATACATTAACTTTTGACTAATACCATAAACCATACCAAATTTGTGGTAGTGCATTGTGTAAAAAGATATTAGAAGAATTTTGTTAAGGAAGAATTTTCCGGAATATTAACCCTTTCAATCCCAAATTTTTAAACTGTATACAAAAGAATATGTGTAGCCTACATTGTTTCAAACATTTTACTGATATTAAGTGTAATAAAATCACTTTTAGACCTTTAACCCTTTGGATGGCCCGACAAAAAAGTGTGACATGTACGTCACATTAGGACTTGATGGTATCAAAGTTCCCACCAATAAGAATAAGTCAAATTATTTTCAGGCTTCCTAAACAAAACAATATTCTCTTACGTAGATTTATAGTAAAAAATCTGGTGTGAAACACTCACACAACTTTCTCTTGCCAATGCAAATAATTAACAATAAACCTAACATTAGTATTAAAACATTAGAAATGAACAAAAACTAACCTCAAAAACATAACCTTATTTTAATCATGAGTGAATGACGCAAAATGACAATCGAACTCAGTTTGGCTTAAAAATACGGAAAATCACGCTTTCACGCTAAACTAGGCTCTGTAGAGAAAAATGCTCTAAACAAAAGTTGTAGATCTTTTAATTTTCTATAAATTTAATTATATACACTTTTGTCGTAAAATGCATACTAAGACCGAAATGTTAAAAAATCGATTTTTCTCACGTTTTCGTGAGAAAAAAAACAGAAAATTGCAAATTACCGCTAAACTAAGCGTTATACAAAAAAATGTTTGAAACAGAAGTTGTAGGTTTTTAAATTCTCTACAACTTTTATTATATAAGTTTTTGCGCTAAAATTTATATTAAAGCCGTAATCTTAAAAAAACAACGTTTTTACGTGAAAACAGCCTCACCGAGAATTTCAGCAAACATGGCGCCTACCCTATCTTGTAGAGAATAAAAAATTGAGTAAAATAGGCGATTTTAAAAAAAATCGTAGGACCAGTTTTTGAGAAAATTGCAAAAAACCGAAAAATTATACGAATAAACTACTACTTCCGGTTGACCGATTTTGATGAAAATGTTCGTGTCGCGTCCGGTAGTGGTATGTAACTTAAGTTTCAAGTTTCAAGTTCGTACGATGTTCCGTTCTTGAGATATTCTGTTCACACACAGACACACACAGACACACACACACACACACACACACAGACACACACACAGACCAATCGCTAAAAACATGTTTTTTGGGTTCAGGGGGTCTGAAAACGTATAGATCCGGTGAAAACTCGATTTCGAAAAATCGACATGAAAACAATACTTTCCTTCCTATATATTCATATAGGCAAGAGAAAGTAAAAAACTAAGTATGATTTTAATATTATTTAAGACTTCAAAAATTTTACAATAATAAAATTTGGTAAAATGGATAAAATCATTATTTAGTAACAGTTTAAAAAATATACTTGTACATACATACAATATATTCAAAGAAATGTTACATTATTTTAGTAAATGAAACAAACTTCTGAAACCAAAATTAAAAAGAAATTAATGGTTTCCTCCGTGGCGCAATGGTCAGCATACTACACTGCAAAACTGAGGTCTCAGGTTCGAATCCTGGTTAGGGTACAGAAGATTATTACACTTCACACCCAGTATTATTTAATCCCAAGTTGTCTCTAACATCTAAAATGTTGAGGTCTGTTATTTCACTCCAATATGCCTTCTATGTCATACTGGGTTAAAAAGGGTTAAATTGCCTGTCATTAGTTAACACGCATCGTTCAGGTCTGGCGTGCAATTTCCTTTCCACCACCAATGCAACACGTTCTGAAAAATACCGGCACATGGGTGGTATATCATAACGTGTCTTTTTGGGTACCGGGTAAGCTTCCACTGTATTTTTCTTGTGACAAATGAAGGACCTGGGCTTGTTGGGCTCTGCCCTGACGGTATAATATTCTCTAGCCACTCAAGGAACTGTATTTACAAGAATTTCTGTCAGTTAAGTGATAATAATAGAAGTGGATATCTTTCCTAAGTGGAACACTGAAGATGTAAGTCATGAATGTGGAGGGTTTTGTAATGCAAACCTCCTCAAGAAGTGTGCTGAAAGAGTACATTGACCTTGTCCTCGTCCAGGAATCCTGGCTCTACCTGGTTTACCTGCGGGCTAGTACAAATACACAGATAAATTTACAATTTGGCATAAGAAACATCGGCCTACATATCTTCGACTTTTTGGTCCTATCGGCTAAAGGAGTAATCTTAAAAAAAAGAAAAGGGTGAGATTAACGAGAGCATATCACCGCAAGAACTGGTCCAGAGTTACTATCATTTTATGAGAGTTTACCTACCTGATCAAAATGACCATGTAAGTGTTGAATTAGGATGGGACTGTGGCAGCAAAATGGGTCCTTCGGGCCTAAGTTCTATGATCTTTCGTACCGTCACTATAATTTATTTATCTTGTCTTTCCTCTACCTTTGAAATCACTGCCCATAACAGACAGGTGGAGTGTCAAATTATTTACACTCAATCTGTTAGTTGCAGGGCTAAAATAAATAGTTCTGTTTCTTGTCTCATGGTCAACCAATTAAATGACTGAATCATTTAAGAACAGAAGAGGTAGGAGGTGTAAAAGACACTAATCAGAGTTATCTCCTCTGAAAGTAATGAATTTTATTATACAGTCAGACCCTGTGGTGAATTAAGTGAAGGTGTCATTTGCAAAGTGGTAAATATGTGCTTTTCAGAGGGCCCGGCATGCTGATAAGCGTACTTTTCCATTCAGTGAGGAAGGCAATTGTAAACCACCTCACTCCTCGTTTTACTTAGTAAAACCTCTACAGGTTCAAACCAGCCTTCCGGCTGATGACCTAAACAACCTAAACAACAACACTTTGAAATCTAATATTTAAAAATCTGGTGGGAAACACAACTTTCTGTTACCTATGCCAATATAATAATAATGAACAATATAACCTAACATTAATAATAATACATTTGTATTAAACAAATAAACTAACCTCCAAAAACATAACCCTATTTTAATCATGTGTATATGATGCAAAATGAAAATTAACTTAGTTTGGCTTAATAATACGGAAAATGGCTCTTTCACGCTAAACTAGATTTTGTAGAGAAAAATGCTTAAAATAAAAATTGTAGATCTTTCAATTTTCTATAAATTTTATTATGTACATTTTTGTCGTAAAATTCATAAGGCTGAAATCTTAAAAAATCCATTTTTGTACAGATTTTCATGGAAAAAACAGAAATCACTAATTACCGATAAACTAAGCGTTACTCAAAAAATGTTTGAAATAAAAGTTGTAAATTAAAAAAATTGTCTACAACTTTAATTACCTATGTACACTTTTGCCTTAAAATACATTTTTAATACCGCAATCTTTAAAAAAATGTTCTACGAGAGTACAGCCTCCCAAGAATTTCAGCAGACTTAAATATGTAATTAATGAGGCGATTTTTAAAAAAATTATACGAGCTGTTTTTGAGAAAATCGCAAAAAGTGAAAAATGACACGATTAAACTACTACTTCCAGTTGACCGATTTTGTTGAAATGTTCGTGCGGGTCCTCTTGTGGTATCTAACTTAAAACAAATTTCAACTTTGTACGATGTTCCGTTCTTGTGATATTTTTTCACACACAGACCAATCGCTAAAAACATGGTTTTTAGGTTCAGGGGGTCTGAAAACGCGTATATCCGGTGAAAACTTAACATGAACACAATACTTTCCTTCCTGTATTCATATAGGCAAGAGAAAGTTAAACGGAGAATTCGCACTTATTCCCCGTGTAAAATTTCTTTTCTTTTGTTGCGTATTTAAGGACCTCAAAACCAGCCCGACAATTTCATTCACCTCCTTGAGCAATGGTTCATAAAATGGCGCATAAAAATAAACATTACTAAAACACATCACATAACCTTTGCTTTACAACAAGGTGAATGTCCACGAGTGTTTCTCTTCAATTCACTTGTACCGACGGCTACATCTGTGAGGTATTTGGGCCTACACTTTGACAGGCGATTAACTTGGAACTCTCATGTTTCGGTTAAAAGACGCACCTTGGATAATAGATTTAAGATGTTGTACAGATTGATGTCTCGACGTTCAGTACTTCCTACTAAACAAAAACTAACGATATATTATAAGTCCCTCCTTAGGCCAATTTGGATATACGCCGGTCATTTATTTATGGTTGTGCTAAACCCTCAGTGATAGCTCGGATTCAGAGATTTCAATCGAAGCTCTTATGGATATTTAGTGAACGCACCTTCTTCGTTTCTAACGCTTTACATAACGACCTCAACATTCCCCTTGTAACCGACGTTCGTGCGTATTAATTAATAATACGCACAGCATGATCAAAAAATAAATTCCACACAACACTGACTTATTCGCTCTAAGCTTAATATAATAAAAACACGTTAATAAAACAATTGTTAGAAAATGTTTTATAAATCAAACATTAGTTTATCATTAATAACTAAAATTTTACAATTAATTGTTACTCTTACATTGTTATTTTTCGTTACATTTTTACTATTGTTAGGCCTATATTATTATTTATGATTAACTTAGTAGGTTTTTATTATAGACACATTTTTTTAATTTTTGGTCATAAGTAATAGAAGACATTAGTCTTCTATTACTTATGACCAAAAATGATGCCTTGAATTTTAACAGGAGAGTAAACCATTCCAGTGATTCATTGTTTATCATTTCAGATTGTTTATTTCATATCATTAAAATAATTAATGTCTGTGACTAGTTTAATACAACTGTTTGCACTTGCCCGTGTTTAACTCATTTTTAGATTTTTTTCAGTTATCTTTTGAATTGTATTGGTTCTTTTCGATTTTCTTCGTAGGCTAGGTTGAAAAGTTTTGTAAGCTGTGTTTTGTTATTATGCGTGGTAGTTTAATGTGTTGAGTTTTTGAAATATTAAAGCGGTAAACATTAAAAAGTAGAAAACAATTGTTTTGTTAAATGTAATGGTTAAAATAATTAATTAAGGAAACTACAATAATTAAAAGTAATCAGAACGGTATAATTAAAAACGCTTTAAGGATAGTGCAAAAATAATAATGATAATTGTCCAGGGGAGAGGTAGATACGCGCCAACTAGTGTAAAACTTTTACAGTAGATCGACTATACCAAACAACGTTCGTAGACGACTACGGAGGAAGTGGAGTAGGGCCTCCTGTTTTAAAACCGGTTAATGTTATCAAAGAATTAACTAATTAATTAATCGATGACTTAGTAAGAAGTACCTAACTAACATGTCGGAGACCTGTCAGTGGATGGTGCTCTCCATGCACGTCACTCATGTCATTTCATTCATTCTTTCACCCACCGTCATATTCACTGGTTGTTTATCTTGTAACAGTTGTGAATTTCATAAAGTTAATAAAAAAAAAATTGTAGAAGAATATTGCTTTAACAATAATTCTTTATAAATGCACAATGCAGGTCAAAGTTTCATATTATGAACTATGACTATCATGAAACGAAATGTCTGATGAATAAAAGAGTGATATTGTTATGTACATGCTCACTTCGTAGTACAGGTAATAATAATAATAACATTACGAGTGACATTCTTTTGTTTACTAAGTGGGGAGAGGTATCGCGTAGCGATGGTTGTTTACGAAGGTGAAACGTCAGGTAAAAAATTCCCCTGTGAGTTACATTGTTCCCTCGTTGTTAATTTTAAATTAGGCGTTTACGTACTGCCCTCTAGGGCAAGATCTTTGCTTCACTTATTATTATTAACTGTAGGCGTAATAAATTGATGTAATTTAGACTTGAATATTGCGCAAGCTACATCCTTTACATTCGCACTGATGATAAAAGTTATTACCACTGTACATTTAAAGGTTGGCTAACTTGCTTATGCTACGTTATTACTGCTACAGGTTATGCGTCAGGTTCCGCTTTCATAGTTTTGGGTTGGGTCGAAAATGATGGAACTTTGATGGTGTTTTGTGTATGACAGTTTTTGGTGTTAACAACTTTGTTATCATAATTTTACCGCAGTAAGTAAATATTTAATGTTAAATTATAGGTAATATGTATTTTTCGTGTACCATTTGTGCAGCTTTCATAATTAAATATGGTAAAAACGTATAATGTTTGCTTTTTTAGATTTATTATTGTAAGTTTCCTTGGTATTTACCTGCTTTTACGTTCTGAATGAAAAGTTTGTTGTAAAAAGATTTATTACGGGAACATTCTGTAACCTAATTGGTACCAAGCACGGCTACCTGGCAACCACTATGTTTGTAAACATTACTTATGTCAATAGCGTACGGTCCGATTGGTTTTATCAGTACTACTTTTTTTTCTTAATATAAGTTCTATTTGTGAGTTAATAAATAACAATTATGAGTGGTTTAATTATCTCATTTGAAATGTCCGTTAAGGTACAAACGTTTATTTAGTTTTGTTTTCATTCGCTTGTGTTCACTTAGTTCTCGTAGTGGGCGGGGTTGTTTTCATTCGTGTGAAGGAATGCCAATATTATACAATTATTGTATGTGTTCATTGGTTGATTTTGGAGTATTTAACTTGTTTACCTTTTATTATTATGAACTATATTTTTAGTTGTTTTTAATTGGTCATCACACTTGACCTAATTATGGTAGTAGCGCTTTAATAATTTTGTTAGGTTAGAATTTTATTTACGTTCAAACAGTGTTGTCAAACGCACAGTGGTGTCTTGTATTAAAGTTACAACATTTTCAGATGATTACCCTATTATATATGTTAGATAATATAATTAGTAAAATGACTAAGTAGAATATAATTGTCGTAAAAGAACTTTACATACTGCCCTCCATCATTTCTAGAGAGAATGTTCTTTTGCATAGTTTGTACATAGGTTAGGTTGTTTATTTTTGTTGTAAATTCTTTTATTCATCTTCCAATTTTAAAATTTTATGATTCATCACATAGGTTCTGTGTATTATTAAACTATGTTGCTGATACTAGTGTAAGTATGTAGGTAACTAATATGCTTTGTCAAATTTCATGATTTAAATAGTGTAAGAGAAAATACTACATGTAGAGGTTTAAAAATGTTCTAACATTTGTGTTTCAAGGGGTAATAAAAAATTTGTAGAACTGTTAGAATTGCATGCCAACAGTGCATCCAGAAGTAGTACAGTTAACATCACTGGTTTCTGTAACTCTTAAATACAACTGTTTTTGAAAATGCTCTATAACGTGTGTTTGTGGTACACATTTTCTTGTAAAACAAGTTTTTCGTATTTGGTGGTTTTGTGATGAATTCTAAAGAAAAGCAATGCATTTTTGTGTGAAGTTAGGTAAAATGTTTACACAAAAACTTGTCAAATGCTGCCAGAAGCTTTTGGGGATGAGTGCTTCAGTTGATTTCAGTCTCATGCTGATATAAGGTGTTTACAGAAGACAACCTTTATTCAAGATTCTCTTCAACATACAACAATCATGTTGCCAGAGTGAACATTTTCATGCGATCCAATAGTTGATTAACCACCAGTAAAATGACAAGGTTTCATATCGAGTTATGCCAAGAAATTGACAACCTGCAGATGCACTGAGGATCAAAATAATCACAAAGTTCAGGTTTGTCTGAAACTTCTTGAAATACCAGAAGAATTACAGAAACCAGTGATGCCAACCGTCATGGATCCCATCCTGTTTAATATGTATGGTTTGGTATGCAGTTTAAACAGACTGGGAACTTTTTGTTGCCTTTTGTATGTTGAGATGTCAGTATTGGTAAATTTCATTAACACTTTCCAGTCTACCATTTTTTTTCATGACTATGCTGTACAGACTAAAGTAAATTATACATATCTTGCACTGTAGACTGATGTTTTTTCAATTTTTTCAAAAAATCATTGTGCAGTCACCTCAGTTCTTATAAACAAGGGTATTATATGAAACTAAAGTTTGAAATTTGCTCTTTTTAACCATATATTTAGTTCAAGTCAATTAGTAGGTTATTTATAAAATAATACTATTTACAATTACTCTAATTTACATATTTCCGAAAAATTTTATGTGAAACTTATATCAGTATCACTTTCATTCTCCACAGGGTCGTATGATTCATCAATATCCGTGTCATCTAATTTCGACCCAGAATCTTCTGCAAAACAATCTAATGCATCTCTAGACATCATTTCATGAAATGTATAATAGAACAATAACAGAAAAACACATACACTGCAAACAACGTGGCCTTGTAACCCGCTATGTCGGTACTCGGTAGTAGATGCTACGGTTCGATCCCGCGCATTAAGTAGCGGTCGATAGTTTCATCAATATATCAGAAAATACTAATCGATTCGGTCAACTATCACTGTAGGTATACGGAGAACGAAGTGAACTAAATAACAATGTAAACGGGAAACAGATAGTGTACGGAAAGCCACATTTATAACAATGTGAAAGTAGCAAATGTATGAGATACGTTTGCCGTCTAGGGATGTATATTGCCGTGCCCGTATGACATACGTTTGCCGTCACTCGGTGTATATCATCACGGCCATATCACGTACGGTTGTCGTCTCGAAGTGAAAGATAAATGATCGATCTTGAGATTATGTAATAAAAAATTGTAAGTGTGATAAAGGCTACTTTTTTATTATTGTAGCTTACTAATTTGATATTAAAAGAAAGTTAATAACGATTTCATTTGATCTATAGGTTTCAGATAAATTTGAGGAACCCACTGAACCACCTGTTCCTGTTTCAATTGGTAATGTAAAGCTAGCCAGAGATTTGAAGACATTTTTCCAAAGATTAAGGAGTATAGAATCAAGAGAATTATCCTGTCTGCTAGGAAGCCCGCATATTCAGGTAGGCTTTTTCATATGAGTTCATTTCTAATATTATTCTCAGTAATTGTACTATAAATTTAAATACATATGTATTATACGGAGGCCGCTATTGTATGTGTTCTCTGTGGAAAATAAGAACTGTGTGGGAAAATTGGCGGCGAAGATAAAATTGTTGAGATTGACGAGAGTTTGTTTACAAAACAGAAAAGTAATGCCGGGAGAGTGTTGCCTCAACAATGAGTATTTGGCGGTTTGTGCCATGAAACTGGCCAGCGGTTTCTAGAGTATCATTTCGTTGATCCAGAAACTGGGGAAAATACCCAACGAGTTGAACGGATGTGGGGAAGAGCTAAATGAAGAAACAAGAAATATCGAGGTACCGCTCATTATCATCTTGAGTCCTATTTGGCGGCCGGGAGTGGCTGCGACTGGTGGCGATGCGCTCAACTCCATTCTTGCTGATATCGCTTCATTTTGGGAGGCAGAAATCAAGAACCGCTAGTCATAATGACATATAATTTTCACAGTGAGTCAAATAAAGTCTGTTTTTTATAAATATGTAGTCTTTTTTTGAACCTGTTAAGAAAAAATCGCTGCACAATAGTGGCCTCTGCATAATACGTAAGTACTTAAATTTGAAATTGAGAAGAGGATGTGGACCACAAATCCAAGTTAAATTTTTAGGGGTCATATGATTCATAGAATGGTGTAATTTATTTTAATGCTCCTAAATAAAATAATAACCCTGTGCCGGTTTTTTTTTGGGTGGAGCAGTAAGAAGCTGAATTTCCTTACCCGGGTGGGGTTTTCCGGTCAAAAATACAGAATGGCATTAGTACTCTTTGATAGTACTTAAAATTGTAATTGTTGACCAACAAGTACTCTACAAAAATAATGGGACTGGTAAGTAGGAGAATTTTTGGTGTTATGAACATTTTCCACGGTCTAAAATGTTATAATATTATATAGCACAGTTTGTTGTATTGTGTAGCCTATATTGACAAGGATCTGTTATTTCACTATGTTGATACATTAGTTGGGCAATGGGCTGGTAAACACAAAAACAACCACCTACCCCTGACCTTTATTAGAGGTGTTATTAAAATTTATTTATTTTAATGCTATATTATATGGTGAATTATTTTGCTATACCAATTGTTTTTGGGTGGGGCTAGAGCGGGAAACTGAATTACCCAATCCAGGGTAGATTTTTCTTGATAACTGTACTTTTATTTTAGAATGATCAACTTTATTTTACAATGATTGCACCTTATAGGTGTAGGGTAGGGGTATTGTGTCATGTTTACCACCCCATTGCTCAAGTTGCGTATAGCGAAATAACAGATCCTTGTCAATACCTACAATGAATTTTGCAAAAGCCATTCTGTAAATGAACATTGAAAATTTTAGAATGTGAAAAATTTTCTGTTTTCTGGTCCATTATTTTTGTACAACATTTAGTTCTCAATGACTGCTATTTTAAATACTATCAAGGAGTTGTTATGCTTTTTTGACCAGAAAACCCCACTCTGGGTTGGGAAATTCATTTTCCTGCTGCAGGCACCTGCCTCGCCCAAAAAAAGAAACCGGTGCAGGGTCTAAAGTTATTTAATTAAGGAGCATTGAAATTACACCATCCTATGGTGTGTACCATATGACCACTAAAAATTAAGCATGGGCTTGCAGTCTGATGTATTGAATAGTACTTAAAAATGGGTTGTCGTTTAGCAGCATGCTATAAGTAAGATGTTTATCTTTATTTGTTTCCAGACAAGTATCAAGATTTAAAATTATTTTAATAGCACTACAGTGTTAAATTTGTACAAAAAATTTAACTGATGAAAAAGAAATCTTTTTTAAAAACACATTTTTTTTAATTTGTTGTTTAGGCCAATAGCCGCAAGGCTGGTTTAAACCTCTAGAGGTTTTACTAAGTAAAAACGAGGAGTGAGGTGGTAATGCCTTCCTCACTGAGTTGAAAGAGTATGCTTATCAGCATGCTAGGCCTTCCAAAAAGCACCCACTTTCCATCCTGCAAATGACACCTTCACTCCATTCTCCACAGGGTCTGGCTGTATTGTGAAATTCATTACTTACAGAGGAGAGAACTCTGACTAGTCTTTTACTCCTCTCAATCATTAATTGGTCCTTTCAGTCATTATTGACTATATGATAAGAAACAGAACTATTTTTTGTAGCCCTAGAATCAACAGATTGAGTGCAATTAATTTAACTCTCCACCTGCCCGTTATGGGAAATTTTTTAATTTAACAAGAAATTGACTGCCATTCTTATGGATTATTTAAAAAAAAATTACTGGTGTAATAAGAGCAATAATTGTAGCAAAAAGAATCACACTGACAGAATTGAATTAAGGTTCTGCTCAATTTTTCAATTAGTGGTTTCTGCCATTAGATTTATAATTTTCTATTATAAAGTGAATTAGTTTATTTTTAAGTTTTTTTATAAAAAAATTAAGTTTTGATGTGATTGTAATTTCAGGGTTTATTAGAAGCTCACGATTCCATTGCAGAAAGTAGTTATTCCTATTCAGTTTGGGAAGAAAAACCTCAAATTTCTGCTGCAACAAACGGAAATATGTCCGCTGAAACTTATAAAGTTGTAGGATTGCGAAAAATTCCTAATGAGCCTTTGGTAAGTTTATATAATTTCCCAGTTAGTTGTTAATTTTAAAAAATTAATTATTCATAATTTCAGTATGCATGGTGTTTTTAAAGCTGATTAAGTTTATCGATGTTTTAAAATTATTTTGATTCAAGTTAAAGAAAGCACAGTTTGAGTTAACTAGGTACTTAAACGTATCATGACACCAATTGGTGTGACTCTAGTATCAACAGTCCGATGCCTTTGGATCCAATGGGTGTCATACTGCATCATGTGTCTTTTGTTGTTGATCGGCATGCTGTGCTTGCTTTATTTAATATGTAAATTAAATATTTAATTTATAAAAATAGTAAAAATTCTTACATTAACTTGAAATAATCACAAGCATACTGAATTTCTTGGAGGAAGAGTTCATATAATTTGAAAATTATATTTAGTAAATCCGTAAGTGAGGTGTATTTGTTAAAAAGTGAATTATTTTTTAATCTTGTAATATTTTTTTAGCATGTAAAATAATATTGTAAACAGCTGGCCGTATTGGCGCAGTTGGTAACGTGCTCGCCTCTCATCATGCGGTCCTGGGTTCGAATCCCACTCAGGCATGGCATACTTTCATACGTTACAAAAAATCATTTCATCCTCCATCGTACAAAAGTTACACCCCAACGTCGTCACTAATGACCATTGTAGTTGATGCGACGTTTAAATAAAAGAATTAAAAAGAAAAATGTTGTAAACACTTAAAAAACAATTAAATTTGTGTGACAAAAGTACTGTAACTAATTCAGTTCCATCAGCTTTGATAATCGGTTTATCGTTCCGGATTCCTGTGGAACTGATCAGTATTGCGCTTGTTTTTTCAGTTTTTAATGAGAAAATGAACAAATTATATCATAATTAATTATTTTTTATCATTTCACCCTTCCAAAGAAAGATTTAGTATTAGCACCTCGGATGAAAATAAGGGAAAAGTGTGACAGTGAATGTGTTAACACTTATACTGCTACATATCTTTAAATTCCACAAAATTTAAATGACATATATGAAATGTTTCTAATTACTGCTTTAAGGGGTTTGATTCTCAGTGAAAATGAGGGGAAAAGTGTGGCTGTGAACATTTTAATGTGTGTACTATGCCTTTCAGTTTCATGAAATTTAAATGCATTCACTTATGAGATGATGTGTATGGGTGATGATTATATGCCTTTATATGCAGGTGGATTGTAAAAGACATTGCTGTACGTTTTCTATATGCACGAAACATGCACTCAACTCTTCATTATGCACAATAATATCTAAACCCTGATATTTAGAAATCTTAAATTGTTGAAAGTCAAAGAAACTTTATTTACAAAATTGAGAATAGTGAATATTTTGCTTAGATGACTTAACCCAACAAAATGGCTAGTTTTATTTTATACTGTTGGCAAAATTAAAATTTCAATATGAATTACTAACATTTAGTAACGAATAGACATTAAAATAATTTACTTATTGTTGGATACTCTGCCCAAAAGGTTTTATGAACATTTCCCAACTGCAAGAAACATGTTAAGGTGGATTAAATGCAAGATTAACCCTAGAACATTGAAAGCGCAATAGAATTTCGGAGTGACTATCAAACATATGCAAGGAGCGTTGAGAGGAAAACAATGAGGAATAACAAAGGAACAAAACATTAGATAAGAATGCTGCAATTAGTTTAAAATAAATGATTGTAGAACTTACTTATATTAGGCCAATTTCGTAGTTACCAAACTGATTGTAGACGTTCATATAACACCTTTGCTGGGCTGACGCTGAAGACTTCACTAGGATGTAGATGCACTAATTACACTTGATGTATAGTTTGAAGCAAAACACGCTATAGTTAATACACATGAGAGCACTTTCGCGAATAAAACAGTTTGGAAGTCACTTGTTGATATTAAGCTAATACAGCTAGGACAAAGGAGCGCATAGGTGATTGATACATCAAGCAGTAATTTTCGAGATGGTGTTAGCTTCCGACATGCCATGCAAATAACAGAACATGTAGCTTGTGGACAAATACGTAGGTTGTTCGGACGTATAGCTGGTTTATTAATGAAAATTAAACATAAGCGAATTGCGATTAGAATGTTACGAACAAGAGCAAACACTTTTAGATTGAAATAATATAAACGAATGAATAATGTCCAAAAACACATGCAAATCAACAGAGTGTCACGAGACGCAACTGGTATGTACAATAGTTGAACCGGTAATAGAAAAGGACGCCAAGCCAAACTAGAAGAGAGGCAAGTGTGTAAATCGGAGAAGACGAACACCACGCAGGCGTGAAAACTATTAATTGTACGCTAATTGGTCGGATTAATCACGTGTCTGAAAACTGTATCCTCTAACAGGGCAAAAAACAAACATGTTTCATCCTGCAGGCGGATAGTTCAACAACCTAGTTAGAATAGCACAAAAAACATTGTTCTGGAATAATCTACAAGAATTGCGCGGGGCGCAGAATTTGAAATAGTGCTCTGTAGTATTAAACACTTATTCTTTGTAAGTTCAAATTGATTGTGGTATATATCTTGTTTCAGGGTTTAACTGTTCAGCTAGATGAAAATGATAACTTAGTTGTGGCTAGAATCCTCGCAGGAGGTAGTATTGATCGCCAAGGTTTACTCCGCCCTGGTGATGTAATACTTGAAGTCAATGGTGTACCAGTCGCAACTCCAGAAGATTTACAAATGGAAGTAGCCAAAGCTAAAGAAAATGTTTCTTTTAGAATTGCTCCTAGTAATGAAGTTGATAAGAGTGCCAGACATCATCAGGTATTGTAAAAGGCTTGTTCATTGTCATGTTGTATTCTGTTTGTGGGACTGTTAATACTGTGACACTTATCGCTAAGGTCCATTTTGAGATCTAGTTAATTAAATAATTAATACACTAAAGTTTACAATTACAAATATTTATTACGCTAAAAGATTTACAAAATAAATAATAAACAATAAATAACTTAATAATTTACTTAGCACTACTTACAATCAATTTTTTAGAATACACATACAAAATGAAACTGAATACACAAAAACTGAATTTAATACAGATACACGATAACTTTTCACAATACACACACAAACAAAGACAGTATAACAATTGTTGACCAACAACAATGCTCGGAATGCGCCTGCACTATGTCCAATAGCCGCTCGTCAAAGATCAAACGAATACTAACTCTGACCGCGCTCGGGGGTCTCTTTATATACTCATTCAAAAAGATAATTCTAGCAAAGCAGAGAAACTCCATGCAAATAATAAAGTTCAAAAACTAACCCTTTATAAATGAGTACTAGAAAAATCTATTGTAAACAAGTCAACAATAGGTCTTATTGTAAATAGAATAAAAGTTGTTACGGCCGACCCTTTCACAGATAGTTGTACAACAATACCCGACCTTATCATACGCAATAGCGCAGTCCTATTAAATAATTTTTATGAATAGATATCTTTTTATAGTAGGCATACTTTTATTGTCACTATATTGTTACTCTTTCACTCTATTATCCTCTCTTTACTATTTTCATGAATGAAACACTAGAACCTTCGCGAACCATCC